>CM031595.1:0-12500 GCA_018398815.1 Conus ventricosus
TAAACATTAATCATTTATATGTCAAAATTCATCCACATCCACGTGGAAGAAGAGATGAAAATTTCTTCCAGTCTGCGAATTTATAATTGTATTTAGGTATTTTGTCTTTTGGAAAAAAAATTATTTCAGAATTTTTATTTAATTCAATCTTTAGTGGAAGTGATCACTTCCAAGAGTGTCTTGGTATGTTTGCCAGATGCAGTCAAAAGCTAATTGTGGAGAAATCAAGGACAAGTCAATGGCACTTGCTCTGTGGGTAGAAATATCTGGTATTCGAGTGATGCTACCATCATTTAGCAAGCACAAAGATGAGTCCACCACATTTTCAACGAAGCGATTGCTGGTTATAGTTGAGCAGTCTTTATCCCAGAATGGAGAGTGGGCATTGAAGTCTCCACCAACCAGCCATTTTTCATTAGAATTTTTAAACGAATGTAACCACTCAGTGTTTCGATCATTCGGTCCTTTTGGCAAATAAACAGAGACAACGTTTAAAACATTCGTGTTATCAATTCTAACACTTGCCGCACAAGAATACAAGTCTTGTTGATCTGATGGAACTGGTGATGGGCATAAAGAATAATCAAAACCTTGCCGGATGTAAATAGCACTGCTTATTCTTTCTTTTACATCAGAAACTTGATTATGTACTGGTGGATAATAAAAGTTAGGCAGTCTGGGTAATTTTGTTTTGGCCACATTTAGAGACTGCAATATTAAAATGTGATACTTAAATTTTGCAAGATGCTGAATAAGATATGATTCATTTGTAATTATTGATCTGGCATTCCACTGTAAAATGGTAATCATATCAGGTGATCTATCAGGCATGTCTTCAAACAACACCAATTGAGCTATATAAATTTCTAAATAACTAACTATACAAAAAAACCTGTATGCAAAGGAGAAAGATGAGGAAAGAACAAAATAATAACAAATGGTTGTTAAGAACAATATCGGATATAAACAAAATGATCACCAATGACTTGTTCAAAATAGAGAATGTATCCTTCATAGGTCACGACAATCTTCGGATCACAACACTGAAGGACGGTCTACACCCCAACACCAGAGGAGCCAGCATCCTAGCAGGCAACCTGGGCAGACACGTGCGGCACTTCTTTTGGAGCAGACCCAGGAAAACAGCCAGACGACCCCTGACCCCACCACCCATGCAGCGTTACCTGCCCCCTTCAAGACAGCCCTTCTTTGCTGAAAGTCGACAGGGACGGTGGTGGAATATGTACGACTGCTTAAGAGACTGGGACTGACACAGATTAAATAAACTGTGCAGTCTTTACATTACCGTCAGCCAGATACTTTTGATGAACACCAAGTAGTGTGGACTGTTGTACGCCTATTGACAATTCTGATTGTGTGTGTGTGTGTGTGTGTGTGTGTGTGTGTGTGTGTGTGTGTGTGTGGTGTGTGTGTGTGTGTGTGTTGTGCGTGCGTGTGTGTGCGTGTGCCTGTGTGTGTGTGGTGTGTGTGTGTGTGTGTGTGTGTGTGTGGTGTGTGTGTGTGTGTGTGTGTGTGTGTGTGTGTGTGTGTGTGTGTGTGTGTGTGTGTGTGTGTGGTGTGTGTGTGTGTGTGTGTGTGTGTGTGTGTGTGTGTGTGTGTGTGTGTGTGTGTGTGTGTGTCTGTGAGTGTTTGGTGCACGTTTCTAATTCTATAGAATCGTTATTTCTCGCCGGGCTGTGTTTGTCGCCTTCATTTAGTTTATGACTTGAATTGCATTAAAATCATCCTCGCCGTTATCACGAGACATGTTGATGTCAACAGCTCCACAGGTATTCTCTTCAAGGAGGCTGTTGACATGATAGAACAGTTCTGTATGTCTTGATTCATTGGGGTGTTCTTGTATTAGCAATATCTCTCATAGTGCTCCAAAATGGATTTTTTCATTTCTTTTTACAAAAACGACGGTTTTCCTGAAGATTATTGATATATGAGAGGAGAGAGAGAGAGAGAGAGAGAGAGAGAGAGAGAGAGAGAGAGAGAGAGAGAGAGAGAGAGAGAGAGAGAGAGAGAGAGGGGGTGGTGGGGTGGGGTGGGGTGGTGGAAGAAGTGTGATTCTCTTGTGAATGTTTGATATAAAAATGAAAAAAAATCTTTTTCAGAGCTTCCAGATCTCCTGTCATTCTAAGCTTTACTGTCGATGATAGGCTACTGTTTGTTGTTGCTATTTTTGTTTGGATGTTTCAAAACTGTCCATCGCCATTTCTGGAATGTGGCAATGGGTTCACGCCTTGTTTATCTCCATGTGTGGTGAGAATCAATGGATGGCACTTGGAGTTGAACCATTTACGCAGCAGAGACTTTTTGAGATGCTGGGAGATTTGGCAGGCTGGGGAGATTAGGCCCTGAGACCTGGCCAAAGATGGAATGGTGGGGAGAAGAATGTGGTGAGAAGAACAAGACCGTGACAAAAAGACTGTTTGGTGGTGAGGTGGAGTTGTAATGATGATGAGGTGAAGTGCCCCCCCCCCCCCCCCCCCTCACCCCCGTCCAGTTAATACTACGTCTTAAAAAGGAGCAGAGAAGATGCCATATCCTTGATACAGTTCCCCCCGTGGTCTTTTGCTCTCCCAGGCCACTCCCAGAAGTAACCCTGCACCCCCACCCACCCCCGACACACACACACACACACACACACACACACACACACACACACACACACACACACACACACACACACACACACACACACACACACACACACACACACCACGCACGCACGCACGCACGCACGCACGCACGCACGAACGCACGCACGCACGCACGCACGCACGCACGCACGCACGCACGCACGCACGCACGCACGCACGCACGCACGCACACACACACACACACACACACACACACACACACACACACACCACCAGCCAACCAAATTAAGGAGGCAGCGAGGTTTTCGCACAAATTTGATCAATTACTTCTATCTAGATTTACAGGGTTATGGCAAACTTAGGTCGTCAAAAGTGACCGGGGAATGATGACCTCAACAGAGTAAGCTGACTTGTCCTTGATCATCCAATCACGTCATAGTTAGCAACAGGAAGAACAAGTCTGTTTTCGCCTCCAAACAGAAAGAAGAAAATGTCTGTTACGGTCTGGGAAGAGACAATAAAACAATCTTTTTCAGTATAGAAATATATAAAGCAGTCTTTGTCAGGATAGAAATAAATAAAGCGGTCTTTTTCAGTACAGAAATAAAGAAGGCAGTCTTTTTCAGTATAGAAACCAAACGTAGCTGACTGTTTGGGATTTGTTCAATAGAAACGGAAAGAAGAACGAGTCTGTTTCAGTCATGTCAACAACATCAACACTGTAGGTGTTGAGTCAAATCAACAACATCAACACTGAAGGGGCAGAGTCATGTCAACAACATCAACATTGAGGGTGTAGCGTCACATCAACAACATCAACATTGAAGGTGTAGAGTCACATCAACAACATCAACACTGAAGGTGTGGAGTCACATCAACAACATCAACATTGAAGGTGTAGCGTCACATCAACAACATCAACACTGAATGTGTGCAGTCACATCAACACATCAACACTGAAGGTGTAGCGTAACATCAACAACATCAACACTGAAGGTGTAGAGTCACATCAACAACATCAGCATTGAAGGTGTAGCGTCACATCAACAACATCAACACTGAAGGTGTAGCGTCACATCAACAACATCAACACTGAAGGTGTAGCGTCACATCAACATCATCAACACTGAAGGTGTAGAGTCGCATCATCAACAACATCAACACTGAAGGTGTGGAGTCACATCAACAACATCAACATTGAAGGTGTAGCGTCACATCAACAACATCAACACTGAAGGTGTAGAGTCACATCAACAACATCAACACTGAAGGTGTAGCGTCACATCAACACATCAACACTGAAGGTGTAGAGTCACATCAACAACATCAACACTGAAGGTGCAGAGTCATGTCAACAACATCAACACTGCAGGTGTAGAGTCATGTCAACAACATAAACATTGAAGGTGTTGAGTCATGTCAACAACATCAACATTGAAGGTGTTGAGTCATGTCAACAACATAAACATTGAAGGTGTTAAGTCATGTCAACAACATCAACATTGAAGGAGCAGAGTCATGTCAACCACATCAACACTGAAGGTGTAGAGTCATGTCAACAACATCAACATTGAAGGTGTAAAGTCACATCCAACAACATCAACATTGAAGGTGCAGAGTCACATCAACAACATCAACACTGAAGGTGTAGCGTCTCATCAACAACATCAACATTTAAGGTGTGGAGTCACATCAACAACATCAACACTGAAGGTGTAGCGTCTCATCAACAACATCAACATTGAAGGTGTGGAGTCACATCAACAACATCAACACTGAAGGTGTAGCGTCACATCAACAACATCAACATTGAAGGAGTGGAGTCACATCAACAACATCAAAAACTGAAGGTGTGGAGTCACATCAACAACATCAACACTGAAGGTGTGGAGTCACATAAACAACATCAACATTGAAGGTGTAGAGTCACATCAACAACATCAACACTGAAGGTGTGGAGTCACATCAACAACATCAACACTGAAGGTGTAGAGTCAAAGTCAACAACAACAACACTGAAGGTGCAGAGTCATGTCAACAACATCAACATTGAAGGTGCAGAGTCATGTGAACAACATCAACACTGAAGTTGCAGAGTCATGTCAACAACATCAACACTGAAGGTGTAGCGTCATATCAACAACATCAACACTGAAGGTGCAGAGTCATGTCAACAACATCAACACTGAAGGTGGAGAGTCACATCAACAAACATCAACACTGAAGGTGTAGAGTCACATCAACAACATCAACACTGAAGGTGTAGAGTCATGTCAACAACATCAACATTGAAGGTGCAGAGTCATGTCAACAACATCAACACTGAAGGTGTAGCGTCACACCAACAACATCAACACTGAAGGTGCAGAGTCATATCAACAACAATCAACACTGAAGGTGTAGAGTCACATCAACAACATCAACACTGAAGGTGCAGAGTCATGTCAACAACATCAACATTGAAGGTGCAGAGTCATGTCAACAACATCAACATTGAAGGTGTAGAGTCACATCAACAACATCAACATTGAAGGTGTTGAGTCATGTCAACAACATCAACATTGAAGGTGCAGAGTCATGTGAACAACATCAACATTGAAGGTGTAGAGTCACATCAACAACATCAACATTGAAGGTGTTGAGTCCATGTCAACCACATCAACACTGAAGGTGTAGAGTCATTCAACAACATCAACATTGAAGGTGCAGAGTCATGCCAACAACATCAACATTGAAGGTGTGGAGTCATGTCAACAACATCAACACTGAAGGGGTTAGAGGCATGCAACAACATGAACATTGAAGGTGTAAAGTCAAATCAACAACATCAACATTGAAGGTGCAGAGTCACATCAACAACATCAACACTGAAGTTGTGGAGTCACATCAACAACATCAACATTGAAGGTGTGGAGTCACATCAACAACATCAACACTGAAGGTGTGGAGTCACATCAACAACATCAACACTGAAGGTGTGGATTCACATCAACAACATCAACACTGAAGGTGTAGAGTCAGTCAACAACATCAACACTGAAGGTGCAGAGTCATGTCAACAACATCAACATTGAAGGTGCAGAGTCATGTCAACAACACCAACGCTGAAGGTGCAGAGTCATGTCAACAACATCAACATTGAAGGTGCAGAGTCATGTCAACAACATCAACACTGAAGGTGTAGCGTCACATCAACAACATCAACACTGAAGGTGCAGAGTCATGTCAACAACATCAACACTGAAGGTGTAGAGTCACATCAGCAACATCAACACTGAAGGTGTAGAGTCATATCAACAACATCGACACTGAAGGTGCAGAGTCATGTCAACAACATCAACATTGAAGGTGCAGAGTCATGTCAACAACATCAACACTGAAGGTGTAGCGTCACATCAACAACATCAACACTGAAGGTGCAGAGTCATGTCAACAACATCAACACTGAAGGTGTAGAGTCACATCAACAACATCAACACTGAAGGTGCAGAGTCATGTCAACAACATCAACATTGAAGGTGTAGAGTCATTCAACAACATCAACACTGAAGGTGTAGAGTCATGTCAACAACATCAACACTGAAGGTGTAGCGTCACATCAACAACATCAACACTGAAGGTGCAGAGTCATGTCAACAACATCAACATTGAAGGTGCAGAGTCATGTCAACAACATCAACATTGAAGGTGTAGAGTCACATCAACAACATCAACACTGAAGGTGTTGAGTCATGTCAACAACATCAACATTGAAGGTGCAGAGTCACATCAACAACATTAACACTTAAGGTGTGGAGTCACATCAACAACATCAACACTGAAGGTGCAGAGTCACATCAACAACATCAACACTGAAGGTGTGGAGTCACATCAACAACATCAACACTGAAGGTGTGGAGTCACATCAACAACATCAACACTGAAGTGTAGAGTCACATCAACAACATCAACACTGAAGGTGTGGAGTCATGTCAACAACATCAACACTGAAGGTGTGGAGTCACATCAACAACATCAACACTGAAGGTGTAGAGTCACAACAACAACATCAACACTGAAGGTGTAGAGTCACATCAACAACATCAACACTGAGGGTAGAGTCACATCAACAACATCAATACTGAAGGTGTAGAGTCACATCAACAACATAACACTGAAGGTAGGGTCACATCAACAACATTAACACTTAAGGTGTGGAGTCATTTCATCAACAACATCAACACTGAAGGTGCAGAGTCACATCAACAACATTAACACTGAAGGTGTGGAGTCACATCAACAACATCAACACTGAAGTTGTAGAGTCACATCAACAACATCAACACGAAGTTGTAGAGTCATGTCAACAACATCAACATTGAAGTTGTAGAGTCACATCAACAACATCAACACTGAAGGTGTAGAGTCACAACAACAACATCAACACTGAAGTTGTAGAGTCACATCAACAACATCAACACTGAAGGTGTAGAGTCACGCTAACAATATGAAGATTGAAGGTGTGCAGTCCAAGATACACTGTCAACAGTGACGCTGTCTCTGTAGATGTACACTGTCAACAGTGAGGCTGTCTCTGTGGATGTACACTGTTGACAGTGACGCTGTCTCTGTGGATGTACACTGTTGAAAGTGACGCTGTCTCTGTGATGTACACTGTTGACAGTGACGCTGTCTCTGTAGATGTACACTGTCAACAGTGACGCTGTCTCTGTGGATGTACACTGTTGACAGTGACGCTGTCTCTGTGGATGTACACTTTCAACAGTGAGGCTGTCTCTGTGAATGTACACTGTTGACAGTGACGCTGTCTCTGTGGATGTACACTGTCAACAGTGCCGCTGTATCTGTGGATGTACACTGTTGACAGTGACGCTGTCTCTGTGGTTGTACACTGTCAACAGTGACGCTGTCTCTGTGGGTGTACACTGTTGACAGTGACGCTGTCTCTGTGGATGTACACTGTTGACAGTGACGCTGTCTCTGTGGATGTACACTGTCAACAGTGACGCTGTCTCTGTGGATGTACACTGTCAACAGTGACGCTGACTCTGTGGATGTACACTGTCAACAGTGACGCTGTCTCTGTGGATGTACACTGTCAACAGTGACGCTGTCTCTGTGGATGTACACTGTCAACAGTGACGCTGTCTCTGTGGATGTACACTGTCAACAGTGAGGCTGTCTCTGTGGATGTACACTGTCAACAGTGACTCTGTCTCTGTGGATGTACACTGTTGACAGTGACGCTGTCTCTGTGGATGTACACTGTTGACAGTGACGCTGTCTCTGTGGATGTACACTGTCAGCAGTGACGCTGTCTCTGTGGATGTACACTGTTGACAGTGACGCTGTCTCTGTGGATGTACACTGTTGACAGTGACGCTGTCTCTGTGGATGTACACTGTCACAGTGACGCTGTCTCTGTGGATGTACACTGTTGACAGTGACGCTGTCTCTGTGGATGTACACTGTTGACAGTGACGCTGTCTCTGTGGATGTACACTGTCAACAGTGACGCTGTCTCTGTGGATGACACTGTTGACAGTGAGGCTGTCTCTGTGGATGTACACTGTCAACAGTGAGGCTGCCTCTGTGGATGTACACTGTTGACAGTGACACTGTCAAAAGTGACGCTGTCTCTGTGGATGTACACTGTCAACAGTGACGCTGTCTCTGTGGATGTACACTGTCAACAGTGATGCTGTATCTGTGGATGTACACTGTTGACAGTGACGCTGTCTCTGTGGTTGTACACTGTCAACAGTGACGCTGTCTCTGTGGATGTACACTGTTGACATTGACGCTGTCTCTGTGGATGTACACTGTTGACAGTGACGCTGTCCTCTGTGGATGTACACTGTCAACAGTGACGCTGTCTCTGTGGATTTACACTGTCAACAGTGACGCTGTCTCTGTGGATGTACACTGTCAACAGTGACGCTGTCTTTGTGGATGTACACTGTCAACAGTGACGCTGTCTCTGTGGATGTACACTGTCAACAGTGACGCTGTCTCTGTGGATGTACACTGTCAACAGTGAGGCTGTCTCTGTGGATGTACACTGTCAACAGTGACTCTGTCTCTGTGGATGCACACTGTTGACAGTGACGCTGTCTCTGTGATGTACACTGTTGACAGTGACGCTGTCTCTGTGGATGTACACTGTCAACAGTGACGCTGTCTCTGTGGATGTACACTGTTGACAGTGACGCTGTCTCTGTGGATGTACACTGTTGACAGTTAGGCTGTCTCTGTGGATGTACACTGTCAACAGTCAAGCTGTATCTGTGGATGTACACTGTCAACAGTGACGCTGTCTTTGTGGATGTACACTGTCAACAGTGAAGCTGTCTCTGTGAATGTACACTGACAACAGTGACGCTGTCTCTGTGGATGTACACTGTCAACAGTGAAGCTGTCTCTGTTGATGTACACTGTCAACAGTGACGCTGTCTCTGTGGATGTTACACTGTCAACAGTGACGCTGTCTCTGCGGATGTACACTGTCAACAGTGAGGCTGTCTCTGTGGATGTACACTGTCAACAGTGACTCTGTCTCTGTGGATGTACACTGTTGACAGTGACGCTGTCTCTGTGGATGTACACTGTTGACAGTGACGCTGTCTCTGTGGATGTACACTGTCAACATTGAGGCTGTCTCTGTGAATGTACACTGTTGACAGTGACGCTGTCTCTGTGGATGTACACTGTTGACAGTGACGCTGTCTCTGGGGATGTACACTGTTGACAGTGACGCTGTCTCTGTGGTTGTACACTGTCACAGTGACGCTGTCTCTGTGGGTGTACACTGTTGACAGTGACGCTGTCTCTGTGGATGTACACTGTTGACAGTGACGCTGTCTGTGTGGATGTACACTGTCAACAGTGACGCTGTCTCTGTGGATGTACACTGTCAACAGTGACGCTGTCTCTGTGGATGTACACTGTCAACAGTGAGGCTGTCTCTGTGGATGTACAACTGTCAACAGTGACGCTGTCTCTGTGGATGTACACTGTCAACAGTGACGCTGTCTTTGTGGATGTACACTGTCAACAGTGAGGCTGTCTCTGTGGATGTACACTGTCAACAGTGACTCTGTCTCTGTGGATGTACACTGTTGACAGTGACGCTGTCTCTGTGGATGTACACTGTTGACAGTGACGCTGTCTCTGTGGATGTACAATGTCAACAGTGACGCTGTCTCTGTGGATGTACACTGTTGACAGTGACGCTGTCTCTGTGGATGTACACTGTCAACAGTGAGGCTGTCTCTGTGGATGTACACTGTCAGCAGTGACGCTGTCTCTGTGGATGCACACTGTTGACAGTGACGCTGTCTCTGTGGATGTACACTGTTGACAGTGACGCTGTCTCTGTGGATGTACACTGTCAACAGTGAGGCTGTCTCTGTGGATGTACACTGTTGACAGTGAGGCTGTCTCTGTGGATGTACACTGGTCAACAGTGAGGCTGCCTCTGTGGATGTACACTGTTGACAGTGACACTGTCAACAGTGACGCTGTCTCTGTGGATGTACACTGTCAACAGTGACGCTGTCTCTGTGGATGTACACTGTCAACAGAGACGCTGTCTCTGTGGATGTACACTGTCAACAGAGACGCTGTCTCTGTGGATATACACTGTTGACAGTGGACTAGTGACGCTGTCTCTGTGGATGTACACTGTCAACAGTGAGGCTGTCTCAGTGAATGTACACTGTTGACAGTGACGCTGACTCTGTGGATGTACACGGTCAACAGTGATGCTGTATCTGTGGATGTACACTGTTGACAGTGACGCTGTCTCTGTGGTGGTACACTGTTGACAGTGACGCTGTCTCTGTGGATGTACACTGTTGACATTGACGCTGTCTCTGTGGATGTACACTGTTGACAGTGACGCTGTCTCTGTGGATGTACACTGTCAACAGTGACGCTGTCTCTGTGGATGTACACTGTCAACAGTGACGCTGTCTCTGTGGATGTACACTGTCAACAGTGACGCTGTCTTTGTGGATGTACACTGTCAACAGTGACGCTGTCTCTGTCGATGTACACTGTCAACAGTGACGCTGTCTCTGTGGATGTACACTGTCAACAGTGAGGCTGTCCTCTGTGGATGTACACTGTCAACAGTGACTCTGTCTCTGTGGATGTACACTGTTGACAGTGACGCTGTCCTCTGTGGATGTACACTGTTGACAGTGACGCTGTCTCTGTGGATGTACACTGTCAACAGTGACGCTGTCTCTGTGGATGTACACTGTTGACAGTGACGCTGTCTCTGTGGATGTACACTGTTGACAGTGAGCTGTCTCGTGGATGTACACTGTCAACAGTGAAGCTGTATCTGTGGATGTACACTGTCAACAGTGACGCTGTCTTTGTGGATGTACACTGTCAACAGTGAAGCTGTCTCTGTGAATGTACACTGTCAACAGTGACGCTGTCTCTGTGGATGTACAACTGTCAACAGTGAAGCTGTCTCTGTTGATGGACACTGTCAACATGACGCTGTATCTGTGGATGTACACTGTCAACAGTGACCGCTGTCTCTGCGGATGTACACTGTCAACAGTGAAGCTGTCTCTGTGGATGTACACTGTCAACAGTGACGCTGTCTCTGTGATGTACACTGTCAACAGTGAAGCTGTCTCTGTGGATTTACACTGTCAACAGTGAAGCTGTCTCTGTGGATGTACACTGTCAACAGTGAAGCTGTCTCTGTGGATGCCAGTCTTGGTTGCTTGGCAGATTTCCCCTGTATAACATGGTGACAGGGCGATGATTGGCGGTGATGTCCCCTGTATAACAGTGGTGAGTGGCCGATGATTGGCGGTGATTTCCCCGTGTAACAGTGGTGACAGGCCGATGATTGGCGGTGATTTCCCCTGTATAACAGTGGTGACAGGCCGATGATTGGCGGTGAATTTCCCCTGCATAACAGTGGTGACAGGCCGATGATTGTCGGTGATTTCCCATGTATAACAGTGGTGACAGGCCGATGATTGGCGGTGATTTCCCCTGCATAACATGGTGACAGGCCGATGAATGGCCGTGATTTCCCCTGCATAATAGTGATGCTGACAGGCCGATGATTGGCGTGATGTCCCCTGTATAACAGTGGTGACAGGCCGATGATTGACGTTGACTTCCCCTGTATAACAGTGGTGACTGACTGACTGGCCGATGATTGGCGGTGACGACAACCCCCACATGGATTATGATTCTGGATACTGCCTCATTGTCACTTCTGATTACTTGATTCTGTGCTCAAGCTTCTCCCACAATGATGCCGATGAGGAGGATTATCATCATAATCGTTGTCATTATCGTCAACGCTATCAGCTGAATACCGAATGTTTCTCATAAAAAATGCAGCACAAATCTTGTTAAACGACAACAACACGTGTGCTTTATTCGGGCACCTAATCCTCACAAATCTATATTCACAAGATTGTGCATGCGAGCGCGCACGCACACACACACACACACACACACACACACACACAACACACACACACACACACACACACACACACACACACACACACACACACACACACACAAGTACACACACACACACACACACACACACACACACACACACACACACACACACACACACACACACACACACACACACACACACACACACACACACACACACTCACAAGTATAACACACACACACACACATATACACACATGCACGCACGCTCAACACACACACACACACACACACACACACACACACACACACACACACACACACACACACACACACACACACATACACACGCACACACACACGTACACACACGTGTACACACACACACACACACACACACACACACACACACACACACACACACACACACACACACACCAC
>CM031595.1:20000-30000 GCA_018398815.1 Conus ventricosus
TGAAGCCCCATAGACCCCTAGCTCCTGACACTCACACTAATAAGGCAGCACTGGTGCCCCATAGACCCATCGCTCCTGACACTGACACTAATAAGGCAGCACTGGTGCTCCATAGACCCATCGCTCCTGGCACACTAATAAGGCAGCACTGGTGCCCCATAGACCCCTAGCTCCTGACACTCACACTAATAAGGCAGCACTAATGCCCCATAGACCCCTAGCTCCTGACACTCACACTAATAAGGCAGCACTGATGCCCCATAGACCCCTAGCTCCTGACACTCACACTAATAAGGCAGCACTGATGCCCCATAGACCCCTAGCTCCTGACACTCACACTAATAAGGCAGCACTGGTGCCCCATAGACCCATCGTTCCTGGCACTCACACTAATAAGGCAGCACTGGTGCTCCATAGACCCATCGTTCCTGGCACTCACACTAATAAGGCAGCACTGGTGCCCCATAGACCCATCGCTCCTGACACTCACACTAATAAGGCAGCACTGGTGCTCCATAGACCCATCGTTCCTGGCACTCACACTGAGCTTCTTCAAAAATGACCAGGGGTCGATAAAAGCATTCGAGTCAAAAAACAAAACTAAACAGACAGAAAAGAAAACCACCTCCACATGAAAGCTGTGTGCAGTGGTACCCTGACCACCTCCACGCTCTGTGCTCACAGACATGAGATAACTCACCGCCACCACCTCCACATGAAAGCTGTGTGCAGTGGTACCCTGACCACCTCCACGCTCTGTGCTCACAGACAGGAGATAACTCACCGCCACCACCTCCACATGAAAGCTGTGTGCAGTGGTACCCTGACCACCTCCACGCTCTGTGCTCACAGACAGGAGATAACTCACCGCCACCACCTTCACATGAAAGCTGTGTGCAGTGGTACCCTGACCACCTCCACGCTCTGTGCTCACAGACAGGAGATAACTCACCGCCACCACCTCCACATGAAAGCTGTGTGCAGTGGTACCCTGACCACCTCCACGTTCTGTGCTCACAGACAGGAGATAACTCACCGCAAGCCTGTCACTCTTCACCCAGTGTCATCAAAATGGATCAGTCGGCTGCACGCTGTTGGCCTTGTGAGTCGACTTCAACGCGGTGACAGCCCTGGTATGGCCTTTTGCAGTCGGCTGGGTGAAAAACGTTACCATTTATCATGCAGTCTGTTGTGGCTGGGTGATGAAGTTATAACCCATGAACAACAGACACACGGTGGATGTAGGCACGATGAACAAAGGGAAAAGTCATCCAAATAGAATGAAAAATGTGTGGAGACGCCTTGACTTGAGAAAGAATGTTCCGGCACCTAATGTCTTGCAGGCGACAATTTGTGCCGGGGGCGACAGTTTGTGGTGGAGGCGACAGTTTGTGACATGACACCGCTCATCTCATGGATGTATGGCTCTCCTTTTTGTACGTGGTCAGGGAAACGAGAGGAAGCCGGTGATTATGATTCAGTTTACATTGATGAAGGAGAGAGGAATGTAGTGACCATGAATCAGTTTACATTGATGAAGGAGAGAGGAATGTAGTGACCATGAATCAGTTTACATTGATGAAGGAGAGAGGAATGTAGTGACCATGAATCAGTTTACATTGATGAAGGAGAGAGGAATGTAGTGACCATGAATCAGTTTACATTGATGAAGGAGAGAGGAATGTAGTGACCATGAATCAGTTTACATTGATGAAGGAGAGAGGAATGTAGTGACCATGAATCAGTTTACATTGATGAAGGAGAGAGGAATGTAGTGACTATGAATCAGTTTACATTGATGAAGGAGAGAGGAATGTAGTGACTATGAATCAGTTTACATTGATGAAGGAGAGAGGAATGTAGTTACCATGAATCAGTTTACATTGATGAAGGAGAGAGGAATGTAGTGACTATGAATCAGTTTACATTGATGAAGGAGAGAGGAATGTAGTGACTATGAATCAGTTTACATTGATGAAGGAGAGAGGAATGTAGTGACTATGAATCAGTTTACATTGATGAAGGAGGGAGGAATGTAGTGACTATGAATCAGTTTACATTGATGAAGGAGAGAGGAATGTAGTGACTATGAATCAGTTTACATTGATGAAGGAGAGAGGAAAGTAGTGATTATGAATCAGTTTACATTGATGAAGGAGAGAGGAAAATAGTGACTGTGAATCAGTTTACATTGATGAAGGAGAGAGGAAAGTAGTGACTATGAATCAGTTTACATTGATGAAGGAGGAAGAAGAGAGGAGAATGGTGACTGCGAATCAGTTTACATTGATGAAGGAGGGAGGAATGTAGTGACTATGAATCAGTTTACATTGATGAAGGAGGGAGAAGAGAGGAAAATAGTGACTGTGAATCAGTTTACATTGATGAAGGAGAGAGGAAAATAGTGACTATAAATCAGTTTACACGGATCAAGAAGGGGCTGCAAGGGGTGGATGGTGGGGAGGGGGGGGGGGGGGGGTAAGACGGTGATAATGAATCAGTTTACATTGATGAAGGAGGGAGAAGAGAGGAAAATAGTGACTGTGAATCAATTTACATTGATGAAGGCGGGAGAAGTGAGGAAAGTAGTGACTGTGAATCAGTTTACACGGATCAAGAAGGGCTGTAGGGGTGGGGGGTGGGGAGTGGGGGGGGAGTAAGACGGTGATAATGAATCAGTTTGCACTGATGAAGGAGAGGGAAGGTGGGTGGCTGTGTTTATCAATCAGTTTGCATTCGTCAAGCAATGGCAGAAGAAGCCAGGGTTGATGAATCAGCTTACAATGATTTCAAGATCAGCCGAGATCCGGACAATGTTGCGTTGCAGGAGAATTGGCAAAGAGATTTGCGCCGAACTCGAGAAGATACGTGATCACTCGTTCTTCGTAGTCATTGTCCTGAATGTTGTTTATCTTGCCTAAAGGAGACCTAAGAGGTCGAAACGTGTCGTGTTTTGTCTTCTAATTTGTTTCTCCCTGTTGTTGGTGGGTTTACTCTAATTTCCTTTTAAAAGATGAATATAGATCTGAATATCAGGGTGCAATTTAGCGTTTTAGATATCTTACTTGGCTTCCAAAGGAAGGTTGGATTGAACAATAAGGACGTCAAGTGTATCGATTATTCAATTTTTTTTTTTTTTTTTTTTTTTTTCTCTTTTTTTAAACCTTTTTTTAATTTGCATTCCAACATGTATATATACAAGGAAGACAAAGTGTACATAAAGAAATAAATAAAGATTTAAATCACCCCAAACAATGTGAATTCACAAATTTATGCAATCATTATCTAATACGAGAGAGAGAGAGAGAGAGAGAGAGAGAGAGAGAGAGAGAGAGAGAGAGAGAGAGAGAGAGAGAGAGAGAGAGAGAGAGAGGTGGATGTATCAAGAAAAATCATGCTGACAGGGATGTTTTCACATCATTATGTTTGGCAAAATATTGAAATCAGGCCTCTAATAATGCACAAAAAAAGTGTTCATTTACACACTTCATCTTACACTTTTAAATCTATTAGTGCAACTTGTTTTTGAAAAGAAAAGAAAGAGAAAAGGGTATAAATGTTAAACAGTATCCATCAATGGTCTGTATGCCAGCCATCTGGTCAAAAAATCTGCATGGTTTAATTTCAAATATGCAATATGTTCCTCAATTTTGTATCTAAATTTTAATTTGTTTATGAATACTTGTATTTGTGGCAGGGCGTTGTTTATTTTACAAACGTATATGTATACTTCGCAAATAGTATTATAAAGTAAAAGACGGTGTCACCCACAATCGTATTGTCATAGCCAAATAGTACGAGTACTTCTGTCAAAAGGACATTTTCAGCATTCAAACATTTTTCTTTCATTAAGCCAATGAGAGCATTCCAAAAAACTTGTACATGGTGACATTTCCAAAACATATGGTCAATGCTATCTTTGGATGTGCTGCAAAAACTACAGTTATTACTTTCAACAATTCCAATCTCCTTTAAAACAACATTTGTGCATAAACACCTGTGTAATATTTTCAGTTGAAACCACTGCAGCCTTACATCACGTACCTTATGCGCGTGCAAAAAACAGGATTTCCAATCATTTTGAATCAACAATTTCATGTCCCATTTATCACAACATTTTGGCTTAGGATTATTCGCAATGATGATATCATAATACAACTTGGAGCCTTTATTTATAGCGAAAAGATGTTTAAAGCACAATGATGAGTTTATGTACTTGTCGTTTTTTATAGTGATACCAGACGTTTTTATATAGTCCATTATAGTCGATTTAAAGCCAGCAAAAGTGACAAAATCAATATTTACATTATATTTTTCTGTAAAAAGTGCATGCGGCAAAAACTTTCCTTTGTCATCAAAAAAGTGGGCGAGACAGTTGATATCTTTGCTGCTTAGTTTTTTCGATACAATGCACTTCTTTCCGATTTGAAATCGCTTATTATGGCATAATGGTTCGGCAAGAAGTTCAGTGGAGTTTTGGGGGGAACACTTGTAATAAAAAACTTTATACGCATCAAGAACTTCAGCCCAAAACTGATTATACTTAGTGAATTTGGAAACGAATTCTGGACCATATTTTTTCATAAGCGACCACTTAGGAAAGTTAAACAACAGAATATTGCGCCATCTATGAGTTGACATCTCAGCTTTACGTATCCAGGACAGCTTCAGAGATAAAACAAAAGTTTTTAGTTCAGGAAGACCAATGCCACCATCTTTTATACTTTTATGTGCAGTTTTTCGGTTAATCTTATCTGGTTTCTTATTCCAAACAAATTTATAACAAGCCTGTTGACATGTTTGAAAAAATATGTCTGGTGGGTTTGGTAATAGTAACCAGAGGTGTGTCAACTTTGAGAGGATAAGAGATTTTAATATTGCTACCCTACCGAGGGGTGTTAACTGTCGTTTTACCCATATTTTGAATAAGTGTTTGACATCTGCTAGTCTTTCCGAGTAATTTATATCTACACATTCTTTCAGGTCATTAGTGAACCACATTCCTAAAACTCGGAATTTAGATGGATTCCATTCCATACCTAAGTGTTCCATATAACGGATTTCAGAATTTTTCTCACTTCCCAGCCAAACGACATTAGTTTTTCCTACATTCATATGAAGGCCTGACACAGAACCAAACCTATCAAGAACATCTATACAGTTTTCAAAAGAACTCCTATCTCCTGCAAGTAAGAATTCTGTATCATCAGCGTACTGAGAAATCTTGAGTTCAACATTGTTGACTGAGATCCCATGGATATTGGAATTCTGTCTGATCATAATAGCCAATATTTCTACGCATAAGACAAATATATAAGGAGACAGAGGGTCTCCTTGTCTGCAGCCTCTTTTAATTTTAAACCAGTCCGAAACCTGACCATTTACAATTACACATGATTTAATATTTTTATAAAACGTACCTATCCATCTACATATATCATTTTGAAAACCAAATGCTTCAGTACTTTAAACATAAAGTTCCAGTTTATTGAATCGAAAGCCTTTTCAAAATCTATATTCAGAAGCAATCCGGGTAGATTATGTTTGTCTAGATAAGCTATCATGTCATATATCAATCTTAAATTATCTCCAATATATCTATTTCTGATAAACCCTGTTTGATCTTCATCAATTATATTTGGTAGAACTTGCTTTAACCGATTTGCTATACAGGACGATCCTATTTTATAAATCACATTTAAAAGTGAGATAGGTCTCCAGTTTTTTATGTATTGCCTTGGTTTATCACCTTTAGGGATAGAAGTTATAATTCCTTCTCTCTGTACACAAGATAGCTCTCCTTTTCTGAAACTCGCATTAAGTGCTCTTACAACAAATCCACCTAATTTCTTCCAAAATACTTTAAAGAATTCTGCACTAAAGCCGTCTGTGCCTGGACTTTTATTATTTTTCATTTTACTCAGAACATACGTAGCTTCTTCTAACGTTATTTCTCCCTCTAATCTTTCTGCGTCTGTTTCGTTTATACAAGGGATATCATTCACTAAGTTTCTAATCTCACAGTCATCTACTACAGATTCAGCATATAATGATTCATAAAATCTCTGCACTTCTTGGATGATATCTTTCTGGTCTATCAAAATTTTATCTTGCTGATCTATGAGTCTAGCCATGTTTTTACTTACATAGTGTCGCTTTTCTAAATTGCAAAAATATTTACTAACTTTCTCCCCATCAGCTACCCATCTAGCCCTGGACCTTAATAATACCCCTTCCATTCGTTTTTCACGAATATGTCTTAATTGTTCTTTCTTCATTTCCATTATTAATATGTCTTCTCCCGTTTTCTTTTCAACTTTCTCCAGTTTTCGCATATCCTCTTCTAGCTGCCTCTCTTCATCTGCCAATTTCTTTTCTTCATTGTAGCATATGCAATTGTTTTTGATCTAAGTTTCATCAGCAGAAAATCGAGGAAGACATCATCTGGGACAGAAAGCTGTGTATTTTCATCCAGTGTCTTTTCAACCGCATTTACTGTATATTCTTCTTTGACTTTTTCAATCTCCATATTTATTTCATGCATATATTCTTTATCTTTTAAAAGGGATACATTCAATTTCCAGAAGGTATTATGCTTGACAGTTTCTTTACATTTAAGGCTTAGTGAAATTGCAGAATGATCGGTTCTATATCTACATTCAATATCTACGTCATTTACAAATGAAACAACTGAATCTGAAATGAGAAAAAAATCTAACCGGGCCTGTTGAAAAGGGTTGGCTCTTCTCCATGTGTAACGGAGACATTCCGGGTTTAAATCTCTCCAGATGTCATTAAGCTCTAAGCTTTCAATCATGTTTTCAACTACTTCTTTCGCTTTGGGATTGTTTACATGTTTGTAATTATAGTAATCCTTCTCAGGCTGCAGAACCAGATTAAAATCCCCGGCCATTACTATATTTTCAACGTTTATGTCATTAATCTTCTGTTTTAGGTTATCATAGAATTCCGGATCATCTCTGTTTGGTCCATAGATATTGACGAAGAGGAAGTTGTTATTTTGAATTTCTGCTAGAACAATTATATAATTTCCAGAATTATCTTTAATGACTCTTTTGATTTTAAACTCAAAATTGTTATTAAACAAAATTGCGACCCCTCTTGCATTTGATGCAAAACTTGAAAAATATCCCTGGTATCCCCATTCAGCTACAATACATTGCTCCATGTTTTTCTCAAAATGCGTGTCTTGCAAAAAAATAGACTGAATGTTTTTTGTTTCTCAAATAATGAAAGACATCACGTCTTTTCTGTGAATTATTGAGGCCCTGACAATTTACTGAAATAACAGATATATTGCTATCCATAATTAACAAATGTTTGAAATGAATAATGAAAAATCATACACTCTCTTCTAAAACATCCCGTTTCAAATCTTTTAGTCATATACATTGAAAACCATAGAATAAATATATCCACCTTAAAGAAAGCAACTGATTCGTAATAGACAAAAAATCTTAAAGGACAAGAAAAAGAAAAATACATATTTATAAGCACAAATCAAACCTTAAATATGCCAATAAAAGACAATAAAATAGATCAATATGCAGCCAGTTCAATTAGAAGCCAAAAAGGAGTGTGTGCATTATATAGACACAAAAAGAAAAATTAGATAGCAGCAGGATCTTTGCCCGCCAAGCAAAATATATCAAAACAGTTCACTATAAACATTCACAGATACTGTGCCAGCGTACGCAACAGTTAAATGTTTGTACTCGTGTAAACATATTTTCGAGTGCGCGCACTTAAAGGGGATGCGCTCATGTGTTTCCACATAACTATGGTTAACAAAGAAGTTAACAAACAAAAACAAAAATACAAAAACAAAACAAAACAAAAAAAAACAAAAGGGGGGGGGGGAGGAGGGGGGAGAGGGGCATCTGATTCACTTTTTTTTTCAATCACAGATGTACAACAGGAATCTTCATTGAAGAAAAGGAACCGAAACTTCAAACGCAGAAGCACAGACGAGAGAGAGAGAGAGAGAGAGAGAGGAGAGAGAGAGAGAGAGAGAGAGAGAGGAGAGAGAGAGAGAGAGAGAGAGAGAGAGAGAGAGAGAGAAGTATTCATGTTTTAGATGAGTGACATATATCATTTACTGTACTGTTAGACTGTTTTGTTTACACAATTAAGATCACAACTTTACAACCGAAGAAAGACACCAAACACCGGCCAAATGGACCAGACCAAATTTTCCACACACACACACACAACAACAACAACAACAACAACCAACACACACACACACACACACACACACACACACACACACACACACACACACACACACACACACACACACACACTTAAAGAAAACTTAGAAATATCAGTCACACCTTGCAATTTAAAAAACAACAACAACAAAAAAAAAAAAAACAAAACAAAAAAAAAAAAAAAAACAGAATGAATCCAGTGTGTGAGCGCGTGTGCGCGTGCGCGCGCGTCTGAAGCCGCATCAGTTTGTGAGAATGCACACATGCAGTATGAAAAGATGAAAAAAGCACACAGTGATCAGTAATCCCGTATGTCCATCCCATTTCAGTCGTTACGTTCCATAAACATACACATCATACATAATGTATACATGTCAAGGGAGACAAACATTTATTCACACACACACACACACACACACACACACACACACACACACACACACACACACACACATATATATATATATATACACACACATCCACACACACACGATTATTCAATTATTGTTGTCAAATTTTGCCTGTAAATTAGGATGTGGAACCCCAAGAAATGTATGATATAAGTTTGAGAAAGAACTACAAACGAGAGGGTCAACATGAAGTGACATTTACAGTTGGCATTACTAGTCAACAGCTGTCTTCGAGTACATGCAGATTTAACTTTTGGTCTTTGTGGGTTTTCTTTTCTTGTTTTTCCAGGCTTTTTATTTCTTTGCTACCTAGGAGTGACTTTCAGCTCAGCTACCGTTCGCGTGTTTTACCAGTGTTTCTTCACACTCACGCCAAACACGCACATGCGCACCGACATCAAGTTTTACAGACATTCAATCACACAATGAAGACTTGTTTACCGGGATTTATTCTTTTTCCATTATTTTATTCGCTGTGTGTTTGTTTGTTTGTTTTTTTTCTCGCCTGAGAAAGAGCAAGAGATCGAGGCTCATGTTTGTGACCGTCATCCCCAAGTCTTTATTCCAGTCTGCTGTTATCATACTTCACATGTCAGTTTGAGGTTCGGTGTTGAATAACGGGCAGAAGGATGGTGATCTATTTTAGATAGTAATCCTGGAAAGAAACTTCCCGGAAATGTAATTCAAACTTCTAACGAAAAGGTTAAAAAAAAGCATTTTCTGATGGTGAGGCTAGCAGATTTTAATGTGGTTTATCTTCAGTCTTCAATGAATGAACTAGAACAGTTTTTGTATTTTGATGTAGTAGTTGTTGTTGTTGTTGATAAGATGATGATGATGATGATGATGATGATGATGATGATGATGATGATGATGATGATTATGATGATGATGATGATGATGTGTGATGATGATGATGATGAGTGATGATGATGATGATGATGATGATGATAATGATGATAATGAACAAGTGATTTTTAATGCTCTTTATGAACAGATGTAACGAAGTGGTGCAGCCGGGCCGGCACTTACAGTGAAGGTCACTGGCATCACACAGTGATTAGACATCAGTGAAGGTCACTGGCATCACACAGTGATTAGACATCAGTGAAGGTCACTGGCATCACACAGTGATTAGACATCAGTGAAGGTCACTGGCATCACACAGTGATTAGACATCAGTGAAGGTCACTGGCATCACACAGTGATTAGACATCAGTGAAGGTCACTGGCATCACACAGTGATTAGACATCAGTGAAGGTCACTGGCATCACACAGTGATTGGACATCAGTGAAGGTCACTGGCATCACACAGTGATTGGACATCAGTCTTACAGTGAAGGTCACTGGCATCA
>CM031595.1:37500-40913 GCA_018398815.1 Conus ventricosus
CCTCAGCACTTGTGTCTTAGAGGATATCGTTTTATATTTTCTATTTTTTACAAGAAAATGTAGTTTGTTTTGCTCTTTTATGATTTTCTTTGCTTCTTAGATGGCACCTTTGGTTGGTTTTTTGAAAACTCAACAAACATACTACGGTATTGCACACCAACCCTTTCTGGGATTGCATTCTTCTTAAAACTGAAAAGGCAGAGGAGTCAAATTACCACTTTCCGCGTCACTGAGGAGAAACCACCAAGTTTCGAATATCGGTATATGACCAGAGTTATATGTTAGTGAGTTTCCCTCCCTATTGGAGGATGTCTCCCTCTTGGAGAATATAAGCTTGCTGAAGGCTCATTTTGAGAAGCATTTATTTTATTTTTCCCCATTCACCCACTCATGCACATACTGTTAGTTAGGCAGAATCATCTACCACTGCAGATATGAATGCGTATCTCCCCCTATTTCTTCAATCTAAGACATAAGAGCAAGCTTTGTTTATAATTCAATATTTCTTGCAGTCATTGCAACACCAAGCTGCTCTGTAAGTTGCTGGAACGGTGCGGTACTTATCCTTGGAATTTATTAGTTTGTTGTATTTTAGTCCCTTGCGGATTCATTCCAAGAACTAGCCCTCACACTTGTGTCTTAGAGGATATCGTTTTATATTTTCTATTTTTTAAAAAGAAAATGTAGTTTGTTTTGCTCTTTTATGATTTTCTTTTGCTTCTTAGATGGCACCTTTGGTTGGTTTTTTGAAAACTCAACAAACATACTACGGTATTGCACACCAACCTTTTTCTGGGAAATTTCATTCTTCTTAAAACTGAAAAGGCAGAGGAGTCAAATTACCACTTTCCGCGGTCACTGAGGAGAAACCACCAAGTTTCGAAATATCGGTATATGACCAGGAGTTATATGTTAGTGAGTTTCCCTCCCCATTGGAGGATGTCTCCCTCTTGGAGAATATAAGCTTGCTGAAGGCTCATTTTGAGAAGCATTTATTTTATTTTTCCCCATTCACCCACTCATGCACATACTGTTAGTTAGGCAGAATCATCTACCACTGCAGATATGAATGCGTATCTCCCCCTATTTCTTCAATCTAAGACATAAGAGCAAGCTTGTTTATAATTCAATATTTCTTGCAGTCATTGCAACACCAAGCTGCTCTGTAAGTTGCTGGAACGGTGCGGGTACTTATCCTTGGAATTTATTAGTTTGTTGTATTTTAGTCCCTTTCGGATTCATTCCAAGAACTAGCCCACAGCACTTGTGTCTTAGAGGATATCGTTTTATATTTTCTATTTTTTACAAGAAAATGTAGTTTGTTTTTTCTCTTTTAGATTTTCTTTTGCTTCTTAGATGGCACCTTTGGTTGGTTTTTTGAAAACTCAACAAACATACTACGGTATTGCACACCAACCTTTCTGGGATTGCATTCTTCTTAAAACTGAAAAGGCAGAGGAGTCAAATTACCACTTTCCCGCGGTCACTGAGGAGAAACCACCAAGTTTCGAAATATCGGTATATGACCAGAGTTATATGTTAGTGAGTTTCCCTCCCTAAATTGGAGGATGTCTCCCTCTTGAGAATATAAGCTTGCTGAAGGCTCATTTTGAGAAGCATTTATTTTAATTTTTCCCCATTCACCCACTCATGCACATACTGTTAGTTAGGCAGAATCATCTACCACTGCAGATATGAATGCGTATCTCCCCCTATTTCTTCAATCTAAGACATAAGAGCAAGCTTTGTTATAATTCAATATATATATATATATATATATATAATATATATATAATATATATATATATATATATATATATATGTGTGTGTGTGTGTGTGCATATCCATATGTAAAGTTATTCACACACGCATGAACATGTAATTTCGCACGCACACACATGCACACACACACAAACACACACACACACACACACACACACACACACACACACACACACACACACACACACCACACACACACACAACACACCCCCGCATACACACAGACCCGTGGTAATAGTGCAGACAGAGAGGTAGATCTGAGCAGCGTGTGACGTTCATGGCCGGGTCAGACATCTGCAAAGCCTGTCCCTAACCCTCTTCTCACCTCTATACCTTCCTGTCAATCCACCATTCTGCTTAGTTTCCAGCGGTACAGTCTTGTGGCTTTGCCACAGCGGTGTAGCGCATATGGACTAGTCCGCACCTTCTTGATGACACTGAAAGTGAAACAAAACTATTGTGACAGTGCTGTTGCCCCTGTTGTTCATGCACGTGGTGTTCATGATGTATGTTACATACATACAAAACAGTCACCACCATATCAGAATGTCTTTCCGCCTGAACATTAGGTGAGCAAAGAAAAGAAGAAAAAAGGCCAGCAGCATTTCTCTTTCCATGTATCTCTGTCTGAACATACGCTAAAAAACTGCGTGCACTACCGGTATTTTGAGCCAAACAGTGTCAGTGTATGAAGACAGCATGCTTGACTGACAAATGTGTATGTGTAATTTTGCGTGTCCAACCGACTTTGCTCGCTGGTGACCTCTTCTGCCAAAGTAATTCTGTGATTTAGAACTGTCTTACCACACGGCATGAAGAAGGTTCTTCTGCATTTCAAAGTATATTTGGAAAAAGCCCCGTATTAATTACAGCGTCGTCAACATTGCTGAAAAAAAAGAAAACAAACTTCTACCTTTCATATAATCAATGATTATTTTCATGGCAAACCTTTTTTTTGGAAAAAGTCGAATACGAAAACGGCTGATACTTTTTCAGTGTGGGTTGGTTGTGACAACATGAAAACGGCTGATGCTTTTTCAGTGTGGGTTGTTGTGACCACATGAACGCTATGCCAAGACACAGGCTGTGTCTTCATGAGACACACGCATTCCACGCTGATACTCACTCACTCACTCACTCACTCACTCACTCACTCACTCACTCACCCACTCACCCACTCAATCACTTACTAACTCGCTCACGCATTCACTCATTCACTCACCCATCCACTCACTCACACGCTCACTCACTCACTCACTCACTCACTCACTCACTCACTCACTCACTCTCACTCATTGTGAAGAAAGCATACTCACTTACTCGTCCACTCAGTGTAGTGACAGCTTGTTCACTCACTCCTTTGTCAACAGCTCACTAATTCACTCTATATTGACAGCTCATTCACTCTCTGTATTGACAGCACATTCATTCTGTGTATTGACAGTTCATTCATTCTATGTATTGACAGCTCATTCATTCTGTGTATTGACAGCTCATTCACTCTCTGTATTGACAGCTCATTCATTCTGTGTATTGACAGCTTATTCATTCTGTGTATTGACAGATCATTCACTCTGTATTGACAGCTTATTCATGCTCTGTATTGACAGCTCATGCATTCTCTGTATTGA
>CM031595.1:41465-96465 GCA_018398815.1 Conus ventricosus
AGGAAAATCGTTTGGCCGGGAAAACAATCTAGCGCTCGTTTCGCTCACTGCCAGGCTGGCTCAGCCGGTTCCCGGGTTTTTGAGAGATGAAAGATGTTAACCAAACAATCGCTGGCTTTAAATACAATCAGGCAACAATTTTAAGTACAATCTGGCAATCAAAGGAAAAGCAAAAACTGACAGGCTTACTTTGCAAGTTGCAGGACTTTAAATGTTCTAATCGGACTGACTCGGCATCTCGACGTGTGTAAGAATTGCACCGGGGCTTGCTCTAAAATTGTTCTCAGATCAGGCGTCTTTAATTAAATTGTTCGAAAATTGCCCTGCTTGTTTCGTGATTTTGCGAAGAAAGGGTAGCAAAGACACTTATTAGTTTTACAAAATTTATAAACAGTTCACGAAAATACATCAGAGGCGGTCAAATTGCCGGGATATAAACATCACGAAAATGGGAAAATTTTCATTCTAAAATTACGTTTAATCTAACATACTTACCGTGGCTACTAATGCAATAGCGGCAGCAATTTGCTATCCTGCCTCGTTTTACAATAAAGTCCGTACGGACAACAAAACCCCTGGAAAGGGCCTCGTGCCTCGGCATGCTCAAAATAGTCCTCTTTTCGAGGTATTTTTAAGACCTGACGGGAGAACTCCTGATGGAACCAGGAAGGCGGGGAGGTGGGGAGGGTCTCTGCGTGAGCCGGTAAGTATGTTAGTTTTAAACGTAATTTTAGAATGAAAATTTCCTTTTAATTACACATACTATACCGTGGTTTCACTATGCAGAGTCGCACTACCTGGAAGGAGGGCTCACCTGGTTACGCCTGGAGGAGCAAGAAGGGCCGGATCGTGGGCGGAGATGAATGTTGCGCCACCACAGCTGTTTGCGATGCCCCTAGAACCATCATCACGCAGACGGGAAACGTCGCGCAGGTAGAACGGGGATGAAGGTCCCAGGGACCGCCAATATGCGGCATCTAACACCCCCCTGAATGCTGGCATTATGAGCTACTGCCAGCGAAGACCCATGCCTAATCTCTGAGGTCTAGGTGAGAAAACAGCCAAATTTCCCCTTCAGGTTTCTCGCGTACGCAGCCTTAATGACTTCTCTCAGCCATCGAGGATTGAAGGCGCCTGATGTCCTCCTTATAACCTTCGTTGTAAGAGAGAAACAGGTGGCGCTGCTTGGAACGAGAAGATTTCGTGCGTTTCCTATACTCCCGCAAAGCGCGAACCGGACAGAGAGTGCGGTCTTCTTTCGTCGGGGCGAGAATGAAGTGAGAGGAAGAATGGAGATGGTGGGGGAAGAAGAACCTGGCAACTGGTTTTTCGCTAAAAATTTGGGGAGGAGGCGAAGAGATATCGAGCCATCCGGCTCGGAAGCGACGTCCCCAGGCAAGCCACTAAGGGCGTGGACCCACTGCGCGCCTCCCCGAGGCCAGGGAAACGAGAAAGGCTGTTTTGAAGGAAAGGAATTTCAGAGAACACCCCCGGAGGGGCTCGTAAGGGGGAAGCCTGAGGGAGGAGAGGACTAAGAAAAGATCCCACGCCGGGACACGGGGGGGCATCGGGCCTCCTGTAGGCTGCTCCTCTGACCGATCCCGCAGAAGAGGGTCGTCCCCGAAGGGGGGCCCCCTAACGGGCGGATAGTGGTGGAAATAGCCGCCCTGTGAACCTTAACAGAGGAGGCTGAAAGATTTCTCTCCGATGACAGAAAGGTAGGTAGTTCGCCAATTGGCATTGAGAAGGAAAATTTGAGGTGATACCGCGTGGCTGGAGCACCAAGATAGCCACCCATTCCAGGGGGACCATAGACACTTTGGGTTTGCCTGCCCTGTGGGCATGTTCCACAAGGCTGATTACCGCTGGGGAGGCGCCTCGTGCAGACAGCGCGTCCGCACAGTACCCAGGCGTGAAGATGCAGCACGTTTGGATTGCCGTGTGGAATGCCTGACCGCGGCTGGAGCAGGGACCTTGCCTTTAAGGCGAGCGGTATCGGGGGCACGTGCGACAGGTGTAAAGTTCCGGAAACCACGCTTGGGCTGGCCAGCGTGGAGCCACCAGAATAAGCGGGGCTGCATCTTCCCTTGCCTTGCGGAGAAACCCTTTTCCCCAGAATGGGGAACGGGGGAAGGCATAGCCCGTCGGGCCGGACCAAGGGATGGACAGGGCGTCCACGGCCCACGCTGCCGGATCCGGAACTGGGGAGACGTACAGCTGAAGACGGTGGTTGAACCGGGGGGCGAAAGGTCCACCTGTGGTTTGAACCATACAGTCAGAGAGGTTCTAGGATCGAGGGGACGAGAGTCCATTCTGAGGGAAGAACCATGTCCCGCCCTGCTGAGGGAGTCCGCGAGAATGTTGATCTTCCAGGAACGTGCTTGGCGGAGATCGGATTGATGTGTCTCGCACCAAAGAAGCAGCTGTTCCGACCTCAGGGACAGGGAGTGAGAACGCGCCCCCCCCTGCTTGTTGATATACACGCCACCGTCGTGTTGTCGGTGTTGAGGAGAATGTGTTTTCCTTTCAGGAAGGGAAGAAACTCCTTGAGGGCTTGGAAGACGGCTTCCAGCTCCACCCGGTTGTATGCCAGGACCCATCTCCGGGACCATTGCCGGAGGCCGTCAGAGAGCTGACGTGGGCACCCCCCCGGATGGGACGCGTCCGTGAACGGGTCCTCCTGTGGAGGGAGGGGGAGAGATGGGGACCCCCTGGGCTAGCCAGGACGGGGAAGTGCCATTGTACCACCGATGACTGGAACCACTGCCCGAGAGGGATCGGAAGGTCCCACGACTGCAGTGCCTGAGACCAACCGCTTGCGAAAAAGGCGTTGAAAACGGCGTTTGTGCAGACGTCCGAGGGGCACTAAGGGGGCCAAGGACTCCATCAGACCCAGAAGGAGGCCAGCTTTCTGGCTGGCGCCTGATCCAAGGAAAGGAGGTGGGCCAAGGGTGCGGGAGGCGAACAAGGCGCTGGCGGGTCGGGGAGACCGCCAGTCGGTGGTGTGGAAGGACATGCCCAGAAACTGAAACTGTTGCGACGGGGTGAGATCGGACTTCTCCTCGTTGCGAAACGAATCCCAGCTGCTGACAGAGGCTTAAAACCTGTAGGGCTTGCTGGGACACGAGTGCTGGATGAGGCAAGGAGAAGCCAATCGTCTAGATAGGCCTTCAAACGAATTCCTTTCTCCGAACGTGCAAGCAAAGTTCCCGAGCCACCTTCGTGAAAACCCCAGGGGGCCGGGGCTAGTCCAAAGGGAAGACCCCTGAACTGAAAAACACGGCTCTCCACGCGAAGCGGAGGTACTTCCTGTCCCTTGGGTGGTCAAGGAGGGAAAGTATGCATCCTTTAAGGTCGTTTGGATACCGCCCAGTCGCCGGGATGCATGGCATCGCGGACTGAATGGGGTTTCCACCCAAAAACGGAGGACGATAAGAAACCTGTTCAAGGCGAAAGATCCAGAACCGGTCTCCATCCTCCGGAAGCCTTGGGGACCACAAAAATGCGGCCATAAAATCCCGGAGAGGAATGGAAGAGAACTTCCCCCTGTGGCTCCCTTGGCTAACAGCAAAAGGACCTCCTGGTCTAAGGCCTGAGAGGCAGCCGGGATCCCGAGGAGGAGCGAAAGGGGGAGGGGAAGGCGTGAGAGGAGCCTTTCACTGACCCCAAGGAAGACGAAACCCCGCCCTGATCACCGCAGAGCCCAAGGGCTTGCGGGAAGCCGCTCCCAGGCACGGGAGGTGCCTGGACAGACTGCCCACAGGACTGCCCTGGGGTGAAGTACCCAGGTCGGGGGCGAGTCATTGGGGGTGGGCCGTCGGAGGCGTGGGAGCTTTCGGACCGCCGGCCGAGTCGGAGGCCGACCCCTGTTGGTTGCCTGCCTCTAGTCCCCCGGGGTCCAAATGACCGTCGACCCTTGGGTTAAAGAAGGACCGGTGACGAGAAAGGCGCTGGCGCCTTGCGTTTTGAACCAGGTCGGGGGGGAGGGGGGCCCTGACTGAAAGGCGAGGTCACGCCTAATCTCGGCCTGGCTCTTGATGGTGGCCTGCACGTGATTCCGAACAGAGACCCTGACTTGACAGGTAAGGCTCTGAGGGAAGCGCGGGCAGATGGAGAACGGGTCACAGAAATGCCAATAGGACCGCATCTCTCCAAAGCCAAAAACTGAGTTCAGATGGAGCCTAGTGAAGGCCCCACCCGAATTACTTAAGCCCTTCAGCCATTGACTGGATACAGGCTACCACAGCAGTTGGGTCAGCGGACTGGCGGATGGCGAAGGAACCAGAGTCAGGTCCCTAAGGGCGACACTAGTCCCCCTAGAAAGGATCCCTAACAGATATGGCCTCCAAACCCCTACGCGCAGACTCTTCCCAACCCTCCACAAGGCAGCGCTTGAGAGGGACACGTGCCTGGTGTGCGATTTTGACCTCTCCTGGACCAGTAGGAGGTCCTCCTGGGGGAGGGGAAAAGTGGCATCGGGGATAGTGTATTTGCCAAGGCCTTCTTGGCAAAAAGGAAGACTCTCAGGTCTAAGGAATTTCCCCCACGCCAACGCGGAAGGAAAATCAGGGACCGAACCAGGCCGGGGGCCTGCGCCTCCGTGCCCCGGGCCCGTATTTGGGCCCTCCTCATGCAGTCGGCCACCATAAATGACTCCTTTAGCCTCGAGGGGGGCCCAGCCGCCGAGGGGCGAGATCCCAGGGGGAAGTTCCCCTGCCGAAGGGCAGGGGGCCCTGGCCCCCTGAGAGGTTGACACTGCCCCCGAACCAGGGAAGCCAGCACAGCCACCGAGTCTTGGAAAGAATAAGAACCGGGTGCCCGGTCCTCATCCTCTGATTGAGTCCCCCAGGTCGACCCACAGACCCATGGAGTGGCCGCCCCCGGCGAGGCGGAGCGCGGCGAGGGCCTGAGTGGCCTGGGATGGCTGGCTCCCCCGACATCCCGGGGGAGGGTCAGACCCGGAAGGGCCGAGGGAGCCTGGGAGGCAGATGCCTGCAATGGTGGAGGGCTGGGCATAAACCCGGCCACCAGGGAAACCCCGGAGCAGGGGGTGAGGAAAAGCCCATGTTCGGGGGATATTGCCATTGGGCCATGGCGCCCAAGGCATGGGCCCTGACCCCATGATAGGGGGGGCTGATAATGTGGTGTGGCCCAACCCTGAAAGTGGGGGGCCGAATGCGCGGTCCCCTGAGGGGGGCTCGGGAGAAAAGGCACACCCCGGTGGACTGCCCAACAGCAGAGGGAGACACATGAGGGGGGGAAGGGAAACCCCGGGGGGAATAGATACGAGCCCTTGAGCAGGAGTTGCTTCCCTTGGATCGCCCACGGGCGAGGGGGGGATGACGCATCGTCCCCCTCATTGCCCGGGCCTCCGTAGGGGCCCGTACACCTTCGATTCTGCCATGGGAATCGAAATTGGCGAGCAGTAGAACACTGAACGCGGGGTGTACTAACGGGTGCGACAGAACCGAGGCTGAGCCGCTCGCCCTTATGGGGCAAGGGGCGAGATCAACAGAACCGAAGCTGAGCTGATCACCGCCCCAAATGAGGGTTGCGAGAAAGAGCTCGCTGTGACGGTCGACAGACCGAAGCTGAGCCGATCCACCGTCAGAATTGAGGGTTGCGAGAAAGAGCTCGCTGTCACGACAACAGAACCGAAGTGAGTTGAGGTGAACCCTCGGGAGAAAGTGACGCTGAAGGGAGAGGAGGAATGGCGGGGCTATAGACAAAGAGCCAGCCGGCGAGGTGAGGGGAAACGAGAGACGAAACCTTCTTAATTCTCGCCTTACCACCCAATCGCTTCACATACGTTTCTCCTTAAGTGAAAAACATAAGCAAGGACACCAACGAACAGCAACAACAATCGATCGATTGCGAGAAAAGTCAAAAAATTTCTTAGCCCTTCATGTACACGCGGCCCCCAACGGGAAAAATGGCTGCCGAGAAAAGAGGACTATTCTGAGCATGCGCGAGGCCGAGGCCCTTTCAGGGGTTTTGTTGTCCGTTACGGACTTTATTGTTTACGAGGCAGGGATAGCAAATTGCTGCCGCTTATTGCATTAGTGAGCCACGGTATAATGTGTAATTAAAACTCTATTTAAGCGGGGGGAAAAGTAAACTGAAGCACCGGCTGCGCGCGTGTAGCCGATGATGTGACGGCGCGGCTCAAGGCGGCTAGTGGGTGAATTCCTACGAACAGCGAGCGCATCAAAAGTGCACAGTATGCAGAATTTGCGCAACTTTTATGTCTACCATGTCTCCTACAGTTCACGGATTCGGTTTTCTGACGCTAATATTGTTAAACTATGGTCGGAAGTATTTATGTGCAAGTGGCTTGCTTTCACTCTTCTGTCAGGGTTTTACCTTAGCCGCTGCACTAATTGAGTTTTGGAAGAAACAAAAGAATGAAAGCACTTTCCCAAACTCAAAATTTTATGCCCAGTTTCTACCCAATACAAACAGGCGGCTTATTTGGAGCAACACACCCACACAGATTGCAGACGAGCACTAACTAGATTAAAGAATAAGTGCCCATGACCCCCAAATTGAGAGGGGCCGTTATACCCAAAACTGACAGAGAAAACCCGATTATGCACGACATGCCACGTCATTGGGGACGAACTACATTTTCTCGATGACTGCAAATTATTTGACCAACAACGTTATGACCTGATGACGAGGTAAAAAAAACTGATTTTCCACCACAGATAACATGACAAAACCCTCGGAGCTTATGTTATTGGATGCTTCAACCTGTACTTGCCCAGTATATTTCCCGTTGGTTTTTTCTCTTCGGAGACAGAAAATTTAATTTAGACTCTGATACACACTGTGCTTTTCTTCTGCTACTAATGATGTTATGTTTAAGATTGTGACAACGTAGGGTTAGTTTAGTTTAGGGTTTAATGTCTGAACTTGATCATCTGTGCCCACAAAACCTCTGGTTTTCATATGGCAATAAAATATGGTCTGGTTCTTGTTCTTGTTCTTGTTCACAGTTAATTCTGTTTTCCCAGATAACACAACCCCGGGGGCCCCCACTGCGTGTGGTGTTCCTTTGATTACCACCGGCAGAGATAACTCCGCCGTCAAAATGTTCTCCCCCAGAGAACGGGATTATGCCGCTTTTGGCTCACCCCGTCTCAACCAGTTTCGGGCGGGAGCCCTCAACCTGTTTTTCGACGGGGCGACGCCAAAAGCGGCATAATACCGTTCTCTCCTAGTAAACCCCCACCCCGGGGCCCTTGGCGGTCTCGGGGGGGACTCCAAAAGCGGCATAATACCGTTTTTCTACTAAGCATGACTTTAATAACCAAAAAAAAAATAACGACCCTGGCCTACAAAAAATGCATACTGTGTTGGGTTGTCCCTTTTCAATACTAATTTACAAAACTTTTCCAGATTTTAGTTTTTGCCTAATCCTTTGTTTTTTTTTGAACATTCTCAATAACATCATTTTTTTTACGCAAACATTCATCGAATGCATCTCTGTCTTTCATGTGAAATAAAACTACAGTCTTTAACTGTTCTCTCAAGTCTTTTAAAACTGGTTTTTATTTCTGACATAAAATCCCCACACTTATCCAGCATGTCTTCCACTGAAAGCTAGTTTCGCCCAAAACGTTTCTTTTTTTTGACTATGTCTCTTTTGCTGAACAGTCATCTATAAAAAATGTGTCTGCGTTCCTTTAAACAATTTATTAAACTGTTCTAAAAACTCACTCAGTTTATTGCTAGGATCAACTAAAAATATGTTTTTCATCTGTCCATATAAACCTTCTATCATGATATGCTTTGTTCCCTTTAAGGTTGGACAGAAATCACAATGTGATCCCAAATTATAGCGATAAACTGTTTGTAATAGGTTGAGGATAAATATTTTTTTCACAACCGTTTGCCACAAATTAATGAGCCAATGAGGAGTTTTTGTCATAAAGTTTTTAATGCTCCATGGTTTTTTTTAACAGGATTTTAAACTAATCCCCGTTATTATTTTTATCATACTTTCTGTCAAAACCTGTTCCGTATAATAAATCTATGGGCTAATGTGTAAGATTAATCCAATTCAGTTCTGAAGATTGTTTCTATTTAAGTCAACATTGATTTTGCTGCTTTTTGTTATAACCTTAATATCCTCACATTGTGAAGAACGCGACCAACAACTTTAAGACGTTTAACGTCTAAGTTTTGCCAGCTAATATTTAATTCCTTTATAAGGACGTCACTAACGGCCACAACCCATCCCTCTCCACATCTTTAAAGACAGAAATTTCAAATATCATTGTGAAACGTGTCTCCTAATTTTCTGCTTGGAAAGAACTGTAATTTTGTAGAAGCTTTCTTTAAAACCGTTTCTCTTCTGTGGAGGATGTACTGTTTTTTCCCTACGGCGTTATTTCAATCTCTTTCCGACTATTGTCGTTCGGCATAAGACTTACATGTAAAGGGCCAGAGTTGAATGCTTTTCTGAAACTTTTTTGACGGCTAAAAATGTAAATGGGCTTATGAATTCAAAATTTTATGTCCCATACTAAATATGGTTCTAAGTGCCATTTGCTGTCAGGTTTTCGAACTATTTTATATTCATACTGGCCAACATTATTTGCTTCTGCATTGCGTAGTTGTTCTAGTTTAGGAAACCTTTTGTTGTCGCCAACCTCTTTGCGTTTATAATCACCATCTTTAGTGTACTCAAAACCATACAAAGCGCCTATCTCACCATTCTGTTTAAAGTCCTCAACGTCTGCAAGGTCTTTTAATTCTAAAGTTATACACCTCACAGGCGCTAATGCAACTCCTGATTCTTCTGGCCCACGCGACATGTTTTAGAACAACTAATTATTTTATTTCCAAAACAATGTGTAGGTTATCGCATTTCACGACTTTTCCTGTTTTGTCTGCGATTTTTTATACGAAATGATCCAACCCTCCCACAAACTAATCTTTTAAACTGTAAATTAGGGAATTGTATAATTTCATAATCGCATATTGCAGCTTTCCCTGACGGAAGAGCTCTTAATCTTTGAGTGTCCTGCGTGTTAGCTCCAAAGCCTAACATTTTAGCTAGTTCTTTATCAAAAAAGTAATTTGCTTCTTCAGGTTTGAATGTTAACATTGTTTTTGGATTTGCATTGTTAAGTTTGAGAGCAATGTCAAAGTTACTCATTGCTTCTTTTAGTGCGCAAAACCCGTAATAACCATCAGGTATTGGTAACTGGCTAATTAAGTTTCTTCCCCCGCCATATTTTCTAATCTTATTATTCTTCTTGGTTTCGCTTATATTAAACCATACGACTTTGTAAAATATTTCATGAAGCGCAACCATTTTGGTTCCACAATTGTTATCAATTGTTATCAATAGCATGTTCTAAAAACGAAGGGCGGTCTTGAGTTATTGTTACAAACATTTTTTAAAACAAATTAAAAATGAGTGCATTTCAATATTACTGATGCAAAATTTCTGTTGGGCCGCACTACAATCTTAAAAATATAACAACTGACACCCGGGTGAGGGTTTACTAGGAGAGAACGGTATTATGCCGCTTTTGGCGTCGCCCGGTCGAAAACAGGTTGAGGGCTCCGCCCGAAACTGCTTTAACACGCCCAGGATGAGGATGCTTTTCACTGGTCTCCACCTGATTCAGTGTTGTCTGATTCTGCTGATTTTCTGGCTTGGTTACTTTCTCCACCTGATTCAGTGTTTTCTGATTCTGCTGATTTTCTGGCTCGATCATTTTTAAGGGAAATAAAATCTATATGATTAAAAGTAATTAATCCTATGATTAATGGCGATAACAATGTTCCAAATCTGTAGTATAAATCACACCCTAGAGACTCTAATGACTTTGTTAACACTGGATCTTGCGTTAAACCATACGTAAGATCTTGTTCAGAATCAATGGGAGCAAATCTACTGACTAGTTTAGTGTACAAACTAAGAACCGTTTGTCCTACACTTTTCACCATTCTTGATCCAAGTTGCGCTTCATACCTGTTATGATACTTTAAAATGTCTTGTGGTGACATCTGTTGAACCTGGTCTATGCTGAATTCAGTTCCGAGGACTGTTTTGTTTTTCCACATGCTGCCAAAGAATACAGTCTTTCTTTTTTGGCATAATAGCTTGCTCATCAACCTGGTCATTTGTAATCATAAGTTCAAGACAGTGTTGGCCACCCTGTAGCTGTAGTAGATCATCGCTGTTCATGTTTTTTATTAATTATAATTATTTTATTTTTAAAAAACGAGCACCGAAAAAACTGTTGCCAACCTTGTATACCATTCTGCTGTTATTGGAGGTCTAAGTATAGGATACACGATGCTTGGTAAAAGCTTGTTAAGAATTAAACCAGCAGATCTTGGCAAACTAGGCTTTGAAGACTCAGCAAAGCTAATCGCTATTATTGCAGCTTTGTTCGCTACAAAAGATTTTCTAGTTAAGCAAGGAATAATTCCAGACAATATAAATATGTAAGAAAAAAATACATTTATAAAAATGGCTTCACTCGTAATGATGATAGGCGGCGCTGTGGTGAATGCGCTTGCTTTTAGCGGAAGTAATTACGCGTTTAGTAAACTACGGGACGACGGCGAGAGAAAAAGACATAACAAAGCTATGGAGCAACTAGCCGCAGCACAAGATCACTATGAAAAGCATAGAATTGAGCAGTTAGATTTTATTAATGATACTCTGAAAAAACAGGGACATGCAGCTTACACATTTAAAAATGGATCATTAGAGTCACTGGCTATGTCCTTAAAATCCTGCCCAATAACAGAAGAATATTTTGACCCAACTCTCGTTAGAAAGGGCGTTTATCCTTATGAGTACATGAACAGTTGGGAAAGGTTGACGAAGACACACGTCCTCCTAAAGGCGCGTTCTTTTCTAATCTCAGAGGAAAGGACATCAGTGATTCAGATTACCAGCATGCTCAAGATGCGTGGCAGAAGTTAGATTGTAAAACGATGAGAGACTATCATGACTCATACTTGATGGCCGATACATGTTTGTTGGCGGACGTCTTTGAAAATTATAGGAAGACCTGCATAAAACATTATAGCCTGGATCCCGCGCATTACATTTCTGCGCCTGGGATGAGTTAGGACGCTTTTCTTAAAGTTTACTGGAGTAAAGATTGATTTATTGTCTGACCTACCAATGATTCAGATGATTGAAACGGATTGCGTGGAGGAATTAGTATGGCGTCGCATCATTATTGTAATGCAAACAACAAATACTTGGAACGACTATGATCCAAGTAAAAGGTCTAACTATCTCATGTATTTAGACGCAAACAATCTGTATGGATGGGCAATGGCGCAATCGCTTCCATTACGCAACTTTAAATGTACACTGGTGGTATTAAAAACATTCAAGAATTTGTAGAACATCTGCATACTCTTACAGCTGATCGTAATGGCGCAATCGCTTCCATTACGCAACTTTAAAATGTACACTGGTGGTATTAAAAACATTCAAGAATTTGTAGAACATCTGCATACTCTTACAGCTGATCGTAAAAGAGGTCTTATTCTAGAAGTTGACTTAGAATATCCTCAGGAACTCCATGACCTGCATAATGACTATCCATTAGCAGCAGAAAGTCTAAAAGATGAATCCAAGAGAGCCGCCTAAACTTGTGCCTAATCTTCGAGGCAAAACAAATTATGTCTGCCATTACAGACTTCTACAATTTTATTTAAGACATGGTTTGAAGTTGAAGCTGTTCATCGTATAATTGCTTTTGATCAAGAACAGTTCATGAAACCATACATCATGAAGAACACTGATCTTAGAACTAAATCACAGATGTTTCAGAAAAAGACTTTTTCAAGCTGATGAACAACAGCTGTTTTGAAAGATATGGAGAATCCGCACAAGCGTAAAGATGTCAGATTGGTCCCCAAAGAGAACGAAGCAATTAAGCTGACTTCTAAACCTAATTATCAGGACTTCAGAAGATTTCATGATCACCTTTTTGGCATAATGATGAAAAAATAGAAAGTCAAATTGGACAAACCTGTATTTATCGGGTTTACTGTTTTAGAATTATCAAAGCTTTTAATGTTAGAATTTCTTTATGACTACTTTAAACCCCTGTATCCAGAGTCCAAAGTACTTTACACAGACACAGACAGTTTTGTTATAGATATCCCTACTGAAGACGTCTATAAAGACATAGAATTAGAAGTAGCTAAAGGAGCGAGTGGATGGTATGACACGTCCGATTACCCTAAAGAGTCGCCTTTACATTCAATTACTAATAAGAAGGTTTTAGGAAAGATGAAGGATGAATTATCTGGAAAGGTGATCAAGGAGTATGTGGGGTTAAAGGGAAAAAATGTACAGTATTTCGAGCCAAGAGAAAACCATTAAGAAAGCAAAAGGAAATATATCGCAGTGTTGTGCAGTCGAGCATATCACATGACAAATATAAAGAAGCATTGTTTGACAATAAGACTTTTTCATCATGACAACGTAAAACTGCGATCTAATCTACATGAGATCAACACAACTGTTGTAACAAAAGAAGTCATTAGATAGAACAAACACAAAACGGGTATTTGTTAATCCAGAGTTTTCATATGCAATCGGGGACTGGAGGATGGCATAATTGTATACATTCTTCGGGTTTATATTTTTCAACAACTTTATCTATAAGATCAATCATATCATCCTCGGACTCCAATTCATTTTAAATCTTTTCTCATGTTTGCTTGATGCGTTCGAATTTTTTTTTTATTATTTCAAGATATTCTTTTTCCCAATTTGGGGTTTGAGTTGTAGGTGATCTGGATGATTTAGCATGCATTGATTAATCCTCGAAAAATGTTCCCCAATAGCATTACACGCATCAAATGATTCCCGTTCATTTTCAAGGTCTCTTCCTTTACCATTCTTGTTTCATTCTGCGCTTCCTTCTGAGCTTCCATTTTAAACTCAAATATATTTACGTAAATCAGTTAAAGCGGAACTGTGTCTGGTGGGATTATCTGCAGTTCTTCCTTCACAAAAGATCTTTGAGGAGCTGGTTGTTTTGTCGTGTCAGTTTCTCGTAAATAATACACGGGCGGATTCATTTTTACAATTCTTTTTATTTCATATGGGTCAGCACTCCAAACTGGATCGGTTGCCCTGATGCGAGTGTCCCCTTCTGCTTCCCCGGTAAATAAAGGTACCTTACTTTCAAACCAAACGGTAATAGTTTGCTGGTTGTACTGGAGTCTTCAGCAACAACATTTATTGTTTGTTTTTTGATTGCTTGTACTGGTTTTAGCCCTTTAAATTCTTCATTATTCATTGCGCGCAAAACTGAGGGCAGTCTTCTAACCCATTCTGTGTTGCGAGAATTGTCAATCAGCTCTCTGTGATACTGGTAGGAAAAAGTCTTCCAGATAACTGTTTGTTAAAGTTTTCAACTAAAGCCTGTGATCTGTGAACCCCTGGAATGCCTCTTTTAATGGTAACTCTATGTTTTAACAATAATTGATTCACTTGACCTTTAAATTCTTTTCCATCATCGACTTGAATCATGCGAGGATAAGTTAAGGGGCCTCGTTGGTATATTAGTTGTATGGCGACAGCAACAGCAGAAGCACTCTTTTGTGTTAATGGTTCCGCATCTTTGTATCTTGAAGCTACGTCAATGACTGTAAGTGCGTACTTAAATCTTTTTCGTCTAATCGTATCAGAGGGTAAATATAGAAGGTCCATTTGATGGGTGTCGTTTGGAGTTGTATTGACAAAATGTGGTCTCTGTATTCGTCTAGGCGCAGGTAAATAAATTTGCCAAATCGCTTGTTTAGATAACCATTCTTTTGCTGTTTGTTCACTGACTCCCGCTGTTTGGCTTAGCTTTTTAATTGCCGTTATTCCCTTCCAATATCCTTTTGGCGAATAATAGATTTTATCCATTTTTATTCAGCCAATATTATGCGCAACAAAATACACGACAGTCATGCCAAAGACAATAAACACGATTTCTTGCATCTTTTGTTTTTCTGATGGATGATAAAAGTCGCTAAATTTTGGTGGGGGCAATGTCTCGATTGGTTTGCCTGTTACAAGATAATATTCTTTTATTGCCTGGTCAACATTTTTAAATGTGTAAGCTGCATGTCCCTGTTTTTTCAGAGTATCATTAATAAAATCTAACTGCTCAATTCTATGCTTTTCATAGTGATCTTGTGCTGCGGCTAGTTGCTCCATAGCTTTGTTATGTCTTTTTCTCTCGCCGTCGTCCCGTAGTTTACTAAACGCGTAATTACTTCCGCTAAAAGCAAGCGCATTCACCACAGCGCCGCCTATCATCATTACGAGTGAAGCCATTTTTATAAATGTATTTTTTTCTTACATATTTATATTGTCTGGAATTATTCCTTGCTTAACTAGAAAATCTTTTGTAGCGAACAAAGCTGCAATAATAGCGATTAGCTTTGCTGAGTCTTCAAAGCCTAGTTTGCCAAGATCTGCTGGTTTAATTCTTAACAAGCTTTTACCAAGCATCGTGTATCCTATACTTAGACCTCCAATAACAGCAGAATGGTATACAAGGTTGGCAACAGTTTTTTCGGTGCTCGTTTTTTAAAAATAAAATAATTATAATTAATAAAAAACATGAACAGCGATGATCTACTACAGCTACAGGGTGGCCAACACTGTCTTGAACTTATGATTACAAATGACCAGGTTGATGAGCAAGCTATTATGCCAAAAAAGAAAGACTGTATTCTTTGGCAGCATGTGGAAAAACAAAACAGTTCCTCGGAACTGAATTCAGCATAGACCAGGTTCAACAGATGTCACCACAAGACATTTTAAAGTATCATAACAGGTATGAAGCGCAACTTGGATCAAGAATGGTGAAAAGTGTAGGACAAACGGTTCTTAGTTTGTACACTAAACTAGTCAGTAGATTTGCTCCCATTGATTCTGAACAAGATCTTACGTATGGTTTAACGCAAGATCCAGTGTTAACAAAGTCATTAGAGTCTCTAGGGTGTGATTTATACTACAGATTTGGAACATTGTTATCGCCATTAATCATAGGATTAATTACTTTTAATCATATAGATTTTATTTCCCTTAAAAATGATCGAGCCAGAAAATCAGCAGAATCAGAAAACACTGAATCAGGTGGAGAAAGTAACCAAGCCAGAAAATCAGCAGAATCAGACAACACTGAATCAGGTGGAGACCAGTGAAAAGCATCCTCATCCTGAAGAAGAAAAAAAAGAAAAAGAAACACCCGAAGGTGCTGGGGAGGACCCAGAGAAAAAAGCAGGAAAAAAATTAGCAGAGTGGAACAGACAAAAAAAATTAATGTTACAATCACAGAATATAACTCATCATGAAAACATAACACCGCCAACGCCAGAACAAGTTGATTCAATGCCCGCTATAAAAACTCCATGTGATTCAAGGGCCCCAAAGTCTTCATGGAATATTGAACTTAAAACTGTTGCCATTTCTGGCGCCCTTGCTGCTGCTGGCGGCGGTTATTACGGTTAACCGTAATAACCGGTTATAAAATATATACACAATGGCAACAGAAACAAAAGCAATCAAAAAAATCTGAACCGCTAAATACAGAAAAAGACAACTGCACGCCAAAACCGCCAACAACAAAAGATCATTTTGATCCATTTCAAATGGAATAATATTTTAAGAACTTAAGTTTAAATTTTTTTTGATAAAAATAGAGCGTGACGGATTTATTATTGTTTAAAATGATGGAGTCAATAAATAAAGACATGGAGTCTATAAAAGACATTACCATAGACCAGAATTGTAATCAATGTGGTTGCTTAGGATGTAAGAACTTCATTAAGATCTATGCTGACCGATTTCGCGCAGAGAACGCTGAGCAAGACATCCTCAACGATGACGCGTTTTTTGAGGCGTACGCGCGTGTGTGTACTATATTAGACATCTACTATTTAAGATAAAAACATAGATTGTATTTTTTTTGATAATTATAAGATAACTTGAATAAGAACTTGGTTGTACTTGGAGGATGACTTAATTACGATCTTGAGGTAACTTGAGTAAGAACTTGAGGATGACTTGAGGACGACTTCAGTTAAGAACTTAGAAGTGACTTGGGGTGACTTGAATGACTTGAGTAAGAACTTGTGGATGACTTAAGGATGACTTGAGAACAAACTTGAGTAAAAACTTAGAAGTGACTTGAGGATGACTTGAGTAAGAACTTGTGGATGACTTAAAGATGACTTAAGTAAGAACGTGAGGATGACTTGGGGTGGGTAAAGGTAAGAAGGTGTTAAAATGTCAAGTGGAACTGGTAAGGCCACTTAACATCTGTTATCACCAGCACAGTAATAACTGCGGTTAGTTGGTTTGGCTAACCAGACCAAACAGGCATCCATGCACGTTGGCACAGTTAGGTGGCTTGGTAGTTTCACTACTCTTAACTAGATCTAGACCAAACAGGCATCCATGCACGTTTGACACAGAGGGCTTGCGACTTTATATCTATGTCAAACGGGCATGGATGCACGTCTGTCCTAATTACAAGCACCACTACATCCTGTTAGACTCATGCTGCTAAAAAAGGCCAGTTATAGTAACAGCCCTCTTGCTGCTAAAATAGGACGTTCACACATGAACGGCTATTTATAGTAGCAGTCAGCAAGGCTGATTTTACCGCAGCCCTACTGCTGCTAAAACAGGACGTTCACACATGAACGGCTATTTATAGCAAGGCTGTCTTCACCGCAGGTTGACTCCCACAACAAAGAGTTTCATTATACTTTCCTTCTCGCACAAAAAAAGTTTATACTGCACCCCTCCTCTTTTTTCATCCGGGCTTGGGACCGGCATTGGCAGAGTTAGTGTTGTTTTTTTTTAAAGTAAAATACTGCTTTGGCAGAGCTTTTTTGGCGGCTCTTAATCACCAGTTAGTACACCTGTCGCTGAACATTTGGAGCTTTTTGTAGGAATAGTGGCTCCACCCACTACCCCACCCCGTTCTGTTAGGTGTACTAAAGAGAACTCGATCTAATTTTGCCAGAAGTTTCGAAAATCATCATTTTTCTGCAAGTACTTTGTGATCAGACTTCGTTTGGCAAACAAATCATTGGTGGTGATGGCAAGGTTGTGAAATTTTCGACAATAATAAAAATGTTTTGAAAGCTGCATCAGTTTTCTTGCATATGAGTCATCAATATTCATGTTTGTTCGTAAAAATGAACGCCATGTCTCAGTTGGTTTTGATCTTTGAAACATTGTTTGTGCCTTTTCAAGGCAGTGACCCATAATCAGAGCATGATGGATGGTTTTTCTTTCGCCAAGTTTTAGTAAAAGAGCACCATTTTGTAGAAATGGAATCATTTCGTCAACAGTCAAAAGCTTATCAAAGCCATCAACATCTCTTTCAGTAATATTGCCCAAATCTCTTTCTAAATCTCTTTCTTGAATCAACAAGCTTTCGAGGTAGCTGTGTAGTTCTTCAATGGTTAGTTCTCGTTTTTCTTTCTCCCCACCTTCCAAAAAAGCAATACTGCTCTTTGGCTTACAAGGTAAAAAACAGTGCCCACCTGATTTTCTTTTGTTTATATACTCCGCCATAAGCCTGTGGTATTGCATATGATCCTCCATAACAACAAGTGTTTCCTCTGTGAACAAAGCACGTCCGTCTCCATTGGAAGCCATGGCTAAACTGTGCGGCTTACACTTCGCCCGTTCAGGAATGTTCTTTTGTGACACCACAATGTTGCGGGTACACTTCTCTCTCGCAGAAAACACACGTCCGCACAGATCGACACCCCCAAGAAGAATGACAAGACAGCTTTGGTCGGTTGTCAACGTCAACAACAGTGCTGGGCGGATGTGACGTCTTTTTACTATCACATGATTAAATCTTGACTTATGATAGGAGAATGTAAGAAACATGTCTATATCTGTTTTACCCCGGGCGGGAATGACTGAGCCAGATCCTTTAAACCACTTATAGAAATCTCGCTATTCAGAACTGCAAGCAATAGAAATCGATCGCTATTCATAACTGCACCCTCTATTAAGAGAGGGCCATTTCAATAGGCTTTTGAAAGTCATTGAATTGCCTGCGCGGAGAGCGGGGAGGTATGGTTTCACTTCAGCGCACTCGTGTGTGTGTGTGTGTGTGTGTCACACACACACAGTGTGTGTGTGTGTGTGTGTGTGTGTGTGTGTGTGTGTGTGTGTGTGTGTGTGTGTGTGTGTGTGTGTGTGTGTGTGTGTGTGTCGTGTGTGTGTGTGTCGTGTGTGTGTCGTGCGTGTGTCGTGCGTGTGTCGTGTGTGTGTGTGTGTGTGTCGTGTGTGTGTGTGTGTTGTGTGGTGTGTGTGTGTGTGTGTGTGGTGTGTGTGTGTGTGTGTGTGTGTGTGTGTGTGTGTGTGTGTGTGTGTGTGTGTGTGTGTGTGTGTACATACTTTGGGGTGTGTGTGTGTGAAAAAGTGGTGGAATAAGAAGAAATATGATTCTATTTTATGTCAGAAATATAACTCCGTTTTAAAAGACTTTAGTTTTATTTCACATGAAAGACAGACATGCGTTTGATGAATGTTTGCGTGAAAATGATGTTATTGAGAATGATCAAGAAAAACAAAGGATTAAGCAAAAACTAAAATCTGAAAAGTTTTGTAAATTAGTATTGAAAACGGACAACCCAACACAGTATGCATGTTTTGTAGGGTCGTTATTTTTTTTTTTGGTTATTAAAGTCATGCTTAGTAGAGAACGGTATTATGCCGCTTTTGGAGTCGCCCGCCCGAGACCGGCCAAGGCCCGGGTGAGGGTTTACTAGGAGAGAACGGTATTATGCCGCTTTTGGCGTCGCCCCGGTCGAAAACAGGTTGAGGGCTCTGCCCGAAACTGGTTGAGACGGGGTGAGCCAAAAGCGGCATGGCGCGGCATAATACCGTTCTCTCCCCCTCCCCTCCCCTCCCCCCCCCCTCCCCTCCCCACCCTTCTGACCTGCCCTACCAGCCCCAAACAATGGCGTCCCCAAACAATGGCGTCCTGTAGCTCAGAATCAGCAACTGAAAAACACCACTGACAGAGATAGCGGCCATATTGCATGCCAGCGCCCTCGCTCGCCGGTGTCGCAGGATATTTCGGAACCGGACGAATGGGAACCATTCCGATTTATCCTGGCCCTGGTGGCAGGATTTTTGGGAACCATCCTGACTCTAGTGGCAGGATATTTGGGAACCACCAGGATATTTCGGAACCGACTAGAAGGTCATTAGCCCACATGAATTTTCGACTTTATGACTTTTTCTAAACAGATTTTGTGGCCGCTTTGATGAGGTTGTGCAATAAATCTCTTCTCACTACCTGTTTATCTCTTTGTTTATGATGCATTCACGCACAGAAGGCCCAAATGGCTTCACTAATATTCTGTTTGCATCATTCCGTGTCAAAATTCACTGAGTTACAATTCACTGTACTCCAGCGCGTGAGTTTTCCCACACCTGTGGCGAACACATGTTCACTAAGGCTAGTTTCCCTTTGTGACGCAATAGCGCGTCGGCGTACAGCAAACCTTCCAGACGGACATCAAGATTCTGTGAAATGGAGAGAGAAGTGCTACATGACGGGAGTATTGTTTTTGATATCCCAGATCATATCTGGGAACAGTTGAATCCAGGCAAGAAGTGGAAATTTCTGTGCCAAGCCAGCCTGTATCCAGTGATTCCAGCGATGGGGCCAGTTGTATAACAGCAAGTTAGTGAGTGGTGCCTAGCTCATAGGGAAATCGCTAGCTGATAGTTAGCTACCTACAAGGTACAGCAGGTGGCTAACTTTGTTGTATGAGCAAGATTTAACCGTAGCTAGCTAACTGCAAGCTACGGCCGTTAGCTGTAGCTAGCTATAAATAGATCGGGAGATTTCCACTACCGCGCAAGCCAAACACCTTATATGGTGTTAGTTGAAGGATTGGGCCCATGGCGCCCAAGGCAAAGGGCCCTGACCCCATGATTGGGGGGGGGGGGGGGGGGGGGGGGGGGGGGGGGGGGGGGGGGGGGGGGGCTGAGAATGTGGCTGCTGGCCCAACCCTGAAAGTGGGGGGCCGAATGCGCCGGTCCTCTGAGGGGTGCTCGAGAGAGAGGCGACACCCGGCCCGGTGGCCTGCCCAAAAGCAGAGGCAGACACATGAGGCGGGGGAAGGGAAACAACCGGGGGCGAACTAGATTCGAACCCTTGAGCAGGAGTTGCTTCCCTTGGATCGCCTACCGGGCGAAAGGGGGGGGGGGGGGGGGGTGACGCACAGTCCCCCTCATTGCCGTAGAGGGCCCGTACACCTTCGATTCTGCCAATGGAATCGAACTGTGAGCAGTAGAACACTGAACACGGGGTGTACTAACGGATGCGACAGAACGCGGCTGAGTCGCTCACCGTTATGGGGCAAAGGGGCGAGGATCAGCAGAACCGCAGCTGAGCTGATCACCGCCACAAAATGAGGGTTGCGAGAAAGAGCTCGCTGTGACGGGATCGACAGAACCGAAGCTGAGCCGATCACCATCACAAATTGAGGGTTGCGAGAAAGAGCTCGCTGTCACGACAACAGAACCGAAGCTGAGTTGAGGTGAACCCTCGGGAGAAAGAGACGCTGAAGGGAGAGGAGGAATTGGCGGTGCTAAAGAGCCTGCCGGCGAGATGTGGGAATCGAAAGACGAAACCTTCTTAATTCTCGCCTTACCACCCAATCGCTTCACGTACGTTTCCTCCCTTGAAAACATAAGCAAGGACACCAACGAACAGCAACAACAATCGATCGATTGCGAGAAAAGTCAAAAATACTTAGCTGTCCGAGTACACGCGGCTTAACGGGAAAAATGGCTGCCGAGAAAAGAGGACGATTCTGAGCATGCGCAAGACACGAGGCCCTTTCAGGGGTTTTGTTGTCCGTACGGACTTTATGTATACGAGGCAGGGATAGCAAATTGCTGCCGCTTATTGCATTAGTGAGCCACGGTACAGTATGTGTAATTAAAAACAACAACAACAACAACAAAACCCGTAACAACAGCTATTACTACAAGGATGCACAAATCCAACAGCCACCGCAAGTTACACACACACAACATCGTCACACCCGCCTCCACCACCACACAACCACAACCATCATCATCATCATCATCATCATCGTCATCGTCATGACCCTCATCGTCAGCAGGACCACACAGGGAAGTGGGGAGCTCTCCCACTTCCCTGGACACACAGTACAGGTGAGTAGACGACGCGGCACTGACCTGGCAGACCGTCCCCCGAGGGGGGCGGGTAGTGGGGAGGCTGCAGGCGTGCACGGCGGTGGCGTGGAAGGCGGAGGGGGCGGTGCAGGTGGGGGAGTTGCACGGGCACAACGGGAAGTGACGTCTCGCCTCCGGTACGCTGCTCAACAGGAAGTTGTTCTCTGCGCACAGAAGAAGGAAGTTTCCATTTTGATTGTTTTGTCAGGATGCACAATACATACACACTTTGTATGTCAGGATATACGAAGGAGAAATATCCCTCAAGCAGGCACACCACAGGACACACGTCTTACAGTGGGGAGAGCTCTGCAGAAGTGGCGCCAGTTTATTCTGCACAATGGTCGTTTCCCGGATGCTCAGGATGTGAGTCATGCATGCATATTCATAGTGGGTAAAACCATTGGCACACACACACAGTCTCTACAAGTTGGTACCAACACATCTTCCCCCTTCTAAAAGTTAATAGCAATTAACTAAATACAAAACATTTATCATTAAACTTTAGTGCATTAGCTTATCTTTAGAGTCCTTTTCATGAGAAAAAATCTATTATTACTGGGGGAGATAATATCAATTAAAAGTTTCCCAATTGTCACTGGCACAGTTCTTTCATATTTTCAATAACACAATGATGTTTGTACAGTTCTTCCATGTTCATCATTCAATACGGCGTTTTTCACTTGTAAACAAATAAAAGTCAAAATTTTGTTCTTGTAACCATATTGTCTTCAGTGTTTTTGTTAGAGTATTTCATTCTTTGTTTCGTAAGGAGACGGTTAGAACACAATTGATTGTCAGCTTTTGAATTTATGGCTTCCCCATGTAGTTGCATATGATTATATAGTTAAAGATAGAACACAAAATTACAACACTGCATGCAAGCATATTATTTCAATCACATAGCCATAAGAGTTGCAATCATGAAGGATCTGAACAACACAAGGTTAACTTGCCATAATAAAGAAGTCAACACACGTGGCTGTCATCGAAATTCTTATCAAGCACAATTATGGCAGATGTCGTTTGAATGACAGATAGCACACAGAAAATTATAATAAAAGACTAGGATTCACAACTAGTTAACTTCACAGTTCTAATGGAACTACAACACAATGATGCCATTATAAAGGACTTTGGGTGAATTTTCAAAAGATGCCGTCATAAACAAAGTTTCAGGCCTTGATTAAAAAAAACAACACACATAGGACTGAAATGATAGCATTTCACTGTAATCCTAGGGAATACAACTGTATGCCTGCCAGACACGGCACCAGGCACACAGAATAACACATCTACGTTGATACACAGAACTAACCTTTCTAAATTTTTGATATCAAGACTGAATATTGCAGTATGCCTGCCAGACTCGGGCACCAGGCAACTGTGAAATACACAGCTATCACTGGAATCTTGCCGGCTTCTGGATCACTCGACCAGAACGCGTGCATAAGGGTGGTGGCGGTGGTGATGGTGTTGTGGCCACAATGGACTGCTTACACTGCCGGCTGGGTGATGGCGGCGCTAATCGCAAGCTGTCTGGCACCGGCGATGATCGGGTCGGCGGCTGCTGTGTCGGTGGCTGCTGCTTATCTCGAGTGACCTCGTGTTGCCCCCGAGATGAATGGGAGTAGAGGGACGACGGAAATCGTCCAGTCTGCATGCTTCTGGGTGCAGTCGCTGCAGATGACGTCGACGCGTCGGTTGCGACGTAGCTGGCCTTCAGGTGTCTTGACCAGGTACGACCGCGGGGCACATTCTTCCACGACTTCGCCCGGCAGCTTCCAGGCTTTGTCGCTGCCCGTCTTTATGAGGACAGGTCGCCAGGCTTCAAGTCTGGGAGATTCATGGCTCCGTGATGGCGGTCGTAGCTGCGTTTCTGCCGTTGCTTGGCAATTGCGTCTCGCTCCTGCACCTAGCTCGGCGGGAACTTGCTCCAAGGTCTGGAATGGGTGTCGCCCTGTAGGTTAGGAGGGCGAGAAATATGTCGTCCTGCCGTAGAATTCCTTTGACAGTTCTCACGGCTCTCTCGGCGGCACCATTACTTTGGGGGTAATGAGGGCTTGATTGTGAGTGCTGGAACCCCCACTTTTCCGCGAAAGTCCGAAATTCACTGGACGTGAACTGAGTTCCGTTGTCCGATATCACTTGCTGAGGAATGCCATGGTGGGCGAAGAAGGACTTCATTTTCCCCACCACAGCTGCTGCTCTGATATTCGGGAGGTAGGCGATGTCGATGTACTTAGAGTAGTAGTCTACCTGCACCAAATAGTGTTTGTTCTGATAGTCACAGATGTCTACGCCCACCTTCTGGAATGGGCGGTCCGGAAGACAGATGGTTGAAGGGGCTCACTGGGATGCGCCGGCCTGTATGTCGCACATTGTCGGCATCTGGAGACAGTGTCCTTAATGTCTTTGCTGATGTGCGGCCACCACACAAGAGTGCGCGGCCCGCTCTCGGCACTTCGTGATCCCCATGTGCCCTTCATGGATTCTTTGTAGCATTTCTTTCCGCATAGAGTAGGGTATGACCACTCTGTCCCCTTTCACGAGCATGCCGTCATGGATGCTCAGTTTCCTCTTATTACATAGTAGTCACGGGCTGCTAGTATCACATCTTCCTTGTGTTCGGCCAGCCGTTGATCGTATAGTTAGTAGCAGCTTTGATGCAGACATCAGACTCAGACTCCTTTCTGATTTTGTTGAATCCAGCATCGCTGATTGCCCACGACGACTGGACTGAGTCGATGTGTGTCTCAACATCGTTTTGCTGTGATGTTGAGGTGTCGGCGGCCAGAGGACTTCTCGACAAGGCGTCGGCCACCAGCATTTCTTTTCCCGGCACATGCGTGGCTTGAAGTTGAACCGCATGAGCCGGATCAGGAGACGCTGGCACCTTAGGGGAGTCTCAGAAAGGTCCTTGTTATTAAACAAAGGGACAAGGGGCTTGTGGTCAGTGACGACTTTGAAGTGCCCCAGGCCGACGAGGTAGCGATCAAACTTCTCACAACAGGCATGGTACTGAAGGAAAATCATTTTCCCCTGAAAATGTTTGGGGGTCCAGAGCCCCTTGTGGGGGTCAGGGGGCGCTGCCCCCTGAAGCTGAAGGTTTTTCAGCAATTCTAGCCTGTAAAAAAGACTCTCCTTGAACTAATTTCAGTTCTTCATACTAAGCAATTTCTGCCACAAAATAAGCTCTCCTAGAATCACAAGCCCATGTTGTTGCTAACACTCTTTTCTATTTGGGCATACCGTCGCTCGGCCTTCTGCAGCAGCGTGCGGGATGCGAATGCCACAGGCCGCACGATGTCATCGTGCTCTTGGAGGAGCACGGCACCAAGTCCGCTGCTGGCGTCGGCACTGACGATTGGTTGGCTTCTCTGGATCGTAGAACGCCAACGTCTGGGCGGAAGTTAGTGTCTCCTTGACCTTGCTGAGAGCACTGGCCTGCTGTGGTCCCCAGACCCACGCACGATCCTTCTCTAGCAATTCCGTCATTGGCTGGATCGTTGGGGAAAGATTAGGCAGATGGCGTCCAAGGAAATTTATCATACCCAACAGACGACGGAGGTCTGCCACGTTCTCCGGGTTGGGCATATTGACAATGGCTTCTACCTTTCCTTTGCTTGGCTTGACGCCTTGGCCATTGATAGTGAAGCCAAGAAAGTCGATTTCTCTCTTGCGGAGTGAACACTTATCTCGTTTGAGCTTAACTCAGCTTCATGAAGGTAATCAGCGCAGCATTCAAGTGTTCTTCATGAGCCCTTTCGTCCTCGCTGAAGACAAGAATATCATCAAAGAAGCAGATGACATTCTGTTGGTCTGCCAGAATGTTTCCATCGTTCTTTGGAAGATTTCCGGGGCGGAAGTGATACCCTGGGGTAATCTGTGGTAGAAATATCGACCACAGGATGTGATGAAGGTGGTAAGTTTTGCTGTGCTGTCGTCTAGAGGTATTTGGAAAAACCCAGAAGTCGCATCCAGCTTGCTGAATATTTTGGCTCCTTTCAGGCGGTGTATCACATCTTCCACTGAGGGTAGCATGTAGCGCTCCGGGCCTCCCTCTTCACTGCAGCATTTAATTTCTTGAAGTCAGTGCAGATCCTAAATTTCACCATTTTTCTTGACAACTGGCACCATTGGTGCACACCAGTCTGTCGGTTCATTCACCTTTTCGATTACACCAAGTTTTTCAAGCTTCCCAAGTTCTTGTTTGACTTTGGGTAGAAGGGGTATAGGGACTCTACGTGCCGTCACAACGCTATACGGTTCAGAGTCTTCTTTTATTTGTATTTGACTGGAGGGCACTTTATTGGGTTTCCGTCTAGCTCACCAAACCCGATAGAGTCAACTCTTTTCACTAAACCCATCCTGCATGCTGCTTCTCTACTCAGAGATTCTGCTGATTTGAGTTCACTACGTACACAGGGATAGGAAATGTTTGTTCCTTGTATTTTGCTTCTATCAGAATCTTCCCCTTACAGTCTATGGTTCCCCCAGGGCTGCGGAGGATTGTCTTTGTGGGCTGTATTGGGGGCTGAGGTTTCAGTTCATCGTAGGTGTCATGTGACATGATAGAGACATCAGCCCCAGTGTCTATTTTGAAGGTGCAGTACTGCTACCAAGGGACAAGTCAACTGTCCAAGGGAGATCACCATTGGTAATGGAGCAGAGGTAGTACTCATCTTCCTCTCCATCCTCCACCCACGGCTCGCGGCGCTGGTCAAAAATTTCATTCACAGACTTGCTACCCTTACAGGCCTGCGAGCGCGCGAAGTGATTTCGCTTGCCACAAACTTTACAGTCCTTCCCGTATTAGTGTACACCGTAGAAATAATGGGGTAAAACTAAAAGGTACACAATTTCTTTTTAATGGATATGTTAGATTAAATACTGCATAACGTGTCTACCAAATTATAATGCCGACGGTTTCTGCATAATCGCAGAATTTGGTTTTGAAAATGTGATGTTGTCATCATTTTGCTGTTCTGACGCAGAGCAGCCACCATAGCCTTTTCACAGCCGACCCAAGGTCAACCGCCGCGTGTCTTTGTCTTATTGCGATTGATATGCAAAAAGAAGTAAAAGTCTTTGCTATAAGTGTGGTGAATCAAGAGTATCAAAATATCGTAAGTTTTCGTGTGCTTCCTCTTTATGTTGTTTTGTAATAATTATCTTGCTCATCACCATTTTTATTCTTGATATGATTATTTCGAATGAAATTACTAACTGCATCAATAGTTCAACTCAAAATTATTTTAATAACATTTTTTTATATTATTATTATTATTATTATTATTATTATTATTATTATTATTATTATTATAAATGGAGATTTGCTGATAGGAATGGAGACAGGCATGTGCACGTGGGTAGATGGTTTGTTTGGTGTGTGTGTGTGTGTGTGTGTGTGGTGTGTGTGTGTGTGTGTGTGTGTGTGTGTGGTGTGTGTGTGTGTGTGTGTGTGTGTGTGTGTAGTGTGTACGTGCATGTGTGCGTGCGTTGTGTGCATGTATCAAAATGAAAAAAGTGAGCCATTTTTTGCATGGACAGAGAAGAATGTAGGTGTACAAACACCCAGTAAATGACATAACAATAAGAATTTCCTGACCTAGATATCTGATACATTTTGTGAAATCTTTACAGGAATGGGCCTGTAGCAGAATATGGAGGTGTGCGTGCTGTGTGGAGGTGCCCTGGATGCTGGTGGGAAGATTGTTGTGCCAACAGCTAAAGGAAGAGACTCCATTAACAGAGCAAGTGAAGAGCGCGGTGAGACTATTCTTGTGTCTGAAGGACAAGCAGTACATGAAGAATGCCGTCGCAATTTTACTAATAAGCACAACATTCAAAGTTATCTAAGAAAAAAACAAGAGTCTTCATCTGCAATAAATATTGCACAGAACCTACGTTCACAAAACCAACCCTTTGACTTTGCCAAATGTTGTCTTTTTTTGTGGGACTCTGCAGAGCTCAATGCACGCAGTGCCTGAAGGTGCATCCAGTGAGAACATTTGACTTTCAAAGCTCAATTGCTAAAGTATGTTCACAGCGTGGAGATAAATGGGCAGACGCTGTGAAAAGCAGACTAGAGTTTGTTTCTGATCTGCCAGCTGCTGATGCAGTTTATCATCAGACATGTAGTGTTCATTTTAGAAGTAGGAAAAGACTTCCTAAGTCTTTTTCTTCAGACAAAGATGAAAAAGAATAAAGCTTGGACGGCCTAGAGATGAGAAAAAGGCATATGCCTTTGAAAAGGTCGCTGGTTTTATTCTTGACAATGGTAATGTACAAATTACTGTTGGTGACCTCATCAACAAATGAAAGAATATAATGACGGCGATTCCTACAGTCATCCAAACTTAGGAAACATTTTGGTGAAGAACTCATCATCACAGAACTGAATGGAAAAGCTAATGTTGTTACATTCAGGAAAACAGCATCATCTATCTTGCACACATTTTATTCACAACAAATGTGTGATGAAGAGACACAGAAGAAATGCATCATAGAAACAGCAGCAGAACTCATCAAAAGTGACATTAAGAACTCATCAAAAGTGACATTAAAGCCTTGCCTACGACTCGTGCACTGTATCCCAACAAAGATGATATTGCGTCACTTTCAGCAAACTTAAACTCTGTTCCTGATTCGTTGCAGCTTTTGCTGAAGACTATTTTCAGTGGAAAGGACACAGACTTGAAAGTAGCATCAACAAGCCAAGTAATTATGCACGCAGCTCGCCCACGTGTTCTCATATGCCCTTTGCAGATTGGATTAGCAGTCCAAATGCACCATTGTTTTAATTCCAAGTTCCTAGTGGACACTTTGTACTCTCTTGGTTTTAGTGTGTCATACAGTGAGGTCATGACCTATGAGATGAATGCTGCTGTGTCTGACCACAATGTTGCATCAGCACCTGAGGTCATTTTTATCCAGTACATAGCAGACAACGTAGATCACAACATGGCTACACTTGATGGATTCAACACCTTCCATGGCATGGGAATTATTGCCTCGGTTTCTCCCAGAATGAATAGCTCAGTGCAGGTGAGAAGGCAGCTGATGTCAGGACAGAAGAGATCGTCAACAAGGCAAAGATTGACATCAAATACTACAAAGAGGAATGCCTTGGTTTGATGACACTGAAGTTTGAGAGTCTGACAAATGCATTTGTTAAAGATCCGACATCAGAAGTTGACTTGTTGTGGAAAGCTTGCTGGCTGCTGCATCCAAACAGACCGTCTTGGTCTGGAGTCATGCAAGCTGTTCACCATGAAAGTTTTCCAGGACAGTCATCAGTCATATTCATGCCGATGATAGACATGAATCCCGGTGACAAAACATGTATATATTCTACACTGTGTTTCATTTGTGCTGAAGCAAAGCGCAATAAGTCAACACCAGTGCTGACATTTGATCAGCCTCTATGGTGGAAGGCTCTGAGTATCGTCTCTGGTGAACCAGCACACAGTGACCTTCAAGCCATTGTCCTTCGGCTTGGGCCGTTTCATCTTGAAATGAGTTTTGTTGCATGTATTGGGCATTTGATGGAAGAAACTGGTCTTCATGAAGTGCTGTCGACTGTGTACGCTTCAAATTCTGTGAGTGCAATGCTTCAAGGAAAGGGTGTACAACGTGCAGTTCGTGGACACATTCTTCGTTGATGTCAGACACATTTGGTGTGCCTTTGCCACATCCCAAATGCCAGACTGAAATAGATCAAAATGAAATCCAGGAACAGTCCACTTTGCTGCACGTGTCTACAGATGTTCTCCTGCTTCTCCGATGTCAGTGGAGCATGAGTCACAAGGAACTGATTGTGAAAAAGAGGAAACCTTGCATGCCCAACTGCCATCTGAAACTTAGATTAAAACTACAGAAAACATTCAAGCTGAGGCAGACCTCTCCCAAAATGAGGCACAAAAGAGTGATCTGGAACTGAATGGTGAAACAGAACTACAACTAGTTCGCACATCTGACGTACCTGAAGATAACAGTAATATCAAATGCCTTGAATGAACTCCATGATAAGGAAGATCTTCAAATGGTGTCTGCCCTCCACAGTCAACTTTGAAGGGTGCAGTGACACCAGATTCAGTCAAGAACAACGATTGTCTCAACAGGATTGCCAGTAAACTTAACAGCAAGAAATTGTCACTCATTGGCAGAACGTGTGAACTCTGGCTCCAATACATGGCTATGGTTGACATACTGAAACGTTTTCTGAAGGCTGAAAGAACTGGAAATTGGCTCCTTCATCTGTCTGTCGTACGAGAAATGCTCCCATACTTTGCTGCAGCTGGACACAACTCTTATACCAAGTCTGCCTATTTGTACCTTCAGATGATGAACAAGCTTGACAGAGTCAATCCCGTTGTCTACAAAAGCTTTGTCGAAGGACATCATGTTGTGAGACGAAGCAACAGATACTGGGCTGGCATTTCGTCTGACTTGACCATTGAGCAAACCCTGATGCGAGGTTTGAAGACAACTGGTGGGCTCACCCGAGGAAGGGGGATGACTGAGTCCGAACGTGCTAAATGGGTACTTTCCATGCCAGCATGTGCTGATGTGAACACTGCCATGCAAGAAGTCACTGATACCAGTCGACTTACAAGTGATCAGCACATAGAAATGGGGTCTTCTCGAATGGCAAAAGACACAAATGACATGATGATCATCACATCATATCGTTGTGAAAGGAACCCATTTGCTATTGACCCCAGCCTCAGAAACATCGACAATGGTGTTGGTGGCAGACTCATCTGTGAATGTAGTCCAAGCAAAAGCAGTTGGTCTTGGAATTCTGAATGACATGGAAGGCCAAGCAGTAGCAGATTTGATCTTGAAGAAAAAGAACCAGGTCAAAACACTTGGGGGGAAGAAGGCAGTCAAAGTGGAAGGCAATCCAATATCAATAGATCCTCAACTTCTTTTCCAGCGCTTTATAACTGCAGCCAACACCACATCTGTTGATGAAAGAGAACTGTTTAAGTATGAGTTGTGTGGTGTCCCTTCCTCATTGTTGAGTCACCAGACTTCATGCGCCAGCCAAAAAAGGCAGCACTGGCTGATGAGCTGTGGAAGACTGTTTTGGCCAAAGATCATGTTCCCAGTCTTATCCCACCTGACGTGCAATTTGTGGTTGATGGAGGATCTTTGCTTCAGCGACTTCAAGCACCATGGAAACGTGGTAGCACTTTTCAGAGCATTATTGACGCCCATATGTGAGTTTTGTAAACCATCACTACCCCAAAGCTGTCATTGTCTTTGATGGGTACATGTCTGGCCCATCTACAAAAGACATGACTCACCTTCGGCGGACCAAGGGACGGAAAACAAGTTCTGTGCATTTCAAGCCAGACATGACATTCAGTTCTACGAAAGACCAGTTTCTGTCGAACTCAGAAAACAAGCAACGTTTCATTTGTGCACTCGGAGCTTCTTTGGAAAGCATATGCACTGTCATTCACGCTAGTGCTGATGCTGATTTGCAAATTGTCACTGTTGCAATAGGATGCGCCCAAAACACCATCACAGCAGTAATCGGGGAGGACACAGACCTGCTGATTTTGTTGGCTCACCACACTCAAATTGATTCCTATGACATCTTCTATTCAGACAAACAAAGGAAAGCTACAAAAGTTTGGAGCATAAAACATCTTATAACAGCTCTTGGACAGTTGCGTCATGCCAGAGATAGTTTCTTCACGCATTCACAGGTTGTGACACCACTTCTCGGCCGTTTGGTGTTGGAAAAGCTGTAGCTTGGAAAAAAATGAAATCCAGTCCAGAGATGCAAGCTCTTGCTGACGTGTTTCTTCGTGATGATAGCATAGACAGCATTCAATCGGCAGGTGAAAAGATGTTTGTCTCACTGTATAATGGCAATGCAGGAGAGGGCTTGGATGAACTTCACTACAGACTGTTCTGTTCAAAAGTAGCAGTTGGAACAACTTTTGTGCAGGTCCACACTCTTCCTCCAACCTCAGCTGCAGCTTGATTCCACAGCTTGAGAGTTTACTTCCAAGTGCAAGAGTGGCTGGGATGCACACTGTCTGTAGAACCGACACAATGTGGTTGGAGACTTGAACACGGGAAGTTGGCGCCAGTCACAACGGATCTACCAGCAGCACCACCAGACTTGCTACAAGTAATCAGGTGCATGTGCAGAAATAATTGTGCCACAAGGCGATGCAGCTGCAGAAAACATGGACTTGAGTGCACACCTAGCTGCGGAGAATGTTCCGGCATTAGCTGTTCCAACTCGCCAGTACGTGCCATAGACTATGACTAAAGTAAGTTCCTTTGTTTCTTGATTTCGTCAAGCCTTCTAGTTAATACCCTGGCTGTCTCTGTGTGCTGGGTGTGCATGCATCCCATCCTCGTCTTTTCTGCACCCTCCAAAACTTTACGATGTTCCTATTAAAAAAAAAGTCTCAACCAAAGTTATGTACCGAACTAGCCTGCCCCCCCCCCCCCCCCCCCCCTCCCTTTGACCCTCACTGATCCGCCCCTGACAATGTCAAATGGTATTATTTGTAATCATTAACATTACAACTGTATTTTTTCGTTATCTGGAACCTTCTTCCTGAGATCTTTCGAATGAGATGCAACATGACAAGGTTTTCAGCAAAATATGTCGGGTCACATGGTTAATATGTATGACGTAATCAAACAATCATAAATCAAATATGCAGAGGTGCACACAATTATAATTTTTACAATATGCAGACATGATCTTAGTAAACATGATGCAAAAGAGAAACTTTTTGTAACAATTAGTTTTGGGTCATAGTTAATTTTGTCACAGGATGACTACACTATATACGCCTTCTCGCGTGAGAGCCCGCACAAAACCTGCAGTTGTGGATCAGGCCTCGTTCGTTGCCATTTCGCTGGTATCTGAGACCACGCGGTGCGGTAGCCTATGGCCTCGCCCTCTGCTGGGTTTCTCGCCGCGAGACCGGTGATGGGGTCGACTAACTGCAGACACTTCCTTCCCACTCTCTCTTTGTGTTTTTAGCTGCAATTTGATCATTCACTGTGCCTGGCTGTTTGCACTGCCCCTTGCAGGGTAAGTTCACTCTCCATTTGAAGCTTTTCTGAAAGTTCTTGGTCACACACTCCAAGCACAAGTCTGTCCCTGATAGTAGCCTCTCTATTCTCGAATTCTGCTAATTCCGACAGTTCATAGAGAACACGCACATATTCCTCTATGCTTTCCCCATCCTGCTGGCACCGTCTGTGAAACACTGCGCGTTCATGAATGACATTCCTTTTAGGCGCGAAATAGTCCGTGAAACACTGTTCCACAGTTGTATACTCTTTCTGCTGGTCGGCCGTTAACCGTGTACCGTTAATTGAAAGTTGATTGAAGATCTTGTCTGCCTCTAGGCCCATACAGTACACCAGGCTGGCCACTTGGACTTCACCAGATTTCTTGTGTAGCTCTGACACTAACCGGTAACGGCGGAAATAGTCTCTCCACGCCGGCCACCGGGATGGCTCCCGAAAGTTGAAGTTTTTTGGCGGTTTAAAAGACATTTTTAACACTTGAACTGTCACTTCACATGAGAAATCAGTTCTTTACTTCTGACACCATGTTTTGTCAGGACGCACAATACATACAACACTTTGTATGTCAGGATAGACGAAGGAAATATCCCTCAAGCAGGCACACCACAGGACACACGTCTTACAGTGGGGAGAGCTCTGGCAGAAGTGGCGCCAGTTTATTCTGCACAATGGTCGTTTTCCCGGATGCTCAGGATGTGAGTCATGCATGCATATTCATAGTGGGTAAAACCATTGGCACACACACACACACAGTCTCTACAAGTTGGTACCAACACATTGATGTATGGTTGAAAGAATAGGAAAAAAAAGGAAAAAAAAAGATTGAAATGTTCAAAATACACACACACACACGCGCACGCACGCACGCACGCACGCACGCACGCACGCACGCACGCACGCACGCACGCACGCACACACACACACACACACACACACACACACACACACACACACACACACACACACACACACACACACACACACACACACACAAGAATAAATAGACCAAGAAGAAGACCATGAAGCCCTTGGAAACAAAAGAGCCTGGGAAAAAGAATTTCTCCCAGCCTCTGTTTCGAAATGAGTGGAAATCAAGTCTTGCAGACACGAACTCGTTAGTAATTCAAGTGTACAATGCAAGTAATCTACAGATTTGTAATTCGAGAGGTTTGTGATCACTCCTCCACTCTCTGCGGTTCTCTTTTGGGGGCACCAGATGGCCGGGGAAGATAAGATAAGATAATGTTGCTTATAGCCCAGCCGACCGCAGAGGACCAAATTAGGGCTGTCACCACGTTAAAATCAACTCGCCAGTCATTTAAAAAAAAAAAAAACAACCTTTCACACATCTCGTTAAATGACATCGTCTACAAACGAACCAGAAACTTTGTTAAAAATCCTTCTTCCGTAAAATCTCAAATCAGATGAAAAATGTTAATTTCTCTCAAAAACCCAAGGATCACATCAGGCGGGACATCCCTGAACAGGATCTTCGTGGACTCCGCTGTAAAATGTTTGTGTCTCACATCGTGCAAGTCCCAACACTCTAAAAGAACATGTTTCATTGTGAGTGGCGCATGACATGGAATGCACCACGGAGCTTCTTCACTCTTTGGGCACAGCGGCCGAAAGCGTCCGTTCATGCCGATGGGCAAAACGTCCGAAAGCGTCTGCTAATGTTCGGCCATCTTCGTAACTTCCATACATGGAAGTTTCCGTAAATCTCGCGCCAAATCTCGTTCAATTGAAGCCACGAGACTTCCGCCACTTCCTGTCCCACTTTCTTTCACTTGTGGCTTTGCATCGAGTTGTAAACAAGGCAAATTTCAACACGTGCTGCGAGAGAAAAAGTTCGGCGGTTTTCAAGATGGATCCGTTCACACATTCCGAGAGTGAGGAGGAGTTTTTTTGGGTTTCGTGCGGAAGATATTGAACTTCGTGAAGTTCAAGCAGGCTCAGACATCGATGTGAGTGATGTTAGCAGTGTGCACACATCGGATTGAGTGACTGGAGTGATAGGATGACGATTTCGACGACGATCGTGATCAGTTCGGTTGGAGTCAGAAAACACGACTGTTCGATGTTGAGGCGTTTACTGCCCAAAGTGGAGTAAATATCGATGGTTTTCTTTATTTAATTCTGCATGTTTTACATCTTATTTGAATGAAATCCATGCTTTCTTTCCAAAGATATTGCGTTTTGAACACAAACACCCACAGACACGCCCATTTCAGCCATTTTCTCTGCCCTGCAGGAAGTAAACAGTCTGCCATGCTGTGCCCAGCAAAGGGTTAAAAGGTAAGAATGGGTAAAATACGAATGGCCGGTGTGCATCCGGCACAGAACCGTTTCCTCTTTACGACCACCCGACGTAGATGGGAGGAAGTCTTTAAGGTTTGGACGGATCTGAAAGAGTTTGTTATTCGTCTGTGTGTTCCAATCCTCCTGCCAGAGGTCTCTCACATAATCGTTAATTTGGGTTTCACATCTGAGCAGGGATATAAGTGTTGGACAGTTTCTCTCTTGTGGCGTTCTTGGCTAAACGATCAACCATTTCGTTCCCGCCGATGCCAACATGGCCAGGAACCCAAGCAAGAGTAATGTTGTAACCGTCCGCCTTCAACTTGCTAAAAAGTTTAAAAAAAAAAAAAAGTAAAAGTTCTGGATGCTGAAGGTTGCGGCCAGCTATGGCCTCCAAAGCTGACAGCGAATCCGACAGAACCAGAAAGTCCCTCCTCGAAGAATGGGAGATTATCTTCAAAGCCAGTACTAGAGCAGTAAGTTCAGCAGAATAGACAGAAGCATCTGAATGGATATGTTCCAACAATATCTGAGAAGGAGCCCCAGGGCAGTAGGCTGCACAGGCCACTCCATCCTCAGACTTGGAACCGTCAGTGAAAACTTTTTGATAGGATGGGAATTTGGAACAGAGCTCGGCATACAAAGCCTTGTACGCCAGAGAGCTGGTAGACTCCTTACGGAAAGCTGCGAGATCAAAACGAATCTCTGGTGTGAAAAGGTCCATGGAGGTTGATCCGGAAACTTGGAAAAATCGGAAACTACTCCCAGGTCTATACCTGCATTCCGCACGTGAGGCTGCATACGAAGCCCAAACGGCGGAATACAATTCGGGTTTGTTTCAAACTTACTTTGGAACGGAGGGTCAAAAACACAGTCATAGGCAGGATTCTGCGGTTCTGAGAACAGTCGGATGTAATAATTCAAAGACAGTTTCAGCCTGCGGTTGGACAATGAAGGTTCGTCCGCCTCTGCGTACAGGCTGTACACAGGGTGGTGCGGAACGCTCCAAGACAGAGACGAAGCCCTTGATGGTGGATAGGGTCCAAGAGTTTGAGGTAAGATGATCTTGCGGAGCCGTACACAGCACAACCGTAGTCCAGTTTGGAACGGACCAGGGCTCTGTAGAGGTGCAACAAAGTTTTCTTATCAGCGCCCCAGTCGGTGTGTGCTACGACCCGCAGAATATTCAGTGCCTTTTGGCAAGCAGTTTGAGGTTTTTAACCCTTCCCGTACACCGTGGGTGCAAATGCACCCATACTTTTATTTAATGTTTCATATTTCAGTTATTGTGCATACAATCTTACTGAAATGTTATGACTTTGTTAGTAAAGGGACTGAGCACGTACTACCCAAAAATGATGCCATTTTGCCTTTAAATAAACAAATAATCAAACAACAAAAACATCGTATAACCTTCCCTGTACTTCGTGGGTGCACCACACACCCATACTGCCAAAGAAGGAACTGTGCGGGCCGTACATCGTGGGTGCACACACACCCATACTGCCAATGGCCAAAGAAGGAACTATGCGGGCCGTACGTCGTGGGTGCACACACACCCATACTCCCAAAGAAGAAACTATGCGTGCTTAGCCCTACTCAGTAATGGAAGTTTCCACACACTGTGCTAGCATCATCTAAGAACTCGACAGAACAGTGCCGTGTGCAAAATATAGGTACTGCGTGGTTTACTGACGTCACATTCCCGCCACTGAAGCCTGTGGAAAAGTTCCACATTGCCACGTGCTGAAGTTTCGCTGTGTTTCAAAGTAAGTATACATTCACATTTTCTGTTTACCTATCTCTCATTTTATACATAATGTTACACTGCATTCCATAACAGGATCGATCTTCTTCACACTTATTGCTCATGCTCTTTTTATATTACAGGAGCTGTAGTCAAACGAGCATAACATTGTGTCTGTAGTAGGTGCGATGCAACTACATTCTGCGTTTGAGTTCTATCATTTGTAATTTTAGCATGTGAAACTAATTTCATTGATCGTATAGACTACAGTAATAAATTGATGGTAATTGTTACAACACTCACAGCAGTAAAAAGGCTTCATCGCCTGAAAGTACATGAAAGCAAGTCAAATTTATTGCATACAGCAAATCTATGCAGCACAGCTATAGAGCTGAAAACTGATGGTTAGATCAAACAAAATATGTATTTTGGGAACATGAAATAAATTAAAATGGTACATATAAATATTTGCAGGCTGCATCCATAATGGAACGTCTCAACATATTTGAAGCCCTGAATGTTGCCAATGGAGCTGAACCAGACGATGCTGTTGAAGCACTAAACTGTAAGTATTCAGCCCCTCATTTGCCTCATACGCTTTGAGCAGTCAATATAACCAGATGTGCATGTGTGCAGTGAGCAACGATCAAAGCGTGTATTGATGAACGTCAGTTTATGCTCTAAAAGTACAGACACACATTGAATTTGATGCATATACTTACACACACACATCTCAGCATAGAAACATGCATGCACACTTTACATATATTACACATACGTAAACAGAAACACAAACGCGGAACGGGAAAGAAATTTTATATTTCTTTTTTTTTTTTTTCAGCCCCAGAAGATGCACTGAATTTCATTCAAGACAACACGGATGGTGTGTGTGTGTGTGTGTGTGTGTGTGTGTGTGTGTGTGTGTGTGTGTGTGTGTGTGTGTGTGTGTGTGTGTGTGTATGATTGAGTGTGTGTGTGTGTGTGTGATTGAGTGTGTACGTGTGTGTGTTTTGTGTGTGTGTGTGTGTGTGTGTGTGTGTGTGTGTGTGTGTGTGTGTGTGTGTGTGTGTGTGTGTGTGTGTGTGTTGTTGTTGTTGTTGTTGTTCTTTCGTTTAACGTCTTCCACATATAGTGATTTCAGACAGTGTGTGTGTGTGTGTGTGTGTGTGTGTGTGTGTGTGTGTGTGTGTGTGTGTGTGTGTGTGTGTGTGTGTGTGTGTGTGTGTGTGTGTGTGTGTGCGCGTGTGTGTGTGTGTGTGTGTGTGTGTGTGTGTGTGTGCGTGCGCCCTGTTGTGGTGTGTGTGGTGTGTGTGTGTGTGTGTGTGTGTGTGTGTGTGTGGTGTGTGTGTGTGTGTGGTGTGTGTGTGCGCGCGCGCGCGCTTCTGTGTGTGTGTGCGTGTGCGCGCGCGCCAGTGTGTGTGTGCATGTGTGTGTGCGCGTGTGTATGCGAATGTGTGTGCGCATGGGCGCACGTGCGCGCGCGTGTGTGTGAGTGTGCATGCATGCATGCATGCGTGTGCATGCATGCGAGAGAGAGAGAGAAAGAGAGAGAGTGTGTGTGTGTGCGTGTGTGCACGTGCATGCACGTAATGTGCCCGCTCCGTGTGTGTGTGTGTGTGTGTGTGTGTGTGTGTGTGTGTGCGTGCTTGCGTGCGTGCGTGTGCGTGCATGTGTGCGTGTGTACGTGCTTGCGTGCGTGCGTGTGCGTGCATGTGTGCGTGTGTACGTGTGTGTGTGTGCGTGCTTGCGTGCGTGCGTGTGCGTGCATGTGTGCGTGTGTACGTGTGTGTGTGTGTGTGTGTGTGTGTGTGTGTGTGTGTGTGTGTGTGTGTGTGTGTGTGTGTGTGTGTGTGTGTGTGTGTGTGTGTGTGTGTGTGTGTGTGAGAGAGAGACAGACAGAGAGAGAGACATGGGTGTGTGTGCACCCACGATGTACGGCGAGGACTATTCACCGAATCGCCTATATAACGACCATGGGTGTGTGTGCACCCACGATGTACGGCGAGGACTATTCACCGAATCGCCTATATAACGACCATGGGTGTGTGCGCACCCACGATGTACGGCGTGTGAGTTTTTTGGCGACGTACGGGAAGGGTATGGCTGAGAAAGTTAAGTTTTTGGTCAAAAATGACTCTCAGAAATTTGGCCTCTTTAACAGCTGGAATGGAGATTTCCCTACTTGAAGTTCCGGATCTGGAAAAAACTGACGGAAATTATGGAAGTGAATACACTGGGTTTTTGTAGCAGAAAAGGTGAAACCGTTGTCATCCGCCCACCGATGGATTTTATCTACGCAAAGCTGGAGCCTGCGCTGGACACTCGGGTACAGGCTTCCAGTTGCGTAGACAGCAAAATCATCCACAAACAATGAGGAGTCTGAACCCTGCTGAACTGATTGAACAATGTTGTTGATCTTAATACTAAAGAGGGCAGGAGATAGTATGCTCCCCTGTGGAACACCCAACTCCTGCTCGTGGACATCAGAGAGAGAGTGGTGCCAACCCGGACCTGAAACTGTCGTTCTGCCAAAAAAAATTGAATAAAAAGCGGAAGATGACCTCGAAAACCCAGATCGTGGAGATCATGAAGTATCCCGACTTCCAGGTGGTATCGTAGGCCTTCTCCAAGTCAAAGAAAATTGCCACTGCATGCTGTCTGTTTAAAAAAGCGTTCCTAAGTGTAGATTCCAGACGAATCAAATGGTCAACTGTACTACGATGTTTGCGGAAACCACACTGTTCTTTCGCCAAAAGGCCATCGGTTTCGAGTTTCCACATGAACCTAGCATTGACCATTTTTTCCATCAATTTACAGACACAGCTGGTCAAAGCTATGGGACGGTAGTTAGATGGATTAGAAAGATCTTTTCCAGGTTTGGGGATGGGAATAATGAGGGCTGTCCGCCAAGAGGGTGGAAAGCAACCTGTAGTCCACACGTGGTTGCATACCTGTAACAGGATGTTCAGACCTTCTTGCGGAAGATGTTTCAATAGTTGATAATGTATGTCATCTATACCTGGAGAGGAATCGCTGCAAGAGAGTAAGGCAGATTTCAGCTCGTAACCTTCGCCGGACGGTGTGGGTCCATGTGGACCCAGAAGGGTCTTTAAATGCCAATATCTCGTATATTTATAGATATTTTTCAATGAAATTTTAGATATGCTCCAAACACACAAATTCTCTCCTTGTCCTAAAATTTCGAAAAATAGGTCAAAATTTCAAAAGGTAATTAAAGGTGACATTTTATACAGTCATCGACGACGGTGTGGGTCCGTGTGGACCCATGGCTCGCAAAGAGGGAACACTCTTTGCGGACATGGGTCCACATGGACCCACACCGTCTTCCGTGTATAGTCAAAAGCACCTGTCCGGCGAAGGTGCTTTTGACTATACACGGAAGACGGTGTGGGTCCATGTGGACCCATGTCCGCAAAGAGTTTTCCCTCTTTGCGAGCCATGGGTCCACACGGACCCACACCGTCTTCCGTGTATAGTCAAGAGCACCGTCCGGCGAAGGTTGTAAAAGGAAGATTATTATAGTCTTCCATGTTGTCGGATGAAAAGTTGCAGGGAGATTTTTCTTTTAGGGCCGGGGGAGAGGGGGTGGGGTGGGGTGAGATTGGAGAGGGGGCGGAGGGAGAGGAAGAAAGAGGCAAACGCAGCAGGAGGGTGGCAGGATGAAGCGGAGGGGGTGGGGGAGGGGAAAGCGCACATGGGGGGGGGGGGGGGAGACTGGGGTCGGTCCAAGCAACAGACCTTTATGTCTGTGGCGGTCCAACTGAAAATGCTGCTCATTTTCTGGTGGAGTGCTCGCTTCATCAAAATACTCATGTTCATACAGCAGACTTTCTTTGTCCAAACTCTGTTACTTGGAAAAGACAGCAATCTGAGAGGAAAAAGTGGGAAAGCTTATTTGCACTTCTTGTCGATTTTCACAAGATGACATTCTCAAGTGTAGTACTCATGAGGTGTTCAATGCACAAACATAAACCTCTCCTCTCCTCGCCTCTGTCTGTCTGTCTGTCTGTCTGTCTGTCTGTCTGTCTGTCTGTCTGTCTGTCTGTCTGTCTGTCTGTCTGTCTGTGTCTGTCTGTCTGTCTGTCTGTCTGTCTGTCTGTCTGTCTGTCTGTCTGTCTGTCTGTGTCTGTCTGTCTGTCTGTCTCTCTCTCTCTCTCTCTCTCTCCTCTCTCTCTCTCTCTCTCTCTCTCTCTCTCTCTCTCTCTCTCTCTCTCCCACACACACACACACACACACACACACACACACACACACACACACACACACACACACCCACATACAAACGCACGCACGCACGCACGCACGCACGCACACATACACACACGCGCACACACACACACCACACACACACACACACACACACACACACACACACACACACACACACACACACACACACACACACACACACTATTGTCTTCCCTTCAATGCACTGAGCTCTCATTACCATTTCCCTATTTCAGAAGGTTTTGTTTCCCCCTGCAACATGAGCCCACCGTCACAGGGCCAGTCTGCCACAAAACTGAACGGCATCAAAATTCTCAGACCCAAGGGAAATTTTCATTTGAAACTGAATACCATAATGTTAAACTTTACGCCTTGATATAACAATAATGAAAAACCCTCCCCTTGTTCCTACTGTAAAGAAACGCAAAAGGGGAGATCGGGTTCGGGAGAAAGTTTGGACTAGTTCTTCCAAAAGAGACAAATGAGTCAGGCCCAGTGAAGATTTTCTTTCTTTAAATTTGGGTCCAAAGGCCCGTCACACTAGGGCGTGTCTCCCGACGTGTTGGAATTTTGGAGGACACGTGAGACACGTTGAAAAAGTTCCAAGAGCGCTGGGCCAAGTACCAGAAACGCGAAAAAACGCTGTATTTCCTCGACGTACTTGGCACACCCCAAAGGGGTCCAGAAAGTTTTGTGAAATGCACAAAATTTCCTCGGCGTGTGTCGACGTGTTGCTAACACCCCGCTAATGCGCTAGAAAAAGTTGAAGTAAGTTACACACAAGCTAGGCCCACGTTAGGCATAAGTTCAACACGTTCACACACGTCCCCAGCTGCTGAACGCTCCTAGCCCTTCCCGTACACCGGGGTGCAAATGCACCCATACTTTTATTTAATGTTTCATATTCAGTTATTGTGCATACAATCTTACTGAAATTTTATGACTTTGTTAGTAAAGGGACTGAGCACGTACTACCCAAAAATGATGCCAATTGCCTTTAAATAAACAAATAAGCAAACAACAAAAACATCGTATAACCTTCCCTGTTACTTCGTGGTGCACACACACCCAATACTCCCAAAGAAGAAACTATGCGTGCCGAACATCGTGGGTGCACACACACCCACACTGCCAAAGAAGAAACTATGCGTGCTTAGCCCTACTCAGTAATGGAAGTTTCCACACACTGTGCTAGCATCATCTAAGAACTCGACAGAACAGTGCCGTGTGCAAAATATAGGTATACTGCGTGGTTTACGAAGTCACATTCCCGCCACTGAAGCCTGTGGAAAGTTCCAGATCGCCACGTGCTGAAGTTTCGCTGTGTTTCAAAGTAAGTATACATTCACATTTTATGTTTACCTACCTCTCATTTTATACATAATGTTACACTGCATTCCATAACAGGCTCGATCTTCTTCACACTTATTGCTCATGCTCTTTTTATATTACAGGAGCTGTAGTCAAATGAGCATAACATATGTGTCATTTTGGGAGGACTGTTGCTCTGGGGAGGACTGTTGCTCTATCGTCTGTCAGCTCCTTCTACAGAACAGGCAGGAACATCACAACAGACAATTCTTCACTGACAAGGAGTTGTCTGAACGTTCTCCAGAGCAATGGCCTGACATTTGTGGGACTGTTCGTGCCAACAAGCGATTTCTTCCCAAGCCCTTCAAAGAAAAAAAAGGATTGCACCTTCATGCGTCCTCATTTCTGTTCCAGGACAAAACTACCATCGTGAACTATCAGACAAAAGCCAACAAGAACGTTGTAGTCATGAGCACCATGCATCATGATAGAGCAGTAGCTCCTGATGCCCCAAAGAAGAAGCCAGACATTGTGCGCTTCTATAACGCCACAAAGGGTGCCGTGATTCGCTTGATCAGATGGCTCATGCATATTCCACCAAACGCATCACCAAACGATGGCCGATGGTATTGTTTTACAACATTGTGGATCTCAGCACCATTGCTGCCCGTGTTGTCTGGAGCATCAAATTTCCAGACCATGTTCTCTCCAAAAAGTGATGCCAGGCCTCTGTTGATTCTCCGGTCGCTGAACAGCTGTCTTTAGAACATATGGAGAGGAGGCTGTGTGCAAAAAACCTGCAAAAGCCCCTGAGAAACACAGTGGAGCTTCATGATCAACACCTTCAACAGAAGATGATAGCTTCACAGGATGGAGGACAAAGTGCTCGTGCAGGTGGCAAAAGAAAAAGACCAGCATCGACCCAGAGACCATCTACCAGCAAACAGAGCAGCCACAAAGAGCCAAAGCAAAAACAAGGTCGCTGTGGATCATGCAGCTGGAAGCTTGATAGAAAAGCTCGGAAATCTTGGCTTCTGCTGTTCCGCTTGGCTCTGCAAAGAGCACATCATGTTTTGTCTGCAAACAGTGTGCCGATTCCATCACTGATGCACCCTAAGGAGATGTCTGCAACTTGGTCGTCTTCCACTTGTCTGGAAGAAGTTCTTCCTCCAAAGTTCAACAGCTGCAACAAATGGTTTCTGTCATAAATCTTGTCATGCTTGTTATTGTATTTTGGTGAAACAAAAGTTGATTTTCTATTTCAACAGAGAAATGAAAATTACACGGTTGTTTTATCAGCTTGCATTCTTTATCACCCTCTTGTTATGAAATGACAACGTTATTGCTGTTCTTGCTTTTGTCATGCGCTGATAAGTTCTGCAGATGAAGTGTGCGTGCGTGCGTGCGTGCGTGCGTGCGTGCGTGCGTGCGTGCGTGCGTGCGTGCGTGGCGTGCGTGCGTGCTGCGTGACAGACAGAACAGACAGACCAGACAGAGGCACACACACACACACACCACACACACACACACACACACACACACACACACACCACACACACCACACAGAGGCACACACACACACACACACACACACAGACACACACACACACACACACACACACACACACAGAGGCACACAGAGGCACAGCACACACGAGAGGCACACCACACACACAGAGGCACACACACAGAGACACACCACACACACACAGACACACGCACACACACACACACCACACACACACACACACACACACCAGACAGAGGCACACACACACACACACCCACACACACACACACACACACACACCACACACACACACACACACACACACACAACACATGCATGGAAAACAATGCAAAAAAATACAAATGCAAATCTTTGAAATAGTCATGGGTCTGTGCGCACGCCACGACGTACGGCAAGGACTATTCACCGAATCGCCTATATAACGACCATGGGTGTGTGTGCACCCACGATGTACGGCGAGGACTATTCACCGAATCGCCTATATAACGACCAATGGGTGTGTGTGCACCCACGATGTACGGCGAGGACTATTCACCGAATCGCCTATATAACGACCATGGGTGTGTGCGCACCCACGATGTACGGCGTGTGAGTTTTTTCGACGTACGGAAGGGCTAGAGCGTGTGCCTAACTTGTGCCTGGCGAGTTCAGAACGGCTGAGGAACTTAGTGTCGAACTTACATCCAGCTTATGCGGAACTTATCTCTAACGTGTATCAACTTATGTGAACGTATATAACGTCTACAGAACGTTCTTCTGACGTCTTTACAACTTTTGTGAACGTGTTGCAATGTGTACAACGCGTTTGGAACGTGTACAATGTGCTTGGAACGTGTGCAACGTGTATCTGGCGACCCCAGACCTTACTCAGAACTTACAGGGAACTTGGCATAACGATTGAGGCCTTATGCTCGGCTCTGCCTATATAAAGAGTACCCCCACACATGGAAATCAGCTGCGATCGAGATTCCCAGAGTGTGCAGAGCTCCAGAAGATATCCTGGATACAGAAGGAGAACATGATTTTCCTTTAAGAATTTGAAGTTCCTGAAGATGAACAAGATGATATAGTGTCCTCAAGAAGCCAGACTCTTATTTAAATGTACATATTGTAAGAAAGTGTATAAAAAACTGCAATGTAAATAAAAATAAATGATGAAAAGAAACAAATATTAAAATATGCCAATTGTGGCAAAAAATGTAATAAAATGTACACATTGTAATAATTTATAAAGTTGTATTTAAAAAACAATATGTATATTGTGAGAGGGCTTGTTTTATTTTTTTTCCATTAATGAAAAATAAATACAATTGTAATAAAATGTACACGTTGTAATAAAGTCGTATTTTGTAAAATGTATGTTTTTTGTGAGGGGTTTTGTTTTATTTTTTTTTCCATTAATAAAAAAAGAAATATAATAAAATAACGTGTGGAAACGAAAAACATAATACCTGAAATGGATAGTAAGAACAATAAAATATTGTTCTTACTATACAATACACGTATTATTTTTCGTTTCAACACTTTATTATTATTATTATTATATTTCTTTTCTTTTCATATATTGATGTAGCCGGGTGCTAACAGTGTATATATTTATTTTGGTTACCTTTCGTGGATGAAAATGTTTTGTTCGAGAGTTATCTTCCCCTTACCTCCCTTGGTCGAATCTCCTTTTTTTTTTGGTGTAAATTCTTTAAATCATGAATACCTCAGAACCTACATAGTTGTATGTACGTCGCTGAAGTCACAAAAATTAATGTATTTGATTCATTACAACCGTACCGGGCTGAGAAGCCCATATTTTCTCTAAACTGGTATTTTGCACGAGCAATCTTGGCGCCATTTTCAATTGTCTGTCGAATGAATATTGAATAATTCTTGATTTTACAAAAAGTAAGAGGAAAACCGAAGAATCTGAAGATGCATGTTAAAAGTAAAGTCCATAAGCTTTCATTTCGTATATCGCATGCCTATGATCTTTTCTGTACAAGCTTGCGACTATACGAAATGACTGACAGCGCCGATCCCTTTAGCGAGTCGCCTTCTTGTTTACTGTCGGAGTTTTGATCCAAATTATCATTTTACGAAATTCGGACTTCTCGATCGAAATCTTGCTTATGACTCCATTTCTGTTAAGAATACAACTGAAAATGTGTAGAATTTATTATTTAACAGACCGTTTCAACAGAGTATTTTTCAGTTGAAAATTGTGTCAAAAGTGGGTGCCGACGGCCCAGCGAAGTGAAAAGTCAGCTGTGTTTTCTAGTAATTTTTAACAACAGAATTCTCCACTTTAGACACTGTCTCGGAAAATGAAGTTTATATGTATGAAAAGAGCGAAATGCCAGCTATTCATTCATTGTAAAATTATTTCACGCTGTTTAGTATTTTTCATCGAAATAACGGAAAATATGACGTAAGCTTGTTAAAAGTGGCTTCACTCTGGGACATTAATCAGCAGTGACTTAGTACAGGAACAAAATTGTCAAATGTGACTTACTGCATTTTATTCCTTGTGTTCTGAGGTTTTCATCGATAGTAAATATGTGTTGATAGTTTGAACGGACAGCGAGCCAGACAACACGGAAGCTGCCATAGAAAACACAAAATTCTGTTGGTTCCGGCCGCGCGAGGCCCCGGTTCGTGTCTGGCACCGTATCGCTGGCTTTGCGGTCCGGTCAGGGTGTATAAGTGGGCGCGCTGTGTGAGAATGGATCAGTGTTCCCTGATGTGAGCGACTGGCATGGAAGGCAAATAAAAGGAGAAAACTCTGCTTCGTCCACTGCGTCTTCTTGACTGGCTGCTGTCCCTTGGTTCCTGCACTCCTCACCATCTGCCTGTCTTCACCTGCACACCCTTACCCCTCCACACCATCACATTAATAAAAGAAATAATAAAACAAATATAAATACAAAAGAAATATAATAATAGTAACGTGTGAACATGAAAGAAAAAATACGTGTATTGTATAGTAAGGTGAATAAAATACTGATCCTACTATACAATGCACGTTATTTTTTTTGGTTCGTTTCCACACTTTATTATTCTTATATATCTTGTTTTTTAATTTCTTTTTATTATTTCCTTTATTTTTTTATATTTTTTTAGTTGTATTTACAACGCTTTATTTTTCTCAGGGCACATCAATAACAACATTTCACTGTCTCTGTATTAGAGTCTATAATTTCACTTCTTCACTCCGGGTCCTGGTAGGGTGTCCAACTGCTTGCTGGTTGCTGCTGGTGTGCTGGCCTTGTCGCCAAGTGGAGAAGAGTCCAAGGGGAATATATCGGACATGCCACCTTTTGAAATTCCTGAAAGTCCTGAAAGTCCTGAGATGGACAAGTTCAAAAGTCCCTGACCAGCATCCTGGCTTGTAGCGACTGCTGCTGGACTGGTGGTGCCTTGGCCCAGGTCGAGAACCTGGTGGGCCGTGCTGATAACAGAGGATACCCCAAGAGAGGTGTTGGCCTGTAGTAACTGTCTCTCTGACCCAGCTGCTGCTGAAGGGGGACGTCGGTTGACTAGGGGCTGAAGTCTAAGCGGCTGCATGGACTGTGGTGACTCTTGTGCCTGCTGCATGGACTGTTGCTGGAACGCCGGTAGGAGGGGTAACGGTTCCTCAAAGTACTGCTGAACATAGTCAGATGAGACTGCCAGACAGAAGCTGTAGGAGCACGATGCCGCCACATGTGGGGAGGGGGCTTGTAAAGTTCACTCTTGCTACTAGTGAGGGAGTAGGTAGCAGGTGGAGGAGCGGAGGTGCAGCGAGCAGGATTGACAAGTCAACTGCAGACACTGTAGGCAAGTCTTCATCACCACTGTCTTCCTCCAAGAGGTCACTGAGCACCTTGTTGATCTGGGATCTTGCTTTCTTGAACTTGTCCCTTGACATACACATCAAACTGTCCCTGACATAATTGGCAAAAGCAACAGTGGCAGTCATTTTCTTGGGCTGTGACAAGCCCCTGAGGATCTCGCCAGACTCCTCTACCTGCTTCTGGAGACTAACAAGCAGCACATCATCTTCTGTCTTGCCTCTCTTCTTCCCTGCCTGCCTGGAGGAGGAGGAGATGGAAGGCGACTCGTCTTCCATGGAGGGGACTGCCATCTCCGAAGCCACCAGGTCATCATCAACGGGAAGCGCCACCCTCATAGGCCTCACAGGCTCGGACCGATGCCGGACAACACCCTTCAGAAACTCGAACGACTTCTCAATCCACTGGTCACGTTCTGTTAGCTGAGGCAAGCCTTCCCCTGACTTCGTCTTGTCCAGGCGAATGTGTGCATCACGCAGAGACTTGAACCAGCCTTTCAGGTGTTCCACAGTCTTCTCCAGCTTGGCGGCCTGGTCTTCCCACAGCTTGGACTTCAGGTCAGTGCGCCGGTAGTTGGTCAACTTGGTGTCCCACAAGATGGGGTTCTCCTGTAGGAACTCACACATGGCCTTCTCCTGCTCAGCGTTCAGGGTAAACTCGGTTCGCTTGGCCCTCTTCTTCTTCTGCTGTTGACTTGGTGGCTGGCTGGGTGGTTGACTTGGTGGCTGGCTGGGTGGTTGACTGGCGGCTTAGGCTATGGAGGAACCAGATGCTGCAGAGGATGACCGTGAGGACTGTCTGGATGACCGGGAGGACCGTCTCTCAAGGCTGGCTTCCTGGCTGGTTTCAGGCTGCATCACAACTTCAGGGGTCTCAGGGGTCTCAGAACGTAGCAAACACAGCACGTTCAGCAGTCGGAGAGATCACATCTCTCCACGAACATCGTTCTCATATCATGCCAAAACGAAAGACACTGAGTGTAAGAAGGCCTGCAGATGGAAGGCGTGGCCGGACCTGGCAGAAGACACACACATCTTTCTCCTGATCTCGCCATGACACCCAAGCCGAGAGAGAGAGAGGCCCAGTGACACTGACCCCACTACCCCAGAGAAAACAGCCACCAATGACACTGACCCCACTACCCCAGAGATAAGAACAACTACTGGTCAGACTGACGCAACCACCACAGATGGGACCATTTCTACTGACAACACAGACCCCACCACCACCAATGCCAGTACAATCACAGACGCTAAGAATTGCATCCAGTGCTCTCTTTCTTTCACTGCATCTGTCTGTATATCTTGCATCAAAAACCTTGATGCAGATATTAAAACTCAGATTGACAACAAACTGAGGATTTTAAAACAGACGATGCAGGAGAAAATTGACAGTCTGCAAGATGAGTGCAACACACTACGCAATCAGCTCAAAGAACAAACGAAGCTGATTGACAGTGTGTCTGACCGTCAAAAGCACCTCTTGAAATGAGCACGTGACGTGACTGTCAGCACCATACCACTACCACGTCCACTGTAAAGTATGAGCACGTGACGTGACTGTCAGCACCATACCACTACCACGTCCACTGTAAAGTCATCAAAAAAGTCAACGCAGCCAGAACTAAAACAACAGGAACAATCTAGCGACGTGTGTACTACGCATAGTGTGTTACGGTTGACAAAGAACAGACTGTCACTCACGCTGTGACCGACTCCATCACTGTGACCGACTCCATCACTGTCACCAGCAACAAACCAGCCTTTGACAGACAGCAGACTGACTCCACCCCTGTCATAGGTAATACCACAGCAGTGTCTGACCGACAGCTCAATCAAACTACCCCAAAATTCAGGATCCGTCTTCCCCCGAAAGGCAAACTTGTCAACTTCATTGTGGGGGATTCTAACCTCCAGTATATTGACCGACAGAGACTGGACAGGACAGGGCTCACCCATGTACGCACAATGCCTGGGGCAAAGGTGACTGACGTCACTGCTGCCCTCAGAGATTGTGCAGTACGAGAGGTCACAGTCTTCAAAATTAAAAGAAAACCAGGTCAAGCAGCCTGTCCCTACTGAGTTTCGTCGGAGAATGCGAGACAGCAAGCTGTTATCTGAATTCCGGATACCGGAATTTCTGTTAGGCAGGGGGATCATGTTCACAGTCGATGATGTTTTTCTGTCACGTGGAAGGACTTATGAAATGATTGATGTTTTTCTGTCACGTGGAAGGGCTTATGCTCAGGAGAGAGAGAGAGAGAGAGAGAGAGAGAGAGAGAGAGAGAGAGAGAGAGAGAGAGAGAGAGAGAGAGAGGGGAGAGAGAGAAGAGAGAAGAGAGAGAAAAGAGAGAGAGAGAAGAGAAAGAGAAAGAGAAGAGAGAGAGAGAGAGAGAGAGAGAGAGAGAGAGAGAGAGAGAGAGAGATGCGAACGTTTAATGCATATAGGCCATAGGCATCTTGCACAACGGCAGAGGGAAATATCGGGAACGTGGGTGGGGAAGGGAGTGGGTAGATGGCGGGAAAACAACAGCACGCACATACAAAATCGCACCTTATGATATACACATACACTTTCAAAGTAAATAACCTTAGCTCAGATATGATCTCACTCATTCAACATAACTATCCTGATCAACAAGCTCGTCATAACTCCGAATATGAGCGTTCTGACTTGGAAGAAGAAAAGACACCACACTTCTACAACTGATCTTGTTACAAAAGCTATATCTGACTGAAGCCTATTACATATTTCAAAGGCAGTTAACTGTTGCTTGTCTACGCTTAAGTGAGTGAAATATGTATTTTGCCACTGCACGAGATAATTGTTTATCTACACCATTCAAAAGAATTTGTAACGGAACATTAAGATAGAGACCAAGAAACCTGTCTCTTAAATCAGTAAACAAAGGTCATACAAATAAAAGATGTTTTTCATCCTCATCCACATTCAAACAATATGGGCAAAATCTTGCGACGGGATTTTCACAAAATCTCTCAGTATTGTTTCTTATAGGTAGTACCCCAAGTCTTGTCTGTGTCAAAGCCACTCTAAAGCAAAAGATGTCTAGAAACTCAAAGTAAGGACTAATTCCGAAACCACACTGTAAAGATCTGTACAAGACATATCTGTTTTTATCCCTAATTGATGCCGACCATTCTTGAACATACATGTCAACTAAGCTTTCTTTGCCTTTGTTACCATGTGCTCTATTCCAAGATTCATACTAAGCATGGTAGTAAATGTGAAACCCAAGTAACAGTAGCTGTTGACTGTCTCGATTTCTTCACCATCATAATACCATTTTTCTCGTCTGCCTAAATAGCCTCCCTTCCTGAACACCATGACTTTACTAGTTTGTTAACATCTAATCTTAACCTACAACAGCATGTTTTCAATGAGTTTAGTTGTGCTTGTAGACCACCTGGTGTAGTAGAAATTAAAGCTACATCATCGGCAAAGAGCAAAATGAAGATCTCAATAAAACTAGGAAGCAGTTGCACTCCATGGACCCCCGTATCATTAATGTGGTTGGCCAGTTGGTTAATGAAGAGTGAAAACAGTGTTGGACTCAGTCCACATCCTTGTCTTACACCAACAGGGCAATAAAAAAAACTCCGAAAAATCTCCATTGCATCGTACACATGAAATGAGAGAATCATACATGGACTTCAGGCAACATAAAAATTTCCCCTGTATCCCTTCATTATACAGGGTTTGTAGTAATTTGTCATGGTGAACTGAATCAAATGCTTTTCTGAAATCCACAAAGGCAACAAAGTTTTCGACCTTTTGAACATAAACATCTCTGGACAATAGTGTATAAATTGAATATTTGATCAACCGTTGAATATTTGTTTCTAAACCAGCTTGATTTTCAACAATTATATTATTTTCCTCTAGCCACGAATACAGTCTCTGGTTCAGAATTGAAGTAAAGCATTTACAAGTAAAGATACACCTCTATAATTATCAGGGTCGTCTATTCCCCTTTTTGAAAATAGGCACTACAATGGCTTTCGACCATTCATGTGGATACACGCCATTATCAAAAATTTGTGTTAAATAACACAGTGAGAAAGTTAACAATAGTTTGACCCGCTGTTTTTAGCATTTCTCCAATAATACCATCTGTGCCACTTGCTTTTCCACATTTAATTTTCTTCAGTGCTTTTTCTACTTCGTGGTGCGTAATGAACCGATTCAGAGGATGCTCCTGTCCCTCTTTTATATCTGTTGGGGGATAAGTTTGGTTCACTGTATAACTTTCCTTTAAAGAAAACGTTTTCTGAAAGTGTTCAAACCAATTCTGTGTTGTTATAGTACCACTCATTCTCATTTCATTCCTCAGTCCCAAACCTTTGAGACGGTTCCAGAATAAAGCTGAATTATTTACGTTAACACTTAGTTTTTCAGCCGTTTGCCTACGGTAACCTCGTTTTTTACATGTCAGTAGTTTCCTGTATATTTTTCTGCTTTCAGCATAGGACAATCTCATGTCTTTACATATACATTTTTTGTTAGATATCCTTAATTTTGTCTGTAACGTCAATTTTCCGTCATGGCATTTACATTTCCCCATCCGTTTGAACTTTCGGAGTACTCGTAAGCGTCTTGTATAACATTCCTGTTTAACCTTTTTGCACTCCTCATCAAACCATTCAGATCTCTGAGATTGCTTCTTAGTAGACACTGTTTTCTGCATACACTTACCAGCTCTAAGCAGATATTGCGTAAACAAATCCATTGCCGAATCAACATCTTCATCAATCAGTTCCATTGCTTCCTTTAACATAGTTATACCTTCGTAATCTTTAAGACAATCTTTATATTCATTTTCGTTGTCCACATTCCACACTATTTTTTCTCTACCGCTGTCTTTTAGGCAATTAGCATTCTGCATAGTTTCCTCATTCATGACCTTTGTGTACAGTGTTAGTTGTACGGGTAGGTGATCTGAGTTGATCAACTCTTTTACAATTAATCGTATGTCTGAGAGATAAGAGGGAAAATTACATGACATCAAAAAGTAGTCTATAACGCTTGACCCTTTTTCTGACACGTAAGTACAGCCAGAGTCACAATTCCATTTTGAGGTACCGTTTACAATAAAACAGTCTGCAATTTTGCACAATTCAACAAGCTGTGTCCCAAAGAGATTCATTTCCATACAGACCTGCCAACCCCCTAAGAGACCAATGAGTAAAAATTGAAGCTCAGTGAGGCAGAAATGTGTAATTTCTGAGAGCTAAGAGTAATCGAGCGCGACATTTACCTTTTTTCAAACAAATACGATGCGATGAAATTGTTCGCACAATTTTTGTGAACTTCACTTTTCTTCAAAAACAAGCTTTTCTTTTAAGTGTCACAAGAAAATCTCTACAAATTATGAAAATGTAGAATACACTGGAAACACACACAAATCCCCTAAACCATCATGGCATGGCACACCAAGGCTTAATAGTGCGCCAGAAACAACCTAAAAAATTGGAAATGAAATGAGGCAGGGAACAGTAAACAATAAACAGTAAACAAGTGGGGTAACTTTGCTCCCATTTTATAAGGAAACCTAACACAAAGTAACTTTTATTCAAGACTGGCACAACCTTTTAAACTTGAATAAGGTCAGACATAGACGAACAATCTTATCTAATAGTGGGGGGAAAAAGAAGCGCAGGCCAACAACTCAACTGACTTGATAGTAATGACTTGGCAAAGATTTGGACTTGAGGGGGGGGGGGGGGGGTGAGTTTGAAGATGGAGAAACTGGGAACATGAAATTAAGAAAATACATAACCTAAAAAATGTTCTCCCCTGTTGCTGATTCTGTGCATGTGGAGGTGGCCATCAGCTCTGTGGGGATTGTGTCATTTTTTAAGTATCGCACCACCCCAGGAAAGAATTTGTCCCCCCCCCCCCCCTCCCTCCTTCCTGACTTCCATCAGTCCCCAACACAAACGGTCCATTCTGCAGTCGAGATGCAGCAGCAGTTTAGGCTTCCATGAGAAGGGTCCTTACAATGTGTGTTGTCTTTGTTCAACGGCTCTTCAACTGTTTGGCGATCTCCGAATCTGAGAACGCTTCTGACTGTAAAAAGCTGGGATGCATGGTCGGCTGCGCTTAGAGCGATGTTGTGCTCGACGAAAAATCCGGCCACCAATGCTTCAGCCCCAATTACCCTTTTCCTAATTTCATCCTCTTTTGAGGTGTCTACAGTCTGAAAAAAGTGTTGATGCTGGAAGAATTCGGCGTTAGAGGAATCGATGTGCTTGTGTGACTCAAGGTGACGCTTCACATCCACCATCCCGCGATTGGAAATTGTGAAGTCCGACTCGCAAGTGGTACACCGTGCACAATTTACACCTTTAGCCGAAGGTCGTATGCAGGGGAACTTTTCCGAGTATTCTTTTCGGAACTTTTGACCAAGTTTTTTCTTTTCGCATCTTGTCCAAAACTTTCTACTCCACGTTTCGACATTTTTGTAGCTAAAACTTCAAAAAGACGCCAACTTCGCTGAACGGTAAAGATGGTGAAATGAACTGCGCATGACCGGAAACGCTTCTTGAAAGATTACTGGTTATACGCACGGCGCTGTGCGTGTCTGTACATAAGCCGATTTTTTTCGTCTTTTTTTTTTTTTTTTTTTTTTTTTTTTGGAAAACTTTCAATGCGTAATTTTTTGGCTAAATGCGTAAGGGCGTAAGAATTATCACTTGGGCGTAATAAATTACGCGAAATGCGTAATGGTTGGCAGGTCTGTCCATATCATCAGACTTTCTGGCAAAAGTATTTATGTCGGTTGCAGCACTGCCGACCGTCTGCTCAAAAATGTCGTCAATGGAATCATATGGTCGAATATAGGTTGAAATGAACATAACATCATAATCACAACCAAATAGCTCTTTTGATATTTTTAGCACAACTACATCATCATTTTTAACTTGTATTTGGGAAATGAATTTAGAAAAACACTTTTTGACACACACCAAAATTCCTCCAGAATATCTCCCCTGCTTTGACAGTTTCTGAGCTTTGGAAATAAAAGAATCATAATCTGAAAAAACAATTGAATCAAAATCTTCTGAAATAAAAGTTTCGGTAAACGTAATGAAATCGTGGGTAGTCACAAAGTTAACAAATTCTGGATCATGTAACTTTTCATACAATCCACGCACGTTATAATTCAAAAAGCTGACGGATCTAGACATGTTTTGACCAGACAACACATTTGAACTGTTACACAAATAGCTGTTTTCCGGGCATTTTTCCTGTTTAGAAAAAGTACCTATTGTACCCCGTGCCCCTTTCATGTACCCACATGGATAGCATGACGCCCGGCCTACTTGTCATTTGTCTTTTAACTGACATTCAGGAGAGGGAGCCTGTCTCTGTGACAGTGTGTGCGTTTTTCACTGCAACCAGACCTGATCCTCTTAAACGCCTCCCTGATGCTACCCTGGCTGCCTTGGCTAACTGATCGTTGGTTGGTACTTCCCGTTCGTGTTACCACCCCGGCTAACTTCCGCACCTTTGCATTTGCTCGTGTGGTAGGACGAGAAAGTCTTTCTGTACCATTCCTAGAGGAATCTTTGTCCCCGCCGAAGAGAGAGAGAGAGAGAGAGAGAGAGAGAGAGAGAGAGGAGAGAGGGAGAGAGGGAGAGAGGGAGAGAGAGAGAGAGAGAGAGAGAGAGAGAGAGAGAGAG
>CM031595.1:101465-198965 GCA_018398815.1 Conus ventricosus
TACTGCTTTATATGTAGTTGTTGTACACATGTCATGGGTGATGAATTTTTTTTTTTCTAAGTGACAACTGTGCTAGAATTACAGTAACACCTTGTAGCCAAACAAAGACTCGTTGCTATGGTTTGATTTATGTACTGCAGTACACACACACACACACACACAAATACAGGGGCCTTGGAATTTTGACTGCTATTACTTTGCTGCTCTTTCTACAGTCATAATTTATACAGCAACGTAAATGCACATTTCATTTGTACACACAAAATTTGCACAGCAGTGAGTGGGATTATGTGCACATGTCATTTGTACACACAAAATTTGCACAGCAGTGAGTAGAATTATGTTCCCCTGTGTGTTCTTTGTGTGTTTGTATGTGCATGATGTGTGCATATCTTTTAACAGGTTCTCTGCCAAGGAAGGCCCTGCGATTCCTACAACATATGGGTGTTGCCGCCATATCTGACAACACCTTTTTTTCCCATCAAAATGCCTTTCTATCACCTGCTGTGAAAGCAGAATGGCACAGCTGGCAGGCACACTACCTTGACAAAGCAAAAGAGTCTGGTCAAGATCTTACCCTTGGAGGTGATGGGAGAGCTGACTCTCCTGGCCACTGCGCTAAGTATGGCACATACACCTTACTTGACCTCGACTTCATGAAAGTTGTTGACATTCAATTGGTCCAGGTGTGTACATATGTACTTTTTGGGGGTTTTTTAAGGTGGGAGTGCGGAGGGAAGGGGGAAGGGAATGGGGTGAACATGCATATATACTATTTATTTCAACAAGGTAACCATGATATGGCCCCATATAGAAGCTGGATCATGGACAAGACATGAAAACACAGGGAAATGAAAATGTTAAGGTTTTGAATGTCTCAAAAATGGGGAAAACAAATCAAGAATTATAGAAACACTGGTCAAGACTGTTTTTGCTATAGTGTGTGTGCATGTGGTTTTCTTTAAAGAGCAATGAGGTGGGAAACAGCTGCCGTATGGAGAAGGAAGGCCTGGTGCGAGCTGTGGATTTTTTGGAAAGGGAAGGACTCCATATACGTGAAATCGTCACCGACCGGCACACCATGATTGTGAAACACATTCGCTAGAACATGAAGCACACAAGACATTCCATTGATGTGTGGCATGTGGGAAAAGGTTAGAATAAAATCTGTAATTTCCCATACTTCTGGTACTTCACATTAAATGTTCAGTTTCAGTGTCATGCATAAAATTGCTATAAATTTTATGCATCAAACATAACGTGAAAAATCAAAAGAGGCATTAATACAACATTGTCATTTTATTTCACATATGCCCAGTTTCAATGTTTTTGAAAGTGTTCCCTATCTTTACTATTCTCGGAATAAGTTTTAAATGTTTGAGGGAATATTATATTAAAAATGTCTATGTTAAAGAAATATGAGGCTGGTGCTAAGTTGTTTGGATCCTTTAAAGCCTAGCCTGCATAATATTTTTCATTATCTAAAGTAATACTCCACTGGAAGTTATGAGTATATACTATCCCAGTGACTTTACCAAGCATGCATCTGTCATTGTAACTTAAAAATATTGATCAGCAAGCACCAGATGGATTCGATCTGCTGTGCTTTCCATGTACCTGCTGTGCTTTCCATGTACAAAACCAGATGATTTATTGACTGATTTGACATTTTGTTGTGTAGGCCTAAAGAAAAAGCTCACAAAGCTGTCCAAGGAGAAAGAATGTGGACAGTTGTCTGAGTGGATCAAGTCGATTGTCAACCACTTGTATTGGGTAGCTGCTTCCACACCTCAAGCAGATGGACAGCTCATGTCAGACAAGTGGCTTTCCTTGGCCAATCATATCCACAATAAACACAGCCATAAAGAACTTGCTTCCTTCCCTGCCTGCCTGCATACCCCTCTTGAAGCGGGACAGAGGAAAAAAAAAATGGATACAAGAAGGTGATTGCTACTACCTTAATTGACAGGGTTCATACACATCTCCAAACAAAAAATTCAAGGACTTTTAAAAGAATTTTCAAGGATGTTAAATGTAAATTTCTAGGACTGTAATATGGAAATTATAAGCCTTTGATCACACTTTGGTTGCTTCATACAGTCATTTAAGTAAAATCCTGTTAGCAGCAGATGATATGGAAGTGAAAACTTTTGGGCAGTGACAAAAGGAACTTGATGTTAAATTCTCTATACTGATGTTATCCATCAAAATCTTGATTTTCAAGCAACCTGGTATATTTGACAGCACTTTGGACTTATTCAGTCTTTAAAAAGGAGGTCTTACAATTCAAATTCTTTGAAGGACTGTCATGGATTTGTATTAGCCATGGAACACTGCACACCTGAAAACAATGTTGTGTCACATGCCACTCATAATTAAAAGCATACACTACAGAAAGTACAAGAATGTTACCAGTACAGTCACTTTTGTCTACACTGTGCTCCATATTGAAAGTTTTTGTCATTTTTTTTTTTCTCAAAAGGCAGGTAGTTCATTATTCTTCATGTTTGCTTACTGTTGCATGTTGTTGTGTATTTCAGGAACCAAGCTATCTGTGAAGCTGTTAGAAATACTGCAGTCAATGCAGATAAACAAAGATGTCCGAATGCTGTCGACTGGACCACAGACAGCAGCAATAGAGGCATTCCATTCAGTCCTGAATCACTTCGCCCCCAAGAGAATTGGATTTTCATATGAAGGAATGCACCACAGGTATTCTTTTTTTTCTTTACTGGCAAAAGCATTTACCTCCTATGATAAAAAAAAATCTATTGCTATCATTTTACATTTAATCATGATGTGTTTGTCATTTAGGATTTGCTGTTCTGAAATGCCCTATGATCAGTCAGAACAGCACCACAGTTCCATGTATCAAAAAGACTCCAGTTCTGTGACCTTTCATGCCTTTGTTTAGTGTCTCCTCATGACGACTTGACTATTTGATATGGCAACTCCATGTAGACTGCCAGTGCCAGTTCTGCATCTGGACAAGCCAGGGTGTGGTTGTGGACAGCTCTCCGTAAAGAGGGGCATGGGGTAATGGCACAGAAAGTGGGAGAAAAAAGAATTGTTGACACTATAATTAATCTGATTTTTTCCATTACGGATGACAGTTTTTTTTAATGTCACAAATCACTTCCTGGCGGATTATTATTTTGTGGTTTCCCCCATTTTTGTTGTTTTTCAGGAACATTTTGGCTGCCCTTCACTTCAACGAAAACTTTGATAGAAAGCAAGCAACAGACAAAACAGGAAAAAAGCGGTACAACCTTGTCTTCAAGAAGTCAAAGACAGACTACTCCATCCAAGAAGTGAAAGAGGATCAGACCTTTGGTAAACATTTGTGTATTTTTTTTCCACCTGAAATTGTCTTTTATACATTGCTAACATTTGCATGTCATACAACAGCAAAATTTTACATCAAATCCGAATAGAAATCCTACAGAAAGGCAAGCATATCACAGGTGTATGCTATCATATTCTCTTTCAGAACCCGCTTTATGATAATGATATCATTTGCATCTAAACATTTCTTGTTTGATACGGTGACAGTTCTGTTTTCTGCCTTCCATGTTATTTTCTTTTCACGTAACCTTTCCCTCAATTCTGTGTGTGTATTTCATCAAATAAGCCAAAGTGTATCTTGACAATTCATGCAAAAAGCAGTATCAACATGAAGTATTTCCCCTAGTTGCATGTCGTAGTTGTGTGACATACACTGAAAGAAGTGAAGTGTGAACGACTTTGTACCATACAAATCAGTCCGTATCCTTCTGTTTAAATTCCAGTATTCTTCAGTGAGCATATACTTGTGTGCAGTCTATGTCGAGCGGTTGATGGAGCGTGTGGATTTCCTTGGCAACCACGAGAAGTAGATCTGAAATGCTTCTGCTCCTCAAAGCGCATCGAGAAACAGTGCCACTACCCCCACCCCTGTGTGCAGCATTCCAGAAACCAGACAAGGATGATGCCATTCAAAACATAACATCACGCTGTGCAGCATTCCAGAAACCAGACAAGGATGATGCCATTCAAAACATAACATCACGCTACACCAAGGGTGGCAAATAAGAAAGAGAGCGGATTACACATACTCTTTTCTTTGTTTTGAAATGACAAACTTTTTAGGCATACTGTGGCTGAATGTCAAGACATTTCATTGTGTTAACAATTACTAGAATTCAGCCTGTAGTGTAAATAAGAAGCAAATCTTGTGGGACAGCTGCTATTGCAGTTTGAATTTTCAAGAATGGTTTGCCATTTCATTACATGTGCAGTGCAAAGTAGTCTCCCCTAGTTTAAGTCGCAGCATAAGGCATGTGTAAGCATATAATTATTAAGTTTAAGGCAGTTGCCATCCAAAGTTATCACTATCACTGTAAATCATTTTCCCCGAAGATGGAGTATGGCTGCCTTAATGGCGGGATAAAAAAGGGTCATACACACAAAACTCCACTGCCTGGCTATACAGGGAGTGTCCGCAGGAGTATCAGCCTGCGTACGCAGAAAGAAAGAAAGAAAGACTGTAAATCATGTTGTGTGTTCCAGTGAATTTAAGCAAATGTTTAACACAAGAGGAAAGAGAGACATGTCTCAATACTTGTAGTAAGAGCAGACAGCTTTTGTGCTCATAATTTCTTTGTTATTGGATGGTAGGCACAAAGATGCTTGTCTTCATATAACTTACAATGCAGTTTTTATGAAAGTGTCCTGTGTAGACGTAGGTCACACATGAAAAGAATCATCTCAAGCAGTTCTTAGCAGTAGTAAAGAATTGTGTGTTTGGAAGGGTCACACACTTAGGGAATCGAACAACTTGAACTTGGTATCTCACAGTTGTTCCTAGCTGTCAGCTTCCAGGTAACCTGTGCACACTCCATCTGGACTTGGATAGGCCTTTCGAATTTGCATGATGGCACAAGCAGGGAGGGTCACTCTGATGTCCTTTCCCAGCCAACCCCACGCAAACCGTGCCAACATCCGATAGGAAACATAGCGGTAGCGACTGCAATCACAAAAGAGCAGAAAAGGAATGAGTTCAGATGTTTATGCAAACATTTATGCTGTATGTGGTATGGAGAAATTTATCACAAACAATCACACTGGTTAAAATCAAGGTTGGCAACATGTTTATTTCCTGATGAGTGTGAATACGATGGGAGTTGCAGAATTGTATTTGATTAAAAAAAATATATTCATAAAAGATTTTGAAAGAATTTCTAATCAATGTAAGTCATTTCTTAAGGTGCTTGCTTGCATGCTTTGCAAAGAACTACAATGATGGGCGAAAGTGAGGCAGGCTGAAAAGATGGACCAGTGAATAACTCGGCGTCAGATTGTTTTGAGGTATTTTTAAGTCAGAGTGCCCCTGTACCACTTGATGAAAATGGATGTCAGACATTCCTCACAAGCCCTTCATAGGTTCTGCCTAAATGTTTTGTTAAAAAATGTTTATGCTAAATGTGACACAACTCAAAACACTTTGTTTAATCATTTCATTAATCCCCTCCCCCTCCCATAAAAACGCTGGATATAAACAAGGGCTTTGAAGTTGTTTTATGCCTGCGTTCCTTTTTGTGCATTGGCTTTTTTCGGAAAATCCTCGGATGATCTTCATACAACCAAGGATCACCTGTTGTGTACATCCAGTCTTGTTTGTTTTCTAACAAAGAAGAGAAAAGGAAAGAAAAATTGTTCGTGGTCGTCCGACATGTGGTTTCACACTTCAATGAGTGTCTAGCCCTGAGTGCCGGTGCCGGTGCTCCATAACAACCCTTCAAAATGGTGTGTGTGCGGGGTTCTTAAATTGTGGATTTCAAAATTAGCAGACGTGCAGGGTGAATGTGGGATCGCGGGAACGGAGGGAGAGGACAGGAAGGATATCGATTTGTACCAGCCCAATAGGAATGTGTGGTGCACTGATTGAAAACCTGTAAGTGGACACAATGACTGTCAGGCCTAATCATTATGTCTCAGTATAAAAGTTTTTTTAGCCAGTTCAAAAGAAAGGCAGGTGGCTCTTCGTCCAACAGTGAAAGTGACAGTCCTGAGAGTGCTAAACAACCAAATAAAAATTAAACTTTGAGGCAGAGTCTGACGGAATGGATGTTCAGATGGCAGATGTAATGAGTGAACTGAATAGTCGACTGGACAGACTACAGGAAAGCCTAGCTTCAAAAGAGGACATTAGAAAACTGAAAACTGAAATCAAATCTGATATGGAGATTCTCTGTGAAAAATTTGATCGGAAATTTGAGGCAATTGAGGAAAGACTAGAAAAAAGCGAAAGTAAAAAAAAGCAGTTGCTGGAGGAGATATCCGTTCTGAAAGGAACCAACGCAGATCTTTTCTCGCAACTTAATTCCCAGGGTAAACGGCTGACTTCATTACGCAGACAACAGAACGATATGGAACAGCATGGTCGAAGGTGGAATCTTCGTGTTTTTAACGTAGCCGAGACAGAACCCGAGTTAGCAGAGTCCACAAGTGCTTGCACTCAAAAAGTGTGCAAGATTTTCAACGATTTGGTCGGGGTGACGGTCAGAGAGGAGGACATCGAGGTGGCACACAGAATCGGCAGGAAAACCCCAGGCACCACCAGGCCTCGACCGATCATCGTCGGTTCTACTCCCGTAAGAAGAAAGATGAAATCCTGTCAAAACGTCGAACACTCAAAGGTAACCGACAAAGACTTTCTATTGCCGAAGATTTGACTGCTGCTAACTACAAACTGTTAAAAGAGGCCAAACAACACTCAGCTACACTAGACGCATGGTCGTCCAACACGAAAGTCATCGCAAAACTGAAAAATGGAAAAACTGTTCATCTACAGATTGACCATGATCTGGATGCAGTGCTGCGGAATGCAATGTAGCAAATAATTTAGTATCTTGTTTGCTGTCATTGTAGAGTATCTTGGTGATGGTGCTTATTCCATATATATTTTTTCTTATCCTCAAGGCCATCTCTAAATTGCTTTGGCTTCTGTTTGTTCGGTGTGGTTTTGTCCCTCCCGTCGCCTATCTTTGTCCTGCCTCGTTGTACCATTCATAATCCACGTACTATGAAAATAATTTTGATAATAGGACATGACGATAATGTGCAAACATTGATTATGGAGTGCACAGTGTGTACATGTTTATGAATTGTTCAAATCTTTCATTTTTTGACGTGGATGGAGAGGGTGCGACATCTGGCTCACTGTTGCTTATCCATCTTCCCCTGCGCGGGAGGGGGGGGGGGGGGGAGTTGTCTTTTGGGCCTACTGTTGTTTTTGCTTTTCCTGCCCTTCTATGCCTCACGGGATGCGCGAGGGGATAGTACGGCTCACCTCATCTGAGCTGTTCAGTTGTGTAGTGCTTAGTATTTTGTTGAAACAAATCCTAGAACTGCTTGATATCTTGTAGGGTAATCTAATTATGAGCATGTCATTAGGGAAAATGGTAAATACGCCTTGCGAGTTTATGTCTTCCGTAAATACTTTGTGTGTGTGTGGTGTGTGTGTGTGTGTGTGTGTGTGTGTGTGTGTGTTTTATGCCACTGGAAAGGGTTTCCCCCCCCCCCCCCCCCCTGAGGCTCTATACGAATTAGATAGATATCACTTGTGCATTGTGCCGTGTTGACAATCTGAACTTTTCTCTTTCCTCCTCCTCCCTCTGGTCCCTCTGTCCTCTCTCTCTTTCTCTCTCCCGCTCTCCCTCTTTCGTTCAGGTTCACCTTTTTTTTCTTTTTCTTTTTTTCTTTTTTCTTTTCTTCCCCTCTGTTCTGTCTAATATAATTACTTGTATATGATAATTGCACGCAGGCAGTCGTGCGTATGGGTATTCGGACATGCACACCTGCTTCTATTTCAAGCATACGTGTGGGTCACAGGCACATAAACCTCAATGATATTTGTCTTCCCTATGAACACTCTTTTTTCCCAGAAGGTACGAAAAGCGTATGTGTTTGATTCCTTTAGGTGTCTTGGAGTTTGTTCAGAAATGTTACACACTTGTTGTCTGATCGTACTTCACCTTGAGCAGATGCGACTGTGGCCCTTTCGTGACAAAACACTAATGATTATTATGCGTACTTCCTTTTTTCATATTCTCTTTGCGCGCGCACGTGTGTGTGTGTGTGTGTGTGTGTGTGTGTGTGTGTGTTTTGTTTGCGTGTCCGTGAGTGTGAGCGCGCAAGGGCACGCGCGATCTTACAAAGTGTGTTTGAGAGATACGCGGATGTGGGAATAGGGTGTTTGCTCAAACCACAAGTAAGGTTAAGCCTTCACATACAGATTATGGACTTTACATGCATCTTATATATGCATTTCTATGACAAATGTCACATGTGTGTATATTCTCCCCTTCTTACTCTGGGCGTGAACTTGTATACTTTCATCGATACTACATTTCCACTCTTTTTTTTTTTTTTTCTCGTGTGTGTGTGTCATCAATATCGGCGTATTAGTTAACAGTATCTCACGTTACCACAGAGTACCGGTGTGTGTTTCTTTGTTTTTGTTTTTTGCTTGATAATACTCTTCCGGATCTTGTTGAAATAATGTGAAAAAAAGAAATTATAAGTGCGTTTGAAATGTCTTTGTAACTATGTATATGATAATCTTACAATTAATCCTCGCAGACACATAATCGAGCGTGTACAGGCGCGTGTATCTGCATTTTGAAATCGACTGTACCCGAAACGCAGGACTAGGGTTGGAGATGTGGAGCGTGGTATTCAGCCAAGCGACATATTCTCACTCGTAAACAAAATTGTTGTAGTCGTCTTAGTGTTGGTGTTAATTGTGTTATTGTCAGTGTGTGTGTGTGTGTGTGTGTGTGTGTGTGTGTGTGTGTGTTACTGTTGCTGTTGATATTATTGTAATTGCCTTTTTCTTTGTCATGCTTTCTAAAGTTTGTCCAGTTTCCGAGTTGCCTATTTTTTTGTGTATTCAAATGCCAATGAAAACGTCAGCTATACCGCAGCGCAGAGTCGATGGTACTTGTTACTTCACTGAATGGGTCAGCATGGGGCACAGTATCTGTGAAAATCTGCCTTTTTTCATTTTCATGTTTTTGTTGTTGTTTTTTAATATACGCAAATGTTTTTTCTATGTGCAGTCGAATGGTGTACTTTGCTTAAAGTGTACTGTAGACATATTGACATGAAAAGAACATTCTAGTTTTACACATGGAGAAGGTTTGTGTTGCATCGTTAAATTGCCAAGGTCTGGGTAACATGAAGAAAAGGAGAGATGTTTTTCACTATCTTAGACAAAAGAGATTTTCCATATGCTTTCTTCAAGACACACATTTTGACCCTAAATTAGATGCCTACTATGCAGCAGAATGGGGTTATACCTGTTTCTTTGCATCCAATAATACGCAATCTAGAGGAGTAGCAATATTGTTTAATAACAGTTTTGACTTCAAGGTGAAAACAGTCCACAAGGGCCAAGACGGTAATTTCATAATGGTTTTAATTTCAACTATGGATAAAGATCTACTGCTTGTCAGTCTGTATGGTCCAAACAGAGACACTCCAGAATTTTATGAAAGATTGGAAGATTACATCAGCAAACTAGGTCATATGAATATAATTATAGGTGGTGACTGGAATTTAGTAATGGACCCAAATTTAGATTATGATAATTATAAACATGTAAACAATCAAAATGCTAAAGAAAGAGTAGAAGAACTTATGTTAAATTTAGAACTAACAGACATATGGAGAGACCTAAACGCAGAAAGCAGAAGATTTACTTGGCGAAGAACAAATCCACTCCAACAAAGTCGACTTGACTTTTTTGTTGTCTCGGAAACAATAGTACAATATGTTGAAGATGCTGACATTCAGACTGGCTACCGATCGGACCACTCAATGATTGTCTTGAAATTATGTTTTGGAGAAAAAGTTAAAAGAAACAGTTTTTGGAAATTTAACAATTCTCTTCTAAAGGACTTAACATATCTAAAAGAAATAGATGAGGAAATAAGAAATACTATCGAAGAATATGCAGTCTTGCCGTATGAAAGAAAAGAAATTCATAATATTCCTAGAAATCAGATACAATTTACAATAGGAGACCAGCTCTTTCTAGATGTTTTGCTTATGAAAGTGAGATCGAAAACAATAGCATTTTCCATAGCAAAGAAACAGAAAGAAGCTAAACAGGAGAAACAACTAGAAGAAAGCATCAAAGAGATAGAGAAAAAATTTTCCAGAACCGAAGATGATCAACACAATTTGGAAAAATACAAAACAGATCTAGTGGAATTAGAAGTAAAAAATCGATGGAGTTTTATTGCGTTCGAGAGCAAGATGGATTGCTGAAGGTGAAAAAGTATCCAAGCTCTTCTGTAATTTAGAAAAAAGGCACTATGTAAGCAAATGCATGAGAAAAATGATAACACAAAGTGGGAGAGAAGTAAATAGTCAAAATGAAATAATGAATGAAGCGAAATCTTTTTATGAAAATCTCTATAGAAAGAGAAATGTTGAAAACTGCGAAATTACTGACATGGCGAAAGATTTTCCAACTTTATCATACGAAGAATCAAAGAACATAGAGGGAGAAATCACCTTAGAAGAAGCGTCATACTCTCTGAAAAATATGAAAAATAATAAAAGCCCAGGCACCGACGGTTTTACATCAGAATTTTTCAAAGTTTTTTGGAAATCAGTAGGAATTTTTGTTGTTCGCTCATTAAATGAAGGATTTAGACTGGGAGAATTATCATCCCCTCAGAGAGAGGGAATAATCATTTGTCTTCCAAAGGGTGATAAGCCTAAGGAATACATTCAAAACTGGAGACCAATTACATTATTAAACGTTGTATACAAGATAGGGTCATCGTGCATAGCTAATAGACTTAAAAATGTACTTCCAAGATCATAAATGAAGATCAAACAGGATTCATGAGTGGTAGATATATTGGCGATAACATAAGACTTATTTACGACCTTATTCACTATCTTAACGTTACAAATCGTCCTGGATTATTGCTATGTATTGACTTTGAGAAAGCGTTTGACACGTTAGATTGGAACTTTATGATGAAAACCTTAAAAGCTTTTAGATTTGGTCCAGCTATATGCCAGTGGATATCATTGTTTTATACAAATATTAAATCCACAATAATTGTAAATGGTCATTGTTCATCCTGGTTTAAAGTTGAGAGAGGGTGTAGACAAGGCGACCCCGTTTCACCATATCTGTTCTTAATCTGCGTAGAAATACTTGCTACTATGATAAGAGAAAATATATTGATTAAAGGTATAAAAATAAATAATAATGAGCATAAAATAGCTCAGTTTGCAGATGATACTCAGATGATGACCAAGGGTGATGCAACGTCTTTTGAGGCAATCATTGAAACGATCAGAGTGTTTAGTTGTAAGTCTGGTTTATACATGAATGATAGCAAAACGCAAGCGGTATGGTTAGGTAGTAAGAAAAGGTCGACAGTAAAACATCTACCACATTTGAAGATCAATTGGAATCCACCAAAATTTAAAATTTTAGGCGTTTGGTTTTCGGTAGACCTAGATGACTGTGAGGAAATGAATTATAATGAAAAATTTTCAGAAATAAAAAGGTTATTCAACATCTGGATTAAAAGGTCTATAACCCCACTAGGCAGAATCGCTGTATTGAAAAGTTTAATCCTTTCAAAAATAACACAACTATGGTTACTCTTGCCAAATCCGCCAGATGACTTCATAAACGGTTTGCAAAGTATGTGCTTCAAATTCATCTGGAAAAGGAAACAGGACAGAATCAGTAGAAGAACGGTAATGAAGAGTGTAAAAAAAGGAGGATTGGGCCTACTTGATATCAAAAAGTTTATAAGTGGCCTAAAACTGATTTGGATACGCAAACTGATACAGAAAACACAAAAGTGGAAAGGTATTATATCTGCGTTATTCCCTGTTGTAGATAACATTGGCATATATGGGGCATCTTTCCCAATGACTGTCAATGTAAATCGCTTTTGGAAACATACATTTGAAGCGTATAAAGAATTTTCACGAAAGATGTGTTTCGAAGAGCTGATGAAATTATTGCAGAACCTCTGTTTTACAATGATAAGATTAAGATAGGAAACCTAGCCATCTCTTATAAACACTGGATCGACAGAGGCGTGTATCGAGTACATCATCTGCTGCGTGAAAATGGTACCTTTCTTACCTTCGAAGAATTCAGACTAAAATATAATGTGAAGACAAACTTTCTGACATATACGGGATGTATAAATGTGGTGAAGAAATATATCAAGACACATGGTATTATTGTTCAGTCCAGTAACGCCAAAGAGAACATAAAAGCACTTGATATAATCCTGTCCATACCAAAAGGAACAAAAAAAATATTATGATATTCTCAATGATGAAGAATGGGTACCTAAATGCTGTAAAAAATGGAATAACGCTATAACAATAAAGATAAACTGGAACACTGTTTTTCACAAAACACATAAAATACAAGAAGTAAAACTTAAATGGTTCCAAATAAGGATAATCCACAGAATCATCGCAACAAATGTATCCCTTAAAAGAATGGGGGTTACAAATGTTGAAAAATGCAGTTTTTGCGGAACTGAAGATGAGACCATTCCTCATTTATTCTGGCAGTGTGACATCGTACAAACATTTTGGAAAAGCCTAGAAACCAGCTTTAATCAAAAATGCAAATGTGAACAAGAGAAAAAAGTGGATAAGTCAACTGTTTTGCTTGGGTTTTCACAAAATCATGAGGCAGATGAGATTTTTTACTTCATTATCCTGTTCGCCAAGTTCTTTATATACTGTTGCAAAATGAAGAAAAGTCGGCCATCTCTTAATCCGTATCTAGTGCAACTCCATTATCGATACAAAATAGAGAAACACTTAGCTTATGTCAACATGGATTATGCCAATTTTCTTTCTAGGTGGAAATACTATGAACCTCTTATCAATGAAAACAGTTGAATTCGGTGGAGAATGTTACATGTACTATGAACATCTTTGTATTATTCTATACTTTTTCAGTTTGGAATTGCACTCTAAAAATGAAAGGACATGTATGTATATCTTTTAGTTGTTGTTTTTCTTTAATGATGGGTGTCAACCTCGGTGTAGTGTCAGTGGAGGAAGGACTAGCGCACAGCCAAACACACTCACAGCTTGCTTACAATCTCATTCATATATCATGCATTCGTCACATCAAACCACTAGTAAAGTCTATAACTTTACTATACATGATCATAGAAAGAACATCAATGCATATAGAATCAAATGAAATAAAACATTCTCTCTTTCCTGAACTTCACAAAATCAATTTATCAAAAAACATCTTTAACTAACCCGGTATAAACAGATTTCTACTTTACCTGGCCAGGTGATCTTAACTATTCACGAATCACTGTCTTTTTCTTTTTTTTCTTTTTTTTTTCACTGCACTTTCACAACACGACACAACCGCCGGCATGGTGTTGGCTGATGGCGCCTGGTCAGGTGAGACGTGGCGTTGGTCTGGGGTTCTGCTTGGCAAGTGACGCTCCCAGGTTGAGTCGAACCCCCGGTTAGGGTAGAACAGTGACTATCAACATCGATCTGTTCTCCTTTCTTTCTTCCTGCATTAACGCATTGCACTCTCTCTCTCTCCTTCTAGTCTGCTCTTATCAAATGACATGGTTGCTTTTCTTTTTCTTTTTTTTCTTTTCTTTCTTTTCTTCTTCAGGGAATTAGCAACTACTCTCTCTCTCCACACTCTCCCAGTCCTTCCTCTGCAGACTATCTCATGCTAATCTCTCAACTGGTTCTTTCTCTTCTCCCCTCATCTCTCTCTCTGTCTCTTTTTCGTTCTTCCCCTCGTTCTCCCTCATCTCACTCTCCCATCCTTCTTATCGTGTTCCGATCTCTCCAACAAGGGCGAGAAACCATTGGTCAGTATTTTACCCCTGAACCCCGAAGTTAGCTCCCTCTAATTCCATTGGATGTTCAAATCATCCCAGTCATGCTGACACGCCTTACTCTCTGTGGTGGTCAATGGTCATCAAAATTGATTAGCTAGATTTTCACCCCACCACCTCTACCTTCCCCCCTTTCCTATTTAAAACTGGTCCCGTGTGGACACTGGTCCCTCTAAAGTGGCCAGTGAGTCTGGGTGGGCGTCACATGTCAAAAATGACAATGACGGGTTCACAAAGTGGCCGGATAAGGCTGGGCCCAGGTACTGAGGTCCGTCTGGCAGACATCGAGGCGTCGGTCAAACCCGCTTAGTCAGTCTAGGTGGGTCGGACTGTCTCGGTGAGAAACCTCTCCACTAAGCTTAATTGGGCCGGACCCGACCTATGGGCCCGTCTTCCTGACGCCTAGAATGTTTGATTTAGGGCTTAAGTCCAACTGGGCTGGTGGCGATTGACCACGAATTTGGTTGAGTTGAATTTTGACCGTGACAATTTCCCCCTTTCAAAAGACAAATGCTCCGCATTGTCTCAAACAACGGTACAAAAAGACAACAACCAAATTTGCTGACACACAGCTACACGCGCAAATTTTGGAAAATCTTTAAAACCCAACGGTTTAAAAATTTAATAAAAATATACATTAGTGAATCCCACTCCAATGAGTTATCATTGACGTGCGCTCTTGCGTTATTTCAACTCATTTATAACGACCTCTGTGCGCACTTATGCAATTCCCCTACCTTCGGATTTGCCACATCTTCTCTTACAATGATTATGAAAAGCACCAAAATAATATGATCACGATCCATGACACTTCACTGAGGAATCTCCATCCTCACTCATTGCAAATAATGCATCACTACACAAGCGACTGTATGCTCAAGCATAAACTACATCCACATGAACAAGTCTCACAAGAAAATATGAAAAAAGTCTCACACACAAAAAAAATGAACCATAGCCAACTGGGAAAGAACCCATATCAATCAACATAACTGTTTATCAACACATATTAAACAACAAAGCACCCCGGATATGACTGACTTCCACTGAGTTGCAGTTTTTCTAGACTACGCACTTAAATATCAGCTCCGACATTCTGTCGACCTGGGATGTACTGCACTCGGTACCTGTAGGGCTGCAGTGCCCTTGCCCAACGCAGAACTCTGCTGTTTTTCAACGCGCCTCCTGCAGGAATTGAGTGGTTGATGATCCGTCTCGATCACGAACTCTTTCCCATACAAGTATTTGTGGAATTTCTGCCACGGCCCAACAACAGCCTAAACCCCTCCCTTTTAAATGTTGCGTACCCTCTTCACACTTTGTCAACTTCTACTACATATCTCACAGGAAAACTCGACCCCTTCATGCTCCTGCAGCAATACTGCACCTATCCCACCACCTGATGCATCTGTCCGCAACAAAAATGGTTTGGACATACTGGTAGCTTCAGCTGGACGGGAACCTAGTCTTTCCAACACCGTCTGCAGTGCTTGCTCTGCAGCGTCTGACCATTCGACCACTGCCGGTTTCCCTGCCCTGACCAAATCAATGAGAGGACTCGTGATTGCAGCAAATTTGGGAAAAAACTCCCTATTTGAACCCCAAAAAAACCTAGCAGACTCCTGACTTCTGTTTTGGTCTTTTTTCTCTCTGAATTCATCATCTTCCTCCCCTTTCCTCTTTCCGGCTGCTTTGTGGGCGCCTCCGACAACAAAACCTAGGAACTCCTACTGTCTAGCCCTTCATACAGTGACACATCCTGTATGCTCTCTGGAAACTTAGGCAACAAAATCTCCCCTTCTTCAGCTGGGTCTCTTTCACCTCATCAATGATTGCTGCTGCGCCTATGTGTGAGTCTCACGTGAATATATTTGCGGAGAAAAATTTTGCATGGAAAAGTTTTAGTTTCCCATTCACATCAATTCGGTATCCCGACCGACCTTTTTTAGTGATGGTGAATGGTCCTTTCCAATGCCTCAGCAGCTCGTTGTGACCCGTGGGAAACAGTACCAGGACTTGACTCCCGCCTTGAGGGATTGCTTCCTCACCTTCCTGTCATATTGCTTCTTCTGACCCACCCTAGCCTCCTGCAAACCTTCCTTGCAAACTTACATGTCTCGTACCTGTGCCCCTTTGGAAAAAAGGGCGAGATTGGGCCAATCAAATCACGGCCCCTCCCTGATGGTGTGTCAATTTTAAAGGGGGATGTTTAAGAGGCGCCTTCCTCTTCAGCCCTCTTGTGGCTGACCTTTGACACACGTCACATGACATGCAGAACCGCTTTATGTCTGCCATTGCTCCTGGCCAATGAAAGTCATCAAAGACTCGGTTAGCTGTTTTGCTGGTGCCGAGATGACCCGCCATGAGCGACTCGTGCCCCACTGACATGACAGTGTCACGATAACACGCTGGTACCTCTAACTGAGTGGTCACCTTACCTGTCTTCCCCTTGGTGAACACTCGGTACAACAGCCCGCCTTTCACAAGAAATTCTGTCTCACCTCCTCTAACCTCCTGTTTCTCTCCACCTCTTGCCAACTCCCAAGACTTCACGAGCGAAGGGTCTTGTTCCTGTGCTGCCCTAAACTCATCAGGCGACACGTCTATGCCCGCTTCCTTCCTGGAACAACTAACGGTTTAAAAACCCTTTTTCCCTCCTTCTTGCTCCGTGTTTGAACTGCTGCCCCTGTAGCAGTCAACAACTCAGGATCCCCTGGATCCCTTGCACCTGGAATATTTCCAATGATCAATCGTGAAGGGGTTTCTCCATCACCAACGCAGACAACTCGCCTGAGAAGTAAGGGGTACGTACTTCTATCTTAGCAACTGGAAACTCCCTACAGTGCCATCGATTAGAGTACAGGTCTGGATTTGCCCTGTCAAATCCCCTTTATCGACCAGCGTTGTTCGTACTACCCGCATGAACAACCAGTGTCTCGTAAAAACTTTCACCCTCTGCTGGCCAATCCACCCTTCTTCCCCATGGTAACGAACCACTCAGCCTAGTGCCCTCCATCCCTGACACTGACTTTCTGTCCAGTGCTAGCCATAAGCTGCACTCCACCCTCTTCAGACTGAATCCCTTTTGGTTCCACTGCAGGTCGTTTCCCTTGACGACCCTTATCCACCTCTTGCAAGGCTGCGCCTTCTGGAACCTCATGCGACAATCCCTCGCCACATGTCCCTTCTTGTGACAAATGAAACACCTAATTTCCCTTTGCCCTTCCTTCTGCCCACCACTGGGTTTGCAGACTTTGCAAAAAAACTCCCCTGGTCTCCTTGCACTCTTCTCACCTGTGCCTAGCACCTGTTTCTCCTGCACCTTCGTGCCCAAACGTGCCTCTCTATACACCTCTGCGAACTTCAACAACTCTCTGCTGTCTCTGGCTGTCTCTCTTTCAAATGTATGGTTAACTCAGGGCCGCAACCTGACAAAATCTGTTCTTTCATAACTAGCTCTTTCAATTCAACGAACTCCTTCTTCGTACCACTCAACTCTAATTGTTGTTCAATAGGGGTTTTTCTTTTCTTCCGCCGTTATATCTCTTTTTTTTTTTTTTTTGAACAAGATTTTATTACTACGACAGCCAAACTGGTGGTTTCCGACACGAGTGACGTAATAGCACAATCCTATGAATGATAATATTAGCTTGGGACAACGTAATTAGTTTTTATAAGACGCCAGCGCCTGACCCAACTATGAGAGCGAATTATAGGAAATCTGTGCGAAATGAGTACTCTGGGGCTGAAATGCCAAGCCTAGTATTAACTATCTTGGAAGCAATGCCAAGCCTAGTATTTAACTATCTTGGGAACATACAGTAAGACAACCCCTTGTCTTAGGATTACAATACTTGAATCCCACCCAGCTTCCTCTCTGAGAAGTTGAACAATTATAAAAAATGGGCCAGAATATCCTGGCAAGCTCGCCAATAAATTGTCAACCTCGGTGTAGTGTCAGTGGAGGAAGGACTAGCGCACAGCCCAAACACACTCACAGCTTGCTTACAATCTCATTCATATATCATGCATTCGTCACATCAAACCACTAGTAAAGTCTATAACTTTACTATACATGATCATAGAAAGAACATCAATGCATATGAATCAAATGAAATAAAACATTCTCTCTTTCCTGAACTTCACAAAATCATTTATCTAAAACATCATTAACTAACCCGGGTATAAACAGATTTCTACTTTACCTGGCCAGGTGATCTTAACTATTCACGAATCACTGTCTTTTCTTTTCTTTTCTTTTTCTTTTCACTGTCACTTTCACAACACGACACAACCGCCGGCACTGGTGTTGGTCTGATGGCGCCTGGTCAGGTGAGACTGTTGGCGTTGGTCTGTGGTTCTGCTTGGCGAAGTGACGCTGCCAGGTATGAGGTCGAACCCCGGTTAGGGTAGAACAGTGACTATCAACATCGATCTGTTCTCCTTTCTTTTTTCCCTGCATTAACGCATTGCACTCTCTCTCTCTCTCTTCTAGTCTGCTCTTATCAAATGGACATGGTTGCTTTTCTTTTCTTTTTTTTTCTTTTCTTTCTTTCTTCTTCATGAATTAGCAACTATCTCTCTCTCTCCACATCTCTCCTCAGTCCTTCCTCTGCAGACTATCTCATGCTAATCTCTCAACTTGGTTCTCTTCTCTTCTCCCCTCATCTCTCTCTCTGTCTCTGTTCGTTCTTCCCCTCGTTCTCCCCTCATCTCACTCTCCCATCCTTCTTATCGTGTTCCGATCTCTCCAACAAGGGCGAGTACCATTGGTCAGTATTTTTACCCCTGACACCCCGAAGTTAGCTCCCTCTAATTCCATTGGATGTTCAAATCATGCCAGTCATGCTGACACGCCTTACTCTCTGTGGTGGTCAATTGGTCATCTAATTGATTAGCTAGATTTCACCCCCCACCACACTCTACCTTCCCCCCTTTCCTACTTAACTGGTGCCGTGTGGACACTGGTCACTCTAAAGTGGCCAGCTGAGTCTGGGTGGGGGTCACGATGTCTAAACTGACAATGACGCTGGTTCACAAAAGTGGCCGGATAAGGCTGGCCCAGGTACTGAGGTCCGTCTGGGCAGACATCGAGGCGTCGGTCAAAGCCGCTTAGTCAGTCTAGGTGGGTCGGACTGTCTCGGTGAAACCTCTCCACTAAGCTTAATTGGCCGGACCCGACCTATGGGCCGTCTTCCTGACGCCTAGAATGTTTGAGTTAGGGCTTAAGTCCAACTGGGCTGGTGGCGATTGACCACGAATTTGGTTGAGTTGAATTTTGACCGTGACATGGGTGACATGAAAACTTCATCTTCTAACCTATAGCCTATGCTGTGCATATTGGACGTAAAGGAAAGCCACATTTCTGTCGAAGTTGCAAATGTTTTCTTTTTGTTTGGTTTGTCTGTTTTTGTTTGTTGGTGTTTTTTTTTTTTTTTTTTTAATTTTTATATCACATGTGCATCTTCTCTTCTCTCTCTCTCTCTTTCTCTCTCTCTCTCGTGGTGTTGTGTGTGGGTGTGTGTGCGTATGTGCATAATGCTTATTTTTTGTTTGACTTGAAACTGTTGGGTGTGCTTATTTATTTTTTTCGTCTTTCTTTTCAAAGGTATACGATTCAATGGCAATTGATTATGTAAGTGTTCATATGATCATGTATAGACTTAATGGTGGAGCGATTCCTCTTTCGTTTCAGTATGTTGTCCATGTCTTGTGTAATAAAAAAAAAAAAAAAAAAAAAAAAAAAAAAAAAAAAAAAAAATAAAAAAAAATAAACAAGGGCTTTAGTTTATGCTATGACATAATTTTTTTTGTATCCATCAAATGCTGTAATGTACATATACAAACCAGAAGACATCATGTACAGAACTGCTACACTATACTGCACTACATAGTTGTGTGATATAGCATTGATTCTACTGTACTAGTTCATGATAATACCATTTTTAGCTTAATCCTGTTTTGAACCTGTACAGTGCTGGCTAACCTATTACTGCTCTATCAGTACTGAACTGAAGACCACCTTTGGACTTGCACAATGCCATGGCAACAGTATATTTCATATTGCAAGCATACTTATTTTTTGCTGCAGCCAGCCAACTGCTGCACTTCACATCGGTTACTTTGGGCTTTCAGGAATTGAAGAGAAAAAAAAGATGAAGAAGGGTTTGATCAAATGGTTACAAGGCCTCTTGGCTGTTATGCCACTATCATGTGTGGAGCTGTCGGCAAGTGTAAAACTTTGGGGATGGGAAGCTGGGGATCGGAAGACAATGTCCCCAAGCACTGACCCTAGGGCCAGTATCAACCCGATATTGAGCCAAGCCCGTTCACTGTACCAGCAGGTGAGGGTTGTGAGTGTGGTATTTAAATTAATACTTACAATGCACTACTTCCAGTATTGCAAGTTCATAGATTAATAATATAACTGTTAACTTACTTATTCCCTTCTTGAGTTGTCCGTCGATATTGTTGGTTATACCAGGTGTAGCACGTCTGCAAGACGTATCTGTCCAAACACATCGACTGAAAACCAGGGTGACGTGTGATGCACTGGAATAGCAGCTTCATTCAGCAGCCTTGTCATTTCTGGTGTCTCATTGCAACAGCGGCACTCCCTTATGGTACCCATGGCTTCACACTCCCCACAACTGCACCTTGAAGGGGAAAATATGTTGATTTGTAAACACACATACATAAAAATGACAAATATTTCCATAAGGAACAAAATCACTTTTTACAATTTCATTATCATTTACACTTGTTTTAAAACTCTTTATGGAAAAGCAACTGTGCAACAAGGATGAACTGATACATTGTTTCATTGTTCCCACAAATTAAAGACAATACTGTTTGCTATCTTGCCACACAGTGCACTAATAAAGTGAACCATTCAACATGAACATTATTCTTCCTTAGACTGCAATCAATAGCTGGTCTTGTTAATATGGCTTGCATGATTGCAGTCCTGCCATTCACTGAATACAGTGAACAATTCCACACGCTATAAATGAAATTTGATGGCCAAAATAAAATGATTTGATGGCCAAAGTAAGAAGGGAATTCATACTAAGAACATAAATTCCACTTTTTTGTAATCAACTAGCAACTAGTAAGTCACTGAGCAAGCAAATGAAAATTAATATAGAGCTCTGAATTCCTCCATCCATCATCATCATACCCATGTGTCTCATAAGAATGTCACTGAACAAATGGTTTATTACACAGCAAGCATACACTTTTTTTAATCACAATCACATGTAAAATTGAAGAAAAGCTTGTCATGAAATGATGAATACATTTACACTACAGTTGAGTTAGTATGAATGGGGCAACAGCATAAAATTAACATGTTTTGAAAATATTCTCTAAGTCCAGCAATGTGCAGAGATTACTCTACGCATGCAATAACGACTCACAGCACACGCTTGAATTTAATCACACACCATGATATTTGATAGCAACAACACTCAGTAATATCATTATTTTCTTTGCATGTATTACTTTTTTTTTAAATCACTCTTTGAGAAATAAGTAACACAACTTTTCCTTTTTCTTTAACTAGAAATGTTCCAGCTTAGTGATTAAAGATCATATCTACTAATTGTAATTAAAACATTTATACACACCCCCTAGTGCTACACACTTGTAAATGGTCGCACAGACAATGAGTCGGAATGACACATGATGATTAGAGACAACACATAACTTGCAAATAATTTTTTTTTTAATAAATAAATAAAAACGCTTAGATAGGCCTGCTTGCACGACTTCTATTCTGAATCTTTTTGGCTTGCCAACAACCACAATCTAATTTATTAATAACCTAAACTGAAATCTATCCGTCAAAAAAAAAAGTCAATATTAAAAATAAAAAAAGAGTTGTCCTACAGAGCAGGCAAAGGGCTATTTAAAGCATGCGCCATGATATGATATATGACATGATATAATAATAATTTAATTCTTAGCCTACTTCACTTACCTCTGAGAGGAGAACAAACAAACGACTGAGTCCGAAAAACACCATCGTGATCATCTTCTGCCACACTTTCTTCTTCGAATTCGGAACCATCCGGTTCAAACTGATAAGGTAAAGGTCTTGCAGAAACATCTCCAGAGTCACACGGTACACTGGCTGTCGCAATCATAGTCACTGCTTTCACATGATAAATTAAGTTCGAGCAAGACGTGCAAGAACCATCAGAATCGCTTTCTGTCGCCATTGCTGTCCATCAGTTGACGTCATATCCAAGAGCAGTTAAGCCATGCCAAGATTTAGTTGATTACCTCCCGTTTTCTTGATTACAGGTGAAAATGCACACTTTCGCGGATCGATTTCGTGTGATCGGGAGCAAATCGGATGTTTATTTTACCAATTTATCAAACATTTCATATTTCTGCATAAGCTGACCAATTATCGAAAACCTCTAAAGTAGACCTTTAAACTCTGTTCTAAACAGCTCACATTAACAACGCCAAAGGGTGTTTATACTTTAGTTTATGAGTCCAAGCACAAAAGACTGTTGATATTGATTCTGATTAATTATTTTTTTTTAATTTAAATAAATATTTTGAGTTAGAAAAGAAACTCAACATGGCTAAGATATATGAAGGATCGGACGAATTGTTCGAAGGAATGCTTGAGGGAGAGCGTTTGTCAAAAGCTTTATTAAACGATATTGATCTAGAAGTCATTGATCCAACAAACGTACAGGCAAGTGTTGTATTTTGAAGGATGGCTATTACTATTAGAAACTAAACTGCTCGCTGAAAATGTGGTGATGTGAAGGACAGTAATGAGAAACTGACTTGCAACTGCTGGAAAATTGTGTGACTATTAGCAACTGGAAAATCACCAATCCTGTGTTAATGGTCTTCATGATTTCCTGACAGACATCAATGGCGAAGGTGAGAAAGTCTTTTTTTTTTGTAGGATCAAGGTTATTAATACTTTTGAATACTTTAATGTCTCAGATGCTGATTTTTGCAGGTTAAATTCTACAAAATCTTCAGCTTCGCCCCCTGACCCCCACCAGGGGCCTTGCCCCTGGACCCCACCGGGGCCTTCAGCGGCCCCGGACCCCCGCCACTTTTTTTCCCTCCTTTTTCACATTATGAGAATCCCATCCTGTTTAAACGATATTGATCTAGAAGTCATTGATCCAACAAACGTACAGGCAAGTGTTGTGCATGCTATTTCTCAAGTTCCAGGTAAACTAACAATAGACCCGCCAGTTAAAGTAATGTTAGCTGTTTTAATCGACTTTATAACATTAAATGAAGAAAATCTAGAAGTCTGGGTCTCAACTAAACAACAGGTTATTCTTTCTCGTAATGACTTAACGCCCGGTTGGGCAGACCAAATGCTTACGCAGTTTGATGTGGCCGCTGAAGAAGCCAAAATGAGAGGCTCCGGTTGGTCAGAGGGCGAAGTCTTAGAGATTAGATTAAAACAGGCTAAGTATGAGCCGATTGTTGGCAAGTCTTACATTCCACTGCCTCCAGCATTATTCGCAAAAAGAGCAGTTCTAAACATAAAGAATTCAGACAACAAATCATGCTTTATGTGGTGTGTTCTCGCAAGGCTGCATTACGTCCGCAAAAACGCAGAGAGTGTATCTAACTATGAACCTTACATCAATGATCTTAACTTTAGTGGGGTGTCCTTTCCTGTTAGCGTGGATTCCATTGATCAGTTTGAAGAACAAAACAAACCAATAACTGTTAATGTATACACATGGGATGAGGAAACAAATCTACTGCCGATTAAAGTGTCCAAGAACAGTTCAACAATTAGTGATCCAGGCAAAAATCATGTTGACTTCCTACTGATGCTTTCGCCAGCGGGGCTACCGCATTACACATTGATACGAACAATGAGTAGATTATTGCGGCATACTTCAAAGCATTACCATAAACAAGAATTCTGCAGAAAATGTTTAACAACGTCAAGAATTCCATCTGCTCAAGCCGCAAGCGAACATAAGAAACATTGTATCGGCCCAGTTGACTGTAATGAGAACTAATTACGCCCCCACCGGATCTAAAGTTAGTTTTAAGAACTGGAAACGGATGCAAAATTCTCCATATGTTGTTTACGCAGACTTCGAATCACTCATTGTTCCTTATGAAGGGCCAGCGTCACAAAAACTTCGAAAAACAGACAAAAAGAGTAATCACCAGATTTGTTCATTTGCCTTCATTATTGTTAGGTCGGATGGCGTTCATTCAAAGCCAGAATTATATAGAGGGCCTAATGCTGCAGAATACTTCTTAGAACGCATGCAGCAAGTGCGTAACGCCTGTTCTAATAATCTGAATTTATCTGAAATCATAATGACGCCTGAAGACCAAGAACAGTATGACTTAGCCACACATTGTTGGATTTGCGGTTTAGGCCTCTCATCAGACGCAGCGAATCCAACAGGTGGCCCTAGCGGCCAGCGGGTAAGAGACCATGATCACATTAGCGGAAAGTTCAGAGGAGCGGCGCATAACAAATGCAATCTTCAACTAAAGCTTGATCCAAAGACATGGAAGCTGCCCATCTTCTTTCATAACTTGCGAGGTTATGACTCTCACCTTATAATGCAAGCAGTAACCAGCGCCTTCAGGGTAGCATGCATTGCACAATCATCAGAAAAGTACATGTGCTTTAATCTGAATAACATGTCTTTTTATGACTCTATGCAACACATGATGAGTTCATTAGAGTCACTGGCTATGTCCTTAAAGTCCTGCCCAATAACGGAAGAATATTTTGACCCAACTCTCGTTAGAAAGGGCGTTTACCCTTATGAGTAGAGTACATGAACAGTTGGGAAAGGTTTGACGAAGATACACTTCCACCTAAAGGCGCGTTCTTTTCTAGTCTTAGAGGAAAGGACATCAGTGACTCCGATTGCCAACATGCTCAAGAAGCATGCAGAAGTTAGAGTGTAAAACAATGGGAGACTATCATGACTCCTACTTAATGGCTGATGTATGTTTGTTGGCGGACGTTTTTGAAAATTACAGAAAGACCTGCATGAAACATTATAGCCTGGATCCCGCGCATTACATTTCTGCGCCCGGGATGAGTTGGGATGCTTTCTTAAAAGTTACAGGAGTACAGATTGATTTATTGTCAGATTTACCAATGATTCAGATGATTGAAAACGGATTGCGTGGAGGAATTAGTATGGCGTCGCATCATTACTGTAAAGCAAACAACAAATACTTGGACGACTATGATCCGAGTAAAAGGTCTAACTATCTCATGTATTTAGATGCAAACAATCTGTATGGTTGGGCAATGGCGCAATCACTTCCGTTACGCAACTTTAAAATGCACACAAGCGTCGATCCGAAAAACATTCAAAAGGCATTAAAGTGGTTGAACAGTTTAACGCCTGATCAGCAGCGTGGTTTTATTCTAGAAGTTGACTTAGAATATCCTCATGAACTCCATGACCCGCATAATGACTATCCATTAGCGGCAGAAAGCCTAAAGATGGCAGAAACAGAGCCACCTAAACTTGTGCCTAATCTTCGAGGCAAACAAAATTATGTCTGTCATTTACAGACTTCTACAATTTTATTAAGACATGGTTTGAAGTTGACAGCTGTTCATCGTATAATTGCTTTTGATCAAGAAACAGTTCATGAAACCATACATCATGAAGAACACTGATCTCAGAACAGAAATCTGTGGATTTACAGATGCTTCAGAAAAAGACTTTTTCAAGTTGATGAACAACAGCTGTTTCGGAAAGACTGTGGAGAATCCGCACAAGCGCAAAGATGTTAGATTGGTCACCAGAGAGAACGAAGCAATTAAGCTGACTTCAAAACCAAATTATCAGGACTTTAGAAGGTTTCATGATCAGCTTTTTGGCATAATGATGAAAAAAAAAAGAAAGTCAAATTGGATAAGTCCGTTTTTATCGGGTTATACTGTTTTAGAATTATCAAAGCTTTTGATGTTAGAATTTCTTCATGACTACTTTAAGCCCTCGTATCCTGAGTCCAGAGTGCTTTACACAGATACAGATTATAGTTTTGTTATAGATATTCCTACTGAAGATATCTATAAAAGATATGAATTAGAAGTAGCTAAAGGGCATGCAGGATGGTACGACACATCTGATTATCCTAAAGATTCGCCTTTGCATTCAACCATTAACAAAAAGGTTTTAGGAAAGATGAAGGATGAATTATCAGGAGGGGTGATTAAGGAGTTTATTGGTTTAAGGTCGAAAATGTACAGTATTTCGAGCCAGGAGAAAATCATTAAGAAAGCAAAGGGAATATCCCGCAGTGTTGTGCAGTCAAACATATCACATGACAACTACAAAGAAGCATTGTTTGGCAATAAGACTTTTCATCATGACAACGTAAAACTGCGATCTAATCTACATGAGATCAACACAACAGTTGTAACAAAGAAGTCGTTAGATAGAACAAACACAAAACGTGTGTTTGTTAATCCAGAGTTTTCATATGCAATCGGCATTGGAGAACAGCGTAATTATATATCTTCTTCGGGTGTATATTCAGGCCCATATTTTTCATCAACTTTATCTATCTATATAAAATCAATCATACCATCCTCCAATTCAGACAATTTTTTTCTCATGTTTGCTTGATGCGCTCGAATATTTTTTATTATTTCAAGATATTCTTTTCCCCATGTTTGATAATCAAAATTTGGGATTTTGGGTTGTAGGCGATCTGGATGCATTGCTATGTGCTGATGAACCCTCGCAAATGTTGCACTAATAGCAGAACTCAAATCAAATGATTCCCGTATCAGTTCGAAGGTCTTTTCCTTTATCATTGTTGTTTCATTCTGCGCTTCCTTCTGAGCTTCCATTTTAAACTCATCAAATATATTTACGTAAATTAACTAAGCAACTGGAACTGTGTCTGGCGGGATTATCTGCAGTTCTTCCTTCACAAAAGATCTTTGAGGAGCTGGTTGTTTTGTTGTGCCAGTTTCTCGTAAATAATACACGGGCGGATTCATTTTTACAATTCTTTTTATTTCATATGGATCAACACTCCAAACTGGATCTGTTGCCCTGATGCGAGTGTCCCCTTCTGCTTCCCCCGGTAAATAAAGGTACCTTACTTTCAAACCAAACGGTAATAGTTTGCTGGATGAACTGAAGTCTTCAGCAACATTTATTGTTTTTCTTTTGATTGCTTGTACTGGTTTTAGCCCTTTAAATTCTTCATTATTCATTGCGCGCAAAACTGAGGGCAGTCTTCTAACCCATTCTGTGTTGCGAGAATTGTCAATCAGCTCTCTGTGATACTGGTAGGAAAAAAGTCTTTCGGATAACTGTTTGTTAAAGTTTTCAACTAAAGCCTGTGATCTGTGAACTCCTGGAATGCCTCTTTTAATGGTAACTCTATGTTTTAACAATAATTGATTCACTTGGCCTTTAAATTCTTTCCCATCATCGACTTGAATCATGCGAGGGTAAGTTAGCGGGCCCCGTTGGTATATCAGTTGTATGGCAACAGCAACAGCAGAAGCAATCTTTTGTGTTAATGGTTCAGCATCTTTGTATCTTGAAGCCATGTCAATGACTGTGAGTGCGTACTTAAATCTTTTCGTCTAATCGTATCATGGGGTAAATATAGAAGATCCATTTGATGGGTGTCGTTCGGTGTTGTATTCACAAAGTGCGGTCTCTGTATTCGTTTGGGTGCAGGTAAATAAATTTGCCAAATCGCTTGTTTAGATAACCATTCCTTCGCTGTTTGTTCACTAACTCCCGCTGCTTGGCTTAGCTTTTTAATTGCCGTGATTCCCTTCCAATATCCTTTTGGTGAATAATAGATTTTGTTCATTTTTATTCAGCCAATATTATGCGCAGCAAAATACACGACGGTCATGCCAAAGACAATAAACCCGATTTTTTTGCATCTTTTGTTTTTCTGATGGTTGATAAAAGTCGCTTGGAGCGGGGCATGTTTGTTGTATATACTATAGAAGATGGAGTACCAAGCTTCTAGAGCCTGGTTGGGTTCTGTATAATGATACACTATATTTAGAGGTGAATTTAAAAGGTCAGAGATAAATTTGTCACGATCAAATTTTGAAAAGTTTCTGAAGGTAATCGTTTTATGGTTTAACCTTGAAATTTTGATGCCCTTTTTTGACCAAGTGCAACAAATCGGGAAGTGCTCACTGCATCCATAAACAGTACACTTGTCTCAAGAATGGTTTCTGGATTTGTAACATATAAATGGTCTATCAGTGTTTCAGAAATCTCAGTGACCCTTGTAGGAGTGTTGATTAGCTGACCCTTGTAGGAGTGTTGATTAGCTGAGTAAGACCAAGCGACTCAAAAACATAGTTCCACTGTTTATTTGATTTTAGTAGATCTATATTAAAATCCCCTAATATCATGATGTCTTTCGATTCGTCATGTGCGTTTTCCATCATTAAACATGAAACGGTCAGCCCGAATTTCCCGAATTTGATATGACTGATGGTATTTCAGTCATTTGTTAATCGCATGGTTGACATTGAGATGCCCAACTCTTAAGTCCATCTCTTTTCAGCCAAGGGTTGTTGTCTTCTGTCATGTCTATTATTGTCAAAAGAGAGAGAGAGAGAGAGAGAGAGAGAGAGAGAGAGAGAGAGAGAGAGAGAGAGAGAGAGGAGAGAGAGAGAGAGAGAGAGAGAGAGGAGAGAGACAGACAGACAATGACAATGACAATGACAAATGTTTTATTGTATAGGCCTGTGGCCCGTTACAATGAAGAGAAGGCAAACAACTGTTAAATTGGAAACGAGACAAACAAACGTAACATTCACACATTGCCAGAAATCCCATATCAACCGCAATAATCTCAGAAAAATGTGTTCATAAAGCAAAACGTGCTCTGCGTTTCAAAGCCAAAAAGAGGAATTTAGACAAATTCAATTGAGTATCAAGGCTACTACTCAAAATCCTTGTGCATTGGTCACGTTTGGTAAGGTAGGTCCCTGCACTTTGAATGCAATATTTAGCTCGTAGGTCACTATATTGTTGGCATTCGAATAGTACATGGAATTCGTCCTCATCGTCCGCCTGGCATAGGGGACAACCAGGTTGATCTATTGCCGAAAAGCGGAAAACACGCTGTTTATGCTCGAAACTCCCATTCTAGAACGCACGAGGGCAGTTTTAAATTGCCTGTTCTTAATGAATTCAAAATACTTTCACGTTCAAAGATGCTTTTAAATGAGTAGTATAATTCAAACCGATTGCTCTCTGATACATGAGCATACCAACGTTGGCAAAAACAGTTCTGTAGGCGTTCTCTGAATATCTGTATAAAGTGTTCTCGTCGCCTACCTCTCCAAACATCCAGACATACCCAAAACCGTTTGAACAAAGCAGCGTTTTAATATGTGTGACCCAATTTTTCATCTTTTTGTTTCTATTTTGTAAATCAAAAGCATATCATAGGCTTTTCTGGAATACCTTGTCAGTGGTTGCCTGCATAGTCTGAACCAGAACTGAATACATCTCGTTGCTGAAGTAATATATAACGAACGGAAAACGCCCCAGTTCTCCATAAACCATATCATTAGGTGTAAATGGAGGACATTCAGCAATAGCTTACAGGCCTGCAAATAAACTTTTTCGATGGATTCTCGTGGTTTGAACCCCCATAGTTCGGACCCGTATAAAAGAGAAGGAACAACCTGGGCATCAAAAATCCTAAAGAACAGTTTAGGTGAAAAGCAGCTGAGTTTTCTTAACACGTTCAGAATTTCTATGGTAGCTTTCTTACCTCTAATGCAATGATCGTGGCCAGAGGTAACATCGAAACTAAGCTTTGTTGAAAAAGTAACACCTAGATATTTATAAGAATGTACAATATCTAACTGCTTATCACCAAAGAACCAACATTCCTTTCTACTTAAATAGCCACCTTTCCGAAAAACCATGACTTTAGTTTTTTTCCAGATTAATTTTTAAACATAGTCTTTGAGCGCACTCAATTAGGACATTAAGTTGATTTTCCAGACCTGCTATGGTCGACGACATGAGAGCGATGTCATCAGCAAATAACAATATGAAGATTTCTACATCGTTAGGATGAATTGTATTCCATGCTTGCCACGTGAAAACATGTCACGTGCAAGCTCGTTAATAAATATAGAAAATAAGGTAGGACTAAGACAGCAACCCTGTTTTAGACCTTGCAAACATTCAAAATAATCATGTAAGAGTTACCACATCTGACACATGATTTAATGGTCTGTACATACTTTTCAAAATAGTAAACAGGTTTCCTTTGACGCCATTCATGAGTAGTATATTAAACAAAAGACTATGTTGTACCATATCGAACGCCTTTCTGAAATCGATAAATGCTACATAAAATTTATTGTTCCTTGATAAATGTTTTTCTATGCTAGCATACAAAGTAAAAATGTGATCAGTAGTGGAATAAGATTTTCTAAACCCAGCTTGAGCATCAGAAATAACTTCGTTGTTTTCAGCCCAGGAAATGAGCCGTTTATTCAATATGTGCGTAAAAATCTTATACAAATGATTAATCAAGGAAACACCACGATAATTGTTCGTATCGTTCACATCACCTTTTTTATGCAACGGAATAATTATTGATTTAGTCCATTCTTCAGGGAATACACCATCTCTGAAAAGTTTATTGAAGTATTTAACTAGAAAGGGACTATTGAATCTCCTGAGGCCTTTATGACTTCACTTATCAAGGAATCAGGACCAGCTGCTTTGCCACACTTAAGACTCTGGATGGCTTTCTTTACTTCCTCTATTGTAATCTCAGCGTCCAGAATAGGGTCAAATGCCATATAGAGACATCCAGTTTTGGATGGTCCGCATTTTGGACAAAACCAAGGTTTAACAAGTGTTCAAAATGGTTAAACCACTGATCCTGTGAAATAGTATTATTTACTTGGGAACGACTGCGATACTTGTTGATTTCAGACCAAAAGGCCTGAGAATCATCTACTACTTGCATTAAGCAGTTAATGCGTTCAGTTTTAAAACTACGTTTCTTCATGTACTTAAGTTGATTGTATTCTCTCCTCATTTGTACATAGGCACGTTTATCAGCTGGATCTCCAGATCTCTTAAAAATGGTCAAAACCTTCCGAACTCCCGTCTTGTTGTTTTGACATTCGTCATCAAACCAAGATTTTCTCACAACCCTGGTTTTTGAAGAACGATTTTGGCGCATACAAGCGCTGGCATTCATTAAACAATTAGTAAATTCATACAGTGCTCTATTAACACAAGCATCAATCATATTGGCAGCATATTCTAGATTGCTGCAAAACAGGTCGGTAGTACTGTTATATATGTATTCTGATAATCTATCCCTTTTCCATTCAGTTACATTTTCTGAGATAGGTAGAGGTGACAATGGTGTTTTGCCTGAAATTTCTAGCAGGATTGGCATGTGCTCAGATTCTACCCTGCTACATACAGAAAAGTTCACAACGTTGTCAAACAAATTGTTAGAAATAAGGCAATAATCTACGACACTACACCCATGGAAGATACAAATGTAAAATCACGACTAAAGCTACCTCTGTTGTACCCATTCAGAATACAAAAATCAAAACAAGCACACAAATTTAATAAATTTTCTCCAAAAGCATTTAACATTGTATCCTTAGACAAACGTGTTTTCTTGAAAAACGGGGTCGAATTGGAAGGGTCAGTTAGTAGATCAGTATGTGACCACGTTACTTGGAGGTCTGCTGTCCTTGCATTAAAGTCCCCGCAACATATCAGCTGAGCCTGTGGATAACGGTTTGTCAAGTCCAGGATGCAGTGTTCTATGGCGTCAATGTGGCAAGTGAAATTAGATGATTGGTAGTGCACTGAACCAGAAGGAGGGACATAAACAAATATTAACAGAATGTCATTGTCCCCACAAAGCATGCTTTTAGACATCTTAATACACACCACGTGATCGGTATTAACTTTAATTGGCGTAATGTGCTTACTAAGTATTTTATTCACTAGTAATAGAAGTCCTCCAGACCTACGTCCCATAAATGAATGTTTAATGGCTTTTGTCCTGAATTTCATGTAACCATTGAAGACATCGACACCATCCAAGTCGAACATATCATCTAGGTACGTTTCTATCAAACACACAGTATCAAACTTTTGTACAAAAAGAAGAAAATCAGTATCTCGACCAAACCACTCAATCAGACCAAGGCCTTACAACCAGACCGAAAAGGTCGCCGGACGAACGTTACCGGGTTCTGGGAGGCGCCTGGTTTTCTTCTGTTTCAGCTCTGATAGAATCAGGCCTATGTCTGCATTCTCCAGCTTTTAATGTGGGCCCACAAGAAAGCCGCAGATGAGTTTGTGCCTCAGGACGAGGAATGAGGGCAGAGAACGACACGAGCCTCATCGCATTGAGTTATGCATGCAGGATCAAGTGATAGGGGGATCAAAGCTAGCTGTACGGTTACACGCTGACGATGGTGAACTGTTCTTATGGACACGCTTGACTGTCTTGTCTGTCTGCTTGTCTGTCAGCAGTCGGTGTTGTCTTGTACTAATCCCTTTCTCAGTCTGTTGGTCTGTCCATGGTCACCGTTGGTGTTGTTTGTCAAAAATCAACAACAAACAAACAAACAAAAAGCTCACACTACCTCCCTCCCCCCCTCCCCTCGCAGCTCTAGATTTAGAAAGAGAGGGGGCGCCCGCGGGAGGGGGTGGGAGTGGGGGGACAAAGCACAAAATATTTCGACCTCTTGGTCTTCTTCAGACAAAGCAAATAATATTTGGGACAGTGAAAACGAGAACGAAAAAAGAGGTCGAAATGCATGTATCTTGTCCCGTACTTTGTCTATGTCCTTGGCGGTAACTAACCCCCTCTCTTTCTAAATTTTACTTCATTTTCCGCCCTCAGTCACTCCGTTTTCAAACTTGTCTAAGAAATTATGATAATATTTCGATGAAACAACTGATGGATTTCACGAAATAGGTGTCAGAAAATCCATGATAAATCATTCTCACATGTACAAGCGGGTAGTCATTCTTCTCTCTTACAAGAGAGGGTTTGGAAATGAAATGAGGCAGGGAACAGTAAACGATAAACATAAACAAGTGGGGTAACGTTTGCTCCCATAAGAAGACCTAACACAGAGTAACTTTTATTCAAGACTGGCACAGCCTTTTAAACTTGAATAAAGTCAGACAAATACATAGACGAACAATCTAATAGTGGGAGAAAAAAAAAAAAACAAGCGCAGGCCAACAACTGAACTGTCTTCATATATAAGTAATGACTTGGCAAAGATTTGGACTTAAAGGTCTACTTTAGAGGTTTTCGATAATTGGTCAGCTTATGCAGAAATATGAAATGTTTGATAAAATGGTAAAATAAACATCCGATTCGCTCCCGATCACACAAAATCGATCCGCGAAAGTGGGCATTTTCACCTGTAAATCAAGAAAACGGAGGTAATCAACTAAATCTTGGCATGGCTTAACTACTCTTGGATGTGACGTCACATGATGGACTGGCCGTCAGGGGCGACCTACACAACAAGCCAACGGCGACAGAAAGCGATTCTGATGGTTCTTGCACATCTCGATCGTATTTAATTTATCATGTAAAAGCAGTGACTATGATTGCGACAGCCAATGTGACTCTAGGGATGTTTCTGCAAGGCCTTTACCTTATCAGTTTGAACGCTAAGTTCTTTTTACCACAGTTCCAGCTGGACCACGGAAACGAGCTATTCAGTTCCAGCTGGACGCCCGAACACATCATTCCGAAGGCGTACGGACTTTACCGAAGTCTCGAGGGAGGCTACCGACTTACTTCTAGATGCGATCACGCGTGGACGACGAGCGGAGATTCTCCTTCCTCAAGCCTTAACGTGTTCATTCAATTCAACAAGTGTGATCTGTCCATAGGTAAGAACAGAATAAACGTGTGTCAGGCGACTATCTTCTGAACGTTACTATACTACTATCTTCTGAAACACTACTATAATTTTCATAAGATAGTAGTAATACTACTAACTTATGAAAATTATAGTAGTGATTTCAGAAGATAGTAGTAATAGTAACGTTTCAGAAGTTAGTAGCTTCGCGTTGCGACTATTTTGTGAAATGATCCCTGTGTGAAATATGTCCTCTTTCTTAGTATAAAGTGGAGGTTTTAATGATCTGCGTTTTTTAGTAGAAATATTTTCCTCTTGCACAATGATACTACGAACCAGCTGATTATTCTGGAGAGGGAACACGATCACAGCCCCTGTGTTAGGAGCAGTGATCGATCAAAGTTTTCAATAACTGATTTTTTGAGACAATTAGAACACCATAGAAACCAGCCCCAAAGGATCCCGCAGTGGAAGGTCGGGAGCGACGCGCGCCTGCGCCAGATCTGTCATCGCTGCCACGGTGAATAGTCAGCGGAGTTACCCACGTGAAAAGCAACACGTTTCACTTGGTGTTCTGTTAAGTTTCTTCCTTTTAAAAAGAACGGTTGAGACATGTGAAATATCAAATAAAATTGAGAACAGAAATGTCTATGTACCTTTAAACTTTAATCAGGGAAAATACATATAAGACTGATGTGGTTGCAATATTCCATGAGGGTGCAAAAAAGGTATCCCCGGTCGTGGCCATCACGCGGGGAACGGCTGTGCTAGAGGGTTTTTTTTTTGTGTGTTTTTTCCCCATCCCCTGATGGCTTGTGTTTCATTCTTGGTGTACTGATTTTGACGTCTTTTGTAAAATCAAGTTTCAGCGAAATTTGAAGCGGCTTTCTGCAAAAATGCAGCTATTTGACTGTGACTAAACAACCTTTTCACAGCGGGGGATTTTTATATACATTATTTTTATCCCGTTTATATCCAGTGTAAGTTTTAATGATTAAAAAGGGGTTTTTTTTTTTTAAATATTAGAAATTTCAAGTGTTCTTCTTAAGATAAAGACTGCATTCAGCCAGAATTCCAAAGCAAATCTTGTATTTTTAACATTACTGCCAGTGTCTGTTTGACCACAAATGCCACAGTCCTTATTTACAAGAACAATATCAATTATAAGCTCGCATCAACATGAATTTTAATTGTATTGATAACAAATGCTAAATAATAAAACAAACATAAAAATCAATTCTTTGAACTGCTAAGTTGGTTGTCGTTATAGCGGAATCAAACCTGAGCCAGTGCAAACTGATGGTCATCCATTGACGTCAAAACCGGGTTTTGCTTTTTTGTCAAAGGTGCAGTTCCGAATCTGAAAGCAGTCAAAAAGTGGGGATGTCTCGTGAATATAAGAGGATAGACGACCCCGTGTAACATTTCCCTCTGAAGAAGTTGATGACTTGACAGTTGACTGGAATCTGTGCGCTCTGTGCCAAACCCATCAAGCGAAGCACCTTTGATATGCCCAGAAAAGAAAGCGAAAGGAGATGGAGCGGGAAACCCACGTTGCTTACAATTTGACAGCTTTTCCAGGAGTTAGGTGAGTCCCCACTTTCTATTCCATTGTCTAAACTGGATGAAGGAACTTGTTTCGAGAGACCTTGAGGAAGCAAAAAGCTTCTTGGCACAAATCCGGTCCGTGAAAAAATAAGCAACACTTTTTAAAACAGCAAAAACAGCTAGCAAGTGATAAACCCATTCGTGGGAAAACACGGAAATTTGCTGATGAATCTAGCTGTAAGACAGATGACACAAAATGCTCTGCAACTGAACGATCAAGAGCTACTCAGAAAAACTTGCTGTCAAAGACATGGTGGCAAGGGATTTTCATTATCACTCAAAAGCCTGTCTGCTTCTACAGACGTGTACCAGAAAAACCAGGCCCAAGAATTAGAAAAAAAACAACAAATAGATCAACAGCGCATGCTATTGCACTTGCTAAGGTTCTGGCTTATATTGAAAACTTCCAAGATAACCCCCAAACACCCCTGTTTTTGGGCAAAAACCCTTCCTACTTCGTCTATATACTCTCATCAAATAGCCAGACAGTTTGGACCAAGAAATAGAAGCCCCTTCCAGCATTTCATCCCTTTACTGGATGGGGACACAGTGTCTTTTTTTCAGCAGCAGGGCAAGACAACAGCGTGGAATACAGGGGCTATCTTTCCTGAAGTGACAGACTCCTTCCTAGCCATCATGGACAGATCATGTTCACTGACAGATTTTTGGGTTGGAAACCTTCGAGAGGTTGTTGTACTCGTGTACGAACTACGAGTGCACTCCATAAAGTTGACCAGGCTAGGAAGAAACTGTTTGCCCAGCAAGGAAGGCTTCTTGAGAACATTCCTCCAACTTCAGCAGCTCTTAACAACATTTTCTCCGTGCTATCTACCAAGCTGGACACGTCTGGGGTCAGTGTCTAGCAAAACAACCTGTGCTCCCATCTCCTGCAGACTGGGGTTGGAAAAAAGAGGGCAAATGTGGCAGCCTGTGTGGACAACTCTTCAGCAGGCACAGGATTCATGTCTTGAACTGTTTCATGTGGATGCCAGCAAGGCTGCAGGGGACGTTGCAAATGTGTGAGGCCAACCTGCAATGTAACCGCCCTCTGCCATGTGGTGGAGACGCTACCGGGACAAGTGAGCTGAGTTGAATGTGACGTGAGCAAAGCAAACCTTTTTCTTTAGAAGAAAAATGTGTGTGTGCTGAATCTGATTTATGTCATTTGTTTGGGCACTGACATTCACAGACTTTTCCCTTTAATGTTCATCGGAATATAGGTGCTTTAGAGTTATATGATATATTAAACAAACCACATAGTATATTGATAGCGTAAAGTCCTAAATAGGTAAAATCTTGCCATAATAAAAGGCAACTCAACAGTCTGTCAACTAGGCAATAAGTATAAGACAATCAAGTACTTGAAACCCCATCTTTTCCCTTCTAGAAGCGGCGGGATTGGTCAAATCTGAAACCAAAACATGTAAAGAAAAAGGGTAATCACTGTTAGGTATTAACTTTGCAAACTACGTGGAGCAAAAAAACACCTGTAAAAAATGGAAATAATAAATTTTAAGGACTTTTATACCTACTTTTAAATGCCCTTTACTTTATTAGAGTCTTACAAGTAGCTTGAATAAAAGACTTGTCTTCATATGTCTCATCAATACATACTCGGGTTATTCTGAAGCAGTTTTTTTGTTGCAAGAATACATTGTTTTGTGCGAAAACCGAAAAAAAAAGAACATGACACACTGACCTAATTAATGAATGACCACGCCCTCCAGGGGTCACGCCCATTGTGTTTCCCTCCTAATATCAATCAGAAAGGGTCTGGGTACCCACATACCAAATGGCATGCTTCTACTATGAAGTGCACGATTCACTGTATTTACTACCTAAATACCTTGACGCCCCACTGTGCCCAAATTCACTGTTTGAACAGCTAGTTAGTGTAAAAACGAGTTCATGTGAAAAAATTTATGACGTTGCTGACTAATGTCAGTGTCATTGACCAGTGGTCATTTTTGACCCTGTTTCACTGCTAGTTAGTGTAGAGCGAGTCCATGTGAACAATTCATGACGCTGCTGACCAGTGGAGAGTGTCTTTGTCCAGTGGCCCATTTTGCAAAACTTACTGTTTTACAGCTAATTAGTATAGAACGAGTCCAAGTGAAAAATCATGATGTTGCTGACTAGGGGCCAGTGTCATTGCCCAGTGGTCTTTTTTTCCCTCATTTCACTGTTTGCTGCTAATTTCTGCGGTAAACTTTGTGTGTGTGTGTGTGTGTGTGTGGTGTGTGTGTGTTTGTGTGTGTGTGGTGTGTGTGTGTGTGTGTGTGTTGGTGTGCTGTGTGTGTGTGTGTGTGTGTGGGGTTGTGTGTGTGTGTGTGGTGTGTGTGTTTGTGTGTGTGGCGGGCGCGTGTGTGTGTGTGACAGAGAGAGAGAGAGAGAGAGAGAGAGAGAGAGAGAAGAGAGAGAGAGAGAGAGAGAGGGGAGAGAGAGAGAGAGAGAGAGATTTCCATGCTGACTTTTTATTTATTGAAATGAATTGTAAAGAGCGTTTAACAGTACAGTCCGTGTAAGTATGCCGAATGGTGGGGAAAAAAGATTTTGGAATAACATTTCTAACTGAAGGAAAGCGCACTTAACAGACAGTTCATTTTACTCCCTTTGGGACGAAAAAAATGCACGCCTATCGTACACTGACAACGCGCGCTTAGGTATATGCGCGTATGTAGTCAAATTACCAAACGCGCGCTTTTTGGGACGCACCCGTGGTGTGCGAGAATGTACGAGCGAAGTACCATGCATTTTACTTAGTGTGCGTGATTTATATGTGCGTGAGTGCGATGTCTGTCTCCAAATAAAAACCCCAACAAGCAATTGTTATATATCAACGGAAAGGGCAAAGCGCGACTTTGTAACGAGCATAGAATTAAAAAAAATTTTGGGTAAAATAGCAACGCTACTGTTACAGAAAAAACATAAGTAAAACATAGGAGAACACAATCTTGTTTACGTTTGTTTGGTTAGCATGACAAACAGCAGATGAGGAAGAAAGGGGGCATAACACTTCGCTCTTACTTTGAACAGATGCAGAAAGCTGAGGTATTCAATAGTGTAATGCAAGTGAATTCTTTTTTTTTTTTATGGGAAATTAAATCATTGCACCAGTACACACTTTTCACTGGTTTGGCTTCAGGTGATAAGATGTAACAACTATTAAATAACAGAACAAATAGATCAAGCCAGATTCTTTTCGATAAACTTGTACACCTTTACCCCACTCATTTTCAAACTACTTTACTGAACCAGTTCTAAAACCACATGTAAATTCTCCTTCTGCCCGATATATTGTGAGGCAGGAAATTCCACACGTGCCTTCCAGTGCCAGACATGTCTCTGTACTCGGACTACTCTGGGCTCACAAGGTATCCCTGGTGCATGTAAACTTACCTTCCAGTGGCCAGTACCCTGTTCAAAATATTTAGGGGCAGCTGCATCCCCTAGACGGTAGAGAGAACAGGGGAATTTTTTTTTATAGTTGTGTCGTCACGGAGGCAGGGCATGTCGGGCAGTACAGCAGTGCTGCCGTCACCAGGGCAGGGGTCGTTGTAAAACGGGTCGACAGAGTTGCGGTCACTATCGCACAGCGCGTCGTGAAAAGGAAGGAGAGTCGCATCTCTTTATCTACAGTCTCTGCAGTCTCTGATTATACTACCTTGTAAAAATGTTTTCAGACAGAGTTATTTCCCCGAATTATTGGGGTCATATCCTTCTTCTTTGATACAATGATGGTCAAAATGTTGATCAGGGCCCGGGTGCCATCATTGTGCTGCTGATACCTGGTGGTTGTGACTGTGCACCAGAAAAGGGTGGAAGGTGAGGCAGAAAGAAGCGGGCGCCATTATCTACAGCCCTCTGCAGTCTCTGATTATACTACCTTGTAAAAATTGTTTTCAGACAGAGTTATTTCCCCGAATTTTTAGGTCATATCCTTCTTCTTTGATACAATGATGGTCAAAATGTTGATCTTGGCCGGTGCCATCATTGTGCTGCTGATACCGGTGGTTGTGACTGTGCCCCAGAAAGGGTAAAGGTGAGGCAGAAAGGAAGCGGGCGCCAGAATATACTACAGAATTTTGCACCAGCTACTTGAAGTCATGCAGCGGACATCACCAATTCCAGTGACGGAAAGAACAACCGGACAAAAACGTATGTATAATCATATCTCCAAATACGGACTGAGAGTGGCAAATGTGCACGTTCCCTTTCACAAAGAAATCAGTTACGAGCTGTTGCCCAAAGTAAATGGGAAATATTTCTTTCTGAGGAGGAAATTTCAAGAGCTATTCAATACACATTTCATGCGTTTCATGGAGAAGGAGCCAGGAAAATTATACTAATCGCATGGAAAGCGATATTACGGAATCAGAGAACACATAATTCAACCAACGCTCAACTCCATGGAGATTCGTCAGCACACAGACCAACGTTTAGAAACAAACGCAAAATGAAAACAATCTCTGCAGCACAATATTAACAAAGGCACCAAATCGACTTAGTAGATCAAACACGATCACCTCGGCAATCGCTATGTGATATCCATTACCGACGTTTTTAGTGATACCTTTTGGGTTTAGAACTTCAAAAGATAAAAGTGCCGAATCAGTTGCTGATATAGTCTTTAAAATTTTTGAGAAATGGGGTTATCCAAATATCATTCAGTGTGACAATGGCGGCGAGTTCAAGGCTGTTTTCAAACACAATGTAACAACAAAGGTATCAAAATTATAAGAAGTCTGCTGGACATCCGCAAAGTCAGGGTAAAGTGGAAAAGTTCGCACCAGTCTTGGAAATCAAAGATCCACTTCCAGTTTTTGTCTTTGCTTGAAGAAAACAGAAACAAATTTTGACGATGACAAGTTCAGTTTCAGAATGAATAAAACACTGCATTTCATACCTCAATAAAGATGACACCAAGAGAGTGTCATTTTCAGCAGAAAAAAGATCCAGGGCAAGTGAAAATTCTAAGTCAACGGCAGAAAAAAGCATCGAATTGCACGCAAAGAAATACCCCCCGCAGCAATTACTTTGTTGGAGAATATGTTTTAATTAAACCCAGAAAAAAGGATAGCAGATTAAAACGTGGAAAGTCTCTTAAGGCAAACCCTTTTTGTAAGAAAGCAAAAATCATTAAAACAAATGGGATCGGTATTTAGTCAGATGTGAAGGAAAAGGGAAAAGTTGGTGAATGTGGAGGACATTACATCAACAACAGCTGTTGCAGAAAAAACGAAAGAACGCCATTAATCATCTTTGAGAAAGTAATTTTCAAAAACTGATCCAAGAACAGAGTCGCTCCCACATTGATTATCCTGGATTACAGTCACTTTCGAAAACTTATGGAGTTCAGATATTAGAAAATCCAAAAAGGGTGGCAATTGCCATTTTTCACGCAATCGCGCAACAACTACAAATTCTTACTAATAAGCAGTATTTTAGCAGATGATGTGAGAAAGGCAATTGTTAAGTTTCTAAGAGAAAACCCTGTTGTTAATGGCCCTGATGGTTAATAGATTTAAGGCAACGTGTCCATGACGAATCTTGGGATGAGTATTTGGATAGAATGGAGAAAGGAGGACAATGGGCGATGAGACAACACTAATTGCTGTCCCCTTTATTTTCGAAGTAGCTGTGACTGTACTGTCTGATTCTTTAGATAGTGTAGTGACGATTCCATCACCAACGCACAGTTCGTACCAAGATGTGCCAACACTGTTGATAGGACACATAAGCGAAATGCACTATGTTGGTTTGATTCCAGTCGAAGACCTTTCATCCATGGCAAATGAAATACTTCATCAGTTGTTACAGTTGTGCATGATCCAGAGGATGCAGTTTCTGCTGCTGACAATCACAGTAGTTACATTCAGTCTAAAAATGTAGGCGCAACTTTATTGAAAATTTGTGGTACAGTTAGACCAGCATGACTGTATAGAAGAATCATTAACTGTTTTTCCATGGGAAATCTCATCCCATTGATCCGGTTGATGATGTTCTTTGTTTTTCTTGTGGGTCGTTTGGAATACATGATTGTGAGGACCAGTACAAAACCCAAAGCAACAGTCCATGATCTCAGTGATTTTAGTTGTTGTTGATTTTTGCTTTTGCAACACTTTATTGTGATGAGACAGAAGATAACATTTTCCCTTTGGGGTGCAACAAATGGAATGATTTAGTGAGCTCTATCCTTTTCGACAAATTCAATACCGCGAGTGGGGTAAAACAACTGTTTGATTGGGATAGCTTTTTAGAAGAGTTTAAGAAGACCTTTCTTTCTGAATACAATTCCCGAAAACTGCAGGAATGTGCATATTGCGGAAAGGAGTTCTGGTGCTCTAATGGCCTACACCGCGGACCAGATGGGTTTCCACGATTCATTGGTGGGATGATTTTTGTTTTTACGTCTGCATGCAGAAATGTCAACGAAAGGAATAAACAGATGACAAAATGGAAAGTCGTCAGACTTTTTCCCTGAACGATTGTTCATAGAGATCTTTTGCTGCACACGGACACACTTAAACAAGAAAATGATGTTTTGAATGCTGTACCGAGAAATTGCATTTTAGAAACGCTCATCGACTTCGTGCAATCAGTCATGTGCATTGTCTCTCAAGTACATAGTAACGATTTGTAACCGTAAAATGTCACATTTCTGTTTTGAATCAACGGAACTTTTATTTTTGTGAACCTTTGGATCTCCCCATAAAAAGTAGCCGTAATCGCTTTTAAATCTGTATAAAGCAATGGTATAATACTGGAAGTGAATACATGACCTCTTACACTCTGTAAACTCTGTTAAAAGGGTTTTGTGATTCCATTAGCAGCAAGTACCTACCTACCAATTGTGGCCTTTTTTTCAATATTTGGCCCACATGGTAATAAAACGTCATTTTTTGTTTGTTTATATAAATTTTGTTTTGCAAATCAGGTCATGAGATGCCTTCTCATGCCCGGAATGGCCAACCTGTATTTGTTAAATACTTTTCTTTACCTAAAGTGAGGGTGGGGCGGGTAGTTTAGGCCAAAAACACGTCGACAAAAACCAGGAAAACACTTTTATAGACTATTGCTCTGGGTTTCGCGCGCGAAGGCGTACAACTTCCCGTTATCATACATGTTATTTCTCTCTCTCTCTCCTCTCTCTCTCTCTCCTCTCTCCTCTCTCCTCTCTCTCTCTCTCTCTTTTCTCCTCTCCTCTCTCTCTCTCTCACATTCAAACAAAAACATTTAAAAGAAGATAAAGCCATTTTAGGGGGGTAATCAAAGGAAAGTCCCGAGATGCGCCGAAAACCGTTCAAAACATTTAACACCCATGCCCATCCCTTGTCACTGTCTGTCTGTGACTGAACGAGCAGTGGAAAGCTTGGCAGTTTTTTCACGTTTGTCAAAATGACTGGGGAATCCCCCTCTGTTGAACGTGGTCGTTTTCGGAGTTTGCGATCGAGAACGTATTTCAAAATCCGTTTTAAACTGACGTGTCAAAACCGGTCTTTTCCTTATCCACATCTTTTCCCTCTTGGATGGCTACCACTCCTCTTTTTTTTCTCTTTCCCCATGACGGCCAGAATTGAAGTCTGACAACAGTCCTCCACCACATCAGTCTTTCCTTCTTTTTCACCTTTTTGACCCGTCCCTTTCTCGTGTCAGTCGCATCACAGTCATGTCATTGGCAAAAGGGGTATCAGTGCAGATGTGTGTCCAAACTTTTTAACCGGTGGCAGAGGGTCCCAAACGGGCATCACTGTCGGTTCCTCACTCGCTTTCTGAATCTCACAGACGGGATCCCCTTGCCGAGACCGGGTAGGCGACAGGCCTGCAGGTAACCACAGTTCCTGACACTCCGTGGCCCAGTGACCCAGTTTCAGGCAACGATTACACTTTGTTACCCTAGTATCTCTTTGGGCTGTTCCTTGTGATACAGGCTAAACCATAAATCCTGGCAACCTTCAAAATTCTATCAAGTGTTTGTCTGGGATATCTATGAAAATAAATCGCCTTCCAGTGTAGAATCGCGTCAATTTTCCGTCTCTATCCTCATTTTCTCCAGAAACAAGGGGGAGCGTAAGAAGCTCCCAGCCGAAAAGAGCTGACTCGATGTCCCCCCGTCGCAAGAGAGGGAATTAGAAATCCACACCTTTGTTGCAGAATGTTCAGTGTCCCTCCTGTTTCCCCTGAGTACGAAAAGGGTTTTTGTCATACAAACGAAGCACAACAGCCACCAAGTGACAAACCCTCAATTAGCAACTTGCTGTGTGCAGCCCTCGTCGATGGGTAAAGTCTCCACAGTCCCCAAATTTCTTGAGCACCCACCATAAATTTCTCTACCAACCCAAAAGTCGAGCCTTGAAAAGTCGCTCGTGTCATTTTCAAAAGAGAGTGGTAAGTCTCTCTTCAACAAGAAAACGGGTTCAACGTGAGAGTCCGCCATTTGAAAATACAAGATTCTATGTTGAAAAAGAAAAAAAATAAAAATACCACAAATATAGCGAAAAAAAATACCACAAATATAGCGAAATCAGTCCAGCCAAGACCCCACAGAAATCAACAAACCTTTATCACCTAAAACTATCACCAGAAAAACATCCCAATAGAAGCATCGCAGAAAAAAGCTGAACGGTAGCACACGAAGAAAAAAGCGGGTGTCGACTTCGAAGCCTTTGCTCTCGAATCACTCGTATCACTCTATTAGCAGTCAAACAGTCAAATTGGGCCAAAATCCACTTGTCAATGACACTGACCACTGGTCAAACCACATCGTAAATTGTTAACATGAACTCGTACACTAAATAACAGTCATAGTTAAAACCCAATATGATATGACATTGGTCATGGCCACTGGTCAGTGAACGGACCACTGGTCACAACGTCCAATTAATGTTCACATGAAGTCGTTCTACACTAATTAGCAGCCAAACTGTGAAATGAGGCCAAAATGACCATCGGTCAAGGCACTGACCACTGGTCAGTAAAGTCAAAAATTTTTCGCATGAACTCGTTTCTTCACTAACTGGCAGTCAAACAGTGAAATTAGGCAAAAATTACCACTGGTCAAGGACACTGACCATTGTCAGCAACGTCCCAAAAATTGTTCACCTGAACTCGTTTTACACTCACAAGCTGTCAAACAGTGAATTTGGGCCAAAATGACCACTGGTCAATGATATTGACCACTGGTCAGAAACGTCATTAATTGTTCACATAAACTCGTTCTACACTAATAGGCCAAATGACCATCGATCAGTGACCCTGGATAGTAATAATACTAAGAAAGAGACATAATTTCACACAGGGATCATTTCACCCAAAATAGTCGCAACGCGAAGCTACTAACTTCTGAAACGTTACTATTACTACTATCTTCCCGAAATCACTACATAATTTTCATAAGTTAGTAGTATTACTACTATCTTAATGAAAATTATAGTAGTGTTTTCAGAAGATAGTAGTGCTAGTAACGTTTCGAAGATAGTCGCCTGACAAACCCTGCGACTATCGTACTCATCTGTACGAGCTTACCACTCCGCCTTCAAATGCAGACGAAGTTTTTGATCCACTCGAACGGGCTCGGCAATTGTCGGAATAGCTCGTTTCCGTGTCCAGCTGGAACTGACGTGGTAAAGAGAACTTAGTGGCCCGGCATGGTGCACGAACCCGAATCCACTTCTTTCGAGTATCTTTTATCAGATGGAAATGTGTCAAAACCGAATATCCGTTTTCCTGCTGAGCTGCTGCACTCGCCACAGCACAATTCTGCCACCCCCTCGGACTTTTAGGCTGTGGGGGATCGCAACTCGTGTTGATTCATTGGCTTGTTGTGTAGGTCGCGGCTGACGGCCAGTCCAAACAAGTGACGTCACGGTTTTCGGTCTACCGCTCGGGTTTGAACAGGTGTGCAAAAACTCTTTTTTATCTATTTAAATTCTTCCGGCGAGTTGTTTGAAAAATGAATACCATACTGTACTTATATGACATGTAGACCTGTTTTTTAACAAATTATCGAAATCTCTCTAAAGCAGACCTTTAAGGAGGGGGGGGATTTGAAATGGAGAAACTGGGAACATGAAATAAGAGAGGGTTTTTTTCCATGTACACAGTATTCTACGCAAATGCTCTGTTTTCTCTAACAAACATATTTTAATTACAATACTATACCGTGGCTCACTAATGCAAAAGCGGCAGCAATTTGCTATCCCTGCCTCGTATACAATAAAGTCCGTACGACAACAAAACCCCTGAAAGGGCCTCGTGCCTTGCGCATGCCCAGAATCCTCCTCTTTTTTCTCGGCAGCCATTTTTTCCCGTTAGCCGCGTGTTCAAAGAGCAGCTTTGTATTTTTTGCCCTTTTCTCACATCGCTCGATCGTTGTTGCTGCTCTTGGTGTCCTTTGCTTATGTTTTCACTTAAAGGGGGAACGTAACGTGAAGCGATTGGGTGAAGGCGAGATTTACGAAGGTTTCGTCATTCGATTCCCCGCTCACTGGCAGGCTCTTAGCCTAGCCTACTTGGGCCCCGCCCCTCCCCCCCCCCCCCCCCCCCCCCCCCCCCCTCTCTTCCGCGTCACTTTCTCTCTTTTGTTCTTCTTCTTTCTCCAAGGGTTCACTTCAACGGTTCTGTTGTTGTGACAGCGAGCTCTTTCTCGCAACCCTTAATTCGTGACGATGATCAGCTCAGCTGCGGTTCTGCTCGATCTCGTCCCCTCGCCCCTAACGCAACGACTCAGCCGCGGTTCTGTCGTTACCGTATCGCATCCTGTGTTCAGTTCAGCTGCGGTTCTACTGTTCACAGTTCGGATTCCCAGGGCGGAATCAAAGATGCACGAGCCCCCTATGACGGAAGGCTCAGGGGCGGGGTTTTGAGGCAGACTTCACGTCTACCTCTGACGGCTAAGACTCAGCTGCGGTTCTGTCGTTTCCGTCAGTGCTCATGTGTCCAGTTCAGCTGAGGTTCTACTGCACACAGTTCGATTCCCATGGCGGAATCGAAGATGCACGAGGCCCCTATTGCGGAAGGCTCAAAGGGTGGGATAAGGAGGCAGACTGCTGTGTCTACCCCCTCCCTTTCGCTCGATGGGCGATCCAAGGGAAGCAACTCCTCAGGGCTCGAATCTCGTTCGGCCCTAGTTGTTTCCCTTCCCCCACTCATGTCTCTGCCTTTTCGGGTAGGACTTTGGGGTTCCGCCCTCTTTTCAGGGCGTCCCTCGGGAGACTGGCGCATCAGGTCCCCCATTTACTGGGTTGGCCAACGCCACAGCACGATGATCGGCTCAGAGGGGTTCTGTCGATCCTGTCCCTTGTCCCCTAACGGCGATCGACTCAGCTTGGTCGTTCCGTTAAGTGCATCCTGTGTTCAGTTCAGCTGCGGTTCTACTGCGCACGGTTCGATTCCCATGGCAGAATCGAAGATGCACGGGCCCTCTCCGGAGGCGCCGGCGTTGAGGTACACTATTCGTCACCCTCCCCCTCTCGCTCGGTAGGCGATCTAAGGAAGCAACTCTTGCTCAAGGGCTCGGATATCTTTCGCCCCGTTGTTTCCTTCCCCCACCTCGTGTGTCTGCCTCTTCTTTGGGCAGACGACCAGGGTTTTCGCCCTCTTTTCCGAGCACCCCTCAGGGAACCGGCGCATTAGGCCCACCATTTTTCTGGGTTGGGCCAGCAGCCACACTCGCCCTTGGGCGCCACGGGCCAATGGCAATATCCCCGGCCATGGGCTTTCCACAGCCCCCTGCTCGGGTGTTTCCCGGGTGGCCGGTTTTTATGCCCAGCCCTCCGCCAGTGCAGGCCTCTCCCTCCCAGGCCCCCTGCCAACGGCCACACCACGTTGAATACACCGGTTCTCGTCCGATCACCGAAGTTAAGCAACGTCGGGCCTGGTCAGTACTTGGATGGGTGACCGCCTGGGAACACCAGGTGCTGTTGGCACTTAAAGCGGCCCACCCGGGGACTGATCCCTCTCCCGGAATGTCTGGGGAATCAGCCAGCCCAGGCCACTCTGGGCTTTAGCCGCGCACCGCTTCGCCAGGGGCGTCACCCCCTCGGTCTGTGGATCCGACCTGGTGGATTCTGAGTCAGAGGAAGAGGACCAGTCACCCGGTTCTTATTCCTTCCAGGACTCGGTGGCCTTTCTGGCTTCCCTTGTTCCGGAGGCGGTGTCATCCTCTCAGGAGGTCAGAGCCCCCTGCCCTTCGGCGGGCGGAAACTCGCCCTGGATCTCGTCCAATAGGAGTCAGGGACACGGAGGCACAGGACATCATGCCTGGTTCTGTCCCTGATTTCCCTAGTGCGCTGGCGTGCGGCTTCCATTTGCCAGGAAGGCCTTCTCGGCAAATGATATCCAGCTGCCGAGCACACCCACAGACCCAACCACCATGCCCACGGACAGATGAAAGAGTGCACTCCAGACACAGCCAGCTTTCGCCATACGTCTTATGTGCCCTCAAGAGAGAATCCAAAGTTGTACTCTTTCCCACTGTCAACAGGACTTTCCCTGTGGTCAGTGGGTCTTCCTCACCGTCACTGGACCTTTCTCCAGGGTCAGCCTAGTCCTGCAGTCTGATTTACCTCTGTCCAGGAGCAGTTATGTCCCTTGATATCTTAATGGAGTGTCCTGCGCGTGCCTGTACCCATCGTCAACACAGCGCAGGCCTCCAAGGGTGGTACAGGGCTGCTCTAAAGTCAGGTGAAGACAGTGCTTCTCTGGGTCCTCCCCAGCACCTTCGGGTGTTTCTTTTTCTTTTTTCTCTACTATCCCAGAAGCCACTATCCTCCTCTCCAGGCGGACCTCCTCCTGGTCCAGGAGAGGTCGAAATCACACGCTAAGCAGGTGTCCCTCTCAGGGCACTGCCTTGCCGGGTGGGGAGAGCCTGCGATGGGGGTTTGGAGGCTACCTCGGTTGTGGATTCTTTCTAGGGGGACTAGTGTCTGCCCTTAAGGATCCTGATTCAGATTCCTTCACCATCCGCCAGTCCGCGGACCCAACTGCAGTGGTAGCCTGTATTCAGTCAATGGCTGAAGGGGTTAAGTATTCGGCTGCCGCTGGGGCCTTCGCTAGGCTCCTTCTGAGCTCTGTACTAGCGAGGAGAGATTGCGATCCTTTTAGCATCTTCTGTGACCCGTTCTCCCTCTGCCCGCGCCTCCCTCAGAGCCTGGCAAGTCAGGTCAGGGTCTCTGTTTGGGAATCACGTACAGGCTTCCATTAAGAGCCAGGCCGAGATTAGGCGTGACCTCGCCTTTCAGTCAGCCCCCCTTCCCCCGCCCCGGTTCAAATCGCAAGGCGCCAGCGCCTTTCTCATCACCGGGTCCCTCTCAAACCCAAGGGACGACGGTTCATTGGGACCCCCGGGGGATCCGAGGCAAGCAGCCCAGCAGGGGTCGGCCTCAGGCACGGCCGGCGGGTCCGAATGCTCCCAGTCTCAGACGGCCCACCCCCAATGACTTGCCCCCGACCTGGGTGCTTCACCCCAAGGCGGTCCTGTGGGCAGTCCGTCCAGGCACCTCAGTGCCTGGAGCGGCTTCCCGCAAGCCCTTGGGCTCTGCGGGTGGTCATCAGCAGAGATGGGATGATTTCCGTCTTTTTGATGGCCTCAGGGGTCGTTTTTGAGATCAGTGTAAATCCGTTGAGAAAATTGGGGGGGGGGGGGGGGGGGGTAGAGATAGGTTTGTGATGAAGCTAATGTGCGGCGAGAGGTCGATCGATATTGTGTTCTCAATTGATCCGTTCGCAAATGGATGTTTCCGGTTTCTGCTTGGGCCGGTCGAGACTGCTGTCTTTGTTTTCATTCTGCGGTTAACCGAAACCATCAAAGCGGAAGTTGATGTTTGAGAACGCGGCAAACTGTTTGCGAATTTTTTTCCTGAGGCCATTTTCTTTCGGTTTGACGAGAGTGGCGAAAACCAGAATGTTTCGTCAGATAGCAGAAAGCGAGAAAGTTCTTGCGAAGCAAGTCGATGCTTCAGTTAAAAACAAATGGACTTGGAAGTGGTTGGAGGAGGAAGTGAGCGCAAAAGTGATGCTGACCAGTTCCAAAGGCGCCGTCAGCCACAGTGTGATTCTCAGACTGAAAGACTGCATGAGGAAAATCACCTATCCAGGACAAGCAGTCTGCACATGGTGTAATGACACGATCAAGTATGGCTCACGGGGCAAGTCAGCATTGATCAACCACGTTCTTGCTGAAAAGCACCTAGCAAGAGTGAAAGATCGTCTTACAAACGAGGCTCTTGGATTGTTTGGAGCATCGGCGAGTCTACCCACCACCCCCACTCCCACCCCGTCTCTGTCTCTGTCTCTGTCTCTGTCTCTGACCGGCAGATATGCATGCATACTTATACTCTGGTGACTAGATTTAGCAAGTGACATCATTAATGTTGAGGAGTATCAGAAGTGTGAAAGTGGTTTTTTTCTTATTGTAATAGAGATGGATCAAGTTGAAAAGAAAAAAACAACTGCTTGTGGGCACACAATGAGTTAAACCTTCACAATTTGCACACTTTGAATATGATCCTTTGTCAACTCTCTCACTTATATTATTCTATAAAGGAATCAGAATCCTCCGTGGTATTTTGAAGGACAACTATAAGAAATTATTTGATTGGTGTTCAGGTAAACTTTTTAAATAAGTATTTTGAAGGATGGCTATTACTATTAGAAACTAAACTGCTCGCTGAAATGTGGTGATGTGAAGGACAGTAATGAGAAACTGACTTGCAACTGCTGGAAAATTGTACACGATACACGATACACGATACACGATATGTCCGATACACGATACACGATACACGATATTTTATTTGTCCTCATAGAATACAAGGAAAATTTGTTTGTGGTGCCATTATCAAAATTCACATATTGCAACAACTTATAAACTAGTATATCATTTAAAATATTCCACTCTTTGCACTGTGCTCAGTCATTCCTTGTCAATTCATTTATCCATCTTGTGTCACTCTATATATATAAATACTAACACATGCACACACACACCCTACCACCCTCTTCCCCATCCCCCACCCCCCAGCATGGGTGACACTTTGAAAATCTGAAAAAACTGAAAATGAGGCAGGGGTCCAGGGGCCGCCCAGGCCCTGGTGGGGTGCAGGGGCAGTGCCCCGCTGGGGGGTCCGGGGGGCTTCGCCCCCGGCCGAAGACGATTTTATGAAATTTTAGGAGCATTTCATGGCCTCTTCTGGCATCAAATTGGAAAATCAAAGTGTGTGTGTGTGTGTGTGTGAAAATGAGATATTCTTTTGAATGACTGTGTGTGTGTGTGTGTGTGTGTGTGTGTGTGTGTGTGTGTGTGTGTGTGTGTGTGTGTGTGTGAAAATGAGATATATTCTTTTGAATGACTGTGTGTGTGTGTGTGTGTGTGTGTGTGTGTGTGTGTGTGTGTGTGTGTGTGTGTGTGTGTGTGTGTGTGTGTGTGTGTGAAAATGAGAGATATATTCTTTTGAAAGACTGTGTGTGTGTGTGTGTGTGTGTGTGAAAATGAGAGATATATTCTTTTGAATGGCTCTGTGTGTGTGTGTGTGTGTGTGTGTGTGTGTGTGTGTGTGTGTGTGTGTGTGTGTGTGTGTGTGTGTGTGTGTGTGTGTGTGTGTGTGTGTGTGTGTGCGTGTGTGTGTGAAAATGAGATTCTTTTGAATGACGTGTGTGTGTGTGTGTGTGTGTGTGTGGTGTGTGTGTGTGTGTGTGTGTGTGTGTGTGTGTGTGTGTGTGTGTGTGTGTGTGTGTGTGTGTGTGTGTGAAAACGAGAGAGGGAGAGAGAGATTTCTGATGACATCCAAGTCCTTTGCTCTTTGAGAAAGAGAGAGAGAGAGAGGGAAAGGAGGGAGGGGGAGAGAGAGGAGAGAGGGAAGGGAGGGAGGGAGGGAGAGAGAGGGAAGGGGGGAGAGGGGAGAGAGAGAGAGAGAGAGAGAGAGAAGAGAGAGAGAGAGAGAGAGAGGAGAGAGGAGAGAGAGAGAGAGAGAGAGAGAGAGGAGAGAGAGAGAGAGAGAGAGGCTGTACAGACAGCACACACACACACCACCCCCCTCTTTTTACATTAAGGGGGAGTACGCTTGCAGGCAGCTTTGAACAGCCAGACCACACTGATGACAGCTAAAAGGATGGGAGAACAGTGAGAGGTAGGTAGAACTGATGGGGGGTGGGGTGGGGGGGGGTAGGTGATAAAGGAGAGGAGTAAGCATCAAGAGAGAGAGAGGGGGGGGGGGGGGGGGGGGGGTCGGGAAGGGGGGGGACGAGTAAGCGGCAACAGGGGGGGGGGGAGGGGGGAGGGGAGGGAGCCATTCCCATCTCCACTTGCTCTTCACCCCTTTCTCAACAGTATCGAGATTTGAATCCCCTTCTTGTAAGAACGGCATGACAAAACTTTACGTTGCCTAATTGGAAAACTTTTTTCTACCAACACAATGGCGCGACGTAGGCTTACAAAGATGGCTGGACCTGTGTTGTCTTCACCGATAGAGAGCGCTTCCTCATTTCTGGTCGTCTGCTTCAGTGCTGCTTCGGTCAAAATACCGCCGATTCAACTGTTCTTCCCCGAAAACTTTTTTTTTTTTTTTTTTGGAATGATGAAACTTGAAAAAACGGAATTTCCGTCTGGGACCTTGCCGAAAAAACGGATTTCCGTCACCCAGACGGAAGAGTGGCACCCATGCCCCAGTCACACACACACACCACACCAATACAGAATCACGCACACCACACCAGTACAGAATCACACACACACACACACACACACACACACACACACACACACACACACACACACACACACACACACACAGAGGTGCACACATCACCACCACAAACCACCACCACATATGCAATATTATAACAACACTTAAATAAACACTCCAACTGTAAAACAGAATGCTCCAAGATAAGCTCAAAGTTAAGTATAAAAAAGAAAGAAAACAAAAACAATAGCACCATTCAAAAGATCAATAATATTGCAAAATGTATAATTACGTAAATTGTAAAAGTAACCTGCAGAGTTAAATACAAATCAGGAATAAAAGATTTACTGCTAAGTAAGATGTTTGAAGTTGGGTGAGAGAGAAAGAGAGAGAGAGACAGAGAGAGAGAGAGAGAGATGAGAGAGAGAGAGAGAGAGAGAGAGAGAGAGAGAGAGAGACAGAGAGACAGAGAGACAGAGAGAGAGAGAGAGAGAGAGAGAGAGAGAGAGAGAGAGAGAGAGAGAGAGAATTACATTCCTTTTGTAAAAGATTAACATACAACAAACTGCTAAGAATAATAAACTAAGACAATTACAATGCATCAATAATATCAACATTTGTTCTTTCTTTTACATTTATATGATGTGGTTATAAGGCAAAACGAGAACGAACAATCAGTTATCAGTAAGCAACAATAAATTCCTAGCATCAATAATTATAACATTTATTTTTCATGATGCGTGTGTGTGTGTGTGTGTGTGTGTGTGTGTGTGTGTGTGTGTGTGTGTGTGTGTGTGTGTGTACGTGTGTACGTGTGTGTGTGTGTGTTGTGTGTGTGTGTGTGTGTGTGTGTGTGTGTGTGTGTGTGTGTGTGTGTGTGTGTGTGTGTGATTTTCACCGGCACCACTCCAGACAGTGGACGCATAGTTGATGTGAGAAAGGCAATGGGCTTCACAAAATAATTTCCGGATGTGTGGTTCAACATAATAACTGAGTTTATTGAGCAAAAAAAATTGCGAGCAACTGTTTGCTGAAAACCATGGACCATATAGAAAATGGGAGTGTGGAGAGAGAGAGAGAGAAGAGAGAGAGAGAGAGAGAGAGAGAGAGAGGAGAGAGAGAGAGATGAGAGAGAGAGAGAGAGAGAGGAGAGAGAGAGAGAGAGAGAGGGGAGAGAGGAGAGAGAAGGAGTGAGAGAGAGAGAGAGAGAGAGAGGGGAGAGAGAGAGAGAGAGGAGAGAGAGAGAGAGAGAGATGAGAGAGGAGAGAGAGAGAGAGAGAGAGGAGAGAGAGAGAGAGAGAGAGAGGGGGAGGAGAGGGAGGGGAGAGAGAGAGACATGTAAACACGGAGCAAAGTCATTTAATATCAGCACACCTGTCAAGAAGTAACAGTTTTCAACAGATGACGAGAACAGACAGATTCGGAAAATGCCACTGCGTGGTAAAATGAAAAGAAATCAATAAACAAACAAACATTGTTTGGTCAATCAGTGGGAGATTGCATCTCTTAGGAGATCCAAGTAAAGGTTGTCCTGCACAATTCTTAGCACTGACATTGCTTGAGTTATAGAACAGCAGAGCTGACCTGGTCAGCTCTGCTGTTCTATTATTATTACCACTCAAACTCTTCCGTATCTTTTGATCTCCCTTGTATCCTTAAATGGATCCTCAGGCATAGGCTCAAAGATTGTCCGCTACGTTTTATACTGTTTGTATAATGCTTTTAGTTTTTTAGCAACTTTTTTCCTCTCCACACTTTCGTTTTATTCCATTTTACTAGTAACTACCCTTCATGGCTGCTTTGGGGGTGCTGTTGGATTCTTTTTTGAACTCTTGGTGGGGAGAACACCACAGAATTATGAACTGTGGTGTGTCTCTATTTGACACCAGGAGCGCAGACACAATCAGCCGTGTCTCCCTGATGAGTCTGATCCAGCGGACGAAAGGCCTAGGAGCAGGCAATACAAAGAGATCTGCCTTCAGAAGGGATCACGATGGTTCTCTCAGGCAGCTAGTGAAGGGTTTTTCATATTTATAATATATTTCCCCATTTTCTTCATCTTGAATTTTTTTTGGTCTAAAAGTTCAAATCTTTGCAAAGTCATTATTATAATGACGGAAAAATTGTTAGCCTGCACTTGTTTTCCCCACTACTTAATTGTTCAGCAATAAATAAACAAACAAAGTTAGTAAATAAAAGAAGAACAAAGAAAGACGGAACATATCTTGCTGAGTTTATTCAAATGGCAACAACGCGATATGATTCAAATAATTACATTTTACCACGTGTCCGCATTGATTTGTTCAAATCTAGTTTTGCATTTTTTGGTCCATCTGTGTGGAACTCTCTTCCTCCGTCTGCCAAAACATGTCAATCACTGCCGTTCTTCAAATCAGCAATACATAAACATTTACTTGAACAATAAATCTAACCTTTTGATCATAGTCTCAACGCCCTACTTTTATGTTTGCTTGCGTGCATGCGTGAGTGTGCGTTGTGTATACATGTATACAATGGTTGTCAGCCATACAGCTCTAGAAATGAACAGGTATTAGCAAGGACCTGTGTTATTAAGAGCAAGTTTATACATGTACATACAGGACTAATCACAGATGACATCATTGTGAGATATGTGCATCGGTAGGTCATTTATAAAGTACAGAACAAAAGAGGTCCAAGGACAGAGCCCTGTGGAACGCCACAGCTCACTATTGCAGAGAGAGAGAGAGAGAGAGAGAGAGAGGAGAGAGAGAGAGAGAGAGGGGAGAGAGAGAGAGAGAGGAGAGAGAGAGAGAGAAGAGAAGAAAGAAAGAGAGAGAGAGAGAGAGAGAGAGAGAGAGAGAAGGAGAGAGAGAGAGAGAGGAGAGAGAGAGGGGAAAAGAACGAACGAACGAAATGTTCTCTTACTACGTGAGGCCAATTGTCCAGGACGGGGGAAATCGTGATGGTATTGCTTAAGTGCACTAAGTTGATGTATTATTAGTCAGGCTTAACACACCAAGGTTATCTCTGCACTCATACATGCATATGCACACTCATGCGCGCACCAAACATTCACCTCTCTCTGGAATGGGATGTCACGCATTCGTTTCTCTCCTAACACGACTGAGAACAAGAAATACAATTTCTATGCTACTTATAATTAATCATGAACAATCAAATCACACACAATGAAATATCAAAACATAAAAGATCAATACATCCTAATCCCGGGTTATAATAAAATGACTTCTTACCTGGCCAGGTTTTCACACACACAACCACGCTTTCACACCACACCACAGTTCTTGAAAAAGTCTCTTCACGTCTTCTTCAGCACTGCTTGATGGTGATGCCCTTGGTTGACTGGCTCCAGGCTTCAGGACGGGGTCTTCGTGGTCGTCTCTGGATCTCGACGTCGAACTCTTCTTCTTCGTCTTCTTCACCCACCTCTGGTTCAAATTCAGTTTGTCTGTCTTCACCCACCTCTGGGCTTAAAACTTAGTTTCCTTCTCTTCCAGCTTGTCTTTTAACTCTAAGACCTTGCTGCTCTTCTATCTCCCAGACCACGTTTCTCTCGACCCTTTCTCTGTCCTGCTCACTCCTCTCCTCTCTCTCTCTCCTCTGCCTTCTCTCTCTCTCTCCTGGTGTTGTTCTCCCGACACGTTGTTCTCCCTCAGTTTATATAGGGAGGGAAACAAAGGATTCCCCTTCGGGCCATGCCTTTGTCCACGCTGCTTCTCAAGCGGTGAAGCCCTAGTTCACAAGTACCCTGAATTCTCCACTCGCTACATTCCACACACATCAGCATTTACACACACCCCTACCTAATTGATTAGCAAACACACACTTAGCCCCAGATGGACATCGAAAAATTCCCGCCGACTTCGGTGGTCAGTTAACACAGTAATTATCTTAAGGAGGGCTACTACAACCTCCACACGCATTCAGCCAGCCTGACAATAGAACCAACACAGTGACCCACGGCAATACCATCTGAACAAATCCAAGGCCCCCTGCTCTTCACTGACTGTTTAACACAAAAAACCTCAGCTGACTAAGCATTTAGCGCTCATTTGGGGGGTGCCGAGGTCGTAGTGGTTACATTCCTTCCCCCTTTCGCCACCGGCAGGTCCGAACTCTCTCCTAGGTGTTGTTTGTCATCTGACCACTCCGGCCGTGTGCGGTGGGTAAGGTACCCTGGTTAATTGGTCAATTACCTATTTGTATACCACATACAATGTCCCTTTGTCTCCAAGCGTCTAATGCCTTTTGAGAGGCTTCACGCTCCTTGACAAATTCCCCCCACTCGAAGACAATGCCCTGCATTGTCTAAAACTTAACATTCAAGGAGATGAAACTCATAATTTTCCCATTTAAACCAGTGCTAATATCGGCCTCTCATAAGCCTACTTACACCAGAGAACGCACGCAAGATTTGTCTTGCAACAAAAATTATAGAGAAAATCAATACATACACACTATCAAAGCAAATATCAACATAAATCTGAAATCTCCACCAGCTCAAAGTCGTGTGGCCATATAACCATTAGGTTTCTACGGAAATTCTCTCCCTTTCTCTTCATACACGTGGCCCGCAACTAGCCACGTCACGCATACACGACACTGCAAAAGACTACGCACACATACATATTTACAGTGCCCGGCTTTTCACCCAACCATTTTATTTTGGCCTACGGTCCCGTGACTCTTTCTTCACTCTCTAACCCACGTTGTCGTACCGCGCGACATGTGTTGCAATGCGCACAGAACCGCCTGATATCACCAAGGATACCGGGCCAGTAGTACTCTCGCGCACTGCCTTTGTGAGGCCTTACCAGATGGTCCGAGGCTGACGTCACATGTTTTTCTGACATCACCGCCTTTCTGCGCTTTATAGGCACAACGATCTGTCGTTTTGTCTTCCCCGAACTCGAGTGAGTGAACGTTCGGTACAATACCCCATCCTTTATCTCGAAATCGATTGTCCCTTCCTTAACACGTTTCTTCTGCCTTGTATGAGCAAAACCGAACAGCTTTCTGAGCGAGTGATCGCCCTTTTGTTCTGCCCCAAAGGGAGTGCGGTAGGTCTCACTGGACACGCTTTTCCTCACGTGATTCCTTTTTCCTGATTCAACACAGAAATCCCGGTCTGGTCTCCGTACCCACGTGCTCCTGGATGTTTCCGATTACCAAATCATACGGCGGCTTCGGAACAGCCAAAACCTGTACACTTCCACTATAAAATGGTGTATCAATGAACACCAGTGCCGTTTTGAATTCTGCTACTGTTCCATCTATTTGTCTACACCTCTGTGTTTTTCCTGTGAATTGTCCCTTCTTAACCAGGGACTCCTTCACCATGACACCAGTGCACCCAGAGTCTCTAATGACATTAACACACATTTTCCCCCACTCTGCCTTTGTGCACATCCATGTTATCGCCTGAATCGGTGAACACACAGCACAATCCAGACAAAATAACACTGTCATCTTGTTCATCTTTTTCTACCTGCCTCTCTCTGGGCCTGATCCCCATTGCCGCTGCTTTCTGTGACTTGAATATACAATCCCTAGCCAAGTCCCCTGTCTTATTGCACAGAAAACAGGCACGCTCATTCCTACAGACCTGTTTACCCCCTTCGAGACCAATCGTGTAGTCAGATGACCAAAATCAGGGTTCCCACAGGTTTTCCCAAAAAAAATTCCAGGACTTTTCCCAGGACTTTTCCAGGGTTTGTAAAAAATTTTCCAGGACCGTAAATCATGCAAAATTAACATAAAAGTTTGACCACTTGTCAAAACATGGTTTAGAAATCACTATCCTTAAAATGCCATTACAAACAACAAACACACGAAAGCATTCATGAATTACTTACAGTTTATTCCTAGATGGCAGAAGTATCCTTTTCCTGGTGCACCACTTCAGATATCCAGCCAAAAAAGGTCAGGTCACAAGCAACAGACTTCAGTCAGTACAGTCAATGAAATTTAAAAATGTCATTTTGAAATTGTAGAAGAAACTCAACAGGTGTGTTTGAATAAAAAAGAAAAACCGAAGAAAAATATACACTGCAGAATGTTCAACAAAATAAATTAGCACCGTTTCAGTTCTTCCAGCTTGGCTTGGAGTTCTTCGTCCATAAGTGAGATCTCCTTTGTTTTATCTTTTGCGGATCTTCGCAATGCATTTGACTTGGCAATAAAAGTAAAGTTCTGTGTTGTCTCTGCCTTGTCTGCGAAGCTGTCTGCTGACTTGAAGAGGTCCTGTACACAACTTTCTAGCTTCCTTTTTTTTGCCTTCAGTCCTTCAATCTCTTCCAGCATCGACTTTTTTTCTTTCCTGCTGCAGCTACCTCTTTCTTCCTCTTTTCGTCTTCCAAATATTGGGTGTACCTTGACCTTGCACTGGCGGCATTGTAGAGAAGTGCCTTGGACATCTCCACTTTGCTGGCACCTCCAACACTGGAGAGATGATCTGTGATGATCCTCTGGGCAGTCAAGGTTTTCTGTTTCATATTGTCTGTTGATATTTCTTTGTTCACAGAAAATCCTCTTTCCACAGAGGCCTGTCCATGTGAAAGTAGCAGTGCTTTTTTGGTAACCTGCCACAAATCTTCCCATTCTTTTCTAACTGATAAAAAAGAATGAAATACAGACCTGCCAACCTCCTAAGAGACCAATGAGTAAGAATTGAAGCTCAGTGAGGCAGAAATGTGTAATTTCTGAGAGCTAAGAGTAATCAAGCGCAACATTTACCTTTTTTCAAATAAACACGATGCGATGAAATTGTACACAAAATTTTTGTGAACTTTACTTTTCTTCAAAAACAAGCTTTTCTTTTAAGTGTCACAAGAAATCTCTACAAATTATGAAAATGTAGAATACACTGGAAACACACACAAATCCCTAAACCATTATGGCATGGTACACAAGGCTTGATAGTGCGCCAGAAACAACCTAAAAAATTGGAAATGAAATGAGGCGGGGAAAACAGTAACAATAAACAGTAAACAAGTGGGGTAAACGTTTGCTCCAAAAGGAAACCTAACACAAAGTAACTTTTATTCAAGACTGGCACAGCCTTTTAAACTTGAATAAGGTCAGACAAATACATAGACGAATACATAGACGAACAATCTAATGGGGGGGAAAAAAACAAGCGCAGGCCACAACAACTCAACTGTCTTGATAGTAATGACTTGGCAAAGATTTGGATTGAGGATGGCGGGGGGGGGGGGGGGGGGGGGGGGGGGGGGGGGGAGAGTTCGAAGATGGAGAGAAAACTGGGAACATGAAATTTAAGAAAATATATAACCCAAAAGAATGTTTCCCCTGTTGCTGATTCTGTGCATGTGGGGTTGGCTATCAGCTCAGTGGTGATTGTGTCATTTTTTTAAGTATCGCACCATCCAGGAAAGAAAATTTTTCACCCCCACCCCCCTTTACTGACTTCCATCAACCCCAACACAAACGGTCCATTCTGCAGTCAAGATGCAGCAGCAGTTTAGGCTTCCATGAGAAGGGTCCTTACATGTGTGTTGTCTTTGTTCGACTGCTCTTGAACTGTTTGGTGATCTCGAATTTGAGAACGCTTCTTTAAAAAGCTGGGGTGCATGGTCAGCTGCACTAAGAGCGATGTTGTGCTCGACGAAAAATCCGGCACCAATGCTTCAGCCGAATTACCCTTTTCCTAATTTCATCCTCTTTTGAGGTGTCTACAGTCTGAAAAAACTATGTAATGCTGGAAGAATTCGGCGCGTTTGAGGAATCGTGTGTTTGCGTGACTCAAGGTGACGCTTCATATCCACCATCCGCGATTGGAAATTGTGAAGTCCGACTCGCAAGTGGTACACCATGCACAATTTACACCTTTAGCCGAAGGTCGTATGCAGGGGAACTTTTCCGAGTATTCTTTTCGGAACTTCTGACCAAGTTTTTTCTTTTTTGCATCTTGTCCAAAACTTTCTACTCCACGTTTTGACATTTTCGTAGCTAAACTTCAAACAACGCTAACTTCGCTGAATGGTAAAGAGGGTTTGAAACGAACTGCGCATGACCGGAAACGCTTCTTGAAGACCACTGGTTATACGCACGGCGCCGTGCCTGTCTGTACATAAGCCGATTTTTTCGTCCGTTTTTTTTTTTTTTGTTGAAAACTTTCAATGCGTAATGTTTTGGCTAAATGCGTAAGGGCGTAAGAATTATCACTTGGGCGTAATAAATTACGCGAAATGCGTAATGGTTGGCAGGTCTGGAAATAAAGTATCAAGCTGGTCTTTGTTTGTGTCAAAACACTGAAAATCAGGATGCCCAGCTGCCTCTGCAACAAAATCTTTATAGCTGGTGATGATAGCATCACATAGAGATGGATCTACTGTTTTCTGTCCACCATTTCCCCAAGGCACTTTTTCAACTTGTTTGTGGCAACACTCTTGTTTTGACAAATCAGTGCTGGGTTCAGCCATCCAAGAGAGCGGACAAAAACATACCTGAGTGGAGATTTTTCCAGAAGTTTATTGACCACTGAAATCAAAAACTTCTTGGTGTCAGTTCTGATGGCAAACACATCTTTCTGGGATATTTTTCCCGCTCTCTTCAGTTCTTGTAGAGCTCTGTCAGCGAGAAAGCCACAGTCAACTTTCGCAAATTCTTTGTGGTGTTTTGAGTCTGACAGATCTGCTGCCATTCCGAAAAGTTTGGAAAAAGTATCTACTTCTTCCATTACATCATCTTTCATAAATCGTTGAAAGCAGTTTTACAATGATGTCGTACAGATCTCTGCCAAAATGGTAACATGGGTTTGTCACACTGATACCTGACCAAAAAAGGTTCAACCTCTTTGGCCACAGAAATGAGGACCCGCAGTCTGACTGTGAATAATGGGTCTGTTGAACTTGTCAGCACAGCACTAAATGATTTAGTTTGGGGACATTTCTTTTTTGTCTTAAGATCATTGACATACATGACAACATGCGGCCAAATCTGCAGAAGTCTCTCACATGTAGACACATTCTCCAACCATCTGTGGCTACAAAACTGTTTGGGGAAGTCAGTGATCCAGTGAGAGTGGTGAAATCCTCTCTTCTTGCAGGGTGTATCTTTGAATAACCAGAAAACTGAATTAATGGAATGTTCAATTTCCAGTTTGTTGCATTGACACCTGATCGGAATGCATTATGAACAGTATGCAAACCACAACTGCCAATATTGAACAGCTTTTTCCCTGTTTCTTTTTCTATGTCAGCACTCAATCTGTATATGTGGCCAGTTTTGGGCCATCCATAGACAGCTGTACAATTCCACTTTTGCCAATCACCTCACAACAATCAACAAGTTCATTGTACAAATGATCTGCAGTAGCGTGGCCAAGAAATCTAGATGAAAAGTAGCGTACTGTCACTTCACCATCATGCCAAAACGCACAAACACGTCCAACTGCTTTTGATGTAGTTCATGATTCAGGCTTTCATCAAACAAAAGCACATAACCATCAGGACGACCGAACCTGCGAGTTAATATTTCAAGAAATGTGGCGCTAAGCCGAATGTGGTCAGTACCTGGCCTTCGTCTCACTGCATGAAACTTCTGAGCCACTGAAGATGTCGGGAACATTTTTGTGAAAATTTCACCGAGTCCATCAAAACTCTATATGAATAGTGTTTTTCCATAGCATACAGAGTCCAATAAACTCAGCACTAAGAACATCATTCTTCGTGCAGGAGTCACTGAGAGACTGCTGCTTGAGAACAGCTGATTGAACTGGAACTGGAAGCTGCTGTTGATGGCGATGCCAGTATATCCTGACAGGACGTCGTGGCACCAGTGGATGATGTAGGCGGATGCATGTCTCCCTCTGCTGGGAAGCGGTCCTAAAAAGACACACACATAACCTTTTAAATTTCCTTGAAGAGAGATAAAAAAATATTTTAAAAAAAAATAAATAAATAACCGAAAAGTGTGTTTGAAGAGAGAGAGCTAGAGATGAGTGTGGGTAAGCCAGCCAACATCTTTTTAAACTGAAACCTTGACTAAATTAGACTTCCTTTTTTCCAGTGCACTATTTTGACAAGCTTTAGGTGCCTAAGCAATAATTAATAGTAACAGAATGTAGCATAAATAAATGCATTAGAGATATGTAATAATTTCTTCATATTAACAGTTTACTTTTTAGTGCACACGTGTATATGAATGATTTTAATATTTCAATTTGTGTTATCTGTACTTATTAATTCATTAATACAAGTAAAAGCAAAAACACACTGTCACTCTCACTACTTACAGTTACACACAAAGACAAGTTACAGGATATCATTTGTAGGTAGTTTAATCTATTAGTATTATTCCTTGCTATGTATGCCAATTAAATTGTTTCATTTTTACTGATTAGTAAATAGAACAGATGAATGCCAACATACAAATATGAAGAACTAAAGAAGATACATTACAAATTACATACACCTCACACAATGTACATCATGATATATACGAATTGTATAAACTTTTAAAAGGCAAATATACTATCTTTGTGCTAAACTGCTATTGTCCATAAATTGCGAAACTTGTCTAAAAAAAGGAGTGGATAAAATAAGGAAAATGAGCGACTGGAGAGACCTCCAAAATGTAAACAGTTCTAGTGGTATAACTGAAGGTAGTGAAACTGGATAATACATTTTTTTTTTAATCTAGTTTTAACAATGGTAGTTGTTTTTTTTTTGTTTTTTTTTTTTAGACACATGCACATGTACACAGTAAGAAAGCTTAGAATTCAGAAAGGCTAAGGGAGTAAAGCCCAATGTAAATTATGTGAATCATAGAAAGTCAGATAGTTCAGCTAGACATTGACAAATCATAGAAAGAAGAGAAAAAAAAGAAAAAGAAAAAAAGGGGGTGGGGGGAAGGGAAGTGGGAGGGGGGGGGGGGTGCACAGAGTAATTTTTTTTCTTCTGTACCATCTCCAACATCCATTGACTATAAATCAGGTCAGTTTTATTAAAATAAAAAATCAGGTCAGTTTATTAAAAAAAAAGTTCCTAACAATAACATGTTCATTAAAAAAAATGCTTTGTTTGAGAAAAAAAAATCTACATAAAAATTCTTCTTGCTGCTGGCTGGACAGTTGTTATGCATTGATAGTGGATAGCACTATAGCACGGCGACTTCGTTTTTAAAAAAAAAAAATCTTATCTGACTAAAACAGTTACAATCTTACATCGATTTTTTTTTTTTTTTTTTTTTTTGGGGGGGGGGGGGAAGAGGGGAGTGGGCGGGGGTTAAAATACTTGCCTTGTTTCCTTAGGGGTGCTGCCAAAAAAAACCGGACAACGTGGGTTGCGATGTCCATTTGGTCTTTGTCTCCAAAAGTGCTTTTGTGTTTCTGGCCCTGGGCATGGCTTTTCACTGCACTTTCGCCCATGTTGGCGACGTCGAAATTCTTTTTGCACAGTGTGCAGCTAGCTCGACCCTTCGATCCATCGGTGGATGGAGCCAACCAGTCTTTGTATTCTTTTTTCTGTAGCCAAACATCGTTGAACAACGCAGTCGCCTTTCCCCATTTTTTGCACAGAAGTGTCTCCAACGTTATGGCGAAAAACGGAATAGCTACTAAACGGGCATCGGTAAGGGGGGATAACTCACACGCAAGGTAAAAGGTTGTCTGCAATCGCGTTTTCGGCGGCGATTGTAATATTTGTTTTTTTCCCCCCCATCGCTTCCTGCACCCCCTTTTAAAATTTTTTTTTTCAAAAATCATTTTTTTTCTTTTTAAATTTTTTTGACAAAAAAGCCCCCTTTTTGTTCGACGTTTTAAAAAACCCAGGACTTTTTTCCAAAGGATTTTTTCTCCCTAATGCTATTTTTCCGTACTTTTAACCTGGAAAACCCCCCTTCATTTTTCGGTTTTAAAGCACAGACGAGACAGAAAAAAATATTTTCAATAAAACCCCAAATTTTAAACCCCATAGGGGTTCTTACCCAGGGATATAACTCTTAGACTTTTAAAAAAAAATTTACCCCCCTTCTTTATTAAATTACAAAAAAAATTTCTACTCTGGGAAATTCCGGGTGTAGAATAGAAAAGAATGGGGATTTTTTTTTAAAAGGTTTTTCCCCTCGCTTAAAGTCCACGAAAGATTCTCCCAATTTCTTTCCTCGTGGGCCTCTCCCCCCTTTTAGTTCACCGGGGAGGGAGGGTCAACGCCCCCAAACCTGGGCCCGGCTCCACGATTTAGAAAAAGTACCCCGGGCCCTTTTCCCTCTGTACGTCTTCACGCCCGGGCAGCCTCAAACCCCTACGGCGGGGAGCCCCTTCCAGCTTTTTCACCCCCTTTGCGGGCATCCCCCATCTGTACGTCCCCCAAAAACCGGTGCAGCCTAAAACCCCTTTGGCAGGGACCCTCCCCCAGCCTTCCATTTCCGTAGCGGAGTCCCCACCTTTTCAAAAAAAGTCGGGGGAACACCACCATTCCATCCCTTTCCTAACATTCAATAAAAAATTTTTCAGCTTCGTTTTCCAAATTTGAAAAAACTAACCACCTTTTCCCTTTCCCTCTCCCCCCGGCAATTCCTAAAGATAAATAAAAATAAATTAATATTTTTCCAATTCATTCAAAAAAAAAGAAAAACGGGTTTTTTTTTTTTTTAAAAAACAGCTTTTTCCCTCACAGGGCCCTCGAACCTTTCTCGAATCTATAAAACAATGGAAAGAAAAATTTTTTAATATACTTGTCAAAAATTTTCCGTAATACTTTTTCAAAAACCAAAAAAAAACCCAAGCGGGTAAAGAAAATAAAATATTTTTTTTTAAACAAACACTAAGTCTTCAACTTCCCCGGGGCCTCTCTCCCCCAGGCCCTTACTACCCGTCTTACGCTCTCCGGTCGTCACAGCGGGACAGCGCCGCTCTCTCTTCGGTCTGTCCCCAGCCCAATCAAAATCGACCGGCCCCACATACAAATTTAAAAAAGCTCACCCGTTTTTAAAAACTGCACGAAAACCCAATGCATCTCTCCCTCCAAAACCGGGTTGCAGGGGCCCTTTTAAAACATTTTGGTTTGCATCAGAATTTTAAAATTTTTACACCCTTTTTGGGTTTAAACTTTACACTGCAATAAAAAAAAAATGCCCCCTTTTTCTATACAAAAAACAAAAAAAAATAAAAACCTTTTAAAAATATTAAACATTTTCTTTACGTCCCCCCCCCCCCCCCCCCCCCCCCCCCCCCCCCCCCCCCCCCCCCCCCCCCCCCCCTTACAAAAAAGAGGCAAAAGCGATTTTTAAAACCAAAAGGTTACCCAGGGGGACACATTCAAAACTGCAATATTAAAAAGACAAAATTGTCTCTTTAAATTTTCACTACCTCGAAATTTATCCTAGGAACATGATTATTAAAAAAATTTACTTCAAATTCTCTTTCCGGCATCAACATCAATACAAAGAAATAGCAAAAAAAATTTGACTTTTTTGGGGGTTTATCCAAAAAATTTTGACGTGATCCGAACACGCAAAATTAATAATCTGTAAAAACAGTATTTTAATAGCTTTCCATCAGGCTATTTTGAAAACTTGACCCACAAAAAAAAAACAAAAAAACCAGCATTTAATTTTTCTAAACGGCTGAGAAAAACTCCCAAAAAGTTTTTGCAGTCCAGAGATGGGAGTAACATGAACTTGTACCCCCTGCAATGACGGGCCCAACCCAAATAATTCTTGCTTTTTTAAAAAAACCCAAAGACTGGGGGTAAGTAAAAGGGGGCGATAAATCTGTCTGGAGAAAAATGTCCTTCCCCAGAAAATTTCCCTAGCTTCGTAATCCCCCTTTAAAATTTCCCAAAGAATTCTCTCTCGATAGTACTGTATCGAGTTTTTTGGGGGCAGAAGTTTTCGAACTTACGAAAGCGCTGGAGCAAAACATCATCATGCTCTTAAAACAAAGCACCACCGCCCCCGAGGGAAAATGGCACCCGGGCCCGAACCCCAAATGGTTTTTCCGAAAATCCGGCAACAGCAAAATCGGATTTGGGAAGATAACCTCTTCTTCAACTTCCCCAAAAGCAGACTGAAAAGCGGGCGACCACTCCAACTTTTTTTGAAACCTTTCCGACAACAAATCGCTAAATAGGGCAGAAAAGGGACCCCAAATTTGGGGAAATTTAAAAAATTTCTTAGTTTCCCCCCAACCCCCAAATTAACCCCACGAACTTCCCTCTTTGTAGATCAAGATGGAGGATTTACATGAAGAATCTTCTAACTTTTTCCTTTTTCTGGCTGAAAGGGAAACCCAATGAAAAACGTAGCCCCAAAGGAAATTTCAATTCTTAAAACCCGGGGCTTAGGGGCTTCAAAAGGACGAGCTTGTAAAACCTGTTGCTTTGCTTTTCTAGACCTCCTCAAAACCCTTCAAAGGACCACCCCACATTTTTAAAGATGAAAAATGTCGCCCGGAAAAAAAAATTCAATGCTGACTCGCCCAAATTTTTAAAGCACGCATAACCCTAGAAAAACTTTTCGTGGAGCTGTAAACCAAGCCAAATGGCATTCTCCCCCACTAAAACAACCCTAGGGGTTTTTAAAAACCCCCGTCTTATGTCTATCTCTTCCTTCAGGGAAATCCCCAGAAACCCTTTCGTTAAATAAATTTTGGGTAAAGAAACGGGAAAACCCCCAGAGGGCAAAATCCTGTGAAAAATTGCCTCTGATTATTATGTAGCAATCTTTCTTGAGCGGAATAGCCCTCGGGGAAAATTTGTAGCCACAAAAACAACGGGTCAAAAATACCTGTGTTTTGTCCTTGAGGGGGAGAAAAAAGGCCCACAATGTTTTCGTACTTTTTTTGAAGGGGTCTTCTATCCTTGGCATTTAAAGACAATGGAACTTTCGGGGAGAAAGCCCTTTTGAGAACTTTTTTGACAAATTTCACATGTTCTGCAAAAAAGGTCTTGACATCCTCACTATCCGGGGCCAACAAAAACCCGATTTCCAAAATTCTACCCAATTTTTTCCCTCACACCACAAGGGACCTGAAATTTTAAAAGCATCTTTGGGGCTGTAAACGGCCCCTTCTTTTCAAACCTTTCTGGAATCAAAAATCTGTGAAAGTGTGTACCCCCCTTTTGGAAAATGTAAAAGCAAAACCCTTTTTTTCCTTCCAAACAAAACAGGAACTCTTTTTTTTTTTTTAAAAAATCCCCCCGATAAACCATTTTTTGGAAACTTAGCCAATGAAACATCTTGTTCTGCAAATGTCTTTTCCCTCTTTTGACAAACAAAAACCCGGGCCCTGGAATGTTTACTCACCCTTTTTCCCTTCTGTTTCTCCCTCTTCTGCGTTTTTTGTTTCCACAGCAGTTGAAAATCGGAGGTTATCATTCAGTGAGCCCTGTAAGGGGAAGAAACATTTAAAACCCTTTCCCCCAAAAATGAGGATTTTCGAGGGGGTTTCTTTAAAGGGACACAGCTTAACAGAAAACCTAAAAAAACCACTGTATCCCCTCCACAGATGGGGCCCGGAAACTCCTCAGTATTTCCCCCAAAAAGGTAACGACTTTCTGCGCCCTTTTCCCCCCACTTTCTGTTTCTGGACGAAAAAGTGACCTCCTAACCCCTTTGCAGTTGTTGCACCTGAATAAAGTAAAATTGACACCGGGAAAGCCTTTAAAATTTGTTCCATAACAAATGGGAAAGGGGAACCCCGACTCGGAAGTAACTAAAAAACACAGAAACCTCTGCACCCACGAATCCTGCAAGCAAAAAAAACTTTGCCAATTTTCTTTGTGCTGTTTTGGAGATTGTAAACGTGACCTTCTCTAAAATTTTGGGCACATTCCTCTTTTGTAATGACCTCTACCACCACTTTCAAACATCTCAAAATTTTCCTTTTGCGAGTACAAACCCCGCCTTTTCCCTCTGCGACCACCACGACCTTAAACCTAAAATACTGTCCACCACGATCAGAAAACTGGGGTTTTTGGAGACGGGGGTACTGGGACTGGGGGTTTTTGGGGAATGGGAATTTTGGGGAAAAGGGGGGAAAAAAAACCTTTTCTGGTAACCCTGCTGTGTTTTCCATTTTGTCCATTTGAAGTAGGGCATTGGGCCCAAATTTTAAACTTGTCCCCACGTGACATACACCTTTTTTGGAAAGGAAACCCCCCCCGGTAGCTTTCTGCCCCTTCTAAGAGTTCAGCAGATGTTTTCAAACTAGTTTTACGTTTGGAAAAAAATTCCGTTCTTTGCTTTAAGAAAACCCAAAAATTTTTTTCACATAAAATCAAATCACGAAAACATTCATTTGACAAATTTATATCTGAAAGTTCCACCCCCCGAACAAAAAAAATTTTGTGGGAAAAGAGTGGCGTTGACACAAAGAAATTTAAACTTTCTTGGTTTAGAATTTTAAAATAATCTCTGTACCCCTCTTTTGTTTCACTGAAACTTTTTCAAGCAAAGCTTTCTTTGAGTTCTTTATATTCTAAAGGGCCCTTGCACACAGAGTATGAACAAAGGGCAACGCATGCCCTTTTAAAAGTTTCACCCAAGAACCCAAACCCAATCCTTTTCACCCATTTTTACTTCTCAGCAAATTTTTTCAAAACGGGAAAAAGGGATGAGTCCATATTTACCCTTTGAAATTTATTAAAAAAAAGGGGAAATTTTGGTAAAGAGGGTTTAGAACCCGGGGCTGAGAACCCCTTGTTTTGATTACCTTGCTCATTTTTTTTGCCCTGCAGAAAATTTAATCTTCCCCTTTTCTCTAAATTAAAATTCAGCTAGTTTTTTCTGTAACAGCCCAAAACCTTCTCTCACTTTCCCGTTGGGCTTTTTGAGCTTTCTTTCCCAAAATTTTTAAACGCATCAAGTCTTTTTTCACCTTTTTCTTTATTAGCCTAAAACTGAGCTAACTTTTCTTTCTCTCTTGGGGTATTTCTCTTTCCTTTTGCTAAATTTAGCAAGTCTTTTGTTTTTCTTTCAGTATCTGAGCCTGTCTTTCGTTTTCTCTTTCAGCTGATCTCTCTCTTCTTTAGCTACTCTTTCAGCTCATCTCCTTTTTCTTTGCTATCTGAGCCTGTCTTTCGTTTTCTCTTTCAGCTGCATCTTTTTCTTCTTTAGCTATTGAGCCAAAATTTTCTTTTTTTCCCCCTCTATTTCCCCCTGAGCCGTCTTTCTTTCCTTTTCTATCCACCTGAGCCAGTCTTTTTTTTCTCCTCTCTTCCAGTTTAGTTCCAAGTTCCCTTTTTTCTTTTTTTTTTTTAGCGGCTAAGTCAAGTCGTTTGAGTGTGATTTTCTCTTTTTCTTTCCAAGTAAATTTTTCCACAAAAAACTTTTTAAATTTTTGGACCAGCCAACCCCATTTTTTTGCTGTGAGGTTAAAACGCCAAAAATTTTTTCCGGACCTTGTTTTTAAAATTTCTATACAACAATTTTTAATTTAAAATTTTTAAAATTTTTGTCACCCCAAACACAATTTTTGACAAAAAAAAAATTTTACTTTTTTGTATCAAAAATTTTTTAAAACACACCCCAAATTGGGTTTTAAAACACAAGTCCACCAACAAAAAAGATATTAAAACAATTTCAATGGGGAAAAGAAAAAAAAAATCTACAGAATGCAAAAAAATTTTCTATATCACTTACAAAAAAACACCAAAAAAAATTTACACCCCAAACTATCCCAAAAAAAACTTTCACTTTCAAATTTTTACAAAAATTTTCCCTACACTACAAAAGGGGTGGGATTTACACATAAAATTAAAAATATAAAAGTATTAAAGGGAAAAAAGGGCACAATTTAAACAGGGAGCCAAGAGGATAGACAGTTAAAAAGGAAGGAAAAAGAACCCACACCCTCGACCCCTACAGAAAAAATATCTATTTAAAAGTAGTGTCCCCCAAAACTGGGGGGACGGGAAGTAAATTACAACATAAAAATTACATGGACTTTTTTAAAAGAAAAATAGTGTGCAAAATTTTTTTATATTATACTACAAAAAAAAAGCCTAACCCCGGGGGTTTGGGGGTCCCATGTTAAAAACAGACGAGACAGAAATAAATTTTCTCCCATCACACACAAATTTTTATCCTTCGCGTTCTTACCCAGGGATTAAACTCTTAGATTTTTGGAAAAAAAAACCACCCCTTCTTTATTAAATTTTTAAAAAAATTTTCTTTTCTTCGGAATTCCGGGGTTTTAGAATAGAAAAGAATGGGGATAAATTTTTTTAAAAGGGGGTTTTACTCAGCTTAAGTCCCCGAAAGATTCCCCAAATTTTCCTCGTCGCCCCCCCCCGGGGTTCTTTAGGGGGCGACGTTTAACGCCCCCCAAACCCGGGGTTTGGCTCCCCGAATAGACAAACGTTGCCCCGGGGCCCTTTCCCCCTGTCGTCTTCACGACCCGGGCAGCCCCAAAAAAGCCCACGGCAGGGAGCTCCTCCGCTTTTCACTCCCGTTTCGGAGATGCCTCTTTACGTCCTCACAACCCGGGGCAGCCTCAAAGCCTACGGCAGGGAGGGTCCCCCAAACTTCTCACTCCGTAGCGGAGATGCCACCTCTACCCAAAAAAGTTTGGGGAAAAACCCCCCTTTTCCTCCCCGTTTCCCAAAAACTTCACGCCTGCCTACCTCTGTTGTGTCAAACAGTAATAACCCAGGATTTTCAGTAATTTTTCTTTTCCCTTCCCGTTTAAATTTCCCCCGGCGCGTTAAATTTCACGGCGTTTTTTAAAAAAATTTTTGGGGGTACAAAAATCCCAATACATTTTTAAAAATTGAAAAAATTTAAAGTGTACCCAAAAATCCCAAATCATTTTTAAATTTTAACAAAAAAAATAAAAAAGTAAAAAAAGGAACAAAAAACAACAAAAAAGAAATTAAAAAACCCTTTGGGGTTATGGGGGATGACGGATCAGGACAGGAGTTTCAGGTCAAATTTTAAAGGTTTTCTTGACGTTTGTAACTTTCACAGCAGTCACCCCAGTGACACCCTGATGGGAAAAACCTAAGGGAAACCCCCCCCCAACCCCCCCCCCCCCCCCCCCCCCCCCCCCCCCCCCCCCCCAAAAAAAAAAAAAGTGGTTTTCGTGTTGTGGTGTCCCGGGGCTGTGGGTGAAAGATAGTGGCGAAAAAGAAAAAGGGCCTTTTCATTTTCGCCATATCTTGTCAGCACAGCTCAGGGACAATTTTTTTTCGCAGTTCAGCCCCACACAACAGTTTTTTTCTGCGTTGGTGATCTTCCGTTTTTGTGGGTTTTGACCCAAAAATAGTTCGCCCGTACAGTCTTTGGTCTGACGGGGTCGCCCCCTGGGTGGATTTCGTAAAAACGATGGGGATCCCTTTTGACTGGAGGCACTCGCAGCTGTCTCTTTGTGCATTTTCCCCCAAAATATGGGCTTGCCCGTCATTTGCTCCCCCCCTGTCCGGGTGGAGAAAATCGGAATTGCACACGAGCAGAAATGAGTTAAAAAATCCAAAGGGCCCTGACAAGGCCAAGTCCCCCGTGTTTTTTTACTTGGAAAAAACTTTTTTTTCGCCCCTTTTTTCGTTGTTTGGAAAAGTGGTTTTTGAAAAAAAACCCCCGTCATCCCGGGTTTTATGCAAACGTTTAGAAGAAATTTTTCCCCCATTTTCCCAATCGCCCGGGAAAAAAAAAGGTTTAAACTTTGTCTTAAAAATGGCTGAACAAAAAGCTTTTGAAGGGGGGCAAGGGTGGGGTTTGGGGTTTTGGGTTTTTGTGTTGGCCCCCCAGCCCACATTGACCAAAAACGCAAGTTCCGAAATATCTGTGGTTTCGGCTTGAGTCAAGGGGAAATTACTCTGCGGTTCGGGAAAAGGGGTTTGCAGTGACAATTTTTCGGTCTGAAAAATTTTCGTAAATTTTTCAATTTTCTTTTCCGTAAATTTTTCACGGAAAACGTTTCCTCCGTAATTTGGGGGGTTTAAATTTTCCCTTTAAAAATTTCGGACGATTACGGAAAAGGGGAGGGAGGTCTCGCTTTAATAATAAAATTTAAACCGCTTTTGTCTCCCCTGAAAAAAATAACCCCCCATTTTTCCCTTTCCCTCCCCCTCGGCAAATTTCCGGAAATAAATAGAAAAAAAATTTAAAATTATTTCCCAATTTTATTCAACAAACAAGACAACAGTTTTTTTTTATTTTTTTAAACAACAGCTTGTTTTCCTCACACGGCCTCGAACCATTTCGAATTATAAAAACCCAAAGGAAGGGAAAAATTTTAATATTCTTGTTTCCCCAAAAAAATTTAAACGTTTTAAAACTATTTCATAACCATAAACAAAAAACCCAAATGTAAAAAATAAAATATTATAATTAACAAACACTAAGTCTTCAACTTACCGGGCCTCTCTCCCAGGAATTAATAGCGTCTTAGCTCTCTCGGTCTGGGCACGCCCGACAGGGGACGCTCTCTCTCTCGGTTTGTTCCCCCGGGCAATCAACTTTGACCGGACAATACAACTTTAAACTCACCCGTTAAAAAAAAACGGGACGAGAACCAGCATCCTTTCCTTTTAAAATGTGAAAGGGCCCCAAAAAAGTCTGCATCAAACATATTTAACCCTTTTTCACCCGTTTTGGGGGCACTTATACATGCAATAAAATAAATGCACCTCTATTTCTTTATAAAACACCCCAATTTAAAAAAAAACCTATAAAAAATTAAAAATTTTTTTACACCAGGACTTTTTAAGGTTTCCAGGGTCTGTACGAAAAAAATGAAAATGTTTTTAGTCAGCCATGTCAAATGTGTAGTCTACTTTTTCGCACAAGATAGTATTACTATTAAAAAAATACTAACATGCACATTAATCTAAATAAAAATGCTAATAAGTGTGTGTGTGTGTGTGTGTGTGTGTGTGTGTGTGTGTGGTGTGTGTGTGTGTGTGTGTGTGTGTGCGTGTGCGTGTGTGTGTGTGTGTGTGTATTGCGTGTATGCATGTGTGTGTGTGTGTTTGTGACGCCGTTGGGTCAAAAAGAAATAAAATAAGCTCACCTGTTAGCTGTTTGATATCCAAGCATTGAGTTGAATATCTTCTGATTCATGTAACACTACCAGTTCATGTCCTCTCTATACATATTGTCACTTATTCCAGTTTGGATTAATTGTCAAGAACCACAATATATACACTATTTACACATTTACATGGTAGTTTACTGGTTGAGTTTCTTGCTGTAGGCACTCTTCAGTGCAGCAAGATCCTCTGTAGTCATGCTCCTCACAGCATCTTGCGGCTCCTGGGGCACTGACTTGAGGACCAGCAGGCTCTCCATGGTGCTGTCTGCCAAGCTGGCTTCTTGGTCTGTGCGGTTCTTCCTCACACAGGAGAAGATGCGCTCACAGTGGGCACTGCTATGAGGGATGGTGACAATGCCCCTCATCCAGAGACAGCTCCTTGAACTGCCCATCTTCCACTTCCTCAATGGCCTTCCAAGTTTCATCGATTCTGTCCTTGCAAGAAGAAAAGTGACCTACTTTTGGCGATAGGCGAGTTCGGACAAATGGCCTTCACCGCCCGAACGATCTTGTCCAGCAGCAGACAGCGGCAAGTTGTTCTGCACCACGAGATGGCACACGATGGCTTCTCCTCTCATACATCTTGATTGAGGACTAGATTCACTGCTCGAAGGTGAATGCTTTGCAAAAAAACTAGCCAGAGATGACTGCTTTCCTGCTTTACTCTAAAAGTCCTTGTGAGTCTGGTTCTTGATATGCCGTTTGCAGTCAAACATGCCGGCATGTTTGATCGAGAAATTTCTTTCCTGCACAATGTGCAATGAGCATAATGCTCCCCTCTTCTGGATGAAACAAGGCACGGGTAGCGTTGATGGTATGATGACAGAAAGGTTTGATCGGCAACTTTTTTCTTCTTTTTGCTGGAGAAAAGTCGGAAGAATCAGCTTGGCGCTTCGACGAATTATTGTCAGCCATCTTGATCGAAAATGAAAACCGACCGTAACGCGTTCAGCGAGCCGTTCTAACCTGCCCCTGAAAGTTATTGGGCAGTAAAGGGACATAAGTAACTAAAAGAGGCGGGCGGGCAGTCCAGCTGAACGCAGCAGCGTGTCAGGCTGCCTTTTATGGCGCCTCAAGTTTGTCAAAAGACGGCAAAACGCAAAATAGCTTCAGTTTCGAAAATGCGTCCCGGCGAAATTCTGAAATGCGTAGCGAGGTTCCTAAATGCGTATTTGCGTATTTGGGGTCAAAATGCGTAGAATTTTTACGCCAAATGTGTAGGGCTAAACAGGTCTGCACATAGCATGACCCTGCGTGAGAAATGGAAAGAATGAAGGAAGTAAGGAAAATGAGTGAACGATATTGAGCGATACTGACTGGATGACATGGGCGGGAAACGAATGAATGAAGCGCAGCTGGCAGCTCTTCAGTCAGCACTACCAGGTAGGCAGCCCGTTGTGTAAATGAGTGTTGATTGTAAAGCGCTTAGTGCTTGGCCTCTAGCCGAGAATAGGCGCTATATAAGTATTCATTATTATTATTATTATTATTATTATTATTATTATTATTATTATTATTATTATTATTATTAAACACTGAGTCATCTTTTTAAACTTTTGTCGAACCATGCAGAATGTTACAGAATGTCCTTTTAGTTTTCAATGATGCTAGAACAAATCAAGGAGGAAGACAAACAGAATCAAGCTTCAGCCAAAACATCTAGGAACTGGAAAATACAACAAAATCCTGTCATTCCCGTAAAAATAATGAAGCATAATCTTGCTGGTTTCTGAGACGGCAAACTGATTTTTCTGTTCCAGTTTTTCAGCTCATTCGGGAAGACTTATACCCTTGCTTGTAACACATCATCACTATGTGGTCGTTTCAAGTCCAAATGCTCTGCCACTAATTCATCTGTGAACAGGTCATTCTCTACTGACTGTCCCACCCACAATCGCAACAACTAAAAATTGCTCAAAAAGTTCAAAGAAAATGAACTCAGAAAGTAAATGAGTACATTTAAATCCTACCCACGTGGCTATTGGTTTTCACCCTTGTTTGCTCACGTGACGCCGTGGGCCTACGGGTGCGTACTGCTGACTCATTGCGTGAGTCATGTGCCGGCCTGCTATCCTCTGAATATGCTTCCAGGCTTTCCTCTTGTTCAGGCAAATCACGCCTCAGCTGTCTCAAGTACCTCAGCTATTGTGGTTGCGCCTTTTTCCTTAATGTGGATGGTAAGGCCCGTCCCAACCATCAAGTATCTGTTCCTTTATCACCAGTGTCTTGAGGCCTTCAAAGTCACTGTCCACCCCACTCAGTTCTACCCACTTGTTGAAATATGGTCCAGTCTAACTCCGAACTGAGTGTATGTCTCACCCTGTTCGATTCTCGCCTCGCGAAACTTACGCCTAAAACCTTCTTCAGTCAAATCATATCCCTTTAGCACCGCCTGTTTCACCTTGTCAAAATCTCTCTGATCCCCTTTTGGGGTAGGGTGGATACTGTGTGTAACGCACGACCTGTCAACAAGGCAGACGGGTTTATTGCCCAGTTATATTCGGGCCAGCCCTCGTGCTCGGCAACCGATTCAAACCGACTGATAAAGGCGCCCGATTGAATCAGTTTCTTCTCTGAACAGTGGGAGTTTAAGTCTAGGTGCGCAACTTTGTCTGCGGCCTACTGACTCAGAACTGGTGTCTATTTCACTGCGATTTTCAGACTTTATTCTTTCCAACTCAATTTGTTTGGCTAAAATCTCCGATTCTTGCTTTGCTCTCGCCCTCTCGCATCTGCTTTAGCTCTGGCAGCTGCACTCTCTGCATCTGCTCTAGCTCTCGCTGCACTTTCTGCCTCTGCTCTAGCTCTGCAGCTGCACTTTCTGCCTCTGCTCTCGTTTTAGCAGCTGCACTTTCTGCATCTGCTCTTGCTCTGGCAGCTGCACACTCTGCATCTGCTTTCGCCTTCGACGCTGCAGTTTCGAGTCTAAGTCTATCAGCCTCGGCATCCGAGTTTCTTTTGACAGCGTCGAGCTGTTCCTTTTCAAACTTCCTTCTTTCAGCCCTTTCATCTCTCTCAGTCTTCTGCTGAGATTCAATGAATCTACGCAGTTCCTTCCTGTATACCCCATTTCTTTCCCCAAACTTACTAGTTTCTCTATGGGGGTAAAACTTTCTTCAGCCATTTCTTTTCTGATATGTTTTAGCACCATTTAAAACAGTTACTCTTATAGACCCGGAAAAAGTTGGTACACAGTTTATCTACTAAACGGTACGAGTACACCAACCAGTGGTAATGTTCCTAACACAAAGGAGCCTTGATCTTAAACCACAGCTTCTGTGAGAGTTAAGACTAGAACCTCGTTCTTCGTTTCTTGAACGACCTTGATTAATACAACCACCCTACACACAAGTCAATACTCAACACACCAAGGTTATCTCTGCACTCATACATGCATATGCACACTCATGCGCGCACCAAACATTCACCTCTCTCTGGAATGGGATGTCACGCATTCGTTTCTCTCCTAACACGACTGAGAACAAGAAATACAATTTCTATGCTACTTATAATTAATCATGAACAATCAAATCACACACAATGAAATATCAAAACATAAAAGATCAATACATCCTAATCCCGGGGTATAATAAAATGACTTCTTACCTGGCCAGGTTTTCACACACACAACCGCCCTTTTACACACACCACAGTTCTTGAAAAAGTCTCTTTCACGTCTTCTTCAGCACTGCTTGATGGTGATGCCCCTTGGTTGACTGGCTCCAGGCTTCAGGACTGGGTCTTCGTGGTGTCTCTGGGATCTCGACGTCGAACTCTTCTTCTTCGTCTTCTTCACCCACCTCTGGGTTCAAATTCAGTTTGTCTGTCTTCACCCCCTCTGGGCTTAAACTTAGTTTCCTTCTCTTCCAGCTTGTCTTTAACTCTAAGACCTTGCTGTCTCTTCTATCTCCCAGACCACGTTTCTCTCGACCCTTTCTCTGTCCTGCTCACTCCTCTCCTCTCTCTCTCTCCTCTGCCTTCTCTCTCTCTCTCCTGGTGTTGTTCTCCCGACACGTTGTTCTCCCTCAGTTTATATAGGGAGGGAAACAAAGGATTCCCCTTCGGGCCATGCCTTTGTCCACGCTGCTTCTCAAGCCCCTAGTTCACAAGTACCCTGAATTCTCCACTCGCTACATTCCACACACATCAGCATTTTTCACACACCCCTACCTAATTGATTAGCAAACACACACTTAGCCCAGATGGACATCGAAAAATTCCCGCCGACTTCGGTGGTCAGTTAACACAGTAATTATCTTAAGGAGGGCTACTACAACCTCCACACGCATTCAGCCAGCCTGACAATAGAACCAACACAGTGACCCACGGCAATACCATCTGAACAAATCCAAGGCCCCCTGCTCTTCACTGACTGTTTACACAAGAACCTCAGCTGACTAAGCATTTAGCGCTCACTTGGGGTGCCGAGGTCGTAGTGGTTACATTCCTTCCCCTTTCGCCACCGGCAGGTCCGAACTCTCTCCTAGGTGTTGTTTGTCATCTGACCACTCGGCCGTGTGCGGTGGGTAAGGTACCCTTTGTTAATTGGTCAATTACCTATTTGTATACCACATACAATGTCCCTTTGTCTCCAAGCGTCTAATGCCTTTTGAGAGGCTTCACGCTCCTTGACACCAATATATTGGCCCGCTCGGTAGACTACTAGAGGCCAATATACTGGCCCTGTTTGAATTTCCCAGAACGCGTCGGTCTTATGCCTATCAGAGTCGTGCTTTTGGTTAGCCAGTCAGAAGCAGCGCTCGTCGCATTCCTTCAGAAACACACTTCCGTCAAAAGAATCTGGTTTTCACTGCGATTTTGACCGACATTACCTTGATTTATTGACAAAATGAGCGACGCTGAGAGCGATTTCGAGGACGACAACATTCCTCATGACACAAGCGACGAATCCATCGGAGATAGCGACTCTGACGGGGATTATGATGGTAATTACAGTTGTTTTCATTCGTAGTTGACTCGACAACGTGACTCGACAACGTGGTCTGTAAACATGTGTACGATGGTTGTTGATAACTTGTATTGGTGATCTGTTTTGATTAGTGTTTGTTTACGTAGTGACAGCTCATGAACAAGTGTGTTAGCTTATTATTGTGTTACTTTATGCTTAGAAAAACGATAAATGTCAAATAAAAAGAGTAGTTTAGACATGAATAAGAGACGGTACGCGGTGTGGCGAAGTAGCTGTGATTACTAACCCTACCCATCCGCACTCTGCTGAGTCTGAAATTTGCCCAGTATATGGTAGGCACAATCTCATATAGTCCAGTTAATGAGGGAAAAGAATAAGCACCAGTCAGTGGCTTTTTTCATCCAGCCCTCAAACAATAAATACATGGTAGAAATCATTGCATCGAACTGTTATTATATTGGGTATTTATATAGCGCCTATCCTCGGTCACAGACCAAGCTCTAAGCGCTTTACAATAACACACTACCTCACTCACTCAAACGGGCTGCCTACAAACTCATAAACAATGAATTACATGGCAATTTAGAATAAGAGAATGCACAATATAACTAGAGGAAGAGAGTGTGGGAGAGAGGGAGGGATGGAAAGCGACTCAAAGAGAGAGAGGGGGGGGGGGGGGGACTTGGAGACACAGAATAAAGAGACGGAGTCTCTGACACAAGGAGAGACAGAAGAAAAGAAGAAGAAGAAGAAGAAGAAGAAGAAAAAGAAGACTAAGGAGAAGAGGAGGAGGAGAGGAGGAGGAGGAGAAGCATATAAAAAAATGGCACATGACAAACTACAATGAAGAAGAGAGAGTGAGTGAGTCACAATGCCAGCAACTGCACTAATTCAGACAGACAGCCCGGCAACCTGTAGGTCACGCGACATAAAACACCTTTGCACGCACCGCTCGGCTCGGCGAGGCACATCTAGGGTACCAAGTTCCAATTATTTCGGATGACACACGCTGTCCGAGTTTGTTTTCATAATGAAAATAAGAAAACAAAATGTGTATGGGACAGAGAGAGGGAGAGAGAGAGAGAGAGGAGAGAGAGAGAGAGAGAGAGAGAGGAGAGAGAGAGAGAGAGAGAGGAGAGAGAGAGACAGACAGACAGACAGACAGACAGACAGACAGAGAGGGGTGTGCGTACGTGCATGTGCATGCGTGGGTTAGTGCAAAATAATTAAAACCCATCGAGGTCGATGTTCTCTCATCCCAGCCCTCTCAGCAGTTCGCTATCAACATTTTACAAGCTGTGATTACAAATCAAGTAAATACATGTAAAGCAAAAAAGATAAAACCACTAATAAAGGACGCAGTTCCGCCAGCAAAGAAAAAATTAGGTAAACTTTTAGGCACGCGCAGTGGTAGTGGCCATTCTACTGACGAGCAGGGGCGTTGGGCTAGGTTGAACACAAAATTTGTAAGCAAACGACCATGTGTGCGTATGTGCAAATTGATGTTGCGAATGTTGCAAAAGTGCGAAGGTGCGTAGTAATCGCTCATGCGTTGACCCGGCTAACTGAATTCAGCGAATCAGACATCGAGAACACAAGCTAGCACGAACTAAGCAGACGACAGTTCATACGATGCTCGTATGATGGATAAATTGCAATAATTTACTCAGGTAAGGTATTTAACACTTGTAATTATCAGTGTATGTGTGTAAGCATGTGGACTCTTCCATTTACAGCCCTGATATGGCCCTTTGCGGTCGGCTGGGCTATAAGCAACATTATCTTATCTTATTACTCTTCCATTTCACATGGGTTAGTTTTTGTAGTGTTTTCGGAAGGCAACAAAGATGGTCAATGTTTATTTGATGTGTGAATTACATTTAAGAATGAGTTATTTTCATTATCATTCCTATTTCTGAAGTAGTTTGGGCATGTATACACAAATCATTTGTATGGAAATAGTTTGGGCATGTATACACAATCATTTGTATGCAAAATATGATGTCATCCATACCAACGGCCAAACTGGCCTTCTCTTCCAAAAGTTGGTGATGGGATTTTACGTGTGTGCAAGATGTTGTGCGTGCGTTCACACCACAGACATAGAAATTAACATCCGTGGTTCACACACGTAACCTATTCGAAGGACTGTATGGGAAATGGAGTCAGGACCAATGTTAACTCCGAGGGGAAAATCCCCCTGTACCGAGATTTGAACCTGCAACCCCAGGATCACGATTCCGGCGCTCCACCTGACGGGACATTCTTACCTACAATGTATTTACTTGTTGATTTTGTAATCACACCTTGGTGTAAAATGTTGATAGCTAACTGCTGAGGGGCTGGGATGAGAGAACACGACCCAGATGGGCTTCATCTTTTTCACACTCACCCATGCATGCATGCGCGGATACACTCACACACACTCACACTCACTCACTCTCACTCTCTCTCTCTCTCTCTCTCTCTCTCTCTCTTCTTCTCTCTCTCTCTCTCTCTCTCTCTCCCCCCTCCCTCTGTCTCTTTCCCTCCTCTCTCTCTGTCCCTCTCTGGGTCTCTCTATCCCACTCTCTGTGTCTCGTACGCGCGCTGGCGCTCATTTGCACACACACACACACACACACCACACACACACACACACTCACAACACACAACACACACACACACACATGGTCTTTGTTTACAAATGTTGTGTGAACACATGTGTGACGGGTCTCCGACGCTCCCCTCGTTATTAAATTGATTTTTATATTCAGGGATGCAGGGGGTTATAGACAGAAGTATTACGCTCCCACAACCAAAATGCGCTCTCGCATAGGCACACGCACTCTGTCATCACATCGGGCCCGCACAAAGGTGACGGGAAACAATAACATTTCATAGAAAATAATCAATTTTTATTCACTTGACTCCGAGCCCCACCCGTCACTACACAATACAACTATCTGTATCATACAACAATGTAAACAGCATACAGACAATTTCATAAATCGCATCCCCTGTTCTTCAGTGATTCTTATTTAGCCAGGAAAGACAATATTCCACTATTCCGTTTGCACCACTTTGATTCTTAAGAGCAATAAAGCGTCCATAACTTGCAGCTTCCTTGGTTGACGTCAGTTTCTCTCATCACTGTACGACCACGAGTGAAGCTGCCACACCGTTGTGTCTCCCGATTGGCAAACCCAGTTGGGGGCACTGGCAAGTAGCTTGAGTTCGCACTCCACGAGTTGGGTCTCCGGACTCCACGTATTCGCCTCTCAGGAAAGGGCTCCTGTCGGCCTCGCCACAGGTCTTCTTCTGGCTGCAAAACCCCACGTTGTAGGGAGATCATGTCTAGGCCCAAAACTGGTTAACAGTTTGGCTGTCGACCGTCCCACACGGAGACAATTCTTTTCGTCGTCGGTACGAGGCTACAGCAACTCCACTGTCATTACGTCCCCACCCAGGAGACAAACAAGGTGACAGCTACCTCTGCTTCACGTGTATTTTCTTGAGCCTCAGAAGACGGGCGGGTTCCACTTTCTTAAGTGCGTCACAACATTTCGCGTTTTCCGTGACCTTATTTCGTTCTCAAGAAGAGAGTACCCGAGTTGTACTGGTCAACAATGGAATCACTGCAACACACATCAGAATTTGTACAATAAATCCCAAGTTATTTTTATTCGCCAATGGAAATCACTAGTCTCCTACACATACACACACTCCACAGTGCTAGGACAACAAAGACTTGGGCACCAGTGGTAATGCATATCCTCCTATTCAAACTCTGATTCGATTCCCCAAGCTACCCATTGAACTAAAGCCTGGACCTCTCTACCGCCATGACTGATGCTTCAATTATTTACTACTCTATAGACCAACAAGGCGCAAACATCGATAGGCTCGGCCTTCCATTATTCCTAGATCAGGAACGACTGAATGGTGCTGTTACTCTGCTGCAGGCTGACGGTCACCTCCGTGACGGGTCACCTGAACGATGTTCCTTTCTGTCCGGCCCACTGGAGAGCCAGTGAATAGCCCCGTGTTCGGGACTGGACACTGTACCAGGACCGGCAAGTCGGCATCTCATCGTCATATCCCTCGGACATGCGAAAACACCTTCCTAGCACTGCTCCGCTTCAGTATACGTTCGGGGTTTCCCCATGGTGATGCTGAATTCGCAACTTGATGACCAAGGACGTGTTCAACTACAGCAACTACCTTAATTTGCCTAAATGCTCGTGAAATTCGGGCGACTCATGACACCCGTACTAAGATTGTTGTTCAATCAACATTTCCTCCAGGACGGAATGTTCTCCATTGGAATAAACAAACGCAGTTTGCTTGGGTGATATTTCAGTACTACCTCTATGCTTTAAAACATCACTTCCATAACTCTATTACTTGGATAATGTACCCAATTTAAAACAATAAATCAGTAAGATATTCCATTGTATAACTAGTCATAAACTGGCTTCAAATATATTCAAGAAATCTTCTATTAGCATTAGCTATCAGCATGTCATCATATTAATTAATCATTCATTCATTCTAATATAGCATCAACCATGATTACCCAACATAAAATTAGGATGTGTGGCCCCAGTCTATAATCAAAATCAATTAAGGCTTGTGGACCAGCTAGTAACATCAAAATCAAAATTCAGGCGGTGTCGGGCCCCAATCTGCTCACACCGGTCTCAACACAATCTGCAAAATCAAAAAATTTATCCTGATTTAACAATTAAGGACATTTCACACCTTTACCGTGATGTGACAAATCAAATAGCAAACAGATATCAACAGAAAAATATAAATCATATAACATGAGCAGCACTCAACCATAATGACAATGAACAAAAGAACTTCAACTGATACCATTAATCAGAAAATTTTAAAACAACAAATGAACAAAAGTCTCATACCGCCCTATATGGGCAATCAAAAATCAATAAAAACAAACTGGCCCGCTAAATTATTTACACAGGTAGCTGTCCGTACATTACAGATGGACTGCTCACACACACCTCAATCACAGCAGACGTATTGCATTGTCCTACCATTGTCATGCTTTGTTGTTCAATACTATGAGCAAACCAGGAGGCATTACTCCAAAACCTAGACTACTCTGCCCTCTCATCTTGTCGGTTTGTGCTCGCCATAGTACCTTGGGAGATAGTTTGCGCATTCAGGCTTTAAAGAGAGTCAGCACACCTTCACACAGTTTAGTCTTAACGGAGCGCGTGGAAAATCTGCGCGATTCATCTTCTAGCTGTCGCAACATGCACTTGCGACGACGATATCTCCCTTTTACAAAATGTTATGAGTTGATCCTCACTATTCTTATGAACGATTTTCATTCTCTTGTGGAATTTCCTTGGTTCGAATACCCACTCGTGGCTATGCCCACTTACTTGTGACCTTTTTTCCGTTCCTTTTCCCAACAATGGGCTGTTGCCCTGTGTGCTGACTATTCTTGGCTTTTCCTAAAGATAGCTGGTCTCTTGACCTTCATGCCATGATTATTACTGCCTCCTGGTCCCAAACAGCTGCTGGTTCAGTTATCTGTGGTCCATGTTGCCCCGACTGAGGTCCGCACGTGGCTCTACTTTTCTGATACCACGGCAACGCCAACAAATCTTTAGAAACCACACTACGGACCATGGCTCACTGCACCGCCACTACGGACCTCCGTGGCACGGCAAGCCACTACGGCCACATCAATGGCTACGGCACGCCACTACGGCCACCCTCCTTGGCCTACGGCCCGCCTCTACGTCCTATTTCAGGTCACTGCTCCAACACCACGGCCACTTCATGGCCTACACTAGTCCACTGCTAGGGCGCCTGTGCACGCAACTGCGTTTGCTTTAACTTTTACCCTTACTGCTTGCTTTCCCAACTTGGACTGGCAGCTGGCTAGGCTTCAGGGTGATATATACCCCCCTATCAAAGCTGGTTAGGGAAGATTGTTTTGCACGGCTGCAGTGAGGTGTATCCTGACAAAACTCTGACTCCACTTTGAAAGGGCCCAAAGGTAGCCGATTAATTCTACATCTGCTATCGCACGCAGGTGGTTTCCCGGTATAGTCTGTCTCTCTCACAAAACCGGGCTCTCCATTTGCGCTAGAGTTCTGTCCTGTATTCTAATAAGCAGGTAACCGCTTCCGTTTACTATGCCTAGTAGGTTGGTGGCGGTACTTGGCCTTGCTGTTGAATTATTTCAAACGCAACACTGAGTGTATTAGCACTCCGATACATTCCTTGGCGATATGCCCTCTCGCCCTCACTTTAAAACATGTGCGTTTAACTTATCATTCTCTTGAGTCCCATGTTGCAAGGGACATTGAATGCGTTTTAACTGCGGTCTCGCCTCTGTTTGTAGGGAGTGGCGAAATCATCCTGACTGTGTGTCTTGTGGCATGACGGGTCGACTGGTTCGATCCCTATAAATATACGCTGATCATGGCTGATTCATACCTGTCTGCAACTTTTCAATAATCTCTAACATTCTAATTCTTTCGCCAAGTATATGTGATCCTTCCGACAAGTGGAGAGAATTTGTCCTTAACGATTCTTCCTCAAAGATTCAATTGTTGTGTTCCATTGTTCCTAACCTTATCATTTATCAAAGAGAGCCCTTAAGCCGATTAAAGGAATGTACGTGTGTCTCACCTGATGTACGGACGGTTTCTTGAAACTTTTCTAATCTATCGGGGTACCTGGTACTCTGAAACCAAAGCATCGCGCACGATCATAATCTGTCTGTTTTTCGGTGGTAAGCAGAAAAAGCATCCCTAGCTTTGGGTGTCAGCAGAGCAGGACAATTTTGTGGCCCACCGTTTCGTGGATTAAGCTGATCTTTGGCAATCCTTCAAATTGCGAAATGAAATCCTCTAAATGGTCGGCTTATCATCGAACTTGGATATTGTCAAGGGATGACATGTGGTGCAAAGTTCACTTGATGGTTTTGGTCCCGTCCGTTCTTTCTCCAATTTTATTTTTTCTAACTCAAACTGCACTTATCTTTCTCTTTCTCTTTTCTCTTTTCCGTTTATTTTCTCTCTCTCTCTTTCCTCCTTATCCCTTTTCTTCTCTTACCCTTCCTTCTTTCCGTTTCTCTTTCTCTCTCTCTTTTACCGTTCTCTTTCTCTTCTCTATTCGTTTCTTTCTCTTTCCTTTTTTCCCGTTACTTTCTTCTCTCTTGTTTCGTTCGTTTCTATCCTCTTATCCCGTCTCACTTTCTCTCTCATCTTTTTTCCGTTCTCTTATTTCTCCTCTTTTTCCCTTTCCCTTTCTTCTACTCTTTTGCTCGTTCTCTTTCTCTCTCCTCTTTCCGTTCTCTTTTCTCTTCTTTATCCCGTTCTCTTTTTCTCCTCTTTTTTCACCTTTTTTTCTTTCATCTTGTTCTTCCCGCTCTTTGTATTTCTGAGCCTCGATTACAGGGGAGTTTATCTACATATGCCTCTGTTCCGGACCCTTTAGTACTAAAGGCTTTTCCTTCTTCTATGAGTGTATCTTTCGTGGTACCTATTGTTCAGCCCCTCTTCAGTCGACATTTGAATCTATATAAACCCTCGATTGCTAGTTAATAAACCACAGTAACTAAGCGTGATATCCACACGATCATTGTAAATAAGCGATCAAATAGTTGTGTACACACAATCAACTCAAAGCAACCAAAATCAAGCAAAAGTTCAAATAACAAGGCACTGTCCTGAAAAAAAAAAAAAAAAAGAAGATCAAAACAATCAACATAATGACTAACGTCTTTAGGTAAGAAAAAATAAAATCTAGGTTTCCACAAATTGCAAATTTCAAATTCCTGCAATTGAACAAAACCAGTATTCAAAATCTCTTATGGCTCATTTATGTCTTCCCGGACGACAGTCCCCAATTTGTGACGGGTCCTCCGACGCTCCCCTCGTTATTAAAATATGTTTTTATATCAGGGATGCAGGGGGTTTAGACAGAAGTATTTACGCTCCCACAAACCAAATGCGCTCTCGCATAGGCACAGCACCTTGTCACTCACTCGGGCCAGACATAGGTGACGGAAGGAAACCAAAAACATTTCATAGACATTATCAATTTTTATTCAAATTGACTCCGAGCAACACCCGTCACTAACACTACAACTATCTGTATCAGACAACATTGTAACAGCTACAGACATTTATTAAATGCTCCCCTAGTTCTTCTGTGATTCTTTTTTAGCCAGGAAAGACAATATTCCAACTATTCCGTTTGACAATTTATAAACTTAAGAGCATAAAGCGTCCATAATTGCCAGCATCTTGGTTGACCGTCAGTTTTTCTTCCACTGTACGACCACGAGCTGGAAAAGGCACACGTTGTGTCTCCGATTGGCCAAATCTCAAGGTGGGGGGACACTGGAAGTAGCTTGTGTCGACCCTCACACCGAGTCTCCCGGAATCACCGTACTTCGCCTCTCCACGGTATGGCTCCTGTCCGGGCTCTCCTCAAAGGTCTTATATGCTGCAAACACCCACCGTTGTCTGGCAGTCCTGTTGTCCCCAAACAGGTTAACTCCGTCCTTGCTGTCGGGACGTCACACGGGAGGACATTCTTAACGTCGTCGGCTCCGAGGCTAACTGCAACTCCACTGTCTCTACGTCCCACCAGGAGACAAAGGCGAAACAGCTAATCTCTGCTTCACGCTGTATTTTATTGAGCCCTCAGCAATACGGGCGAGTTCACTTTCCTTTAGTTGAGTACACACTTACTCGTTTTCCGAGCCACTTATATTCGTTCTCAAAAGGAAAGAGAGAACCCGAGTTTAACTGGCTCAACCATTGGTTTACGGACACACACAATCAAGATTTGTACAATAAATCCTTGTTATTTTTATTCCGCGATGGAATCACTGTCACCTAAACATACACACTCCTCAGTGATTGCGCCAACAAAGACTTGGGCACCCTGTGGTTAATGCAAACTCTATTCATAACTATGTTCCGTTCCCCAGTACCCATTGAACTAACAGCTTGACCTCTCTACCGCATGACTGATGCTTCAGTATTTATACTATAGCATCAAGGCGCAATCCACTCGATTAGGCCGCAGCCTTTACATTCATTCTCAGAACAAGGAGATGAATGGTCGTGTATCTGCCTGCAGGTGACGGTCACTAACCCGTGACGGTACTGACACGATTGCATTTCTGTCGGGCCATTGGATAGCCCAGTGATTAGCCAGCCAGTGGTCGGACTGGACTCTCCTGTACCCTGGACGCGGCAAGTCGGCAAATTCTCGTCACTTCCCTCGGACTTGCGAAACACTTCTAGCCTCTCCTCTGCAGTATACGACTCGGGGGTATCCCCCTGGTGATGCTGTATTTGCACACTTGAAGACAAAGGAAGTGCTTCAACAACAGGCATCCCTTAAATTTGCCTAAATGATCGAGATCATTCGGACGATCATGAAAAACATGTTAATTTTGTGGGTGAGACATGATTAGCAACAAAGATAGTTGATGTTTTATAGTATGATGTGTGAATTCATTGGTTGTGGTGAGACACAATCAAACTGAGGGATACTATAAACGTTTATGGTGTTTGTCTCTCATGTCTCTCTCTGTGTGTGTGTGTGTGTTGTGTTGTGTGATGTGTGTGTGTGTGTGTGTGTGTGGGTGTGTGTGTGTGTGTGTGTGTCGGGCGCGTGGGTGTGGTGTGTTTACCTTTTCTCTTGCTTCCAGTTTTGTTGTGTTTTTTGGAAGGATGTATACTATTCTCGGTGTGTTGTCATTTCAAATGAGCAAGTGTTTCAAAGGTTCACCGTCGCAGCATTCAACATTTCTGCCACATAAGATGTATGTCGCACATACACGGATCCTTCAGGGGTAAGAAAAGAACAAGACCCCACCCCCCTCCCCCTTTTTATGTTTGTTGACTGTGTACGCTATTTCAAGCTGAGAGATGCACCCAAATGGACGTGTCTTCTGTGTGTGTGGGTGGGTGTGTCCGCGGTGTGTGGTGCGTGCGGGCGCGTGTGTGCGTGCGTGCGTACTCAGTACGTGATTTTCGTCTATTAATGTCATCATTCGCCATTTTGTCTGCTTCCTCAATCTGGGCCTCTTTCTTCTTTTTCTATATTTTTTTCTTTTCTTGTGCTATATATGCTTGTGGTTATTATTGTTATCGTTTTGGGTTCATTACCCTTTATTAAGCATTGTTGTAAATCCAAGTGCTGATGATCAAGAACCTTGGAGAAAAGATTTTGTACACTTTTTTATAAATGTGATTTTTTCCCTCTCCCTCATGTTTGGGAGGCCGGTGTTTTCTCTCTCTCTCTTCTCTCTCTCTCTTCTCTCTCTTCTCTCTTCTCTTTCTCTCTCTCTCTCTCTTCTCTCTCTTCTCTCGAACAGCAGTACATGTGTTTATGTTATATTGATTTTATACAACTTGTGCAAATGTGTAAAATTATATGCCTTTGATGTGAATCTGTCTTTGGAATAGTAGACCATGCCCATGTGTATATGGTATGTATACAACAAACATGTATCATTGTATGAATCTGTATGCTTTGGATGAAATGTCGTGATCAATCCCTCCATTGGCAGTAGAGGTAATGTAACTGAAATTTGTGATTTGAACCGAACAACCCCTATGTATAAACAGACGCCCACAGTGATCCGCTCCTTACACCACCCCATCGCCAGCCGCCAGCACCGGGGCCGCCGTCGCCTTTTCCGCAACCACGGCGACGAGGAGGAGTCGCGTTTTTGCAAAGTTCTTTCTTGGTTAGTTTTATTATTCATTATTTACTTCGATTTTTTGTTTTTCTCTTCATTAGCGCTCCATCGGGTTGGAGGGGGGCGGGGGACTTCTTGGGGTGGGGGGTATGTCGTAGGAAAAGTATTCAACAAACATGGTAAGGGGGCGGGGATCTGAAGGGGGGGGGGGGGGGGGGGGGGGGGGGTTTACACCGGCAGTGGCAATGTTTTTGAGCAAGGAAAAAACTATCACGGTCTCCTTGGTCTGCTTGTAATGTAGCGTCGTTCACGTGCGAGCATGTATGAGGAAAAGGAAGATTGCAGTGAGAAGGAGCGAGTGTGTAAAAGATTAGTCGATAGCGGGTGGCATCATTTTTTTTTTCAAAAGGAAACATCACCATGGATAAATTATAGTATGAAATTAAAAGGGGCGATTATTCGTTAGTAAACAAACCATTCCAACGATGACTAGATTAACAAATTGGTTCACTGAACGGCAGGGTCTGGGTAAATATGAAAAAGATGATGTCTCTTTTGTGCTTGAGGCAAAAAAAAATACTCCAATATACTTTTTTCAGGAACGCATTTTTCTAAAACCTAGAACTTTAAATCGGACTGAATGGGGATATGTGTGTAGTTTATCATCAAATAATTAGTAGATCCCGAGGTTTAGGTCTTCTCTTCAATATAACAATTTCGATTTTAAGATAGAGAGAACAATAAAAAAATAACAGTGAAAGGTAATATATAATTTCGATTATTAACACACTGGAATAAACCGGATTTTGTTTGTGAATATATTGGTCAAAAAAGAGACCAGATTTTTATAAAAGTATCCAAAAGAAATAGAAGGAATTCTGCGTTACAAATGTAATATTAGAGGAGACGGAACTTGTATCTTAATCAAATTAGATTTTATAATGACAAGCATATTAATAACATTTATTAAAGCTAGTGTTCAGTATTATAAAGGATTTCCGATCTAGAGCTGGTAGTATTGGCGCGAATCAACAGGAAATTACTGTTTCGTTACTGGAGAGAATGCAACCGTTCAACAAAGTCGATTGATTTTTTTTGTTTTCTGTCTCGTTGTCTGTAAGCAAACAAAAAAAAAAAAAAAAAATGCTGATTATTCTGTGGGCTACAGGGAGTACGAGTGTTCATTTCATAATAACCTTAGAATTTGAACTTTAGGAAAGAAGAAAAAAAATTGTTTTGGAAATTTAATGATCCTTACTGAAAGATTTGCAACATTGTAGAATTATTATGAAATATCGAAAGAGTGAAAGACGTATGCAGTATTTACCGTAGCAAAAGAACAAGAATTACTGACATTCAAACAACGAGGTTCAATTTACTTTATCTGACCAGTTGTTCTAGACATTTTTTCTAATGGAATTCAGAGCAAAAACAATTTTCAGATTAAAATAAAAAAAAAAAAAAGAAAGGAACTTAACGCGAAAGAACGAGAGTTAGACACCAACCTACAAGAAGGGAAAAGATAGTTCAAAAGTAAAGTGACTCAAATGCTTTACAAGAAAAGAAGAAAAAATTGTTAGAATCAGAAATAATAAAATCATGGGAGTTTATAATTTTGCGTTCCAAAGGAGATGGGTATAGGATGTGTGAAAAAGTAAACCGTACTTTTGTTCCCTTTGAGAAAGACCATTCGTGAGCAAACAAATGTTTATACACTTGTAACAATGGAGACCGGGATCACTTTCAGAAATGACGAGATTTTGGAAGAAAACTAGAAACATATCTATAAAGATTATTTGAAGAAAATCAAACCAAATGTGACTTAGAACAATATATCATAAATTACCAAACACTACACTAAATTAGGAAATCTGTAATTTGGAAGGTATATAATTCAAAGAAGAAGAAACGATAGCGTTAAAAGCTTATGAAAAATGTATAAAAGTCGGGTTGAATGTTAATTTTTTCAAATTTTTTGGATGCAAAACTAAAAAAATTGGGCGATTTTGTAGTCTGGTCCATTAAACGAAGGTTTCAGTAACGGGTAAAAATGTCCATAACAAAGGGAAGGGTTTATATAATGTGTCTGCAAAAGGGCGATAAGCCAAAAGTATTTTTGAAAAATGGCGACGATTACCTTTTAAATGTTAATATAAGATCGGGTCATCGTGTATAGCAACAGAAATAAGACCGTGCTTCCAAAAGTTATATTGAAGATCAGACTGGTTTATAAAAGACAGATCATTGGAGATAAATTTGAGAATATTCTACGGACGATATGCCTATTTAGAAAGAAGAATTTGCCTGGAATGCTGTATCAATGATTTCAAAAAATGCGTTCGATTCGGTGGAGCTGGTAGTTCATAGAAAAAAAACTCCCTACTTGTTTTCAGTCTCTAGCCAATTACCAGTAGGTTTTCAGATTCTTTTGGTGATTTAGCCATTAAAATGGGGAATGTGCTGTTCAGGTTGCCACCAACAAGAATAAACCTCTGAGTATGAAATTCTGCATGTAGGTCACAAGGTTGTGTTCTCTACTGTGAGCAAGATTTTGTGTGTCCTCGAGGTGAAAGGTCGTGTCATGTCACCAAAATGTCACCCCAATGTGTAATGCGATGGTGACACTTTTAATACAGAAGAATTGGGAGTCATTTTGGTCTCTGTAAACACTGGCGGCTTCGGTCTGTGGCAGTGAAATAGATCCATCTGGTGTGGTCAGCCGTGAATCAAAGTCAAGCTCTCAGTGTGTGTCAGGTGAATCAAAGTCAAGCCTTAGAGTGGTCAGCCGTGAATCAATGTCAAGCTACAGAAGTGGTCAGCCGTGTTGAAACAATTTAAGCCTCACAGAGTGGTAGCGTTGAACCAAATTCAAGCACACAGAGTAGTCAGCCAGTGAATGAAAGCCAAGCTCACAGAGTGGTCAGCGTGATTGAATCAAAGTCAGCTCACAGTGTGGTCAGCCGTGAAACTAAATTCAAGCTCACAGAGTTCTTTGTCGCCGTGAATCAAAGAACAATGGCCTCAGAGAGTGGTCAGCGTTGATTCAAGTCAAGCATCAAAGGACTGGTTCAGCCGTGTGAATAAATTTAAGCCTCACAGAAGGTCAGCCGTGAATCAATGTCAAGCCTCACAGAGTGGTCAGCCGAACTAAATTCAGGACTAAGAGTGGTCTGCCGTGAACTAAATTCAAGCCTACAGAGTGGTCAGCCTTGAACTAAATTACAAGGCTTCGGAAATAGTGGTCAGCCGTTGACTAAATTCAAGCCTCACAGAGTGGTCAGACGTGAACTAAATTCAAGCCTCACAGAGTGGTCAGGCGTGTGAATCAAATTCAAGCTCACAGGTGTTCAGGTGAATCAAATTCAAGCTCACGAGGTGGTCAGTCAATGAACAAGTTATAGTTCAATGTGTAGGTAGCAGCAGGGACAGTTAGGCTAACTCGGACATGTGCGGTGGCCCTTCAATTAATGGGCTCCAGATGTTAAACTACACAACAGTGTCTACCAAAGCAAATCTCATGCTAAAGTGAAGCTGGAGGAAACGGCCACACAGAATACCTTTTCTTTTTCTCGTTTTTCCGCTCCCTTGTATTTCTACCTCGATCACGGGCAGTTCTCATCTACATAGCCTTTCCCATCCGACCCTTAGTCCTAAGCTTTTCTTCTTCATGAGCCACTTTCCCATGACCTATTGCCACACCTCGTCATCGACATCGAAGCTATCTACCCTCGATCACTATTAAACACCACAGAAACAAGCGAGATATCCCACACACTTGTAAAAAGCGTCAATGTGTCTACACACATCAACCTCAAAACAACCAAATCAAGCAAGTTCAAATACAAGCCCAGTCATGAAAAAAAAAAAAAAAGAAGATCAAAACAATCAACACATACTAACGTCTTTCCAGGTAAAAAAAAAAATCTAGGTTTCCACAATTACGAACAAATTTAAAATTTCCCTTTGAAATTGAACAAAACCCAAATCAAAATCACTTAGGGCTCATTTATGTTCATCCCGGAAACGACATCCCCAATTTGTGAGGGGTCTCCGACGCTCCCCCTCGTTATTAAAATTTAAGATTTTTATATTCAGGGATGCAGGGGTTATAACAGAAGTATTTTACGCTCCACAACCAAAATGCGCTCTCCATAGGCACACGCACTCTTCACTCACATCGGCCCGCACAAAGGTGACGGAAAACCAATAACATTTTCAAAGAAAATAAACAATTTTTATTCAACTGACTCCGAGCCCCCACCCTCACTACACAATACAACAATCTGTATCATACAACCAATGTAACAGCATACAGACAATTTCATAAATCGCATCCCCTGTTCTTCAGGTTTCTTATTTAGCCAGGAAAGACAATAATCCCTATTCCGTTGCACACTTATAAACTTAAGAGAAATAAAGCGTCCATAACTTGCCACATTCCTTGGTTGACCCGTCAGTTTCTCTCATCCCCCTGTACGACCACGAGCTGAAGCTGCCACCACCGTTGTGCCCCTCCCGATTGGCCAAATCCCAGTTGGGGGACACTGGCAACGTAGCTTGAGTCGCACCCTCACACCGAGTCTCCCGGACTCCACCGTACTTCGCCCTCTCCACGGAAAAGGGCTCCTGTCGGCCCTCTCCCACAGGTCTTCTCTGCTGCAAACACCCCACCGTTGTCTGGCAGCTCCCGTCTAGGCCCAACAGGTTAACACCGTCTTGCTGTCGACCGTCCCCACACGGGAGACAATTCCCCGTCGGCTCCGAGCTACAGCAACCCCACTGTCATACGTCCCCACCCAGGAACAACAAGGCGACAGCTAATCTCTGCTTCACGCTGTATTTCTTTAGCCCCAGCAAGACGGCGAGTTCACTTTCCCCTTAAGTGAGTCACACACTTTCCCCGTTTTCCGAGCACCTTATATTTGTTTCTCAAAGAAAGAGAGAACCCGAGTTTAACTGGCTCAACCAATGGAATCACCGGCACACACACATCACACATTGTACCAATAAATCCCCAAGTTATTTTTATTCCGCCAATGGAATCACTAGTCACCTACACATACACACACACCACAGCTGCCCAGCGCCAACAAAGACTTGGGCACCCCAGTGGGTTTATGCATAACCTCCTATTCCCAAAATCATGTTCGATTCCCCCAAGCTACCCATTGAACTAACAGCCTGGACCTCTCTACCGCCATGACTGATGCTTCAAGTATTTTCTACCTCTATAGACAACAAGGCGCAAACCACTCGATAGGCCGCAGCCTTCCATTCATTCCCCCAGAACAAGGACGACTGAATGGTCCGCTGTACTCTGCCTGCAGGCTGACGTCACCTACCCGTGACGGTCACCTGACACGATTGCCTTCTGTCCGGCCCACTGGGGAGCCCAGTGAATAGCCAGCCAGTGGTCGGACTGGACACTCCTGTACCCAACCGCAAGTCGCAACTCCTCGTCACATTCCCTCGGACATGCGAAACACTTCCTAGCACTCTCCCTCCTTCATATACACTCGGGGTATCCCCCCTGGTGATGCCTGAAAATTCGCACACTTGAAGACCCAAGGAACGTGCTCTCAACAACACAACTACCCTTAATTTGCCAAAAAGCTCGAGAACATTCGGCCGACTCATGACAACATGAAATAATTTGTGGTGAGACAGGAATAGAAAACAAAGATAGTTGATGTTATATTATGATGTGTAAATTTACTTTGGGTTGAGGTGGACAACATCAAACTGAGGGATACTAAACGTTTCCTGGATGTTTTTCTCTCTCTCTCTCTCTTGTGTGTTTTTGTGTGTGTGTGGTGTGTGTGTGTGTTTTGGGGGTGTGTGTGTGTGTGTGTGTGTGTGTGTGCGCGTGTGTGTGTGTGTTTACCTTTCTCAACTTGCCTTACAGTTTTTTTGTGTTTTTTGGAAGGATGTACTACCTATTCACGGTGTGTTTGTCATTTCAAATTGAGAAAGTGTTTCAAAGGTTCACACGACGCACGCATTCACATTCTCTGCACATAAGATGTATGTACGCACATACACGGAATCCTTCAGGGGTAAAAAAGAACAAGAACCCCCCCACCCCCCTCCCCCTTTTTTATGTTGGTTGATGTGTACGCTATTTCAAGCTGAGAGAATGCACCAAATAGTTTTCTTCTGTGTGTGTGGGTGGGTGTGTCCCCCGCGTGTGTGCGTGGCGTGCGCGCGTGTGTGCGTGCGTGCGTAAATCAGTACGTGATTTTCGTCATAATTGTCATCATCGCCATTTGTCTGCCTCCTCCTCCTCTGCCTCTTTCTTCTTTTCTTTCTTTCTTTCTTCTTCTTGTGCTATACTACTGCGTGGTTATTATTGTTATCGTTATTGGGTTTCATTACCCTTATTAAGCATGTTGAAATCCAAGTGCTGATGACTCAAGAACCCTTGGGGAAAAGATTTTTGCTACACTTTTTATAAATGTGATTTTTTCCCCCCTCCCCCTCAATTTGGGCCGGTGTTTTCTCCTCTCTCTCTCTCTCCTCTCTCTCTCTCCTTTTCTCTCTTCTCTCTCTCTCTCTCTCTCTCTCCTCTCTCTCTCTCCTCTCTCCTCTCGAACAGCAGACATGTGTTTATGTATATATTGATTTATACAACATGTGCAAATGTGTAAAATTATATGCCTTTTGATGTGAATCTGTCTTTGGAATAGTAGACATGCCCATGTGTATTATGTAGTGTATACAACAAACATGTATCAATGTATACTCTGTATGCCTTTGGATGAAATGTCGGTGATCTTGGAGGGGGAGGGGGGTGTATTCGCAGGGAGAGGAGAGGTTTTTGCAATGTTTTATTGTTATTTTTATTATTATTATTATTACTTGATTTTTGTTTTTCCTCTTCATATCGCTCCATCGGGGTGGGGGGCGGGACTTCGGGGGGTGGGGTGTATGTCGTAGGAAGTCATCAACAAAACACTGGTAAGGGGGCGGGGAGGGGGGGGGGGGGGGGGTTACACCGGCACGTGCAACTGTTTTTGAGCAAGGAAAAAACTATCACGTCTCCATGGTCTGCATGTCATGAGCGACGTTCACGAGCGAAGCATGAATGAAAAAAGGGAAAAGATTGCAGTGAGAATGCGAGCGAGTGTGTAAAGATTAGTCCGACTAGCCGGTGGCCATTTTTTTTTTCAAAAGGAAACATCACATGGATAATTATAGTGAAATAAAAAGGGGCGATTATTCGTTAGTAAACAAACCATTCCACGATGACTAGCATAACAATTTGTTCACTGAACGGCCAGGGTCTGGGTAAATATGAAAAAAGAATGGATGTCTTTCAGTGCTTGAGGCAAAAAAAATACTCAATATACTTTTTACAGGACACGCATTTTACTAAAAACCTAGAACTTTAAATCCGTGCTGAATGGGGATATGAGTGTGTATTATCATCAAATAATAGTAGATCACGAGGTGTAGGTATTCTCTTCAATAACAATTTCGATTTAAGATAGAGAGAACAATAAAAAAAAAACAGTGAAGGAAAATTATATAATTTCGATTATTAACACACTGGATAAACGGATTATGTAGTGAATATATATGGTCCAAACAAAGACGACCCAGATTTTTATAAAAGTATCCAAAAGAAAATAGAAGAATTATGCGTTACAAATGTAATATTAGCAGGAGACTGGAACTTCGTACTTAATCCAAATTTAGATTAATTATAATTACAAGCATATTATAACATTAAAGCTAGTGATACAGTATTATAAATGATTTCCGATCTAGAGCTGGTAGATATCTGGCGCGAAACTCAACCCAGGAATTACTCGTTTCGTTACCTGGAGAAGAATGCAACCGTTTCAACAAAGTCGTTTGGGATTTTTTTTGTTTCTGACTCGTTGCTCAGTAATGCAAACAAAAAAAAAAAAAAATGCTGATATTCTCGTGGGATACAGGAGTAACGAGTGATCATTCACTAATAACCTTAGAATTGAACTTTAAGAAAGAGAAAAAAATATGTTTTGGAAATTTAATGCATCCTTACTGAAAGATTGCAACTATGTAGAAATTATTAATAAATAATCGAAAGAGTGAAAGAACAGTATGCAGTATTACCGTATGCAAGAACAAGAATTACTGACATTCCAAACAACGAGATACAATTTACAATATCAGACCAGTTGTTCCTAGACACTTTACTAATGGAAATCAGAGCAAAAACAATTACATATTCAATAAAAAAAAAAAAAAAAAAGAAAAAGGGGAAATTAACGCGAAAGAACGAGAGTTAGACCACAAAATACAAGAACTGGAAAAAGATAGCTTCAAAAGTAAAAGTGACTCAATGCTCTTACAAGAAAAGAAGAAACAATTGTTAGAAATCAGAAAAATAAAAATGGACGGTATAATTTTGCGTTCCAAAGCGAGATGGGTATCTGAGGAGAAAAAGTAAACCGGTACTTTTGTTCCCTTGAGAAAAGACACTTCGTGAGCAAACAAATGTTTACACTTGTAACACATGGAGACCGGACACTTTCAGAAACAGACGAGATTTTGGAAGAAACTAAAACATTCTATAAAGAATTATATGAAGAAAATCAAACCCCAAAAAAGTTGACTTAGAACAATATATCATAAACTTACCAAACTAACTAAATTAGAATCTGATAAAATGAAGGTAAATATCTAAGAAGAAGCAACGATAGCGTTAAAGCATATGAAAAATGATAAAAGTCGGGATGACTGTTAATTTTTTCAAATTTTTCTGGAA
>CM031595.1:203965-218588 GCA_018398815.1 Conus ventricosus
GTAGGTAATCAAATTAACAAACTGGATCTTAAAAGTCACCGCATCGAATGCCTAGTCACTGTGCCTAATTAGGATACGAACGTTCTCAGGAATACATGCATCATTTATCAAGTAAGCGTGTGAACCAAAATGGGCATTTCTCGGCAGTGAGTTTTTTTTTTTTCATTCCACCTGTTGGTTCTAAGTTAAAAGCTAGTTAAAGTGGACACGTTCGTTTTACTGTGGGGCGCTCCATTCCTTCACGGCAACTTGGCACTATTATGTTTTCACACCGGACGTCATGTTGACCAGTTGGAAACCGTTACTGTTTTAGTGCATTTATATTGCAATAACAGTGACTGGACATAGTTTAAAAAACAAAAAAAAACAAATCAAAAAAGACCTCCTTCTTGGCAACTTGGTACTATTCATGTTTTCCAACCGGATTGACGGCGGTTCTGTTGACCAATTACACGATTGATAATGTTGGCCGTTTTTGAATGACGTGGTTGATAAATGTTCACTATTTTCAGTGACACGGTTGACAGTGTTGACGATTTTTAGTGACACGGTTGACAGAGGTGACCATTTTCACTTATTTCAGTGACGGTGTGAACAGCATTGAATTTTCAGTTACAGATTGGCAGTGCTATTTTCATTGACACGGTTGGCAGTCTTGATTATTTTCATTGACAAGGTTGACTATTTACCTATTGTTGACTATTTTCGTTGACAAGGTTCACTGTTTTCATTGAAATTCTGAGTGTGTTGACTATTTTTGTAACAGGGGAGATAGCGTTGACTATTTTCAACGACAAGATGTAGTGCTGACCATTTTCATTGGACACAATGATCATGTTGAGTGTTTCATGTGACAAGATTGGCAGGGTTTACTATTTTCAAGAGGAAGTGATAGCGTTGATACTTTTCAGCGACAACCAAGACAGCTCTGACTATTTTCAATGAACACAGTGACGAGTAAACAAATTCGGTGACAGGTTATGACAGAGTTGATACTTTCCTGACAGTAGTGATTTCAGTGACTGGGTGATAGTGTTGACTATTTTCAGTGACTGGGTGGAGTAGCGACTAAGCGTTGACTATTTTCAGTGACTGGGTGATAGCGTTGACTATTTTCAGTGACTGGGTGTAGATAGCGTTGACTATTTTCAGTGACTGGGTGATAGCGTTGACTATTTTCAGTGACTGGGTGATAGCGTTGACTATTTTCAGTGCTGGTTGATAGCGTTGACTGTTTTCAGTGACTGGGGGATAGCGTTGACTGTTTTCAGTGACTGGGTGATAGCGTTGACTGTTTTCAGTGACTGGGTGATAGCGTTGACTGTTTTCAGTGACTGGGTGATAGTGTTGACTATTTTCAGTGCTGGGTGATAGCGTTGATTGTTTTCAGTGACTGGGGGATAGCGTTGACTGTTTTCAGTGACTGGTTGATAGCGTTGACTGTTTTCAGTGACTAAGGGATAGTGTTGACTGTTTTCAGTGACTGGGGGATAGCGTTGACTGTTTTCAGTGACTGGGTGATAGCATTGACTGTTTTCAGTGACTGGGGGATAGCGTTGACTATTTTCCAGGGTTCCCACAGATTATGAGATATCAGAAAAAAAGTTCAAGTGGTTTTCAAGGGAATTTCCAGGGGTTAGCAGCTTCATTCAAGGGGTAGTAATTAACAACTTTCTTGCAAAGTTATGTTTATTAAACTCTATGAGCAGCCTGTTACTATCAATCATTAACTTAACATCCTTTCTTACCTCGTATTCATGCTAGCACAACTGGTCAGGTCGTTTCACTGCAGGCAAACTTGTCAGCAACAGAAACACGACGGAAACATTTTTTTGAATATCTCCCCAACACCAGTGAAACTGTGATAAGAGTAATGCTTCTCCATGGCAAACAAAGTCCAATACACCTCAGCAGTTAGGACATCGTTCTTGGTGCACGATTCGTCGATCGTTTTCTGTTTAGAAAAGCTGCTTGAAGACCCTGCAGCTGCTGATGTGGAAGGTGCATCTTGAGACCCCCCTGTCACTGCAGTAAAACTTGAAGTTGAAGGCAGTTGACTGCCAGTCTCCTGCCTTGCACCCGGTGGTTCAGATCTTGGTGAGGAGTTTCGGTTTCCAAGAGTGAATCCATGCATGGTCAGCTGTGTGGCACCACCGGCATTTCTCTTATTCTCATGTTCATGTTCCACTAACCGTTTGTGTTTCACTCCATCAGCGCTAGAACACCAAGGCTACATCAAAATGTTGTTATGCTCTGCATAGTTATGCGGGGATTGTCTTCAGTTGTGACAAGCTCCTAGCATAACATTATCAGTCTATAAAATCCCCGAAGTCGGAGTGTGGCTGCCCATGTGGCGGGGTAATCAAAAACGGTCCACACACGTAATGTTTCATCCCCAGGCAGCTGATGCATTTGTACCATAGTGTTCAAGTACTTCGGCTGTTTGGATGATCCTGGAGTCTTTTAGCCAGGGTACGACAACAACAACAACAACAACAACTCCATCAGCATGACTCTTCACAGCACTGATGCCCATACCCGAGATACTAAAACCTTCTTGCACAATGTGCACCTTGCTGAGTGTTCGTTTTCTCCACGAGCTTACCAACCTTTGAAAGCATCTTTTTCTGCCCACATATCATTGAAAACGCAGTCTCCTTTCCCCATCTTGCAGGCTCAGTAGCACTATTTGGCGCAAAACATCGACCGTCGACACAACCCCGATGGTAACCAAAGGGAAAGAACTCTGTTGGCTTCTACACTTACGTCTATAGTAAGTCAAAACACTAGTCACTGACGAGTTACTTCCCTTCTGCTTCAGCTAGGCTGTTGTCGGTTGCTACGGGATCGGCGATCACGAAGCCACATGGAGTGACAGAGATTGTGATTTATTTCGTATAAAAAACATTTTCTCGAGTGACAGTCACTTCCTTGCTTTGAGAGGACAGATTGTGACCGATTTTGAAATTTCAAGGACTTTTCCAGGGGGGTTAGGCCTTCAGCTTTTTTTTAAGTACTTTTCCAGGCCTTGAAATGGTCATGTCAAATCTCAAGCTGCTGAAGCACTTTTCAAGAAAATAAGGGGGCGTACGAACCCTGGTTTTCAGTGACTGGGGGATAGCGTTGACTGTTTTCAGTGACTGGGTGATAGCGTTGACTGTTTTCAGTGACTGGGGATAGCGTTGACTGTTTTCAGTGACTGGGGGATAGCGTTGACTGTTTTCAGTGACTGGGGGATAGCGTTAACTGTTTCCAGTGACTGGGGGATAGCGTTGACTGTTTTCAGTGACTGGGGGATAGTGTTGACTTTTCAGTGACTGGGTGATAGCGTCGACTGTTTTCAGTGACTGGGTGATAGCGTTGACTGCAGTGAACGGGATGGTTCAGCAGACTACTTTCAGTGAGAGGGGTGATAGCGTTGACTAATTTAAGTAACAGAGGTGATAACGCTGACTATTTTCAGTGACAGGGGCGATAGCGTTCACTATTTTCAGTGAGAGGGGCGATAGCGTTCACTATTTTCAGTGAGAGGGGCGATAGCATTCACTATTTTCAGTGACAGGGGCGATAGCGTTCACTATTTCAGTGACAGGGGCGATAGCGTTCACTATTTTCAGTGACAGGGGTGATAGCGTTGACTATTTTCATTTAGAGGGGTGTTAGTGCTGACAAATTTCAATGACAGAGGTGGTAGCGCCGACTATTTTAAGTGAGAGGGGTGATAGCGTTGACTATTTTCAGTGACAGGGAAGATAGCGCTGACTATTTTCAGGGACAGGGGTGATAGCGTTGACTATTTTCAGTGACAGGGGAGATAGCGCTGACTATTTTCAGGGACAGGGGTGATAGCGTTGACTATTTTCAGTGACAGGGGAGATAGCGCTGACTATTTTCAGGGACAGGGCGCAGGGGTGATAGCGTTGACTATTTTCAGTGACAGGGGAGATAGCGCTGACTATTTTCAGTGACAGGGGTGATAGCGCTGACTATTTTCAGTGACAGGAGTTATAGCGTTAACTATTTTCATTGACAGTGGAGACAGCGTTGACTATTTTCAGTGACGGGAGAGATAGTGCTGACTATTTTCAGTGACAGGGGAGATAGCGCTGACTATTTTCAGTGACAGGGGAGATAGCGCTGACTACTTTCAGTGACGGGGGGGATAGCGTTGACTATTTTCAGTAACGGGAGAGATAGTGCTATTTTCAGTGACAGGGTAGATAGTGCTGACTATTTTCAGTGACAGGAGGGATAGCGTTGACTATTTTCAATGACAGGGTAGATAGTGCTGACTATTTTCAGTGACAGGAGGGATAGCGTTGACTATTTTCAATGACTGGGGAGATGGTGCTGACTATTTTCAGTGACAGGGGAGAAAGTGCTGACTATTTTCAGTGACAGGGGAGACAACGTTGACTATTTTCAGTGACAGGGGGGATAGTGCTATGTTCAGTGACAGGGGAGACAGTGCTGACTATTTTCAGTGACAGGGGGGATAGTGCTGAAAATTTTCAGTGACCGGGATGGTAGAGCCATTTTCAGTGACAGGAGTGATAGCGCTGATTATTTTCAGTGACTAGGGATATAACATGGACTATTTTCAGTGACCGTGATGGTGGAGCTATTTTCAGTGACAGGGGAGATAGTGCTGACTATTTTCAATGACAGGGGAGATAGTGCTGACTATTTTCAGTGACAGGAGTGATAGTGCTGGCTATTTTCAGTGACAGGGTAGATAGTGCTGACTATTTTCAGTGACAGCGCTGACTATTTTTCATGGGTGCTAGGACTACCCTTTTGCCAAAACCTGAAACTAGTGACATGAGTGATAACGCTATTTTCTGTGACAGGGGAGATAGTGCTGACTATTTTCAGTGACAGGAGTGATAGCGCTGACCATTTTCAGTGACAGGGTAGATAGTGCTGACTATTTTCAGGGGACAGCGCTGACTATTTTTCATGGGTGCTAGGGACTACCTGTTGCCAAACCTGAAACTAAAAAATCCTGAGAGCCGTAAACTGAAACCCCATATATAAGAAATGTTGAAACTGAACAGCTGTGCTAGTCAGTAATACTGCAATGCTAACGCAGGTCAGGCATAGACAGGGATGGGGGATAGTGCCCTAATAAGGGGGGGGGGGGGGGGGGGGGGGGGGTAGGGGGGCGGGAGGAAATGGAGCAATCCCCCTTTTCCCACAAAATGTTTTCTTGTTTACAAAACGTTAGTGATAGCGCTGACTATTTTCAGGGGACACGGGAGATAGTGCTGACTATTTTCAGTGACAGGAGTGATAGCGCTGACCATTATTAGTGACAGGGAAGATAGTGCTGACTACTTTCAGTGACAGGGGAGATAACGCTGACTATTTTCAGTGACAGGGGAGAAAATCGTTGACTATTTTTCAGTGACAGCGGAGATAGCCTTGACTATTTTCAGTGACAGAAGTGATTAGCGTTGACTATTTTCAGTGACAGAGCTGACAGCGTTGACTATTTTCAGTGGCGGAAGAGATGGCGTTGACTGTTATCAGTAACAGGGATGATAGCACGGACTTTTAAAGGTTGAATATTTTACAAGACAGCAGCAGATGGAGTTTACTTCTTTCTTTTTTTTCTTTACACTTTTACCGTCAACCTTACTGCTTTATAAATAGACTTATCATACAATTGAATTTTCTTATGGAGTTTTATATCGGAACAGGATCATTATCAAGCTCTCGAGGGTTATTATCAAGCTCTTGTTTTCCGCTGCAAACTAATTCAAATATCAACAAACATAAGCCATCATCAGAAGGTTCATGGGTCTCTCTCCCTCTCCTCCAAATCTTATGGCAATTTTGTTTTCTTAAGTTTTATCAAGCTCTTGTTTTCCGCTGTAAAATAATTCAAATATCAACAAACATAAGCCTTTATCAGAAGGCTGGCTCATGTGTCTCTCTCCCTCCCCTCCAGATCTTATGGCAATTTTGTTTTCTTAAAGGGTCAGTGGCGTCATTATCCCGCCTTCGTCACTTCTAACCACGTGACGATGCCCGCACAGTATCGCGGACTATTATACAGTAACACATATTATTCTCTGAGCAGGAAGACTCAAAGGTAAGGGGAAGAAGACAGGATAGTCCCGGCCGTTAAAACGAGGGAGCTGTAAACAGTGGTACACTGAAACCCAATAGATGAGAATGGGCAGAGAGACAGACAGACAGACAGACAGAGAGAGAGAGAGAGAGAGAGAGAGAGAGAGAGAGAGTGAGAGAGAGAGAGGGAGGGAGGGGGGGGGAGGGAGGGAGGGAGGGAGAGGGAGACAGACAAACAGACAGACAGACAGACAGAGTATGCATGTGTGGGTGTGCACGCGCGCGCGTGTGTGTGTGTGTGTGTGTGTGTGGTGTGTGTTGTGTGTGTGTGTGTGTGTGTGTGTGTGTGTGCGCGCGCGCGCGTGTGCATGCGTGCGCAAGCGCGCTTTCAACGATTCTGTGTCATTGTACCAAAGTGATTTTGTGGTGAAAACATTATTTTTGTGTTGATTAATTTGCATTTTTAATTATTAGGAGAGAAATCTTTTTAAAAAAAAATCAAGCAAAAAACCTAAATAAGAATACGCTATTAGATCTATACTTAAATTATCTTTTACACGTAGTGTACATTGACATCTCTCAACATGAAACTGGTATCAATATACCAAATATACACTGCGATATGTAGCAGTGGATAAAAAAGAATGAATCAGACACTAGTCAGTAGTGCTTTCATTTTGCACTGAAAATGGGAAGCAAGCATCCAAAATCCATTCTGGTGAAAAAAAATCCATTAAAGTAATTTCTATCTACCTACCTCTGTAGGTACGTGCGCAAACGCGCGTGTGCGTGCGTGCGTGCATGTGTGCGTGCGCGGACGCGCGCCTCTGTGTGTGTGTTGTGTGTGTGTGTGTGTGTGTGTGTGTGGGGTGTGTGGTGTGTGTGTGTGTGTGTGTTGTGTGCGCGCGCGCGCGCGCGTGCGTGTGCGTGTGTGTGTGTGTGTGTGTGTGTGTGTGTGTGTGCGTGTGTGGCGTGTGCATGTGTGTGTGTGGTGTGTGTGTGTGTGTGTGTGTGTGTGTGTGTGTGTGTGTGTGTGTGCGTGTGTTGTGTGCGTGTGTGTGTGTGTGTGATGGCATAATGACCAATACATTTATTTTGGCTATAAAATCATCCCCCCCAAACTTCACCTTAATTCTTGCCCCCACTATAGGCACATCTTCATATCTATGTTTCCAAGAATACGGTGTTGTGCATAAGTTGTGCATGCGTAACTGTGCGCCTTATTACACTATTCGTTTCTGAGTAAATTACTAAAAAAAAAAATAAATAAATAAAGTAAAATAAAATTTTTAAAGTTTTTTTTTAATTTAAAAAAAGTTTTAAAAAAGATCTTGTGGATTTCAACGATACCCACATGATGTCACTGAATTCAATGATTTAGGCCTACACCTCAACATATTTTGTTTGTTGTTCATGCCTTCCCTGCTGCTCCCTCCGCCTTCCCATCCCCATCTTGGCCTTCTCTAAACCTTCGCTCAGACCTACACTTCGTTTTCCTGTCAGAATTCGCTAAGGACATTCTTTGCAGTTTTAAGAGAAAAAAACAAAAAAAAAAACAAACAACAAAAAACAAACCCAGTGCGGGTACTTTCGGATCATACAAATCCATAGACGATAGACAGAAAGGTCAGAGGACATATTTTCAAGTTGTCACAAGTGGTAGCTGGGAAAACAGTTCCGAATTAGTAGGCCTAGATGCCGAGCAAAATATCGTTGCCTGTCAGCACTCCCCCCCCAATCCCCACCCATCCCCACCCCCCCCCCCCGCCCCTTTTATGAGAGTTCCCGAGTTCACCGTGTTCTTTTTGGAGAGTCCGTTCTTGTCTTAATTTGTTTGGTCGGTTGTTCTTCTTGTCCGCATCTAACCAAAGGCAAACGAGCAAACAAACAAACAACAGCAACACCAAGGTCCATGTTATTTACTTCCGAGTCGTAATGTGTTTGTTTTATTTGTTTTACGGTATACGTACTAACATCGTTTTCCGTTCAATCCCAGCAACATAGGCCTATAATAGACTTTCTGAACATGTAGGCCTAACAGACTTTCTGAACATGTAACAGGGTTCTGAACGTATAGGCCTAACAGACTTTCTGACAACCTTCGTTCGACACTCTTGATTCTCCACCCCTTGTAAATCTTAAAAAATCATCTTCTTCTCGACAATATGTCTGGTTGTGGCATGCCTATCTAAACAGAATAAAATTTGTTCTTCTGCAATATATATCTAATAAGTGTGCAAATGCATGTACATGCATAGAAAGTGTATACGGACATGTTTCTTTGTTTGATCTTATGTGTATAGTTTGTCGAGGTGCATTTCGGGGTGTATGTGTGTAATATTCATAAAAAATGTCATGAATAATAGTACGTATGATGTATACATCATTATTATTTTTCGTTAAAGCGCCCAGAACAGTTTCTGGAAAATGTACGGTGTGAGTATCCGTTAACAGTAGGCCTATCATTTTGTGGCCTAGTAATCCCCTTTCAATTCTTTCTTTTCTTTCGCTACCTTAAAACAACAAAAAACAATCTTAGTCAAAGTGTTTTTTTGTTTTTGTTTGGTTTTACCGTTTCCTTATAATTGCTTTTGTTTTGTTAGTTTGGTCGCTGAGGTAACACGGTTTTATTGTTGTTTGTTTATCTGTTGGCTATGACAATTAAAACTCGAGGACATTTTGATAGCACTTTCCTAAATATCAAGGCTCTTTACAATAACAAAAGCACACCAAGCATACAACAATATCTTTTTACGCACGCACACACACGCGCGCTTGGAATATATCAATAAACTGTGTAAGTCATATTACAATCGCGTCTTGTTAATGAATTTGGGCATTGATATCTTTAAAGAAAGTAACATTCAAATCTCAGTAAAACTGGTTTTTCCATTATTTGTTTCGTCCCCATTCCCACCCCTCCCCCCCCCCGCCCCCCATTTTTTATCTACATTAAAAATTTCAACATACAAGCATGGCATAACTTCAGAAGCTACTGCTTTTTTGTTAGTTAGTTAGTGTTTATAGGGTCCAGCGGACTACTAGGAGCCAAATCAGGACCTCAGCTATCATATCTGAGTCTCTTGATACAAATACTCACACTAGTATTAACACATCACTTAAAATTTATGAGGACAAAAGCACAATTATCTTTTCAACTCCTTCGACACCTGTATACATTAATAAAACCCTATATTTTATAATATAAGTTTACCTCTTTCAAAAAAGAAAAAAATAAGATCCACTGAAATCTCACGAAAAAGAACCGATAAATCACTGGTCACTGGTGGAAAAGAACTTCTCTCTGATACACATCAAATCAGCACATTCTGTCAAAAAATGATTAACACTGAACAAGCTGTCACACGCAACACAACCATGGGGGGGGGGGGGGGGGGGGGGGGGGTCTTCCCTTCTGAATATCCAACTGTGCGTTATATAGCTGTGCCCAATATGTAACCGTGACAAAATCGATTCCTCTTTATGCTAGGTTCACACGAGAGCAACTTTTACTGCCAACAAATAGACCCAAAAGTTGCCAACTCGATGTGCAACAAATCAAAAATAGATTTTGGCCAAAGTTGCTTCGTCATATGTGAACGCAAGAGGCAACTATATGGCAACTCCGTAGCTCCGCCCCTTTTTTTTTGCTGGCTTGGCCTACGTGCGCGACCTACTTTCCTTGTAGTTGCCACGTAGGTTGCAACTTTTGCAAGCAACTTCTGGAACGACAACTCACCGAGGTTGCATGCATGTTGCCGACACGCACAACAAAAAGTTGTCATGCAAGCAACAAAATTCGTGCTTGCATGCGTGTGGAAAAAAGCGAAAAAAGCGTGGCGGCACGTGCCGCTTTTTGTCGCACGCATGCACTTCGCTCGCCCCTTTTTTGTTGCCTACCGGATATACTTGTGTTGCCAAGCTGTTCACACAAAAGCAACTTGAAGTTGTCATGCAAAAAGTTGCCAACCCCACCAAAAGTTATATCTCCCGACGTTCAACTTTTGGCTGTGACAACTTCATAGGCAACTTTTATTGGGAAAATCCAATGGGGTCTAATTGGTTTATAATGAGTTGCTGTAGTGACAACTTTTGAAGCAACAATGTAGCAACACATAGGCAACTTGGAGTTGCCACCCATTGTTGCCTCATTGTTGCACTCGTGTGAACCAGGCATTACGGTTACGTACCACCGATGGGAAAGGATTGGTTAAATCTGGGCAAATTTTAAACAATTTATTATGAATTTGATTAGGCTACACCATTCACTCTGCCACAGTTCACGACAATACAAACTGGATTTATGACGTAGATCAGAGTGAGGAACAAACTGCATAGGCCTCCTGGAAAGACTAAACTTGCACCGAGAGCTTGTTTGGCTGCTTTGAAAAATGGCGAAAACTACTGCTGGACCAATAATTCACACACACACCCACACACACACACACACACACACACACACACACACACGCACACACACACACACACAGTACCATTCTTCCATTGCGGTGAAAACATAATTGAAACAGGAGATCAATATAAATATCTTGGAGTCATTTTCCATAAAAACGGACATTTTACAGAAGCCCGAGAACATTTAGCAAGACAAGGGAATAAAGCTGCACATAGACCCACCTTGAAGAGAACGTTTTATGGTCAACATTATATGAGAACAGTTGTTGTTGTTGTTGTTGTTGTTGTTGTTGTCGTACCCTGGCTAAAAGACTCCAGGGATCATCCGAACAGCCGAAGCATTTGAACACTATGGCACAAATCATAAATGCATCAGCTGGGGATGAGAACATTACGTGTGTGACCGTTTTTGATTACCCCGCCACATGGGCAGCCACACTCCGACTTCGGGGATTTGGGAGACTGATAGGCCTAATGTTATGCTAGGAGCTTGTCACGACTGAAGACAATCCCACATAACTATGCAGAGCATAACAACATTTTGATGTAGCCTTGGTGTTCTGGCCTATGTCAATTGGTCTGACACACGGTCCGGCTATTTACCGCATATCACTAAATATCACCGCATATCACTAAATATCACCGCATATCACTAAATATCACCGCATATCACTAAATATCGCCGCTAAATATCACCGCACATCGCTAAATATCACCGCACATCGCTAAATATCACCGCACATCGCTTAATATCACCGCATATCACCAATTATCGGGGGTGTGTGTTCGTTCGTTCGTTCTTCAATTTAACGTCTATTCACATAAAGTGATTTTAGACAGAGTTAGGGAAATACCGTGGGTATGCATGCGTGCGTGCATGCGTGCGTGTGCGTGTGTGTGTGTGTGTGTGTGTGTGTGTGTGCGTGTGTGTGTGTGTGTGCCGGGTGGCATAATTACCGCATATCACTAAATATCACCGCACATCGCTAAAAATTATGCCATAATTTTGAATAGATCTGGTGGAACATTGGTGTTGGTTTGTTCGGCTATTGTGTGTACCATATGCCATAAGAGTTAAACAGGGGGGGCAACTCCAGATGTGCGGTGATATTTAGCGGCGATATTTAGTGATATGCGGTGATATTTAGTGATATGCGGTGATATTTAGTGATATGCGGTGATATTTAGTGATATGCGGTGATATTTAGTGATATGCGGTAAATAGCCGGACCCGTCTGACACAGCCTTAAGCCAAGGCGTATCACGGTATGAGAACAGTTACAACCCTGCTTGACTCGTTAGTCTCTCCCATCTTCACATATCATGGGTCGGAGGTGTGGTTCCCATCCTCTTACCAATACAATGATGAAATATGTCAAGAAAAGAAAATGCAGCATTTGTTCAAAACCTGTCTTGCAAACAAATTCCCACATGAAACTGCACACATTAGGCTAAATTTTGCAGGAAATTATTAAGAGTCCATAGAAAAGCTATGACATCACCGGTTTTCTGCGAACTGGGGAAATTCCCGATTACTTTTAAAGTGATAACCCTGATTATCGCATTCTGGATACACATATTAGAGTCAGACCAAGACTCTTACCAACAACAGATTTATCAGTCAATGATCACTCAGGACACCAAAGGAAGCAAATGGACGAAGTTTATACGACAAACCTTGTCAACGATAGGATTACAGCATGTCTGGGAAAATCAGGGTACATTTAGTGTGACTCGCCTGGGGTTTCTAATTAATGCGAAGTGGAAACGCTTTTATGTTGACTTCTGGAAGAAACAAAAGAACGAAAGCACACCCAAGCTCAAATCTTATGCCACAGCTGCTACCGAATACAAAACAGGCGGCTGATTTGGAGCAACGCACTGACACAGATTGCAGATGAGCACTAACCAGATTAGGAATAAGTGCCCATGAACTCTAAATTGAGAGGGCCGTTATACTAACACTGACAGAGAAGACAGATTATGCACAACATGCCACGTTGTTGAGGACAAACTACATTTTCTCGATGACTGCAAATTATTTAACCAACAACGTTATGACCTAATGACAAGAATCACAAAAACCGATTTTCCACCACAGACTAAAATGACAAAACCCTCGGAGCTCATGTTATCGGACTGCTTTCAACCTGTTGTACTTGCCCAGATATCCTGTTGTGTTTTTCTCTTAGGAGACAGAAAATTTAATCAGACCCTGATACACACTAGCCTATTGCTTTTTCTTTCTGCTATCAATGTTATGTTGCAAGATGTGACAACGTTGTTCAATTGAATGCATTAACTTGATCATCATCATCTGTGCCCCCCAAAACCTCAACTTTTCATATGGCAATAAAATATGTTCTTTTTCTTGTTCTTGAGACACACACACACAAACACACACTCGCCGCGCGCCTTATTTCTCTTTCTCTCCCTCTGTCTCTTTCATTCATCTGATATCAAGTCTGAAGTGACGACATAAAGAGAACAAGCACTCACATCGAGAAAGAATGAGCGAAGAAAGAGAAGGACGAGAAAACAGACAAAACAGGAATCTAAAATCAGAGCTTCAGATTGTTTTCAGACATCATGGGCCCAATGACCCATGGCCATGCAAAATGATGGGTCAATTTTAAAAAAAGATGGGTCATCGACAATAAAAGGTATGTTCACCTAGTCCTTGAACAGGTACCGCCTGCGTTTTTCCGCCCCCCACCTGCACTGCACTCATAAGGGCATGTCCTGGAAGCTAGGTCCATCAGACAATGCACACCCTCATCGGGCTGGTCACAATGTGTGTTTGTGAGGGCACTTCTGATTGGAATAGCGAGCAGTAGGAGCCAGTTGTGTATTTTCTTTGTGGAGCAAGGAAAGGGGGCCCCACTTTCTTCAGCATCTGTGATCGGCTCCCCCCTGGCGTAACCAGTGTCCTTCGTCCTCCTCGGGCTTCGCCTACTCTAATTTTAAGACCATCGATTCTGCTTTGGAGTAGACTGGGACACGGTTACGCCAGGGGGGAGCCTTGCAGTATGGTCAGTATGGAAATAGACGAAATGGGAGTGTAGACGAAATGGGAGTAGACGAAATGGGAGTAGACCAAATGGGAAGTCACCCTTTTAAAAAAATGAACCCCTCTGGCAATGACTGAAAGAGGAGAGAGGGGAGATGAGGAGAGAGAAGAGGAGAGAGAGAGGAGAGAGAGGAGAGGAGAGAGAGAGAGAGAGAGAGACAGACAGGACTGACTGACAGACACAAAGACAGAGATACAGGCAGACAGACACAGGGAAACGGAAGGATGCGGAGGGGAGAAGGGGAAGTGGGGCAAGAGACAGACAGACAGAAGACAGACGACAGACAGACAGACAGGCAGACAGAGAGAGACAGACAGGGCACAGAGGAGAGAGAGGGAGAGAGGAGGGGAGAGAGAGAGAGAGAAAGGGGAGAGGAGAGAGAGGAGAGGAAGGGAGAGAGAGAGAGAGAGAGGTCACCTTTTTCCAGTTTTCCTGCTTGCTCTTGCCAAAGTCCTCATCCAGGATTTGCTGATGCCCAACTTCGCTTGGGTTCGGATCTGTTTGGGTAGGAACCGCCGGCCCCTGCCGGACTCCTCCAGCGCTTTTTAACGCCGAGCTGTCGGAAGGAACACAGCTTCTGCAGCTGGGCCAGACCTGACCCGCCCGCCGACGTCGGAGGGGGGAGAGAACGGTCTGTGAGCATGCGCGTAGGACAAAAACGTACCCGTAACTATGCGGGGGGGGGTAGACCCGGGTACCTCGGAAACTGGGCAGATCGAGGCGTTTGTGAGCCTGTCTTTGGAGGAGGGTGAGCAGTCGTAGGCCTGTACCCGGCTGGGGGTGGCCTTCCCTTTGGGGGAGACCGGGGGACCCCCTGGGTGTCGGCCTGCCCTGGAGCCAAAGCCGCCCAGTACCCGCCTAACGCTGTGGGCACCCACCGATGCAAACCGTTACAAACATGATTTGGTTAAGAGATATAAACCCAGCGTTACGTTCGAGACAGGTGGTATGATGGATTCATGGAAAACTGATACGCCTTCTAAGTAACAGCGATCTTTAGTCAACTCAGCTGCATCTCAAGACGTTGATGATCGACAACCGTTTCCAATCACAAAACGAAGTTG
>CM031595.1:218688-226188 GCA_018398815.1 Conus ventricosus
CTGTTCAGTGCCTCAAGACCAGCAGCCCTGTTCAGTGGCCCAAGACCAGCAGCCCTGTTCAGTGGCTCAAGACCAGCAGCCATGGTCAGTGGCTCAAGACCAGCAGCCATGGTCAGTGGCTCAAGACCAGCAGCCCTGGTCAGTGGCTCAAGACCAGCAGCCATGTTCAGTGGCTCAAGACCAGCAGCCCTGTTCAGTGGCTCAAGACCAGCAGCCATGGTCATGCCTCAAGACCAGCAGCCCTGTTCAGTGGCTCAAGACCAGCAGCCCTGTTCAGTGGCTCAAGACCAGCAGCCATGGTCAGTGCCTCAAGACCAGCAGCCATGTCAGTGGCTCAAGACCAGCAGCCCTGGTCAGTGGCTCAAGACCAGCAGCCATGGTCAGTGGCTCAAGACCAGCAGCCCTGTTCAGTGCTCAAGACCAGCAGCCATGTTCAGTGCTCAAGATGCCAAATGCCAGAAATGTACTTCGCCAGACTAGCAAAGAAGTCTTCTTATAAAAGTATGGCAGACAAGAGACAGAGAGAAGACCGTGCCGTGAGCTTATCTCACAACCCATGACGCTCGTGTGACATAACTGACCGTCAGCGTCACGTCGGAAATGCAAGCAGGACACTATCTTTCTCTTGTGAACGTGATCGATAGTGAGAAGTTCGTGTTCCTAGACACGTCATCGATATTCTCTGTTAATTGTAACGTTTTGGAGACATGTGACCCTGACAAAGGGAGGTCCGCCATTTTAGTTCTGATCATGAGAAAGTCTCACGAAGGCACGAGTCACGAGAGAAAGGGATATTTAAGTGCAGCCCATCACGGATGAATCATGTACGTACAACTTGCGACGTGGTGTGTGAATAATCGTCACGTTAAGTGCTTCTCTCTCTCCCACTCTCTCTTACATATATTGCTGATTATGAGTACGCCTGCATCCGATTTAATTTCGGAGTTGCAAAACACATATTAGAACGACACACTTGATGGTAAAGACATGCTACACAACTCACACGAAGAATGTATGATGGATATTGTAGTTTAAAACCATGCTCTTTTTAGACTTCTTCCAGGCAATGCATTTTTTCTGCTGATGAAAACGCACGAACACACACAAACACACACACGCGCGCGCGCGCGAGCACACGCACGCACGCGCACGCACTCTATATATATATATATATATATATAATATATGTATATATATATTATCTATATATATATATATATATATATATATATATATATATATATTGAATTATAAACAAAGCTTGCTCTTATGTCTTAGATTGAAGAAATAGGGGGAGATAAGCATTCATATCTGCAGTGGTAGATGATTCTGCCTAACATGTGCTTGAGTGGGTGAATGGGGAAAAATAAAATAAATGCTTCTCAAAATGAACCATCAGCTATATATATATATATATATATATATATATATATATATATATATATATATATATAATATAATATATATATAAACACACACACGTACGCGCGCGCGCGCACCCGTTGATAGATAGATGGATAGATAGATATGATAGATCGATAGATGGATGGATGGATGCACAGAGAGAGAGAGAGAGAGAGAGAGAGAGAGAGAGAGAGAGAGAGAGAGAGAGCGAGCGGTGTGGAGGTGTGGAGATGAACCCCAGTGAAGTGACTCAGGCAGGCGCTCAGCCGTTGAAGTTATCAGCCACCATCCTGACCCGACTTCAGTGTCGGAATCTGCTGATGTCATTTCTGTCGTCAGACGCCCAATGACCCCGTCCGTTTGAACTGACTCAGACAGTCTTTATCGGCGATAAACCTCATCTCTCTCTGCCTCCGCCGTCCAGGACAGGCGGATGAAGTCTGCTCTCTGTGGTCACTATATTTAGCCCGGTTCAAAGAGGAAGAGGGGAGGGGTGTGTGCTGGGCGACCCAGACAGATGTTGCTTCGGCATGCCTTTCTTTATCTGAAGCAATGGCTCATTTAGACTTTTACTGCATCACGCCCAGCAGGCGACCGATTGTCCGCTGATGATGGCCTGTCCACGCACGTGCTGTAGAAAATGATGGTCTGTGGTCTAAACGGCAGCCTTGAGCATACAGACTTTCTTCCCTCTTTACATCAGAACGTAATGTGATGGCGTGAGTGCCGACTGTTTGCAGATGACACTGTCAACTGGGCATCGTGTGCACCATGCATTTAGCTCTCGCAAAATGATCCCATGACGTCAAGGGAGTTGACAAAGAGAGAATGAAAGAGACACAAAGAGAAAGAGAGAGAGGGGGGAGAGAGAGAGAGAGAGAGAGAGGGGGGGGGGGGGAAAGAGACGACGGGGGTAGGAGCAGGGTAGGCGTGGGAGGCAACAAGTCCACACGATAACTTAGAAATCTGATGAAAATTGCATTGTAAACAAACACTCTCCGCAAAATTGAAGCAGAATATTAAGTGCTGCAATGTTTGAATAAATGCCCCTCTCTCTCTCTCTCTCTCTCTCTCTCTCTCTCTCTCTCTCTCTCTCTCCCGTGAGGTACTCCTTCTCAATAAGCAAAATTTATGCTCAGTACTGTATGTTGTTTTCCGTAAAATGTTGAACTGTGTGAGCGTGTGTTGTAGGGTGAAAAGAAGGGGGTCTCTCCTTATATTCCTGCTTTTCAGAACTTTCCAGAAAGTGCTTTTCCAACCAGCCGCCGTGACGCAGTTGTCAGCGTCGCGACCTCCCAGCAGGGAGGTTGTATGTTCGATTTCCATCAGAGCCCTTTATTTGCGGGATTTTTCTGAACCGACCGGCTCCTACCCAGAGCTGAGTCTGTTATGGGATCAATTTGAAAGACTGGGATCACACAGTGGAGTTTCATCCATTTAGCCTAATGGACGCTTCTCAGAATGTTGCTTAATTTCCTGACGAACACAACCGGTGTCTGTATCTTTTTGTAACTGTGATTGACGACATGATATATCACGAAAGCAGCGTGAAGTACAGCCCTGTCATGTCTGAAAGCAGCGTGAAGTACAGCCCTGTCATGTCTGAAAGCAGCGTGAAGTACAGCCCTGTCATGTCTGAAAGTAGCGTGAAGTACAGCCCTGTCATGTCTGAAAGCAGCGTGAAGTACAGCCCTGTCATGTCTCAAAGCAGCGTGAAGTACAGCCCTGTCATGTCTCAAAGCAGCGTGAAGTACAGCCCTGTCATGTCTGACAGCAGCGTGAAGTACAGCCCTGTCATGTCTGACAGCAGCGTGAAGTACAGCCCTGTCATGTCTCAAAGCAGCGTGAAGTACAGCCCTGTCATGTCTGAAAGCAGCGTGAAGTACAGCCCTGTCATGTCTGAAAGCAACGTGAAGTACAGCCCTGTCATGTCTGAAAGCAGCATGTGAAGTACAGCCCTGTCATGTGTCAAAGCAGCGTGACGTACAGCCCTGTCATGTCTGAAAGCAGCGTGAAGTGCAGCCCTGTCATGCCTGAAAGCAGCGTGAAGTACAGCCCTGTCATGTCTGAAAGCAGCGTGAAGTACAGCCCTGTCATGTCTCAAAGCAGCGTGAAGTACAGCCCTGTCATGTCTGAAAGCAGCGTGAAGTACAGCCCTGTCATGTCTGAAAGCAGCGTGAAGTACAGCCCTGTCATGTGTCAAAGCAGCGTGAAGTACAGCCCTGTCATGTGTCAAAGCAGCGTGAAGTACAGCCCTGTCATGTGTCAAAGCAGCGTGAAGTACAGCCCTGTCATGTCTGAAAGCAGCGTGAAGTACAGCCCTGTCATGTCTGAAAGCAGCGTGAAGTACAGCCCTGTCATGTCTGAAAGCAGCGTGAAGTACAGCCCTGTCATGTGTCAAAGCAGCGTGACGTACAGCCCTGTCATGTGTCAAAGCAGCGTGAAGTACAGCCCTGTCATGTCTGAAAGCAGCGTGAGGTACAGCCCTGTCATGTCTGAAAGCAGCGTGAAGTACAGCCCTGACATGTCTGAAAGCAGCGTGAGGTACAGCCCTGTCATGTGTCAAAGCAGCGTGAAGTACAGCCCTGTCATGTCTGAAAGCAGCGTGAAGTACAGCCCTGTCATGTGTCAAAGCAGCGTGAAGTACAGCCCTAGGCCCTGTCATGTGTCAAAGCAGCGTGAAGTACAGCCCTGTCATGTGTCAAAGCAGCGTGAAGTAAAGCCCTGTCATGTCTGAAAGCAGCGTGAAGTACAGCCCTGTCATGTCTGAAAGCAGCGTGAAGTACAGCCCTGTCATGTCTCAAAGCAGCGTGAAGTACAGCCCTGTCATGTGTCAAAGTAGCGTGAAGTACAGCCCTGTCATGTCTCAAAGCAGCGTGAAGTACAGCCCTGTCATGTCTCAAAGCAGCGTGAAGTACAACCCTGTCATGTCTCAAAGCAGCGTGAAGTACAGCCCTGTCATGTCTCAAAGCAGCGTGAAGTACAGCCCTGTCATGTCTGAAAGCAGCGTGAAGTACAGCCCTGTCATGTGTCAAAGCAGCGTGAAGTACAGCCCTGTTATGTCTCAAAGCAGCGTGAAGTACAGCCCTGTCATGTCTCAAAGCAGCGTGAAGTACAGCCCTGTCCTGTCTGAAAGCAGCGTGAAGTACAGCCCTGTCATGTCTGAAAGCATCGTGAAGTACAGCCCTGTCATGTCTGAAAGCAGCGTGAAGTACAGCCCTGTCATGTCTGAAAGCAGCGTGAAGTACAGCCCTGTCATCTCTAAAAGCAGCGTGAAGTACAGCCCTGTCATGTGTCAAAGCAGCGTGAAGTACAGCCCTGTCATGTCTGAAAGCAGCGTGAAGTACAGCCCTGTCATGTCTGAAAGCAGCGTGAAGTACAGCCCTGTCATGTCTGAAAGCAGCGTGAAGTACAGCCCTGTCATGTGTCAAAGCAGCGTGACGTACAGCCCTGTCATGTCTGAAAGCAACGTGAAGTACAGCCCTGTCATGTCTGAAAGCAGCGTGAAGTACAGCCCTGTCATGTGTCAAAGCAGCGTGAAGTACAGCCCTGTCATGTCTGAAAGCAGCGTGAAGTACAGCCCTGTCATGTGTCAAAGCAGCGTGAAGTACAGCCCTGTCATGTGTCAAAGCAGCGTGAAGTACAGCCCTGTCATGTCTGAAAGCAGCGTGAAGTACAGCCCTGTCATGTGTCAAAGCAGCGTGAAGTACAGCCCTGTCATGTGTCAAAGCAGCGTGAAGTACAGCCCTGTCATGTCTCAAAGCAGCGTGAGGTACAGCCCTGTCATGTCTGAAAGCAGCGTGAAGTACAGCCCTGTCATGTCTGAAAGCAGCGTGAAGTACAGCCCTGTCATGTCTGAAAGCAGCGTGAAGTACAGCCCTGTCATGTCTCAAAGCAGCGTGAAGTACAGCCCTGACATGTCTGAAAGCAGCGTGAAGTACAGCCCTGTCATGTGTCAAAGCAGCGTGAAGTACAGCCCTGTCATGTCTCAAAGCAGCGTGAAGTACAGCCCTGTCATGTCTGAAAGCAGCGTGAAGTACAGCCCTGTCATGTGTCAAAGCAGCGTGAAGTACAGCCCTGTCATGTGTCAAAGCAGCGTGAGGTACAGCCCTGTCATGTGTCAAAGCAGCGTGAAGTACAGCCCTGTCATGTCTCAAAGCAGCGTGAAGTACAGCCCTGTCATGTCTGAAAGCAGCGTGAAGTACAGCCCTGTCATGTCTGAAAGCAGCGTGAAGTACAGCCCTGTCATGTCTGAAAGCAGCGTGAAGTACAGCCCTGTCATGTGTCAAAGCAGCGTGAAGTACAGCCCTGTCATGTCTGAAAGCAGCGTGAAGTACAGCCCTGTCATGTCTGAAAGCAGCGTGAAGTACAGCCCTGTCATGTCTGAAAGCAGCGTGAAGTACAGCCTGTCATGTGTCAAAGCAGCGTGAAGTACAGCCCTGTCATGTCTCGGACCAAACGGTACGTCACAGTATCATCCTCGTTATCCATATTCTCATCGACCAGCACCCAAAAAAAAAAGGTTACAAGTTCTGTGGCCATTCATGCATTGTTCTCACGGTGATCCTACTCTCGATTGCCTCTGCATGTCTCTGCCCTTAGTAATGTTCGTTGAGAGTCGCCGGTACATGTATCAGAAGTTCATGGGCACTGTCGTAAGACGGACCTGGTGGCGCCCTCCGGAGGGACAGCTCACTCGTGCTTGCTCCGCGACTACGCAGTTGTCAGTAGAGGGCTTCACAGGTGGTGTCCTGCGTATGTTAAATCAGAACAGGCACCACTGAATACCACCGAGGTGATTCAACAACTCGTCTGGCGGATTGCCTCATAACGACCTGCTCCATGGGGATTGCCGGTGCCAGGGCTGTGACTGGGCATGGGGAGCCGGTATGAGTGGCGTGGATGGAATGCCTCTGAAGTTACACGGGGGATGAGACAGCAATAGAACAAGCAAACGAAACAAACAACAGAGCACCTTCGACCACTTGCTTTTCTGCGGTTTTCTAATTTGGTGCAAAGTGTGTGATTTTCAATCATCCAATCTTCCTTGCACATGTACAAAATAAATATAATCGCTTTCCAACTGTGGACCTTAATTTCGGATGAATCGGGCAAGGAAGTGGGGATGGGGTTGGATGAGGAAGGGGTGCCGACAGACATAAGGGAAATTACTCCTGTCACTGAAGGCATTGACTGGAAGCGGGGCTGAGCTTGGTCTGCGCATGTTGTTGTTGTTGTCTTGATGGTCTATCTGCATGTTTGTAAGTCATTCCAAAGAAACACAGCTATTGCTTCTACTGTGAATAAAGAGAAGGCACACTTTTTTAAAAAAAATCGCTTTCCACGTGTTGCATCAGCACAGAACATTGATTCAGTTAAACGCGTATTTTGTTTTCCATGGTGAATACCCACTGTTCTGTAGTGAGAGCTGCTCGCAGCCGCTTGGCCGCTGAGACAAAGGAACAGCAGCCGCTTGGCCGCTGAGACAAAGGAACAGTGCGGATCACAACGCTTGTACAAAGCCGCTGTTTTTAGCGCATTCAAACGAGGTTCTGAGCCATTACTGCACGGTTTCGTTTTCATGATGTTTGATTTTCAATACCAAGATCAACATTCATGACAGACAACAAATAGATAATCGCTGTCACGCGGGAACTTGGATTTTAAGTTCAAACTTAGTTTGGAAATGACTGTTTACTTTTGCTTTGACTATTTAGATTTACTTTGTTTGCAAAATGAAGTGGACCATTACTTTTGCTTTGACTATTTAGATTTACTTTGTTTGCAAAATGAAGTGGACCATATTCTATAGCCGAACCGGTAACCTTCACCACAATTTACTCCGCGTCAATATCGTCATCAAAAATGATCTGAGACAAGATCACATAAGTCTGGACGGCGTCGCCATATGGTTTCGCGGTAAATGTTATGACACGAAAAATGACGTCCTTAATGTTTAAACTCCTCAAAAACAACCATATATCCCCTGGAAAAAAAATCCAATTGGCTTGTCTAATAGGCCTACATGAGTAACTAGATATACAGGCGGTAGGTAAACAATCTGGTGAATATATGGAGAATGGAAAGTCTAACAGA
>CM031595.1:231188-278609 GCA_018398815.1 Conus ventricosus
GCAAGAAGCACGGTGACAGTGGTGGTTCTTCCCCTCCTCCTGTCCATGGCACCCGGCCCACCCAGAGTCAACAGCAGCGTGACGATGGTGACGGGAGTGGAGGATATGTCTCTTGCAGCTACACAGGGAGCAGGCGACACGGGTCGGAGACAGCTGGCGGGGATTCCCCGAGTTGTGTCACCGGAGGACGCCGTGGCACTGACGCACGTGCATCACGTGGAGGGCACGCGTCGGGCAGGCAGGCATGCCTGCAGTCCTACGTTAGAAACCGGCAAGCAAGTCTACAGCTCCGGGTCGTGGCGGGGGGACAGGTGATGGAGTGAGCGACAGGAGCCTGCGCTCGGCCGCCGCGAGAAAGCATAGGACAGGCCCGACCATTCACCTCAGTGGACATTTTTAAATTATAATGTTGAAAACTTGTATAATAAACTGCACGACCTTTCTTTTCTGAATTATGTAAATAAATTTGACTTTGTTACCCTCACGGAAACTTTTCTTGATTCATCGTTTGAATATAGTAATGTATTTTTGATTACTTAAAGTTTCACGTACCAGCGAGAAAAATCTCGTTTCACGGGAGGAATTCAGGGGGTGTACTATTGTTGATAAGAAAGAATTTGCAGAAAAGTGTGAAAGAAATAAAACTTGACTGTGATAATGTTGTTAGCTGTAAAAATAGATAAACATGTGTTTGGGCATTGACAGAGATGTTGTATTAGTTGCTTGCTATGTTGTCCGGAAGGAGGCCCTACATACAATGACAAATTGATAAAAGATGGTGTTTTTACTATTGGAAGAAGTACTACAAACATAACTTTGAAAAAGACATGGATGAACTTTATTTCATAGTTGTCGGGGATTTAAATGCCAGAACAGGACACAAACAAGCTACAATGAAACGATGACAAACTATGCTAGCGGGATAGAGGATACTGATATTGATGATGAAAGGTGTGCACGTCGTTCTAAAGACTCAATTATTAGTAATTTTGGCAAAACATTGTTGAACTTTTGTCTCATGTTCGATTTGAGTATCTTAAATGGTTTTTGTAATGGTGATAGTGAGGGTGAATATACTTTTGTGTCTACCAATGGTTGCAGTGTAATCGATTATTTTCTGATTCACACTGATTTGATATCAAATTTTGATTTACGAGTTGGTGACTGTATTTACTCATGGCACCTGCCAGTTGAGGTAATATGGAGAGGTGACTGTTGTCATTCGGAGGATAAGCATTTACGACAGCAAGGTGAAGAAAAAATCATATGGTCAGATGAAAATGCAAATATGTACAAAAATGAACTTGAATGTGATGAATTTCAAGAGACTTTGCAGAAAGCCTGTCAACTATTAGATATTGATGTGAATGGGAGTCTTGATAAATTTGTCAGTGCTTTGTGTGGGGCTGCTGCTTGTATGGTTAGAGTTATTGGTAGAGGTGACAGAAAATGTAACGATTGGTTTGATGATGACTGTAAACGAAAGAAACAGGAAGTTAAAAGATTACTGAAAAGATTTCAGAGATGCAAAATAATTAAGGACAAAAATAAGAAAAGAGAAGGATACGCTTTAGCTCGGAAAGATTACATTACATTAAGGAAAATAAAGGAACATGAGTTTGAAGAAAATAGATTAAAGAAACTAAGAGATTCTGTTGATGATTCGAAGACATTTTGGGCATTAAAAAGATCTGTTAATAAAAAACGCTTTGTTTATAACGAGATCTCAGTACAAAATTGGTATGATCATTTCTGGAGCGTTTTCCATAATTTTGATAGCAGTATTGCAGAAGAAGATGCAAATTTGGTGGAAGAAGATGATGAAATTGAGCCATTATTTAACAATCTGATATCCAGAGAAGAAGTTGTTGCTGCTATTAATCATTTAAAGGCAGGAAAGAGCGCAGGACCAGACAAAATCATAGCAGAAATGCTAAAGCATGCAAACTCAGCTGTAATCGATTTCCTTGTCCATTTATTCACCCAACTTTTTGAAAATAGCACTTTTCCTCTAGAATGGGCTAAATCGATTATTATACCAATACATAAGAAAGGAGATGCTAACAATCCGGATAACTATCGTGGAGTAGCACTTACCAGCATTTTAAGTAAAGTCTACACTCACATACTAAATAAAAGATTAACAAAATGGGCTGAAAATGAAGGAAAGATAGTTGAGGAACAAGCAGGTTTTAGAACCAATTACAGCACCATAGACCATATATTTACACTATACTCACTGGTACAGAAATACTTACTCTGTAATACGAAGCTTTATGTTGCATTTGTTGATTTTAAGAAAGCATTTGATTCTATAAATCACAATGTTTTGTGGAATGCACTTCGTAAATGTGGTGTGAATGGTAAATTGTATAAAGCCATTAGGAGTATTTACAACTCGGTACTTGCGTGCGTACGTGTCAAGAGTGAGTATTCGGATTATTTTGATTGCCCGAATGGAGTTAAACAAGGGTGTCTGTTGAATCCGCTGCTGTTTTCTTTTTTCATAAATGAGCTAGCAGTGGAGTTATCTAGTAAGGTAGACATGGTATTCAAATAATACCTGGAGCAGTCAAGATATTTTTGTTATTGTTTGCTGACGATGTTATTCTTTTATCTGGCACAGTTGTAGGTTTACAAAACCAGTTAAATATCTTAAAAGGGGAAGCAGATCGTTTGTGTTTAACAGTTAACCTGGATAAGACAAACATTGTGGTCTTCAGAAATGGTGGACATCTTTCTTTACACGAAAGATGGTTTTATGGAAATACAAAAGTTCAAGTAGCCAATTCATACAAATACTTAGGAATGATATTTTCAACAAAATTGACGTTAAGTTATGCGTGGGAAGAATCGTTAAGGAAGGGTAAAAAAGGTGTCATTGAAATTATGAGATCCTTAAGGAAGCTGAAATGTATTGATTGTAGTATATTTGGAGAATGTTCGATTCACAGATAGAACTTTTACTTACTTATGGAGCTGAAATTTGGGGGTTGCAAAAAAATTCACAGATAGAAAAAGTACACACGTACGCTATGAAGCGTTTTCTTCAGGTACCAATTCATGCATCTAACACTCTTGTATACGGAGAGATGGGCAGATACCCTCTTTATATAAGATCTTATGTGAAATGTGTTAGGTACTGGTTGAAAATGTTGAAGCTCCCACAGTCACGTTTGTGCAGACAAGCTTATGATATGATGCTGATACAAATGGAACGAGGTAAAGAAAATTGGGTTATAATGTAAAGAAAGTGCTATCAGAACAGGGCTTTGGAGTAGTGTGGATGTCTCAAGGAGTAGGAAACGAACAGCAGTTTATTGCGGAATTTAGAGATAGACTCATTTGTTCTTTTAAACAGGGCTGGCATTCTGACATGGAAACCAAAGAAAAGTATCACTGGTTCTTCTCCTTTAAAAACATATTCCATTCGAAAAAGTTTCTTAATGTTATAAAGATAAATGGCAAAGAAGTTGTTACGCAAGATTCAGGTTACGAACCGTAGGTTTCAATGCAAACAAAAGATGGTTCGAGTGTGGAACATCCACAGAATCACCATTGCCCTTCATGTGGATATACTATTGATAATGAAAAGCACTTCTTATTTCAATGTACTGCATACAGTGATGTGCGTGCAAAATATTCCTTTTTTACTTTGGAGGTTTGTGAAAGGCAAAATGTTGCTTCTTTGTTATCGTCTGATGACGACTGTATAATCAAGTCAGTCGCTAAGTTCATTACAGAAGCAATGAAAATAAGACAAAAGCATTTGTAATATTGTATGAAAAAAGGACTTAAACTAAAAAAATATGACTAAAAGCATGTGGAATAGTTTAGTATCATAGTCATCGCCTAAAAGAGTGGATGGTCGGATCAATCCGTAATATTACATTTTCCTCGTGTGTGTGCATGTGGTGTGTGCGTGCGCGCGTGCGTGCGTGCGTGCGTGCGTGGGTGTGTTGTTGTTGTTGTTGTCGTCATTTTTGTTGTTTTTGTCGTGCGTTGTGGTTGTCATTGTTGTTGCTATTGTAGTGTTAAAAGGGTACTCGTGTCTGAGAGGATATTCGAAGATTCGTGTCTTAATGTTTTGCTCGTTTTGATTTGACTGATCATTGGGAATAACTGTGTAATATCGCTTGTAGTGTAAGGAAGAGGAATGAGTTATTGCCTGTTACCCCCTTGTCATAAGACCTTTTGGTAATGACAATAAAATATCAAAGTGTCAAAGTCTCTCTCTCTCTCTCTCTCTCTCTCTCTCTCTCTCTCTCTCTCTCTCTCTCTCTCTCTCTCTCTCTTAACACATTTTTGTAATAACAGCCATTATAACTCCAACTTCACGGAACATAATTCATTGAATGTACATATCATTATGCGAGCAAAAACCAGGATCCAGCAACTCACTTCGTACTTGAAGAAGGAACGCTCATAACGCAGTTTAAGAATAAAAGTGCATCGGTCCCGATAAGATACCCGCATTTCCACTCAAATTCGCTCTGTCTTACATCGTTAAGTCTCTTGTATATAATTCGTCCGTGAAGACGAATGCTTCATTCATGCGTTCAAAATGCGGTGATCTCACATCCAAATCGATATATTGTACAACTTTTTTTTTCAGTTCTATCCAAACCCCCTAAAAGATGTATACACAAGTATAGATAGATAGATATCAGTTCATGAAAAAGGAAATCTGGATTCCAGTCCGATCACTCTAACCACACAGTTTTGTCACGAAAGTGTGATCCATAGTTTTTAAATATGAACCCAAACACAAATGATTGAAGTTGGTATCTTGACTTCAAAAAGGCCTTTGATCATGATCATTTCGTTTTCGTAGATAAACTGTTTGTCTGTCAGAGAGTCTCATTTTTTCCAATCATACTTAAATGACAGGGCTCAAGATGTGTTGCTAAACGGCAAAACTTCCCGTACAGACTTTCTTAGATACGGAGTTCCACAAGGTTTAGTACTAGGCCTCCTCCTATTATGTTTCTTCATCAATGATACCATAATCCATATGAAATGAAAAAGTTATGATGGGTTTATTTGCTCATGGCTGTTCACTCCAAACCAGTGGCAGTCATCTATAAACGATAGAAAAATCTCCCTAGGAAAGTCATTTTGAGGTATCCGACTGTTGACAGTCAAATTCAGTGGTTACATATGTAGCCAATACCAATGCTTATTGTAATCACCTGCCAAAAACACCAATAGGCTTCTCTGTGCCTAACTCTTCATTTATAAACGGTGTTTCTATTGAAGAGATAGATGAGCATTATGTTTGAGGCGTAGTAAAAGATGAAAAATCACAGGAGCAATTTCGTCTCAACAATCCATGCAAAATCATCTATAAACACACACACACACACACACACACACACACACACACACACACACACACACACACACACACACAGAACCGTGTTACCTCTTACCTCAGCTGCGCTGAAACATTTTTAAAGCACACGTGATGTCACATGTCACCTCTTCTCAGTTACGCTTGAACAATACGGAGTAGTGTCCACAAACAAACAAAAACTGAACTATCTTCATATACATGGGACTGAACTACTCCATCCAGTTGTACCTGTAGCAAAAGATGAGGCGCTAAAAGCATTGCATACATTTCATCTTAACAAGCAACTAGACTTCAGCAGGGCATCATTTCTGTGTACTATCTCGACAAATACCATACCATGCTACTTTAACGCCCTTTTACAAAACTGAACAGCAGTTCTCATTGCCAGAAATTCCTTCTACACACTAATCAATACACCAGCTTACTACGGATCCTGTGTCTGGAACTCACTTTCAACAGGTCGACAAAATACAAACAAACTTAAACATTTCAAGAAAAATCCACATAAGCACCTCATGTCTCGGTTACTAACTTTTTCAATCAAAAAAAAAGAAAGAAAGAAAGAAAAAAAGAAAGAAAAAATAACGAAAAAAAAGACATGAATCTCCATTCGCAAACTCTTCACCCGTAATTTGAATTCACTACTTGAATATTTACTCCTTTCACCCCAACCCACTCTCCAACCCTCTCTCTCTTTCCTACCTACCTCCTCCCACTCCTCCTCTCTCTCTCTCTCTCTCTTTCTCTCTCTCTCTCTCTCTCTCTCTCTCTCTCTCTCTCTCTCTCTCTCTCCCTCCCTCTCTCTCTCTCTCTCTCTCTAATTGTGTTCTCTCTCTCTCTCTCTCTCTCTCTCTCTCTCTCTCTCTCTCTCTCTCAGCTACATAACTTTTCATCATAACATTTGTACATTTATGAATAATCCGTTCATTAGTATGAGAATTGCATTTGCGGTGTTATGTTGATTCGTCAGTAGGAGTGATGTGTATTAAAAGATTGACTGTTGAATATGGCGTTCCTTGGGGAGGGGGGGGGGGGTTGTATCAGTTCCTATTCCATCTTCACTATATATAAATAATCTACTCCTTCATTGACATCCCTCTGTGAACTCTTGGTTGATGATGCTATCCTTCAAAGTTAAAAGAACCTTCGTGAAGTTTGCACCTTTCTGCAGAATGACATTGAAAAAACAACAACAAACAAACAAACAAACAAAAACTTGTCAGGTGGACGAGCGTGACTTGTATGGCAGTCTTTCCTTACAAATCTACTTTTTTTTATCTGATATCATGGAACAAAGTTAAAAGAAGATTTACTGTTCCGCCGAACGAAAGACAAATTACAAGACAAAACACGACGCGTTTCGACCTCATTGGTCTTCCTCAGGAAACGACAAACAACGAAGAGCGAGCGATCACTTATACAAGTGCACGCATAAAATCTATAGCGAAATACAAAACAATGAAGGGTAGCAGTCACTTTGAATCAAACTTATAAAAGCGGGGTGGGGGGGGGGGGGAGGAGGTGCTTACAGGGGAATGCGAGAAGGTGTATGTCTGCTCTTACTGACAAGATTGAATGAAAAGGCAAGCTTTTAAACAGAAATAATTCACAAAGAAAAAACGTTATAAACTGTAAGTGTTGTCCGTTTCAGTGAGGTTTGTAGTTGGGGGGGGGGGGGGGGGGGGGGGGGGGGGGAGGTCGAAGTTGGGGGGGGGGGTAGATTTCAGCCTCCATGACGTCTAAACTGATGCAGACATCAATCTGGAATTAAGAAGAGGCGACCCGTGCAACCCAACTTAGGTCAGTTTCGAAGTTTCTCAGCGCAAAAACTCTGAAAATTAGATTAATTAACGTTTATCTATCAGCCGGAACATTCTATTTTGATCGCCTTGAAGCCGACAACATAATAACTCTAGGCCGAAAAGTTTCATTGGCTGTTAGGCCGACACGCATTGTTAGGGCGACATGAATTATTCGTCACCACCACCACAACTGGCAAGGACAAGAAAACAAAACGCAGCAACTCCAGTCATAGCCAACTCTGCTGTTCTATCCAACAGTAATACTTTGTCCTCGTGAAGAAACAATTTACGAGGGCCCGGGGGAGTGGGCCTCTCTCTTTCCCTCCTCCCTCCCTCCCTCCCTCCCTCTCTCTGTCTCTCTCTCTCTCTCTCTCTCTCTCTCTCTCTCCGTCTCTGTCTCTATCACTGTGTGTGTGTGTGTGTGTGTGTGTGTGTGTGTGTGTGTGTGTGTGTGTGTGTGTGTGTGTGCGTGCGCCAGTGTAAGCTTATATGTTTGTGCATACGCGCGTGCGTGTATGATGTTTGGTTCTTTTTGGAATTGTATTGCGGTGTTTATGGTTAAAAAAAAATTACACACACACACACACACACACACACACACACACACACACACACACACACACACACACACACACACACCACATAAGGCAGAAAGGGCGAATGTAAAAGCTGCTCATAAGAATCTGACATTTCTTTCTCTCTCCCGCAAACCCAGCGCCTCCTCCCCATCTTCTTCTTTCTTTCCTTCTTTCTTTCCTTCTTTCTATTTTTTTTATATTTGCGAAGTCATTGTTGTGATGACGAAGTAAATTAACCTGCACTTGTTTCCCCCCACTAATTGGTTCAACAGTACATTTTTAAAAAGATAACAATAGTTCATTGATTCTGGCAGAGGGTTTTCCTGTTGCCTTCATTAGGATATGGTCGGGATTCCCGGTACCACTGAATGGCGAAACATCGGGGAATGGGCGTAGCGCGCGCCACAGAGGTCATGGCACGTCAAACAGCCATCTCCATCCACGTTGTTGCTGCTGTTGACCGGGCACTCTGTGACCGGTGCCAGCGCGCGGTTTGTATGTGGTCACACGCCCACAATTAGGAATACGTACCAGCACAGTAAGTGGTCCGATAAGCCTTCCGAGTAATAACAGCAGATTGTGTGTGTGTGTGTGTGTGTGTGTGTGTGTGTGTGTGTGTGTGTAAGTAAAAATCCGATATCTGTCCTCAAACCCTCAGAGACCTCAACTCGGCGGCGATCGGGCAGTCTACAAGATTCATGATTCAACAATATGCCATCCGTGAATGGATTTCAGTTTCAGTTTCATCAAGCGAGTGTCAATGTGTGTGAACAAGTCCATAGACGCTACGACACATCTGAGAAGTCCATAGACGCTACGACACATCTGAGAAGCCATGATTATCACAGTGAGCAGGGCTTAAACATGGATGGCTTCATGAAGAAAATAACTGAAAAGAACGGATTTGAAAACAGCTTCTCATGGACAAGACTAAACAGATGCCTGACGTGTTTGTTCTCCCAGCTCACCGGCCAGGCCTTGTCTGTTAAAAAATGCAGATGAGAAAAATGGAATTGTGTCTTCCGCAGTATGGCACACAGCACGATCAATAAGTGAACAACATTAAAACATTAATACAATCAATTCAGACATCAGAATTAAGACCAAATTTGCGTAAATGTTGCATTTAGACAACGATGAAAGCACGAATTACTACGTGAGGCCAATATATTGGCCCGCTCGGTAGACTACTAGAGGCCAATATATTGGCCCTGTTTGAATTTCCCAGAACGCGTCGGTCTATGCCTATCAGAGTCGTGCTTTTGGTTAGCCAATCAGAAGCAGCGCTCGTCGCATTCCTTCAGAAACACACTTCCGTCAAAAGAATCTGGTTTTCACTGCGATTTTGACCGACATTACCTTGATTTATCGACACAATGAGCGACGCTGAGAGCGATTTGGAGGACGACAACATTCCTCATGACACAAGCGACGAATCCATCGGAGATAGTGACTCTGACGGGGATTATGATGGTAATTACAGTTGTTTTCATTCGTAGTTGACTCGACAACGTGACTCGACAACGTGGTCTGTAAACATGTGTACGATGGTTGTTGATAACTTGTATTGGTGATCTGTTTTGATTAGTGTTTGTTTACGTAGTGACAGCTCATGAACAAGTGTGTTAGCTTATTATTGTGTTACTTTATGCTTAGAAAAACGATAAATGTCAAATAAAAAGAGTAGTTTAGACATGAATAAGAGACGGTGTGGCGAAGTAGCTGTGATTACTAACCCTACCCATCCGCACTCTGCTGAGTCTGAAATTTGCCCAGTATATGGTAGGCACAATCTCATATAGTCCAGTGTCAAGAGGGATTATATAACTTATTAACAGCTAAACGTACTAAATAAGTCTTTACGAAGAGAATGTGGAACATGCAACAGAGTTCAGTGTTTCTGAAAACAGGACAAAATACAAATGAAAACACAAAATACGGTATAAAGTAACACCGATTTATTGCACAGTAGAAAACTGAAACGAATTTTTCGATAAATACGTCTTCTTCAGACGTTACAACAGACAAACACGCACAAAACAGTACGTCCCCACTCCCATTCTTGACCCTCTCCCCAATAACAGTCAGCATGGGGATGAAGAAAATAATAATATTACTTTTAAGAATCGTTTGAAATGTTACCGTAAGCGTCTTATGTGCAAACTTCTTGCTTAAAGATGGCACCAAACACTTTGCTGTTTGTTTGTTTGTTCTTTAATCCCTAAAATATTAGTCGTCTAGTCAGAACCCAAATACCCGAGATCTTAGAATTAAATTGTAGGTAAAATTAATATGGTACATAAAAGTTGTTCATTTGTTGTTGTTTTTTAACACTGTGACAATCCTCACCATGGTCGTCACTCAGCGCGAGCCGAAGATCTTCGTCCAAACATCTGCCCATAAACCATGTGAACATATAATGTATTATATGTATTTGGATACAGTTATCAACAGCAACATCGGAACTAAATAGTTCTGTCCAATTCGTTGTCAAATGAATGTTTGAAACTACATATTATGCACACATGGAATTGAATAATAAATTTACAACTAAAACAAGTTTTGAAAACTGTCTGGTTGTGCCTGTCTATGTATATATGAAAACTTACACACGTCCTCGGCGTTATGAATTCGACGTGTGTGTTGTGCGCGAGTATTGGACAAGAACTGTGGCAGCACACTAACTTCAGAATGTGTTTTCTGTGAAAACAGCTAATCATCATGAAAAAGCCCCCCCACCCCCACCCCCACCCCCCACCCCTCAAAAAAAAAAAAAATAACGACGATCATCATGGAAAACAGCTCTTCTTCTTCTTCTTCTTCTTCTTCCAGCTGATGATGATGACAAGCCACTTCTGGGAAACATCTTATTACCAGGGGAAAACTGTTCTTTTCCGATGCAAAACAGCTAATGGCCGGGGGGGGGGGGGGTAATTTAAAAGTTGTTTCCCCCTGAAAAAAAGCTGATGTCTCTGAAAAACAGCAATTTTCTTTGGAAAATAGCCATTCATCCCGGGAAATTAACAGCCCCTCCCCCGTGAATAACTCACGTGAATAGCTCGGGATATTCACCTGTCCAGTGGAGGGGAGGGTGCGGGGGGGGGGGGGGGGGGCGAGAACTTTTACCCCGTTATGATAAGCTGCTTTCTCGAGAGAAAAAAAAACCCTGTTTATGTTTTATACCTTTTGAAGTCGGTGTGCTTTCATTAAAAAAAATGTTTTCCCTTCCACAGTCAACCTCAGCACGGACAGATATCACCGACCGCCGCCCATCCCTCCCTTGCCCTGCCAACCCCCCCCCCCCCCCCCCCCCCCTCCCACCTCACCCCTCTCACCACCCCTCGGGATTCCCTCCCCTCCCGTCGTCTCCCCTTCCCCCTCCCACCTTCCTATCTTTTCCCACCCCATCGCCCACATATTTCCCCTCCTCTGACCCCCCGCCCACGCCCTATCCCCCCCCCCCCCCCCCCCCCACCCTCTTCTCTTCTTTCTCGGACCGATCCAGTATTCTGATGATGAGATAAGTCAGGGTTCTGCCCTCCCACTAGACCACTTTGTAGGCGCGTGCAGCGGTGATGAGTTGCACGTGCAGTGTTTAGCACGAGGTCTCCTGAGAGTTGCATGAGGGAAGACACGTTCGGCAGGGGGAAGGGGGTGGGGGTGGGGGGTCAACTGACGACCTCCACGTGATGAACGTGCCGATGTACCAGCTGCGTGAAGGCCGTCGTAATCAGTCATCTTTCAGTTGGTGCTTTGAATGAAATGTGATGACCTCTGTTGCGGCATCAACTGACCCAATCAACACTCGCTGATATTCGTCACTAAATCGACGTTTTGCTAGTTTCAAAGTGAGGCGATTGCAGCGGGATGTTGAACTAGATTCAAAGTTTGTTGCTTTTTTTCAAGTTATATATACTTTTTCAGTTCAATCAGGTTTCAGGTATCACGGCCCTTCTTTGTTCTTTGTTCTGTATCACGGCCCTTCTTTGTTCAGTATCACGGCCCTTCTTTGTTCTGCATCACAGCCCTTCTTTATTCTGTATCACGGCCCTTCTTTGTTCTGCATCACAGCCCTTCTTTATTCTGTATCACGGCCCTTCTTTGTTCTGCATCACAGCTTTTTGTTCTGTATCACGGCCTTTTGTTCAGCATCACGGCCCTTTGTTCAGTGTCACAGCCCTTCTTTGTTCTGCATCACAGCCCTTTGTTCTGTATCACGGCCCTTCTTTGATCTGTATCACGGCCCTTCTTTGTTCTGTGTCACAGCTCTTCTTTGTTCTGTATCACAGCCCTTTATTCTGCATCACAGCCCTTCTTTGTTCTGCATCACAGCCTTTCTTTGTCCATGCAGCTGTCCGTAATGCAATTGTTTGTTGATGGTCTATTGTTCCAAGTCGCTTCTTTGTTGCATGTTATGGCAATTGAAACGATCTTTGGCGGTTTGTTCTGTTTTACGGTCCTTGGTGCGAACGCTTTTTTTTCTTACCTATAACGTGAGTTGAAGTCATCTTTGACACTTTCTTGTTCCGCATTACGACAAATGATGCAATTTTTACGCTTATTTGTATTACGGCCCTTTGTAAAATGTTTGACGTTTATTGGTTTTAAGGCCCTTGTGACAATTTTTGACGCTTATTTGTATTACGGCCCTTTGTAAAATGTTTGACGTTTATTGGTTTTAAGGCCCTTGTGACAATTTTTGACGCTTATTTGTATTACGGCCCTTTGTAAAATGTTTGACGTTTATTGGTTTTAAGGCCCTTGTGACAATTTTTGACGCTTATTTGTATTACGCCCCTTTGTAAAATGTTTGACGTTTATTGGTTTTAAGGCCCTTGTGACAATTTTTGACGTTTATTGGTTTTAAGGCCCTTGTGACAATGTTTGACGCTTACTTTGTTCTATATTGAGTCTGTTGCTGCAATCTTCTATGTTAGGGCCCAGAATGCAATGTTGGACTCTCAGTTGCAACATTAAGGCCCTTGATGGTTCTTCGACCTGCACACGTTTCCAAATTTGCTTACACACACACACACACACACACACACGGATGTTTAATTTTTTTTTATCTCTTCTGCCTCCTCGCCCCCCACATCCCGCCCTCGACTCTCTCTCTCTCTCTCTCTCTCTCTCTCTCTCTCTCTCTCTCTCTCATACACACGCATTCGTGCACGTGCGTAAACACACGCACACGCACACACACACACACACACACACACACACCCCGATGAGTCGTCTCATCCTGCCCTTTCCTTCCACCCACGCAGGTATGCGCGCAAAAGCACCGGGATTTCCATTACATATGCAAGTGAAAATACAGTAGCAATCAAGTATCTCGTTATACTTGCAAATCTCTACAGCGTCGTTGCCGCACACCCAACGAAATGATCCCATAATCTCAATGCCAGTGTAGGTTGGGTATGTAGCGAGCCATCACGTGGTGTTTGGCCTCACACCAATCATTCACAAGCCTGGCATAATCTCTCGATACACGTGCGCAAACACACACACACACACACCTGCGCGCGTGTGCGCCCATTCCCTCAGAGAGAGAGAGACAGAGAGAGGAGAGAGGGGGGGGGGGTGCAGCGAGACAGTTTCAGTTTCATCAACAAAAAGAGTGACTGTATATTGGCGTTGAAGAGCAGGACCAACCAGCGACTGTTATACACACGGCGCTCCGGCCGTTAACACGACAGCAGATCGGCTCAGCATTGTGGAACGTAGCATGGCGCTCTTCTTGCCGTTTGCTGTGCCGTTCGAAGGCATGGAAACATACTTTGCAATATGTTGATGGGGAAAGCTACCTAATACCAAAGATGTTACAAGAAAATCGAAATCACACAAATATGCCCCTTGAAGATTGTTTGGGATAGAATACAAACAAGTCAGAAACTCTCACAATAGGGAAGGAGGTGGGTGTTTACAGACGATCACATGTTGCATCGCATGCTTTAAATGTTCAAAACTGTATCGTTCTATGACGGAAAGATGGACAGTGACCCTTCTATTTACCTTTCAGAGATGTATATTATCCACAGATATTCACTCCTCTTTCTTGTGAAGCTACAATCCTACGCAAAGTCCTAGTTTCACCGTGTCAATTCAGCGGTGTTAACTAAGCTACACACAAAAGTTAAGGATCACTTTCACAAACATTCATAACTGTCAAAATAAGAAAGTCAATGCGTTGAAGTTTGGCCAACATTTAATTCCATTCTTTAGTGATAACGACACACAATTGCCTTCAATCTCGAGCAATCGTTTGGTGTGTACATTTGATTAAAGTGGGTACGTATCCTAATTTGATTTCCGAAAGTCATTGAAATCACAAGACAGGGCATACTGATGCTCCCAAAAGCTCAGTAATGCGTGTAACCACCATGGCTGTTCTGGCACTCGACGCAGCGAGTCCTCATTGAGTTGACCAGGTTGGTGAAGATCCTCTGTGGAAGCGCCTGCCACTCAGCCTGCAGCATCTGGTAGAGGTGCTGGGCATCCCTGGGAGGGGGGTGGCTCCTCACTTTGCGATCCAGCTCATCCCAGAGGTTCTCAATCGGGTTGAGATCGGGACTGCATGCTGGCCACTCCATTCTGTTGACTCCAGACTGCTGCAGGAAGTCGTTGACCACCCTTGCACTGTGGGGCGAGCGTTGTCATGCTGGTAGACAGCCCTCGGTCCCATCTGCTGCAGTGTAGGCACAGCCAGCGGTCGAAGGATCTCATCCTGGTATCGGATGCCAGTCATGTTACCTTGTACATGACACAAGGGTGTTCTGTGGTGAAGGCTGAAGGCCCCCCAGACCATTACAGAACCTCCACCAAAGGCCACCTTTTCTTGGACAGTGGCGTCAATGAAGCGTTGCCCTGGGCGCCTCCAGACCCTCAGTCGGCCGTCGTTGTGGTGAAGGGTGAAGCGTGATTCATCACTGAACAGGACCTGGGACCATTGCTGACGTGTCCACCTCACGTGACGTGCGCAGAAGGCGCGGCGTGCTGCCCTATGGGCTGGAGTTAAAACGTGGCCGTACTGCTGGGCGACGAGAACGGAGATTAAACCCATGTAGGCGGTTCCGTATGGTCTGCTGGCTGATGTTGATGTTAGTAGCCACCCTGAACTGCCTTTGAATGATGCTGGAAGAGGCTGTTCTTGTCTGCAGGGCTTGTCGTTCAATGAGACGATCGTCACGTGGGGTTGTCTTCTTCGGTCGACCAGATCTGCATCTTTCATGACAATCCCAGTGTATGTGAAGCGTTGAATCAGTCGGACAATGACCGAGATGGACACATGAAGTTGCCTGGCCACTTCTCGCTTGGGTATACCATCTTGGAACCATGCAACAGTTCGTCCCCTATCCAACTCGCTTAATGTTCGTCGTGGAGGCATTGTCAGATCAGGCCTACTACTGGTGGAATGTCTTCTTATAGAGCCAAGCGAGCGACAGCATCTCACACATAAACAGCAGTGCTTGCACGTGCATAATGGTTTTTCCATCTGGCAAGTGCAATGTGTTCAGGCAGAACGGTCCAAAACAAGGTCATTTTTCGCAAGTTTCCGCTTTTCCGTTTGCGGCCCAGCTCAGTAGTAGAGAATCCCGTGCAATTTTCGCACTAACACAACATCGCCCACTTACAGCTGAACAAAAATTCATGACAATTTTGGCTGGACTAAGAAATAAATAACAGTAGCGAACTGAGTTTATTAAGCACCTGTTTTCACATACCGTCCAAGAACAGTCTTCCATTTCTCTTCCATCCAAATACACGACAAAGGGATAAGAAAGGGAAAAAAAAATCTGAGAACAAGTTCCAGGGAGATAACCTAACTACTGTCGCAGAAGACAAAAGATTTCCGAACTACACCCCCAACTTGTCCCAGCCTAGCTCCAACTACACCAAGGGAGGGGGGGGGAGGTGTTACAAAGAAAAACAACAGAAGTCTGGTGTACAGTCTCGCGAGAAGAAAAAAATCAAACTTAATACTAAAGGACGGTGAGGAGAGAATGGACTGCAAGACAGACAGATGAATAAGAAAGCAAAAGGGAAGGCTGTGCAAAACCAACCGCACGCCTGTCATTCGCTTCACCCAGCTGCTTTCGTTTCCAGTCCACGGGGAGAGTGTACATAAATTCAGGGCTGTTTTCGGCTATCTCTCGATACTGTGTCGCGTCCCGCTTCAGCGATACTGCACCAATTGGTTCAAGCTGTGTGGGAGTGATTTTCCAGACTCATGGGTGTTTGGAGCTAGAGTGGAAGAAGGATGAGGTGAAGACGCCATTCAAGCTCAGAAACTCCTATCCTCAAAGAATCACACCAGAAGAAGATAGACAGAACTCCCCTCTTGCACTTCAAACTCTGGTCCACCGATTATGGCCGCTTTGTTAAGTCATAGAATTACAATGTCCATCGCAGGAGGGAAGGAAAGGAGAATGAAGAAAAAGGTGAGTGAGGACGGTGACAGCATGATGAAGCACGAGACCTTTTACACCCACGGGAGAAACGCAAGACCACCCCACACACCTCAAGATGTCCGTTCAGACCCCCACCCCCACCCCCACCCCCACCCATCACCACCAATAGTACCGCTATTAGAATTATCTTTATGCTATCTTTACATATGAACTTAGGTACAAATGCATTTCATATTCTCGATTAACCTGTATTTCAGTTATCCGTCTTCCTCCCTATATATTCTCAAGTATTTGCTGTAGAATTTTGACAGCTTTCGCACATCACTGTCCTTATGTAAAGATAACAGTTAAGTTGGTTTAAAGGCACATGGACGTCAGTGATATTTCAATGGAATTAATTTTCTCGAACATCCCTAATATCCTTAAGATCTGAACAACACAAAATAAAATGCAATCTATCTTCTTTGAATTCTTTTCATACAGAACAAATAAGAATTCTGTCACTGGATTCTCACTAACGATAAGACACAGGTAAGCCCAATACACCCAGTCTGAATGTAGCTATTATATATTTCGAGTCGGGAGAGACAGAGAGAGAGAGAGAGACTGACTTTCCAGTTTGTTAGGGGGCCGGGGCCGCGACGGGGTCATGACGCCTAGTTGCTCGTCTGTTGCCAGAATTTTTCCCCTGGCGCTGCCATGATTCGAACCCGCAACTTGGGGATGGGTGGGCGTCTCAAGGCGTTTCATTTCCAGACGCATGCTTTACACATACGGCTATTGGACACCTTGGGGATGGGTGGGCGTCTCAAGGCGTTTCATTTCCAGACGCATGCTTTACACATACGGCTATTGGACACCTTGGGGATGGGTGGGCGTCTCAAGGCGTTTCATTTCCAGACGCATGCTTTACACATACGGCTATTGGACACCTTGGGGATGGGTGGGCGTCTCAAGGCGTTTCATTTCCAGACGCATGCTTTACACATACGGCTATTGGACACCTTGGGGATGGGTAGGCGTCTCAAGGCGTTTCATTTCCAGACGCATGCTTTACACATACGGCTATTGGACACCTTGGGGATGGGTGGGCGTCTCAAGGCGTTTCATTTCCAGACGCATGCTTTACACATACGGCTATTGGACACCTTGGGGATGGGTGGGCGTCTCAAGGCGTTTCATTTCCAGACGCATGCTTTACACATACGGCTATTGGACACCTTGGGGATGGGTGGGCGTCTCAAGGCGTTTCATTTTCAGACGCATGCTTTACACATACGGCTATTGGACACCTGTGTCATGTTGCCAAATTTGAGCCTTATGAAGTTCTCTTTTGTTCCTCTTCGATTGGATCCAGCTAGAACTCACTTTGGCTGCCTCTGCCATTGTCTTTAGGGCTCTGGTCCTCTTCCTACCAGAGATCCAGAGCTGTTTAATGAGGTCATGGGCTGATGAGCGCACAATCTCCCTTGCTCCAACTGCTAAGGTGAGGGCTTTGGCTTGGAAGCCATGTTCCCGCAAGATGCTGACTAGACTGGCATACTTTCCAGTTTTGTAGATTTGCGCTTGCTACATTCTGCTTTCTGTTATCACGATTGTGACCACTGTTTTTTGTTGTTATTTTCATAATTATTACTAGTATTATTATCATTATTATTCTAGGTGTTGTTGATGTCGTTGTTGACCAGTAGTAACTGTGTCTTCTGACAGCCATACTCTACAAATAATTACACACACACGCGCGCGCGCGCGCGCGCACGCACACTCATGTACACCAAAATACACGGATATATACACTTACATGTACGCACACGCTCGCACAGGCGCGCATACAGGTGCATGCTGGCACAAGCCCACAGATCACACACACGCACGCATACACACTTACACACACACGCACACACACACACACACACACACACACACACACACACACACACTGTAGAAGTAGCACAGACAATGTCAGGTAGGTACCCAAGATCTGGCGACGGCGTGGAACTAATGCGTTAAGTCAAGCGTCTGCTCAGTGGTATCCATGGCGACAGGCCTTAAATCCTTTCATCTTAGTTTTTCATTTGTGTATCCATCCAACCATAAACCCTGCGCACCGTGGTCTCATACCTTAGCAGATGTGGTGTAGCGTGTATGGATGAATCCGCACGCAGTGACATCTTGATGAAACTGAAACTGTTTTCATGCAGCACAGTGAGTTCAGTCAGAATCAGTTGGGTTTTTTATGACCCTGAGAGGAGTGCAGTATCCGGTCTCATGCCTCCTTCCTGATGATGTCTGGGTAGTTTCCCCATTCTGAAAGGCCTGCTGTGCACCCCCAGTCATGATGTCGGGTAGTTTGTCATTCTGAAAGGCCTGCTGTGCACCCCCAGTCATGTTTGTCTGGGTAGTTTGCCCATTCTGAAAGGCCTGCTGTGCCCCCCCAGTCATGATGTCTGGGTAGTTTGCCCATTCTGAAAAGGCCTGCTGTGCACCCCCAGTCATGATGTCTGGGTTAGTTTTCCCATTCTGAAAGGCCTGCTGTGCCCCCCCAGTCATGATGTCTGGGTAGTTTTCCCATTCTGAAAGGCCTGCTGTGCACCCCAGTCATGATGTCTGGGTAGTTTGCCCATTCTGAAAGGCTGCTGTGCCCCTGCTGTCAGTTTTGCTCAGGACAACAGTTATCCAGTTAGGGGCCCCCCGCGGGTAGACAGTGTCAACCTCGGGGTATGTCAGTGGAGGAAGGACTAGCGCACAGCCCAAAACACTCACGCTTGCTTACATCTATTCATATATCATGCATTGTCACATCAAACCACTAGTAAAGTCTATAACTTTATACACATAATCATGGAAACAAACATCAATGCGAATAGAGTCAAACAAAATAAACATTCTTTCTTTCCTTGAACTTCACAAAACCATTTATCTAAATCTTCATAACTAACCCGGGGAAAAAATAGATTTCTACTTTACCTGGCCAGGTGATCTTAGACTAATTACGAATCACTGTTTTTCCCTTTTTCTTCTTTCTTTGCTTTTCAGTGTCACTTTCACAATACCGTCACGACACAACTGCTGGCATTGGTCAGGTTGGACCGCTGGCGCTGGTCAGGTGGACTGCTGGCGCTGGTCGGGTTAGACTGCTGGCATTTGGTCAGGTTAGACTGCTGATGAAGGGCGCTGCCAGGTATGAGGTCGAACCCGGTTCAGATTAAAACAGTGACAACCAGACATCGATCTGTTCTCCCTTTCTTTCTTCTGCATTAACGCATTGCACTCTCTCTCTCTCTCTCTTCAGTCTGCTCTATCAAATGGACAGGGTTGCTTTTCTTTTCTTTTTCTTTTTCTTTTTTTTCTCTTCATCAGTTAGCAACTCTCTCTTCACATCTCTCCTTAGTCCTTCCTCTGCAGACTCTATCTGGTGCTAATGCTTCAGCTCGGTTCTGTTCATCTCTCATCTCTCTGCTCTTCTCTCACCCAGAGCCTACTCCCAAAACCCTCTCCCTCTCTCTCTGGTTCTTTCTTCTCTTCTCTTCTCTTTTTCCCCCTCACTTTCTTATCCCGTTCCTGTCGTCAAAGGGTGAGTACCATTGGTCAGAATTTTTCCCGCCTTGTAAAAGGTTACCTCCCTTCTAATTCCATTGGCGTTCAATCGTCACAGTCACTTTCTACGGGCCCTTTTGCTCTCTGTGGTGGTCAATGGGTCATTTAATTTTTAGGTTGATTTTACCCCCACCACAAAAATACCTTCCCCCTTCCTACTTCAACCGGCGACGTCTGACTTAACTGCGGCGCTGGTCCTGCAAATTGGCGGGTCTTAGTCTGACCCAGGCGCCGAGACCCGTTGGCCGGGACCTTTTGGACGTCGGTCAACCACTTAGTCTGTCTGCTGGACAGTGCTGTCTCCGTGGAGGACTAAAAATAGCCTCTTCACTGTGCCTAATGGGCTGACGCGACACCGAAGTCGTCTGCTTGGAACCAGAATGTTGCTTTTGGACTTATGTCCAATTGAACTGGCGGGCGACTGACCACGAATTCGGTTTGTTATTTTGTCCGTGACAATTTCCCCTTGCAAAAGTCTTTTGCTCCGCTTTGTCTCAAAACAACGGTACAAAAAAAAAACCAAATTTTGCTGACAACACAGCTACACGTGCAAGGTTTTGCAAAATTATTTACACAACGGTTTACAAATTATCAGCATGTATCGGTAGTAATATCACCCCAAGGGTTATCATTGACATGCCCCTTTTTCCCTTTTTTTTTCAACTCATTTTCTGATAACCTCTGTGCGCACCTATGCTTTTCCCCCTACCTGCGGATTTGCCAAAATCTTCTCTTCACAACTACTATGAAAAGCACAATCTATATGATCACGATCCATGACACCTCACTGAGGAATCTCCATCCTCACTTATCGCAAACAGTGCATTACTACACAAGCGACTGTATGCTCCAAAAACATTAACTACATTTACATGAACAAGTCTCACAAAGAAAATATAAAACCTAGCCAAATGGGAATGAACCCATATCCACTAAAATCTGACTGAAAATCAACACATATTATTAACAAAGTGACCATGCACCCCCGGATATGACTGACTTCCTCTGAGTTGCAGCTTGCTAGACTCCCGGCTTAAATAGTCAGCTCCTTCATTCTGTCGACCTGGAATGTACTGAACTCGATACCTGTGGGGCTGCAGTCCCATTCCCCAGCGCAGCACCTGCTGTTTTCAGCTGCGCCTCCTGCAGGAATTTTGAGTGGTTGAGGATCAGTCTTACCGAACTCTTTCCCATACAAGTATTTGTGAAATTTCTGCACGGCCCACACACAGCCAAACACTCCTTCTCTACCGTTGCGTACCCTTCTTCACACTTGTCAGCTTCCTGCTAGCATACTTCACAGGAAACTCGACCCCTTCGTGATCCTGCAACAATACTGCACCTACTCACCACCTGATGCATCTGTACGCAGCAAAAAATGGTTTAGACATATCTGGTAGCTTCAAGATGGGACGGAACCTAGTCTTTCCAGCACTGTCTGCAGTGCTTGCTCTGCAGCGTCTGACCATTCGACCACTGCCGGTTTCCCTGCCTTGACCAAATCACTGAGAGGGCTCGTGATTGCTGCGAAATTTGGCACAAACTCCCTGTAGAAACCAATAAAACCTAGCAGACTCCTGACTTCTGTTTTGGTCTTTGGTCTCTTTGAATTCATCATCTTCTCCACCTTTCCCTTTTCTGGCTGCTTTGTGTCGCCTCCAACAACAAAACTGGGAAAACTCCAGGCTTGGAAACCAATCTGGCACTTTGTTGGTCTGGCTGTGAGATTGGCTCGTCTAAAACCTCTTAAAACTGCTCCTAGCTGCCTCATATGCTCCTCCCATGTCTCACATGGCTATCAGAATGTCATCCATGAAATTCATTTACCCCTTTCCAAACCCGTCAATAACTTCCTCATCATCCGAGAGAAAACTGAAAGGTGCGTTGACCATACCAAAAGGAAGTACTCCCCATGGTTTAGCCCCATAGGAGTGGAGAATGCTGTGATTCTTTTGAGTCCTCACTCAAGGCTATTTGCCAATAACCCTTGCTCAGATCTACCCTGGTGAAATCTTGCTTTTGCTTGTGGCGACCTGAGCGAACAGGTTTCCACGTTTGGTATGACTTCTGCGTCGCCCTTTGGTGACACTGTTCAGACGTCAAATAGTCAACACAAAATTTCGATGCTCACCTGACTTTTTCCTCACTAAGACGAGGGTGCACTATACGAGGATCTGGACGGTTCAATCCCCCCAAGGTCCAACTTTTTTCCACCTTTTCCTCGATCACTTTTTCTGGTGGCATACGGGCCCGGATAGGCTTTCACATGTAGGGGTTTTTTGCGATGTTAACTCCCCCGTCAGGTCTCTAGAGTTGTCCTGCCGGGGTTTTTTCAGTCAGGGACGCCCTATACTTTTTTTAGGACCCCCCTTTAACTTCCTCCTGTCTCCTTCATACAGTGACACATCCTGTATGACTCTTCCCCTGGAAACTCAGGCAACAAAATCTCCCCTTCTTTGCGGGTTCTCCTTCACCTCCATCAATGATTGCTGCTGCGCCTATGTGCTGAGTCTCACGCTGAATATTTTTGCGGAGCAAATTCGCATGGAAAAGTTTTGGTTTCCCATTCACATCAATTCGGTAATTTCCCGATCTACCTTTTCACATGATTGTGAATGGTCCTTTCCAATGCATCAGCAGCGTTGTTGTGATCCGTGGGAAGCAGTAACAGGACTTGATTCTCCCACCTTGAGGGATTGCTTCCTCACCTTCCTGTCATATTGCTTTTCTGCACGACCCTAGCCTCCTGCAAACTTTCCCTTGCAACCTTACATGTCTCCTCTAGCCCATTGCGTAAGTCCACCACATATGATAAGTGGTTTTGACCTCTTCTGACTCCTGTTCTCCGGACCATAGCTCTTTGAGAAAACACCTGGTCCCCTGACTGTCCGCCCATACAGCAGCTCAAATGGTGAAAAGCTGTGCTTTCCCGAGGGGCTTCCCTGTAGGCGAAAAAGTGCCGCTGGAATGTAACGGTCCCAATCTGCTGGCCTTTCCCCATAGAGTTCTTTAAGATGCCCTTTAGCACACCATTGAATCTTTCCACCAAGCCATTGCATTGTGGGTGGTATGGGGTAGTGAGAAACTGTGTGATCCCTAGCAGCCTGTTGACCCCCCTCATTCAAAGCCTGAGGTGAACTGTGACCCCCTGTCATGAGGGAATTTGTGATGGCACGCCCCCGCAAAAAAAAGATGTCTACCAAACCCTTCAGCGACCTGTTGCGTATCTATGCCTTTCAATGCGACTGCTTCGGGTATCTGGTCGCGTGTCCGAGCGTAACCATACTGTGCCCACCTTTGGAACGGGGCGAGATTGGGCCAATCAGATCAACAGCACCTCCTGAATGGTGTGTCAATTAAAGGGGGCGTTTAAGAGGCGCCTTCCTCTTTACCCTCTTGTGGCTGACCTTTGACACACGTCACATGACATGCAGAAACGCTTTATGTCTGCCATTGCCCTGGCCAATGAAAATCATCAAAGATTCGGTCAGCTGTTTTGCTGGTGCCGAGATGACCCGCCCATGAGCGACTCGTGACCCACTGACATGACAGGTCACGATAACATGCTGGTACCTCTAAATGAGCTGTCACCTTGCCTGTCTTCCCTTGGTGAACACTCGGTACAACAGCCCCCCTTTCCCCCAGAAATTCTGTCTCACCTCCTCTAAAACCCCCTGTTTCTCTCCCCCTCTTGCCAACTCCCAGACTTTACGAGCGAAGGGTCTTGTTCCTGCGCCCGCCCTAAACCATCAGGCGACCCCATCTATGCCTGACTTCCTTGCTGGAAACGACTAACGGTTTTTCAACCTTTTCCTCCTTCTTGCTCCGTGTTTGAACTGCTGCCCCTGTAGCAGTCAACAACTCAGGATCCCCTGGATCCCTTGGCACCTGGAATATTTCCCAAAGATCAAATCATAAAGGGGTTTCTCCATCACCAGCGCAGACAACTCGCCCAGAAGTAAGGGGTACGTACTTTATCTTAGCAATGGGAACTTTTTCACAGTGCCATCGATTAGAGTACAGGTCTGGATTTGTCCTGTCAAATCCCCCTTCCTCGACCAGCGTTGTTCTTACTACACCACATGAACAACCCGTGTCCCGTAACACTTTCACCTCTGCTGGCCAATCCACCCTTCTTCCACAGGGAATGAACCCATCAGCCTAGTGCCTCCATCCCTGACACGACTGTGTCCATTGCTAGCCATAGGCCCCCACTCCACCCTCTTCAGGGTTGGATCCCTTTTGGTTCCACTGCAGGTCGTTTCCCCTGGCGACCCTTATCAACCTCTTTCAAGGCTGCTGCCTTCTGGAACCTCATGCGACAATCCCTCGGCCACATGTCCCTTCTTGTGACAATGAAACACCTATTGTCCCTTTGTCCTCCTTTCTGCCCACCACTGGTTTGCAGACTTTGCAGAAAAACTCCCCTAGTCTCCTTGCCTCTCTCACCTGTGCCTGGCACTTGTTTCTCCCGCACCTTAGTGCCCAAACGTGCCTCCTGTACACCTCTGCTAACTTCAGCAACTCCCCTGCTGTCTCTGGCGTCTCTCTTTCAAATGTATAGTTAACTTGGACTGCAACCTGACAAAATCTGTTCCTTCATAACCAGCTCTTTCAATTCAGCGAAAATCCTTTCTCGTACCCCTCAACTCTAACCATTTCTCAAAATAGTGATCTAAACGTGCACCAAACTGAGTGTACGTTTCACCTGCTTGTAATCTAGTGATCGAAATTTCTTTCTGAAACCCTCCTCTGTGAAATCAAATCCCTTTTATCAAAGACTCCTTCACAGCACCAAAATCAGATTGTTGGTTGCTGGTAACGCAGTGAAAAAAATCTGTAATGCCTTAACCGTCAATAGCGCTGACAAAATGACTGCCCACTCTTCTGAAGGCCAACCCTGACTAGTAGCAAACGTTTCAAAAGACTGATGTACGCATCAATCGAATCTGTTCCTTTAGGAATTTTGGCAACTTTGGTCGGGGGCATAATGCGCACAGGGTCACTGGAAACTGAATACCATCATCGGTGGTCTCCCTCTGTATTCTCACTCTTTCTAACTCTAATTTAATCCCTTTAAACTTTCTGTTTTCCTGCGTTTCCCTTAGTCTTTCTGTTTCCTGCGTTTCTTTAGCCTGAATCCTTATTCTTTCTGTTTCCTGCGTTAAACTTTCTGTTTCCTGCGTTGCACTAGCTTTAATCCTTTCCTGCTCTGCTATTTCTACTGCGACACGGCCCTTTCCGCTGCTCATCTCTTTCCATCTTTTGTTGGGTTTCAACGAATGCTCGCAACTCTTCTCCCGAGTAGCCTAAATCACGAGGACGCTCACAAGTTGTTCAATGGGGTGTTCTTTTCTTCCGCCATTATTTTCTTCTTTTTTTTTTAACAAGATTTTATTACTACGACAGCCAAACTGGTGGTTTTCCGACACGAGTGACGTAATAGCAATCTATGAATGATATATTAGCTTGGGGCAACGTAATTAGTTTTTATAAGACGCCTAGCGCCTGACCCCAAATATGAGAGCGATTTAGGCAATCTGTGCAAAATAAGTACTCTGGGGGTGAAATGCCAAGCCTAGTGGGTTTAACTATCTTGGAAACATACAGTAAGACACTACCTTGCCTAGGATCACAATACTTGAATCCCACCCAGCTTCCTCTCTGAGAAGTTGAACAATTATATAAATGGGCCGAATATCCTGGCAGGCTCGCCAATAAATTGTCAACCTCGGGGTATGTCAGTGGAGGAAGGACTAGCGCACAGCCCAAACACACTCACAGCTTTTCTTACAATCTCATTCATATATCAGCATTCGTCACATCAAACCCCTAGTAAAGTCTATAACTTTCTACACATAATCATGGAAACAAACATCAATGCGAATAGAGAGCAAACAAAATAAAACATTCTTTCTTTTTCCTTGAACTTCACAAAACCATTTATCTAAATCATCATAACTAACCGGGTAAAAAATAGATTTCTACTTTACCTGGCCAGGTGATCTTAGACTAATACGAATCACTGTCTTTCCTTTCTTTTTTTTTGCTTTACACTGTCACTTTCACAAACACCAGTCACGGGCACAACTGCTGGCACTGGTCAGGTTTGGACCGCTGGCGCTGGTCAGGTTGGACTGCTGGCGCTGGTCAGGTTAGACTGCTGGCATTGGTCAGGTTGGACTGCTGATGAAAGTGGGGCTGCCAGGTATGAGGTTTGAACCCCGGTTCAGATTGAACAGTGACTACCAGACATCGATCTGTTCTCCTTTCTTTCTTCCTGCATTAACGCATTGCACTCTCTCTCTCTCTCTTCTAGTCTGCTCTATCAAATGGACATGGTTGCTTTTCTTTTCTTTTTCTTTTTCTTTTTTTTTTTCTCTTCATCAGTTAGCAACTCTCTCTCTCACATCTCTCCTTAGTCCTTCCTCTGCAGACTCTATCTGGTGCTAATGCTTCAGCTCGGTTCTGTTTACTCCTCTCATCTCTCTGCTCTTCTCTCGTCAGAGCCTACTACCCAGAACCTCTCCCTCTCTCTCTGGTTCTTTCTTCTCTTCTCTTCTCTTCTTCCCCTCACTTTCTTATCCCGTTCCTGTCTGTCAAAGGGTGAGTACCATTGGTCAGAATTTTTCCCGCCTTGTAAAAGGTTACCTCCTTCTAATTCATTGGACGTTCAAATCGTCACAGTCACATCTACTGGCCTTGCTCTCTGTGGTGGTCAATGGGTCATTTAATTAATTAGCTTGATTTTACCCCACCACACAATACTTTCCCCCTTCCTACTTCAACCGCGACGTCTGACTTAACTGTCGGCGCTGGTCCTGCAAATTGGCTGTCTTAGTCTGACCCAGGCGCCGAGACCCGTCTGGCCAGACCTATTGAGACGTCGGTCAACCACTTAGTCTGTCTGCTGGACAGTGCTGTCTCCGTGAGGACTAAAAATAGCCTCTTCGCTGTGCCTAATTGGCTGACGCGACACCAAAGTCGTCTGCTTGGAACCAGAATGTTTGCGTTTGGACTTGCGTCCAATTGAACTGGCTGGCGACTGACCACGAATTCGGTTTTTCTATTTTTGTCCGTGACAGACGGACAGACAAGCTCACACAACCTCAAACGTAGGGAGCGTATCAATTCTCCCCCCGCTTGAATCCCCACCCCCACCCCTTCCTGTCAATACTTCAGCTACTTGTCGCTGCTCCATACTCCTTTTGCTAATATATTCTACCTCTGTCCAACAGTCCCCCTGCTCTATACTCCCCCGCCCACAACAGAATGCTTTGTTCTGGGAGGGAGGGTTACGAAAGGAAATGTTTTCCATATTCGCAGCTAACGACTGTGTGTGTGCACAGGCACACACACACACACACACACACACACACACACACACACACACACACACACACAGGCACGCATGGGGAGTACCGGGCATGGGGAGAATCGAACGGGGGGGGGGGGGGGGGGGGGTTGGGAATATATATCACTACGGGCCGAAATATCGAACTGCCCCCCCCCCCCCCCCCCCCCCCCGCAAAACAACACTCTACTTTGCAGTTATGCGCTTTTACGCCGGTTACAGAATGTAAATGACATTACAAAAGACAAAAAAAGAAAAACACCAAAAAAGAGGAGATGGCGGGGAGGGGGGGGGGGGACGCAGAAACAGCGCAGAAAACCCAGTTGGGAAGAAAGACAGCTAGCCTCAAGGTCGGCCTCACGGGACAAACCATTGACAGAGATAACCGGAAGCTGCAACAGATGGGAGTCCTCGCCGTGGCTTCAGCACGGGCAGGTCGCCTCATACGTGTCAGGCGACTATCTTCTGAAACGTTTTAGTACTACTATCTTCTGAAAACACTACTATAATTTTCATAAGATAGTAGTAATACTACTAACTTATGAAAATTATAGTAGTGATTTCAGAAGATAGTAGTATAGTAACGTTTCAGAAGTTGGTAGCTTCGCGTTGCGACTATCTAGTGAAATGATCATGTGTGAAATTATGTCCTCTTCTTAGTTTAAAGTGGAGGAGTTAAGATTTATGATCTTGCGTTTTTTTAGGAGAAATATTTCCCTCTTGCACAATGATACTATGAACCATGCTGATTATGTCTGGAGAGGGAAACACGATCACAGCCCCCTGTGTTAGGAGCAGCGATCGATGAAAGTTTTCAATAACTGATTTTTTTGAGACAGTTTAGAACACCATAGCACCAGCGCAAAGGATCCGCAGCCAAAGGGTTTCGGGGAGCAGACTCGCGCCTGCGCCAGATCTGTCATTGCTGCCAGCGGTGTATAGTCAGCGGAGTTACCCACGTGAAAAGCAACACGTTTCACTTGGTGTTCTGTTAAGTTTCTTCCATTTAAAGAACGGTTGAGACATGTGAATATCAAATAAAATTGAGAACAGAAATGTCTATGTACATTACTTGTAATCAGGGAAAAATACATATAAGACTGATGTGGTTGCAAATATTCCCTATGAGGGTGCAAAAAAATGTATCCCCGGTCGTGGCCATCACGCGTGCGAACGGCTGTGCTAGAGGGCTGTTTTTTTTTTTTTTTTTTTTTTCTTCTTTCCCCTGATGGCTTGTGTTTCATTCTTGATGTACTGATTTGACGTCTTTTTGTAAAATCAAGTTTCAGCGCATTTGAAGCGGCTTTCTGCATAATGCAGCTATTTGACTGTGACTAAACAACCTTTTCACAGCTGGGGAGTTTATATACCTTATTTTTTATCCATTTTTATATCCAGTGTAAGTTTTAATGATTACAAATCGGTTTTTAAATATTAGAAATATTCAAGTTGTTCTTCTTACGATAAAGACTGCATTCAGCCAGAATTCCAACGATTCTTGTATTTTTAACATTACTGCCAGTGTCTGTTTGACCACAAATGCCACAGTTCTTATTTACAAGAACAATATCAATTATAAGCTCGCATCACAGTCACGTCATACTCACTATTTTTCAAAAACTTATAAACACATATTCTTTTGTTATTAGACCTTATCCCTCTCACATTCAAACAACAAACATTAAGAGAAGATAAAGCCATTTTAGGGAGGTAATCAAAGGAAAGTCCACGAGATGCGCCGAAAACCGTTCAACATTCATCACCCATGCCCATCCCTTGTCACTGTCTGTCTGTGACTGAACGAGCAGTGGAAAGCTTGGCAGTTTTTTCACGTTTGTCAGATTGACTGGGGGAATCCCTCTCTGTGAACGCGGTCGTTTCGGATTTGCGATCGAGAACGTGTTGCAAAATCCAGTTTAAACTGACGTGTCAAAACCGATCTTTTCCTTATCCACATCTTTTCCCTCTTGGATGGTCTACCACTCCTCTTCTTTTTTCTCTGTTCCCATGACGGCCAGAATTGAAGTCTGACTGACAGTCCTCCACCACATCAGTCTTTCCTTCTTTCTCACTCTTTTTCTGACCTGTCTCTTTCTCGTTGTCAGTCGCTCACAGTCAGTGTCATTGACAGATAGGGGTGAGTCAGTGTCAGATGTGTGTCCAAACCTTGTAACCGGTGGCAGAGGGTCCCAAACGGACATCACTGTCGGTTCCTCACTCGCTTTCTGAATCTCACAGACGGGATCCCCTTACCGATGACCGGGTAGGCGACAGGCTCTGCAGGTAACCACAGTTTCCTGACACTCCGTGGCCCAGTGACCCAGTTTCAGGCAACGATTACACTTTGTTACCCTAGTATCTCTTTTGGGCTGTTCCTTGTGATACAGGGTAGCCATAAATCCTGCAACCTTCACAGATCTATCAAGTAGTTTGTCTGGGATATCTATGAAAATAAATCGCCTTCCAGTGTAGAATCGCGTCAATTTTCCGTCTCTATTCCTCATTTTCTCCAGAATCAAGGGAGAGCGTAAGACACTCCCAGCCTGACAAGAGCTGACTCGATGTCTGCCCCGTCGCAAGAGAGAGGGATATTAGAAATCCACACCTTTGTAGCAGAATGTTCAGTGTCGTCCTGTCCTCTGAGTGCAAACGAAGCACAACAGCACCAAGTGACAAACCCTCAATTAGCAAAATTGCTGCGTGCAGCCCTCGTCGATGGGTAAAGTCTCCACAGTCCCAAATTTCTTGAGCACCCACCATACTTTCTCTACACAAATGTCGAGCGCTTGAAAAGATCGCTCGTGTTCATTTTCAAAAGAGAGAAAAATAAAAAACAGAAACCAAAGTGGATGAATGTAAAGACAATGAAATTTGTAAAAAAGAAATATAATATGTATCAGAGATTCTTAGTCACAAAGCAGGGGAAAGATTATCAAAATTATATTAAAGCACGTAATACTTGTAACAAAAAAATAAGAAAAGCAAAAAAGGAATTTGAAAAGAAGTTATCAAAGGAATGTAAACAAAATCCAAAAGCCTTTTGGAGATATGTACAATCGAAAACAAAGATGAATACTGGAGTGAGCCCTTTAGAGACTAAGGATGGTGACACAGTGGAGACAGATAGAGGTAAGGCAGATATTTTGAATACATTTTTTTCTAGTGTATTCACAAGGGAAGATACTAATAATATGCCTGTTCTAGGTCCAGCCTCAAGGTCAAAAGGCATAATGTTGGAAAATGTAGATATTTCAGTGGATGCAATAAAAAAGAAACTTCAATCTTTAAACCCTAATAAGGCATGTGGTCCGGATGCCATCCCATCGAGAATACTAAAAGAGCTAAACGAGGAAATGGCCTTCCCACTTTACATACTCTTTTCTAAATCTGTTAAAGAAATGATAGTACCTTCAGATTGGAAAACAGCTACAGTCATTCCAGTATTCAAAAGAGGTACAAGAACAGATCCAGGAAATTATAGACCAGTGAGTTTAACATGCATTATATGCAAAATTTTAGAATCATTTATTAGAGAGGCTATTATTAAACATATGACAGAAAATAAATTATATGCTGAGTGTCAGCATGGATTTCGTGCAAAAAGATCTTGTGTGACTCAACTTTTAGAAGTGATGGAAGACTTCACAAAGGAGATAGATAAAGGAGAGAATATAGATGTTTTGTATTTAGACTTTAGAAAAGCATTCGATTCAGTACCACATGAAAGACTTTTAAAGAAATTAGAGTCTTATGGAATAATAGGAAATATACTTGGTTGGGTTAGAGACTTTTTATCAAAAAGAACTCAGAAGGTAAGGATTGGTAGCTCCTTCTCTCATAGTGCTGATGTTATTAGTGGGATACCACAAGGTAGTATTTTGGGACCAATATTATTTACGGTGTTTATAAATGATCTCCCTGTAGAATTAAAGAGTACATGCAAAGTCTTTGCAGATGACACAAAACTGTATAACTCTCCAAAATTACATAAGGAATTACAAAAGGATATTGAAACATTAGTACAGTGGTCTGATACTTGGAACCTATATTTTAATGCAGAAAAATGTAAAGTACTTCATATTGGTAAAACAAACCCACAAAAGGAGTATATAATGAAAATTGGGGGCAAGGAAATAAAAGTATCTAAATGTGAAGAAGAGAAAGACCTAGGTGTGACTTTTGACAAAAACTTATTATTTGACAATCATATTGTAAATAGTATTAATAAAGCTAACAGAATGATTGGAATAATAAAAAGAACCTTTACATTTATGGAAAAGGACACTTTTTTGCAATTATATAAGACACAAGTTAGACCTGTTCTTGAATATGGCAACACTGTATGGTATCCAATGCTAAAGAGACAATCAGAAGCTCTAGAACAGGTACAAAGAAGAGCAACCAAAATGATTCATAATATAAAAGATTACTCATATCAGAAAAGATTAAAATATTTGCAACTTCCAACACTTAAGGCAAGAAGAATAAGAGGTGACTTGATTCAGGCATACAAGATATTTAATGAAATTGATGATGTTGATAAAGCACGCTTTTTTTGTACTCCGCAGAAGAATGTTACAAGGAACAGTGAAGATAAGATATTTAAACAATATTCTAGAACGAATTTAAGAAAATTTACTTTTACTAATAGAGTAACCAACTTTTGGAATAAACTAACACTTAACATCAAACGTGCACCCAGTATTAATGTGTTCAAGAACCTCATAGATAAACATGAATTATTAACAAAAATTAGATATGAATTTGATGGATAATAAGTCTGAGCTAGCCTATGACTGGACCAACGGTTATGAAAAAAAAAGGATATATACATACAGAAGGGGCGTAAAAAGCCTAAATAGGCTAAGTTGTATTGATACAACGCCCCTGATCCTGATCCTGATCCTGAAGTCTCTCTTCAACAAGAACACGGGTTCAACGTGAGAGTCCGCCATTTTGAAAATACAAGATTCAATGTTGAAAAGAAAATAAATAAAAATACCACAAATATAGCGAAAATCCGTCCAGCCAAGACACACAGAAATTCAACAAACCTTTATCAGCTAAAACTATCCCACAGAAACACATCCAATAGAAGCAGCGCAGAAAAAAAAGCGGAACGGTAGCACACGAAGAAAAAAGCGGCTGTCGACTTCGAAGTCTCGCTCTCGAATCACTCGTATTACTCTAATTAGCAGTCAGTCAAATTGGGCCAAAATGACCACTTGTCAATGACACTGACCACTGGTCAACCACATCGTAAATTGTTAACATGAACTCGTACACTAAATAACAGTCAAACAGTGACATTGGGTAATGACCACTGGTCAATGACACTGACCACTGGTCAGCAACGTCCAATTATGTTCACATGAAGTCGTTCTACACTAATTAGCAGCCAAACTGTGAAATAAGGCCAAAATGACCATTGAGTCAGTCAAATTGGGCCAAAATGACCACTTGTCAATGACACTGACCACTGGTCAACCACATCGTAAATTGTTAACATGAACTCGTACACTAAATAACAGTCAAACAGTGACATTGGGTAATGACCATTGGTCAATGACACTGACCACTGGTCAGCAACGTCCAATTATGTTCAAATGAAGTCGATCTACACTAATTAGCAGATAAACTGTGAAATAAGGCCAAAATGACCATTGGTCAAGGACACTGACCACTGGTCAGCAACGTCATAAATTGTTCACATGAACTCGTTCTTCACTAACTGGCAGTCAAACAGTGAAATTAGGCAAAAATTACCACTGGTCAAGGACACTGACCATTGGTCAGCAACGTCATAAATTGTTCACATAAACTCGTTCTACACTAATAGGCCAAATGACCATCGATCAGTGACCCTGGATAGTAATAATACTAAGAAAGAGGACATAATTTCACAAAGGGATCATTTCACTAGATAGTCGCAACGCGAAGCTACTATCTTCTGAAACGTTACTGTTACTACTATCTTCTGAAATCACTACTATAATTTTCATAAGTTAGTAGTATTACTACTATCTTATGAAAATTATAGTAATGTTTTCAGAAGATAGTAGTGCTAGTAACGTTTCAGAAGATAGTCGCCTCATACGGTGGGAGGCGTGGAATGGGAGAGCTTGTTATGTCTTGTCAATGGAAGCGTGTGGGGAGAGGAGAGAGAGGCCGGCGTGGAGAGTGGAGTGGGAGAGGGGGAGTGGACTGCATGAGAGGGAGTGGAGGGTGAGGGGTCGGGGAGTGTTCATCCCACCGCCAGGAGCACGATTACTTCCTCAGATTCTCGTGTCCATTCACCACACGTCTTTCTTTTCTCTTCTGTTTTTTCATCTTTTTTTTCTTTTTTCTTTTAAAGCTGAGTGTGTGTATTGAATTTCGAAACGAACACGCTGCGTCATGTTACAGTCAGTCATGATGGAATTCGTTCAAACAGTCGTGTGTCCTTTAGTAAAAGCTGACCTGCCGGCACCGATGGCTCTGACCGCTTTCCACTGGCCATAGTGCATACTGCTTTTTGAATGCAGAAACAATCTGGAAACAATCTGGCGACACTCGCGACTTCGGCGATCTTGAATGAATATGCTTTCGTCGACGACGACCTCAAGGCGGTGTTAAATATAGTAAAGGTGAACAACTCGGCAGTAAGATATGGTGCATTTAGCTTTGGCGTAAAAGTTTACAAGGAAATGCAAGCGAAAGTAGCCTAAATGAAGAAAGACTAAATTAAAGCTTGTTTGCAAGGGGCGTTATTGTATGAAATGACGATGTTATTTCCTAATGGCTTCTTCTTATTATTATTATTATTTCTCTCTCTCTCTCTCTCTCTCTCTCTCTCTCTCTCTCTCTCTCCTCTCTCTCTCTCTCTCTCTCTCTCTCTGTGTGTGTGTGTGTGTGTGTGTGTGTGTGTGTGTGTGTGTGTGTGTGTGTGTGTTGTAAATAAAAGTCGCTTGCAATCAAAGTTTGGATTTAAAATCCAAAGACTAACGTTCCTCCGTGCTCACGGCTATATATTTGGCCCATCATGAACGTCGACGTCAGTATTGACAATGAATATATACAGAATGTATTAAGGGTCTGCGGTATTGAAGAATAAACGGCAAGAATAGCGGCCATTTTATTTTCAGGAGTAAGCATGCTCCGAACCTCGCTGGATAGCGCTGCCAACGTCTTGACGCAAGCGGCGTGATTGTCACTGCACGGCTGTCAGAGTGACCAAGCTGCCGCCAGAGGTTTTCTCCTTGGTACACACACACGCCTGGTGAATCGGATTTATGGAACTGCGCTTTCATATCGGCTTCTAAAGTCAACCGCCTAAACGTGGTATATGCCGCACGATTTCCGTCTCCTGAACATGAGCATAATGCTGCCAAATTATTCAAACTTAGTATTTTCTGAAACAAATTGTCCTGGTTATTTGACGGGAAGAAGCGTTTGCGCTGTAGGAGGGTAGAAAAGATTACCTCATTTTCGTTTTTGATGTGGATTGACAAAGGAGGGGAGGTGACTCGCTCGGATACCAACGAGTGCCAAGGGAAGTCAGTAACAGATAATGACAAGGCCAGTGGGACAAACGATCTGGACCATAATTCATGCTGACCCATGGCTAGTTGACTCACAGACTGACATCTTCGTATGAGTAGGTGATGGGTACGTCGGTGTCGTTCCGTTCGCCTATTCCCATTCGTCTGTATCCATATTGTGATCCAAGTCGCCTATTCCCATTCGCCTGTATCCATATTGGTGATCCCAGTCGCCTATTCCCATTCGCCTGTATCCATATTGGTGATCCCAAGTCGCCTATTCCCATTCGCCTGTATCCATATTGGTGATACCAAGTCGCCTATTCCCATTCGCCTGTATCCATATTGGTGATCCTATCTATCTATCTAGTCCTCTTTGTGCTGGTAGCACATAAGGCCTCGACCAGAGCCCGCCACTGATGTCGGTCGGCTGAATACGTTCCAGACGGCCCCATGTCCAACCATTTTCTTCATCTCCCTCTCTACTGTTCTCCTCCAAGTTTCCTTGGGCGTCCTCTTCTTCTTCGGCCATCAGGAGTCCATCGTAGGGCGATTCTGGAAATGGCTGTTGTCTGCTGGCGGAGCACATGGCCTATCCATCGCCAACGCCTTCGTTTGACTTGCGTTGAGATGGGTTCAGTTTCTGCCCTTTGGTGGAGTTCTTCATTGGTGATGGTATTCGGCCAATAGATGCGTAGAATGCGTCTGAGGCATCTGTTTTGGAAGACATCTAGTTTGTTGCTGATGGTTTTGGTCATCTTCCATGATTCTGATCCCATAAAGAAGGGTGCTTATTACATTTGATTTGAAGATTCTTAACTTGGTCCTCAGGCGGATATTCCCTGCCTTCCATGTGCTCCTGAGTGAGGCAAAGGCCTGGCTGGCTTTTGCAAGTCGAGCCCGGATCTCCACCTCCCCATCCCCTGTATTAGACATCTTGGAGCCAAGATAGGTGAAGTCGCTAACTTCCTCAATTTCGTCTCCGTTCAGTTTGATGTTTGTCTTGGACTCTGGCATTCATTCTCATGCTCTTTGTCTTCTTGGTGTTGACCTTCAAGCCAAGGTTTCCAGCTGTTGTTGCCATGGCAATCTGTTTTCTCCTGTATGTTTGGTAGCGATGTGACATCAGGGCAATGTCGTCAGCAAAGTCCAAGTCTTCCAGTGTTGTTGTTGTTACCATTGTCGTGGTCCATCTGATTCCCTTCCTCTCTCTGTCTGTAGCGTTTTTCATAATCCAGTCCATGGCCAGGATGAAGAGGAAAGGCGATAGGATGCAGCCCTGTTTCACTCCCGTGCTGACACTGAAGGCGTCTGTGAGCTCTGTGTTGCAGATCACCCGCGAACTGAAGTCACCGTACAGCATTTCAATGACCCGGACAAGTTTTGCAGGGATTCCGTAGTGTCTCAGGATTTTCCATAAGGACTCTCGGTGGATGCTGTCAAAAGCCTTCTCCAGGTCAATGAAGTTGATGTACAAAGGCGTGTTCCACTCATTGCTCTGTTCCAGAACCTGGCGCAGAGTGAAGATATGATCTGAGCAGGATCGTCCAGGGCAAAAGCCTGCTTGTTGTGGACGGAGGTTCCTCTCAAGGGTTTCTGTCAGCCTTGACATCACAACCTTGCTAAATACCTTGTAGTGAGAGAAAGAAGTGTTATGCCCCTCCAGTTGTTGCAGTCTCCAAGATCTCCCTTTTTGGGCAACTTGAAGATAAGACCAGTTTTCCACGCTTCAGGGGTCTGGCCCGTTTCCCAAACCTGTCTGAAGATCTCCGTCAGAATAGGGGCTGTCACATTAATATCTGCTTTCAACATGTCTGCTGTTACCCCATCTTCCCCTGGTGCTTTTCCGTTCTTCATGGTTTTTGATTGTGCTGTCACTTCTTCTAGGCTCGGTGGATCGATGCAGATGTCCAGGTCTATACCTGCCGGTTGGATATCTGCTAGCTGAGGGGGGTCTGGTCTGTTCAGCACTGACTCGAAATGTTCTTTCCAGCGCTGTAGTTTTTCTGCCTCTCCTCAACGACCTTCCCATTCTTGTCCTTTACTGGTACATCATTGTTTTGGAACCCATTATTTAGCTGCTTGTTTATCTTGTACAGCGTTTTTAGATCATTTCTACCAGCTGCCTCCTCTGCCTCATCTGCCAGTTTCTCGATGTAGTCCTTCTTGTCAGCTCTTGTCATCTTCTTTACCTCTTTATTTATTTCTGTATATCTTCTTCTGTGCTGCTCTTTCAAGCGTTCTGATCTGGTGTTGTTGATCTTCTGCTTTGTCAGCTTTCTTTCATCTATCTTTTCCCAGGTTCCTTTCTTTATCCACTCTTCCTTCTTCTTTCGGCGGAAGCCTAGTACCTTTTCTCTCCCGCTTCCCGCAAGGCCTGGTTGAAGCTGTCTATTGTTAACTCTTGTTGTTCCCCTAGCGCCTGGAATCTGTTCTTTATTTCCACAGCAAAAGCTTGTTTGGTGAGCGTCTCATTCAGTCTGTCAGAGTCTATTCTCTGCTGACGTGCCTGTCTTCCTCGTGTTCGGCGTAGTTTCAGGGAAACGGTGGCCAACACAAGGGTGTGGTCACTGGCAACATCTGCTCCTCTGTAGGCCCTGACATCTTGAAGGGAGCTCCTCCATCTCCGATTGACTATGATGTGATCTATTCTGGTTTTTGGTGGTCCCGTCTGGTGATGTCCAAGTTGTTTTGTGAACATCTCTGTGTTGAAAAAGGGTGCCTCCAATCAACAGGTTGTTTCTTCACAGAAGTCTGCTAGTCTTTCTCCATTATCGTTGATGGTACCAATTCCATGTTTGCCCATAACATTGCTCCCTCCCGGTGTTATCACTGCCCATCTTTGCATTCAAATCGCCAAGGATCAGTACCATGTCATGGGCGCACATATTCTCCGCTGCTGCTTGGAGCTGATCGTAAAATGCATCCTTGGCTTCTATATCTGCATCTTCGGTTGGTGCGTAGCAAACTAGAACTGTCAGTTTGGTGTATTTGGAGTGGAATCTTGCCTTCAAAAGTCTTGGTCCAAATGGTTTCCATTTTAGTTGCTTTCTCTGTTTTTCTGTTGAGGAGAAGTGCTACTCCCTCAGAGTGGGTTTGGGTTTTCTGATCTTCCAGAGAAGACAATGGTATGTCCTGACGCCAGTCTCCCTTTCCTGTGCCGGTCCATCTGACCTCGCTGACTCCCAAGATGTCCAGGCTGTAGTTGTCAAACTCTTTGACTAGTTGGGGCATCTTGCCAGTCTGGTACAAGGTCTGGGACGTTCCAGCACCCCACCCTCATCTTCTGTTTCGGCTTCAGTAAATCCACCATCGGGGCGCCAGCTCCCTCTCGGGTTTGGCTGTCGTCCGTCATCAGTCCAGTTGCCTGGTGTGCTTCATTGCCGTCGCCATCGTGTCGGATGCTCTGGTATTGGTTTCTGTAACAATCATTTTTTAAGGGACAGGGTTGTTAGCCCTGTGCCCAACCCCCAACCTGGAGGACCAGTGTCACCTTAGTCGCCTCTTACGACATGCCTGGTGACTGGCAGGGACGCTGAATTCTAGCAGTGCCACCTCCATAGGCACACCCCGGCAATCCCACGGGGGATTGGTGATCCTAAGTCGCCTATTCCCATTCGCCTGTGTCCATATTGGTGATCCCAAGTCGCCTATTCCCATTCGCCTGTATCCATATTGGTGATCCCAGTCGCCTATTCCCATTCGCCTGTGTCCATATTGGTGATCCCAAGTCGCTATTCCATTCGCCCTGTTCCATATTGGTGATCCCAAGTCGCCTATTCCCATTCGCCTGTATCCATATTGGTGATCCCAAGTCGCCTATTCCATTCGTCTGTATCCATATTGGTGATCCCAAGTCGCCTATTCCCATTCGCCTGTATCCATATTGGTGATCCCAAGTCGCCTATTCCCATTCGTCTGTATCCATATTGGTGATCCCAAGTCGCCTATTCCCATTCGCCTGTTTCCATATTGGTGATCCCAAGTCGCCTATTCCCATTCGTCTGTATCCATATTGATGATCCCAAGTCGCTTTTTCCCAGTTCGCCGACGTATTCTATATGACAACAATGCTTCTTGTACATACGTAAAAAAAGAAAAAAAAAGGAAAATAGTACATTGTGATAAAACCACTCAACAACACATTGAACTCAAACAGATCCACACATCTTACCTGCACTTACGCAGACACACACAGTTTATGTATCAAAACTAAAACTATTTAAGAAAAAAGAAAAGAAGAAGAAACACTGATCAACAGCTGCATATGCCTAATAAGAAGACTAAATACTGATTAAGAGCAGCATATGTCTAAAGTATGAAATATACATATTAAGTTGGTAGTAATAAAAAAAAAACCCACTCGAAAACATCTTTGCTCGCACGCAGACACACGGACATTCTCTTCCATTTATGTCTATTCTTTTTCTTTTAAATGTAACAAACACTAACAGATTATATTTCCCCTGTCTCAATACCGGTTGAGAATCACACGTGTTAGAGTTACAAGTGTTTTATAGAAATTTTGCGCGCGCGTGTGCGTTCGTGCTTGCGCGCTTGCGTGCGTGCTATGAAAATACAAAGCATCAACACTGTTCACCCAGCGTGTCTGATGAACAAAATATCCCAATCCTACCCTCCCCCTCTTCCACTCACACCCCCTCTTTCACCCCCCCCTCTCTGTCTCTGTCTGTCTGTCTGTCTGTCTGTCTCTGTCTCTCTCTCTCTCTCTCTCTCTCTCTCTCTCTCTCTCCCCTCTCTCTCTCTCTCTCTCTCCCCTCTCTCTCTACTCTCTCTCCCCTCTCTCTCTCTCTCTCTCCAACTACATGCACAACTTGGCCTTGGAATCTGGCTAGAAGGAGCTCACAATGACAGCGACAATTCAATGTCTAAGATGCTGGTCTGCTTAAATATGGAAAGCATGAAACAATTGATATGGGTCTTTTGAGATCATCCCGTAAAGAGAGCCTCTTCCTAGTTTGGATCAAATGCTCGGATTCTGTTCTGCCGGGAGTCGCCTTAACTTTCAGAAAGGAATCTGAAACACGGCTCGAAGAATCATTACTCGCTGCAATGATCGCCATATTGTAATTCCTGTCATTCTGGTCCGGCCAGTTCTCTACGAGATTCATGATCCGAAGGAGAAGAGGGAATGTAGGTTTACAACACATTTCATCTATTTCCACGACTGTCCTTGAATCGAATTGAAAAGAAATAAACACCAGTATCAGGTACAAAGGAATGTTCTTTGCCACAGTGTTCTCCATCCCCACCCCACCCACCTTTGTTGGATTCTACTTGACCTTTGCACAGTTCAGATTGTAACGTGCTTTCAGCTCTGATGGGACCTCCGTCGCCGGCTGGGCTATAAACATCATAATGTGACCCACCTCTGACACTGTCTGTACCTCTGTCCTTTCGCTGTGAATCCCCCATCTCTGTGATGACTTCCATTAGCGGCCGCTGCGTTATGAACATGGCTTGACCCTATCTCCGTCAGTGTCTTTATAGATCGTGCAGATGAGATCGCCCCACTTTTGACTGCCACCTTCAGGAAGACCCTGGCAGAAGAGTGCCTCCAAGATGACTGAAAAGAGTCAACGCGTCGACTGCCTTCAAAGGGCTACCAGACCAAAGATGCCAAAGACAGGCCTGTTTCCCTGACCAGCATCCGTTGTCAGATCAAGAGCATACCACAGCCAGCAGTATCTCAACAGATATTACGCAACCCAGCATCCCCACAGACAGTCAACATGGATTTGCAGTCGAGAGAAGTTGTGAGACCCAACATGTCATGTTCAGTCATGAGATTGCAGCTAATCTCGTCCGTAGATCCCAGGCTGACCTGGTCATACATGATTTTTCAAAGGTTTCGTCCTCCTTGAGGCGGCCAGTCATTACGGTATACGAGGAAATTCGCTTAACTGGATCAAAGCCTTTGTCCACACGGATGGATCACAGTCTGGCACAGTGTCTGTTACCTGTGGAGGAATGCTATTGGATCATCTCGTCTTGCTGTTCATTAATGACCTGTCAAACCAGCACCTCGCAAAACCCCGTCTCTGTGCGTATGTCTGAATTTTCTATCATACCACCAAGACAAAAGAGGACTGTAAGCTCCCTCAGGTAAACATCAACCTTTCCACAGCCTTGGACAAAAAAAGGGAAATGGAGTTCCACCCACAAAAGTGCCATGTGCTATTCTGTACAAATTCCAGAAACCTGATCAGTGTTAAGTACTTCCTGAAAGGATATAACCTGGAACATTCGGACAGTTCAAAATACGTTAGGGTGGACATTACTCCCAGCCTAGATTGGAAGCACCATACTAACAGACAAGCAAATTTCATGGCAGCTTCCTTCTGAGAAATTTGAAAGCGGAAAATGGAACTACTCAAATCAACGCCTACTACAAACGCCTACGATTCTATCTAAAAGACTGTATGGAACCCCTACACGGAGGGCCAAACAAAGAAGGCAGAAGCAATGCAAAGAAGAACGGCAGAGTATGTTTGTAATCAATATGAGAGGACTCACTGCGTTTCAGCGTTACTTCAAGACCTGAACTGGGTGTCACTTAGGTCAAGACTCTCCAGACTTGAACTACTTCTACAATTCAAATCATCAAGACCAACATCAATCCCTCCCGACCTCTGCTTCACCCGTGGCCAGTTCAGAACCCGTGCCAGGCATTCTCAAAAGATAGTTTGTCAACCGAACCAACACACACTCGAATTGAGTTCCTTTCCAAGAGCACCTCAGTCTGAAGCTCCCAGCCAGCAACAATGGCAGTGGCTCCCACTTTTGCGTTCTTCCAGGGGCAAACTGAAAAGAATCCCTTTTCGTACAATGTGTCCCCGGTTTTACCGACACAGTGCTGACGAAATTCAGGGCTGTGCCAGTCGGGGTCGAGCCCTGAGGGACTGATACAGTAGCCAGACTGGCCTGACTGGAGGCGGAAAAACTGATCAAATCGCCTTTTCCGTGCATACAACAGTGTGCACTCCATGTCAATCAATGTCAGTTGTGACGGCTGACATTGAAGATTGGAGATTGATCTGCAGTGATCTGCATTCTGTGTATACCCCTCCCTCCTTCTCCCTGCCGCCATCTTTGAATGACCTTGGCTGGCGGTCGGCTGGGCGATATCACTATAAAAACGTGTTCATACCCCAACGTTCCCAGTTTTGCACTTCTTTCAATCAACGTTGCATTGTTGATTCTTAGTAGTGGAGTGAAATGGCCGTCTTTCTAATTCGTTGTGAGAATTTTGGTCTTTCTGGAAGATTTTTTCTTCCTTTAAACTGAACAGACACTCGTATCTTTTGTTTGTGTGATTGTTTTGTGTCTGGCACTGTTCCGTCGGTAAGATGGACTAGATTAATGGACGGATGGTGAATGGTCAAAACGCAGAATGAGTAAACTTTAATCGTATGTTCTGTAACGTTTAGAATGCTGAACGAATGTGTAATTTTAGAATTTGTAATTTTTTTTTTATGGCAGAGTGGAGTTTTTCTTAAGTATTTTACCCAGAGGCAACACTTTTCTTGCTGTGGTTTCTTTGGCATTTCCCCAGGGCACAGTACACTAGTACAATCAAGACCCTGGTTCAGCGTCATAACCGAAAGTCAAAACCCTCAAAACATAATTCAAAGTCGAATGGAAAGCGGAGTGGCTGTGAGAGTTCAGCCGATACGAGAAAAGCATTCCCACGGATTTCCCTACCAATCAGAGGATGTTACAATTTTTGATGCATGGGGGAAGAGAGGATGGCTGAACATTGTCAGAAAATGTATCGGTTTTGACCCCTGACCCATTGAGGCAACAGAAAACGTTGTTTTGCGACGATGAAGTGGATTTCAAACGGAAAGAAGCTGACCTAGAAGTTGGACTGTTTAAATTAAGCACTCTCGTGGCATTCCATCTCGGTCTCACTTATATATAAACATTCATATATACGTTTGGGTTTAGGGTGACGTTCGGGACTTGAACCCAGGGTCCGTGATCAGAGTCGTAAACAGACACGCTTTCCGCGGGGCCCCGTGCGTCCCCGACTTGTTCTCGTCAGGTTTCTGGCGCCCATTCGTGGTGATACTGAAAGTGGTGGCAGTGAACAACAACAGCAATCATTCCTATTGTGCACCTGCATGCCTTTGCGCGCACATTGATGTTATTAAGAAGCCCTTTGTTGATGGTTTTTTGTTTGTTTGTTTGCTTGCTTGTTGTTGTTGTTTGGGGAGCTGGGGGGAAAGGGGGGGGGGGGCTATATTGAGTCACTTTAACTAGAGCACCTGTTTGGGCATCTTGTTGACTATTATTTCAGGGCACCTTAGTGAGCTGTCGAGACACCACAGTGACCCGTGTTCCTGTCTAAGGGCACCATCGTGACCTTGCTGTCATTTGGGGAAACTTTGATGACGTTTGTTATTTGGGGTATCCATAGTGGTCTTTTACTACTGTTTTAGGACATTTTCGGAACGCAGTAACGCTATTTTGATGCTTTCGTAAACTCTCACTATAATTTTGTTCCATGGTGATTTTGGGGGGTACCCTAGTGAACACTTGGTGCTATCATGGAGGTACGTAGTTAACACTCGCTTTTTTTAGGGCACCTCGGTGAACAGTTTGCTGCTGTTCAAAGACATCTTAGCGGTATTTTGCGGTGTGTTTAACCAGCATTAAAAGCTTTGTTCGGAAGGCCGGGTGCTGTGAGGGAAGAGGATAGCACGGAGAGGGTATTCTGCAGGGATGGAGGAGGGCGGGAGGGTGAGGTGAGGGATAGCACGGAGAGAGTATTCTGCAGGGATGGAGGAGGGCGGGAGGGTGAGGTGAGGGACAAGGATAGCACGGAGAGGGTATTCTGCAGGGATGGAGGAGGGCGGGAGGGTGAGTGAGGGACAAGGATAGCACGGAGAGGGTATTCTGCAGGGATGGAGGAGGGCGGGAGGATGAGGCGAGGTGAGGGATAGCACGGAGAGGGTATTCTGCAGGGATGGAGGAGGGCGGGAGGGTGAGGTGAGGGACAAGGATAGCACGGAGAGGGTATTCTGCAGGGATGGAGGAGGGCGGGAGGGTGAGGTGAGGGACAAGGATAGCACGGAGAGGGTATTCTGCAGGGATGGAGGAGGGCGGGGGGATGAGGCGGGGTGAGGGATAGCACGGAGAGAGTATTCTGCGGGGATGGAGGAGGGCGGGAGGGTGAGGTGAGGGACAAGGATACACGGAGAGGGTATTCTGCAGGGATGGAGGAGGGGGGAGGGTGAGGTGAGGGGATAGCTCGGAGAGGGTATCTGCAGGGATGGAGGAGGCGGGAGGGTGAGGTGAGGGATAGCACGGAGAGGGTATTCTGCAGGGATGGAGGAGGGCGAGAGGAACAAAATTATCCTCAGTTGTGTATTGGGCAGTATTTAATGAAGGTCAGTCTCCTTTCTCTCCTGTTCTCTCCACTTGCAAAGGGGAATTTACATGTGCATGCTGTGTAATAAGCTGGAGAGGTTTCCAATATTTGCTCGGAGATTGAATGCACGCTGACTAGGAGGGACCAAAGCTCAACTGGCCGCTTGGCATTCAAAAGGTTTAAACATTCGCTCGCAGACCACCTACGTTTCGGAGCGCAAGAGTTCTCAAATATTTAAGATAGCTATTTCAAAACTGGCGTACGACCAGTCCCCTTAAAGCCTCTCAGTTAATGTGTGTGTGTGTGTGTGTGTGTGTGTGTGTGCGTGTGCGTGTGGTGTGTGTGTGTGCGGTACGTGCGTGCGTGTATGTGTTGTCATTATGACTTCTTCTTTTTTTTTTTGCAGTATTAGCTAATGTATTTCGAATCATGAAACTTTTATCACTTCTGTTAAAAGAACTGAGGGAAAACGTAAACGGCAGTTTTTACGCATGTGTATTGTATGTGAGTCTGTGTGACTGTCTGTTTGCCTCTCTCTGTCTGTCGGTCTCCCCTCTCTCTCTCTTCTCTCTCTCTCTCTCTCTCTCTCTCTTCTCTCTCTCCCCTCTCTCTCTCTCTCTCACAATGTGTTTGTCCATTGAACGTCTTTCTGGCTGGATGTTTTAGACAATGATTTCTTCCATTCAACTGGGCCGACTCCGACACAGTAATCAGGTCAGTTGAAATTGTTTACAGGCCCGCCAACCGCAATGGGCCACTTCAGTACTCAAAGCCTGTTATAAGACAAAACGTTGCACTTTTATTTCAAATCAAAACTGCAAAGATCAAAGGCAGGTTGACTTCTGAAATTGTGACAGTTGACCAACTAAACATTCTAGGCAGCAGTAGACGTGCTAATTTGATCACACTTTGTATTTGTTATGTTGTCATAAAGGTTACACTTGTATTTGTTATATTGTCATGAAGGTTACACTTTGTATTGTTATATTGTCATAAAGGTTACACTTTGTATTTGTTATATTGTCATAAAGGTTATGCTGATGAATATTGTGGGCATGCCATGGGCATAAATTCATTTGGAGCCTAAAGCTGACCTAGAACCTGATGATGACTTGGCATGAGGAGATAGTGAGACTGTGGGTGTTGTAGGTGTAACTTGGCATTAACAGGTGGTGAGGCTGTGGGCGTTGTCAGGTGTAACTTGGCACTAGCAGGTAGTGAGGCTGTGGGCGTTGTCAGGTATAACTCAACATTAGCAGGCAGTGAGGCTGTGGGCGTTGTCAGGTATACTCAACATTAGCATGTAGTGAGGCTGTGGACGTTGTCAGGTGTAACTTGGCACAAGCAGGTAGTGAGGCTGTGGGCGTTGTCAGGTATAACTCAACATTAGCAGGCAGTGAGGCTGTGGGCGTTGTCAGGTATAACTCAACATTAGCAGGTAGTGAGGCTGTGGGCGTTGTCAGGTATAACTCATTAGCAGTAGTGAGGCTGTGGGCGTTGTCAGGTATAACTCAACATTAGCAGGTAGTGAGGCTGTGGGCGTTGTAGGTATAACTCAACATTAGCAGGTAGTGAGGTTGTGGACGTTGTCAGATGTAACTTGGCACTAGCAGGCAGTGAGGCTGTGGGCGTTGTCAGGTATAACTCAACATTAGCAGGTAGTGAGGCTGTGGGCGTTGTCAGGTATAACTCAACATTAGCAGGTAGTGATGCTGTGGGCGTTGTCAGGTATAACTCAACTTAGCAGGCAGTGAGGCTGTGGGCGTTGTCAGTATAACTCAACATTAGCAGGTAGTGAGGCTGTGAACGTTGTAAGGTGTAATTTGGAGTGAGCAGGTAGTGGGGCTGTTTCTCATTCCCTTGCTATATAGACATCAATATTCCGTGTTCAAGAGGTTTTCGGTTTTCCCTCGTTTTCACGAGAGAGAGAGAGAGAGAGAGAGAGAGAGAGAGAGAGAGAGAGAGAGAGAGGAGAGAGAGGAGAGAGAGAGAGAGAGAGAGCGGGGGGGAGAGTGTGTGTGTGCGTGTTTCTTGGTACACTATTGTTCATTGCTGACATTAATACATAAAACTGACATTGTTTTGATGACGTTTGTGGGCCAGACCAGCGTTACTTTTTCAAGACTCTAGATGAATCAGTTCAAATTCTGCCGGTGGTGAAGCAGTTGAGTTGGGAAAATGGATTTCACTTTGAAATGTGTTCGTGCAAGAATATTATAACTGTGCGTGCATAGAATTCAGAATTGCTTCAGCGACACGAGGAAACGCTCCCAAGCCCACATCAACCCTTGGACCCCGCCGGCGGCCTACGCCGCCTCCTGAGTCCCCGCTAAAAAATACACATCGGCCCCACCCCGCAGATTGTACAGACATGGCCATGTGGTTCCTTAGCTGTAGGTGAAGACTGCTAATGAGAGGAAGTCAAGAAGCTGTATCTGGAGGAAGGCATTAGTCTTTGAGGGGCTTACCGTTGCTGTATCTGGAGGAAGGCATTATGTCTTTGAGGGGCTTACCGTTGCTGTATCTGGAGGACGGCATTAGGTCTTTGAGGGGCTTACCGTTGCTGTATCTGGGGAAGGCATTATGTCTTTGAGGGGCTTACCGTTGCTGTATCTGGAGGAAGGCATTATGTCTTTGAGGGGCTTACCGTTGCTGAAGGCAGTCCCCGCGTAAGGCTGCATGGCGTTACGACAGTCTATTGTTGGCGTCGGGTCCACCTTGTGTCCAACAGGCGCTTTAGACCGATGATAAGGATTCACGATTGAAAATGATGACCTTAATCTTGACTGAAGGTCTCAGAGGCAACAATGGTCACTTTTTTTCGGAGTGTGGAGAGGGTCGTCGAATAATAATAATGATGATAAAAATTCACTGATTTTAATTGACTGACAGATGCATCACAGCTCAACAACTGAGTCCTCAGAGAGAGAGAGAGAGAGAGAGAGAGAGAGAGAGAGAGAGAGAGAGAGAGAGAGAGAGAGAGGAGAGAGAGAGAGATTTAATAGACACATCGAAAGAAAGGCTCCGATGCACGACAACAATAATGACAACAGGCATGAATATCAAAGATATAAAACACGTCTCATACAATCTCAGATCAAATGCGTTATGTCATTTGGTGAAATCAAAATCATGTATTCATATTTTGATGACTGTATCTTTTAAGTAAGGCACGAATTTCGCCTGACACAATATGAAGAAAAAAATCTGTACATATGTCTTTCATATTACTTTTCCCACATTAATTTGATACATGATAGCAACCAAACACTAAAGCCGCTATGCGAATTAATTATACTGAAGATTAAATGATAATGATAACTGCACTGATTTTTATTAATTTGGAAACAACCGATTTCTCAGTACCTGTTTCTGAATCGTGTTGAATGGTATTTGATTTTTAGGT
>CM031595.1:279609-293797 GCA_018398815.1 Conus ventricosus
ACTTCTACTTGAGAGGACGTCATAACGCAGTTTAGAATAAAAGTGCATCGGTCTGATAAGATACCGCTTTCCACTCAATTCGCCTGTTTACTCGTAAGTCTCTTGTATTAATTCGTCCGTGAAGACGAATGCCTTCATTCATGCGTTCAAAATGCCGGTGATCTCACATCCAAATCGATATATTGTACAACTTTTTTTTTCAGTTCTATCCAAACCCCATAAAAGATGTATACACAAGTATAGATAGATAGATATCAGTTCATGAAAAAGGAAAATCTGGATTCCAGTCCGATCACTCTAACCACACAGTTTTGTCACGAAAGTGTGATCCATAGTTTTTAAATATGAACCAATCACAAATGATTGAAGTTGGTATTCTTGACTTCAAAAAGGCCTTTGATCATGATCATTTCGTTTTCGTAGATAAAACTGTTTGTCTGTCAGAGAGTCTCATTTTTCCAATCATACTTAATGACAGGGCTCAAGATGTGTTGCTAAACGGCAAAACTTCCCGTACAGACTTTCTTAGTACGGAGTTCCACAAGGTTTAGTACTAGGCCTCTCCTATTATGTTTCTTCATCAATGATACCATAATCCATATGAAATGAAAAAGTTTATGATGGGTTTATTTGCTCATGGCTGTTCACTCCAAACAGTGGCAGTCATCTATAAACGATAGAAAAATCTCCCTAGGAAAGTCATTTTGAGGTATCCGACTGTTGACAGTCAAATTCAGTGGTTACATATGTAGCCAATACCAATGCTTATTGTATCACCTGCCAAAAACACCAATAGGCTTCTCTGTGCCTAACTTTAATTTATAAACGGTGTTTCTATTGAAGAGATAGATGAGCATTATGTTTGAGGCGTAGTAAAAGATGAAAATCACAGGAGCAATTTCGTCTCAACAATCCATGCAAAATCATCTATAAACACACACACACACACACACACACACAACACACACACACACACACACACACACACACACACAGAACCGTGTTACCTCTTACCTCAGCTGCGCTGAAACATTTTTAAAGCACACGTGATGTCACATGTCACCTCTTCTCAGTTACGCTTGAACAATACGGAGTAGTGTCCACAAACAAACAAAAACTGAACTATTTCATATACATGGGACTGAACTACTCCATCCAGTTGTACCTGTAGCAAAAGATGAGGCGCTAAAAGCATTGCATACATTTCATCTTAACAAGCAACTAGACTTCAGCAGGGCATCATTTCTGTGTACTATCTCGACAAATACCATACCATGCTACTTTAACGCCTTTTCACAAACTGAACAGCAGTTCCATTGCCAGAAATTCCTTCTACACACTAATCAATACACAGCTTACTACGGATCCTGTGTCTGGAACTCACTTTCAACAGGTCGACAAAAACAAACAAACTTAAACATTTCAAGAAAAATCCACATAAGCACCTCATGTCTCGGTTACTAACTTTTTCAATCAAAAAAAAAAAGAAAGAAAGAAAGAAAAAAGAAAGAAAAAATAACGAAAAAAAAGACATGAATCTCCATTCGCAAACTCTTCACCCGTAATTTGAATTCACTACTTGAATATTTACTCCTTTCACCCCAACCCACTCTCCAACCCTCTCTCTCTTTCCTACCTACCTCCTCCCACTCTCCTCTCTCTCTCTCTCTCTCTTTCTCTCTCTCTCTCTCTCTCTCTCTCTCTCTCTCTCTCTCTCTCTCTTCTCCCTCCCTCTCTCTCTCTCTCTCTCTCTATTGTGTTCTCTCTCTCTCTCTCTCTCTCTCTCTCTCTCTCTCTCTCTCTCTCTCTCAGCTACATAACTTTTCATCATAACATTTGTACATTTATGAATAATCCGTTCATTAGTATGAGAAATTGCATTTGCGGTGTTATGTTGATTCGTCAGTAGGAGTGATGTGTATTAAAAGATTGACTGTTGAATATGGCGTTCCTTGGGGAGGGGGGGGGGGTTGTATCAGTTCCTATTCCATCTTCACTATATATAAATAATCTACTCCTTCATTGACATCCCTCTGTGAACTCTTGGTTGATGATGCTATCCTTCAAAGTTAAAAGAACCTTCGTGAAGTTTGCACCTTTCTGCAGAATGACATTGAAAAAAAACAACAAACAACAAACAAACAAAAAACTTGTCAGGTGGACGAGCGTGACTTGTATGGCAGTCTTTCCTTACAAATCTACTTTTTTTTATTGATATCATGGAACAAAGTTAAAAGAAGATTTACTGTTCGCCGAACGAAAGACAAATTACAAGACAAAACACGACGCGTTTCGACCTCATTGGTCTTCCTCAGGAAACGACAAACAACGAAGAGCGAGCGATCACTTATACAAGTGCACGCATAAAATCTATAGCGAAATACAAAACAATGAAGGGTAGCAGTCACTTTGAATCAAACTTATAAAAGCGGGGTGGGGGGGGGGGGAGAGGAGGTGCTTACAGGGGAATGCGAGAAGGTGTATGTTGCTCTTATGACAAGATTGAATGAAAGGCAAGCTTTTAAACAGAAATAATTCACAAGAAAAAAACGTTATAAACTGTAAGTGTTGTCCGTTTCAGTGAGGTTTGTAGTTGGGGGGGGGGGGGGGGGGGGGGAGGTCGAAGTTGGGGGGGGGGGGGGGGGTAGGATTTCAGCCTCCATGACGTCTAAACTGATGCAGACATCAATTGGATTAAGAGAGGCGACCGTGCAACCCAACTTAGGTCAGTTTCGAAGTTTCTCAGCGCAAAAACTCTGAAAATTAGATTAATTAACGTTTATCTATCAGCCGGAACATTCTATTTTGATCGCCTTGAAGCCGACAACATAATAACTCTAGGCCGAAAAGTTTCATTGGCTGTTAGGCCGACACGCATTGTTAGGGCGACATGAATTATTCGTCACCACCACCACAAACTGGCAAGGACAAGAAAACAAAACGCAGCAACTCAGTCATAGCCAACTCTGCTGTTCTATCCAACAGTAATACTTTGTCCTCGTGAAGAAACAATTTACGAGGGCCCGGGGGAGTGGGCCTCTCTCTTTCCCTCCCTCCCTCCCTCCCTCCCTCCCTCTCTCTGTCTCTCTCTCTCTCTCTCTCTCTCTCTCTCTCCGTCTCTGTCTCTATCACTGTGTGTGTGTGTGTGTGTGTGTGTGTGTGTGTGTGTGTGTGTGTGTGTGTGTGGTGTGCGTGCGCCAGTGTAAGCTTATATGTTTGTGCATACGCGCGTGCGTGTATGATGTTTGGTTCTTTTTGGAATTGTATTGCGGTGTTTATGGTTAAAAAAAAATTACACACACATCCACACACACACACACACCACACACACACACCACACCACACACCACACACACACACACACATAAGGCAGAAAGGGCGAATGTAAAAGCTGCTCATAAGAATCTGACATTTCTTTCTCTCTCCGCAAACCCAGCGCCTCCTCCCCATCTTCTTCTTTCTTCTTCTTTCTTTCCTTCTTTCTATTTTTTTTATATTTGCGAAGTCATTGTTGTGATGACGAAGTAAATTAACCTGCACTTGTTTCCCCCCACTAATTGGTTCAACAGTACATTTTTAAAAAGATAACAATAGTTCATTGATTCTGGCAGAGGGTTTTCTGTTGCTTCATTAGGATATGGTCGGGATTCCCGGTACACTGAATGGCGAAAAACATCGGGGAATGGGCGTAGCGCGCGCCACAGAGGTCATGGCACGTCAAACAGCCATCTCCATCCACGTTGTTGCTGCTGTTGACCGGGCACTCTGTGACCGGTGCCAGCGCCGCGGTTTGTATTGTGGTCACACGCCCACAATTAGGAATACGTACCAGCACAGTAAGTGGTCCGATAAGCCTTCCGAGTAATAACAGCAGATTGTGTGTGTGTGTGTGTGTGTGTGTGTGTGTGTGTGTGTGTGTGGTAAGTAAAAATCCGATATCTGTCCTCAAACCCTCAGAGACCTCAACTCGGCGGCGATCGGGCAGTCTACAAGATCATGATTCAACAATATGCCATCCGTGAATGGATTTCAGTTTCAGTTTCATCAAGCGAGTGTCAAGTGTGGTGAACAAGTCCATAGACGCTACGACACATCTGAGAAGTCCATAGACGCTACGACACATCTGAGAAGCCATGATTATCACAGTGAGCAGGGCTTAAACATGGATGGCTTCATGAAGAAAATAATGAAAAGAAACGGATTTGAAAACAGCTTCTCATGGACAAGACTAAACAGATGCTGACGTGTTTGTTCTCCCAGTCACCGGCCAGGCCTTGTCTGTTAAAAAATGCAGATGAGAAAAATGGAATTGTGTCTTCCGCAGTATGGCACACAGCACGATCAATAAGTGAACAACATTAAAACATTAATACAATCAATTCAGACATCAGAATTAAGACCAAATTTGCGTAAATGTTGCATTTAGACAACGATGAAAGCACGAATTACTACGTGAGGCCAATATATTGGCCCGCTCGGTAGACTACTAGAGGCCAATATATTGGCCCTGTTTGAATTTCCCAGAACGCGTCGGTCTATGCCTATCAGAGTCGTGCTTTTGGTTAGCCAATCAGAAGCAGCGCTCGTCGCATTCCTTCAGAAACACACTTCCGTCAAAAGAATCTGGTTTTCACTGCGATTTTGACCGACATTACCTTGATTTATCGACACAATGAGCGACGCTGAGAGCGATTTGGAGGACGACAACATTCCTCATGACACAAGCGACGATCCATCGGAGATAGTGACTCTGACGGGGATTATGATGGTAATTACAGTTGTTTTCATTCGTAGTTGACTCGACAACGTGACTCGACAACGTGGTCTGTAAACATGTGTACGATGGTTGTTGATAACTTGTATTGGTGATCTGTTTTGATTAGTGTTTTGTTTACGTAGTGACAGCTCTATGAACAAGTGTGTTAGCTTATTATTGTGTTACTTTATGCTTAGAAAAACGATAAATGTCAATAAAAAGAGTAGTTTAGACTTGAATAAGAGACGGTGTGGCGAAGTAGCTGTGATTACTAACCCTACCCATCCGCACTCTGCTGAGTCTGAAATTTGCCCAGTATATGGTAGGCACAATCTCATATAGTCCAGTGTCAAGAGGGATTATATAACTTATTAACAGCTAAACGTACTAAATAAGTCTTTACGAAGAGAATGTGGAACATGCAACAGAGTTCAGTGTTTCTGAAAACAGGACAAATACAAATGAAAACACAAATACGGTATAAAGTAACACCGATTTATTGCACAGTAGAAATGAAACGAATTTTTCGATAAATACGTCTTCTTCAGACGTTACAACAGACAAACACGCACAAAACAGTACGTCCCACTCCCATTCTTGACCCTCTCCCCAATAAACAGTCAGCATGGGGATGAAAGAAAATAATAATATTACTTTTAAGAATCGTTTGAAATGTTACCGTAAGCGTCTTATGTGCAAACTTCTTGCTTAAGATGGCACCAAACACTTTGCTGTTTGTTTTGTTTGTTCTTTAATCCTAAATATTAGTCGTCTAGTCAGAACCCAAATACCCGAGATCTTAATTAAATTGTAGGTAAAATTAATATGGTACATAAAGTTTTTTATTTTTTGTTGTTTTTTAACACGGTGACAACCCCTCCCCCTGGTCGTCAATCGCGCGGCCCGAAGATCTTCGTCCAAACTTTGCCCAAAAACCTGTGAACATATAATGTATTATTGTTTTTGGATACAGTTATAAAACAGCAAATCGGAAACTAAATAGTTCTTCCAAATTTGTGTCAAAATGAATTTTTGAAACAACATTTTATGCACACATGGAATTGAATAAAAAATTTTTACAACTAAACAGTTTAAAAAATGTCTGGTTGTGTGTCTATGTTATATGAAACTTCCCACACCCCGGGCGTTATGAACGCGTGTGTGTTGTGCGCGATTTGGGGACAAGAACTGTGGCAGCACCAAATTTCAAAGGGTTTTTTTCTGTAAAAACAGCTAACATCATAAAAAAAACCCCCCCCACCCCCCCCCCACCCCCCCCCCCAAAAAAAAAAAATAACGACGATCACTGGAAAACACTCTTCTTCTTCTCTTTTTCTTCTTCCAGGATGATGTGACAACCCCACTTCGGGGAAACATCTTATTACCAGGGGAAACTGTTTTTTCCCGTAAAAAACCAAAGGGCCGGGGGGGGGGGGGAAATTAAAAGTTTTTCCCCCCCCTGAAAAAAAGCTGATGTCCTGAAAAACAGAAATTTTTTTTTGGAAAAACCCATTATGGGGGAAAATTAACAGCCCCTCCCCCGTGAATAACTCACGTGAATGTCGGGAATTCCCTGTCCGTGGAGGGGAGGGTGCGGGGGGGGGGGGGGGGCAAACTTTTCCCTTTATGATAAGTTTTCTCGAAGAAAAAAAACCCTTTTAGTTTATACCTTTTAAAGTCGGTGTGCTTTCTTTAAAAAAAAAATTTTTTCCCTTCCACAGTAAATCACACGGACAGATATCACCGACCGCCCCCATCCCTCCCTTGCCCTGCCAACCCCCCCCCCCCCCCCCCCCCCCCCCCCCCCTTCCCCCCCTCCCCCCCTCGGGTTTTCCCCCCCCCCCGTCGTCTCCCTTTCCCCCCTCCCACCTTCCTTTTTTCCCCCCCATCGCCCACTTTTTCCCCCCCTTGACCCCCGCCCCGCCCTTCCCCCCCCCCCCCCCCCCCCCCCCACCTTTTCTTCTTTCTCGGACCGTCCAGTATTCTGATGAGGGAAAAAAGTGGGGTTTCCTGCCCCTCCCACTAGACCACTTTGTAGGCGCGTGCAGGGTGTAAATTGCACGTGCAGTGTTTGACGGGGTTCCGGGGTTTGCTGAGGAAGACCGTTCGGCGGGGGAAAAAGGGGGTGGGGGTGGGGGGAACTGCGACCTCCACGTGAAAACGTGCCGAGTCCAGCTGCGTAAAGGCCGGTAATCAGTCATCTTTCAGTTGGTGCTTTGAATGAAATTTTGTGCCTCTGTTGGGGCATCTGACCCAATCAACACTCGCTGTTTCGTCAAAAATCGACGTTTGCTTTTTCAAAGTGAGGCATTGCGGGGGAGTTAAAACTAATTCAAAGTTTGTTGCTTTTTTTAATTTTATATATCCCTTTTTCATTTCAAACCCGGTTTCGGGTACACGGCCCTTCTTTGTTCTTGTTCTGACCCCGGGGCCCCTTCTTTGTTAGTTCAGGGCCCCTTCTTTGTTCGCTCACACCCCTTCTTTTTCGTTACGGCCCTTCTTTTTCTGCATCCACCCCTTTCTTTATTCTGTATACGGCCCTTTCTTTTTTTGCATCACAGTTTTTTGTTTTGATCAGGGCCTTTTGTTCAGCACCCGGGCCCCTTTTGTTCAGGTCACACCCCTTCTTTGTTCGCATCACGCCTTTTGTTCTGTATCACGGCCTTTTTTGATCTGTATCAGGGCCTTCTTTGTTCTGTGTCCGCTCTTTTTTTGTTCTGTATCCACCCTTTTTTCGCTCACAGCCCTTCTTTGTTCTGCATCCCCTTTCTTTGCCCTGCGCTGTCCGAAATGCAATTGTTTGTTGTGGTCATTTTTCCCCAAGTCGTTCTTTGTTGCTGTTTTGGCATTGAACGATTTTTGGCGGTTTGTTTGTTTTACCCCTTTGGTGGAACGCTTTTTTTTTACCTAAAACGTGAGTTGAAGTCATCTTTGACACTTTCTTGTTCCGATTACGACAAATGATGCTTTTTTTACGCTTTTTTGTATTCGGCCCTTTAAAATGTTTGAGTTTTTTTTTTTTAAAGGGCCCCTTTGACAATTTTTGCGTTTTTGTTAGGGCCCCCCTTTGTAAAATGTTTTTTTATTGGTTTTAAGGCCTTGGACAATTTTTGCGCTTATTTGTATACGGCCCTTTGTAAAATGTTTGACTTTTTTGGTTTTTAAAAGGCCCTTGTGAAAATTTTTGCGCTTATTTGTATTACCCCCCCTTTGAAAAAATGTTTGACTTTTTATTGGTTTTAAGGCCCTTTGAAAATTTTTGCGTTATTGGTTTTAAGGCCTTGTGACAATGTTTGACGCTTACTTTGTTTATTTGAGTCTTTGCTGCAATTTTCGTTAGGGCCCAAAAAAAGAAAATGTTGGACTCTCAGTTGCAACTTTAAAGGCCCCTTTGATGGTTCTTCGCCCTGCACACTTTCCCAAATTTTTGCTTACACACACCACACACCACACACACGGAGTTTAAATTTTTTTTTTATCTTTCTCCCTCTCGCCCCCACACCCCGCCTCGATTTTCCCTTTTTCTCTCTCTCCCCTTCCTTCTCTCTCTCTCTCTCTCTAAAACCACGCATTCGGCCGTGGTAAACACCGCACACGCCACACACCCCCAAACACACACACCCCCCGATGGTGTCTCATCCTGCCCTTTCCTTCCCCCACGCAGGTATGCGCGCAAAAGCACGGGATTTCCATTACATTGCAATGAAAAAACAGTAGCAATCAAGTATCTCGTTAAATTTCAAAACTTTACAGCGGGCCCTTGCGACACCCCAAAGAAAAGATCCTTTAACTCAAAAGCCCGTGTAGGTTGGGTATGTGCGAGCCATCAGTGGTGTTTGGGCCCCACACCCTCATTCACAAAACCTGGCTAACTCCGAACACGTGCGCAAAAACCCCCCCAAAACACACACCTCGCGCGTGTGCGCCCCCTTCCCCCCAGAAGAAAAAGACAAGAGAGAGAGGGGGGGGGGGTGCGCGGACAGTTCAGTTTTATCAAAAAAAAGAGTGACTGTATATTGGGTTGAAAAGCAGGACCAACCCCGACTGTTTAAACCAAAGGCGCCCGGCCCTTAACACGACGCAGATCGGGTCAGCATTGTGGAAAGTGCATGGCGCTCTTCTTTGCCCTTTGTGGCCGTCCCGGGGGTGGAAAAAACTTTGCAATATGTTGATGGGGAAAGCTCCTAAAACCAAAGATGTTTTCAAGAAAATCGAAATCACACAAATATGCCCCTTGAAGAATTTTTGGGGTAGAATACAACAATCGAAACTTTACAAAAGGGGGGAGGTGGGTGTTTACAGCGATCCCTGTTTTCATCGCATCTTTAAAAAGTTCAAAACTGACGTTTATGCGGAAAAATGGACGTGACCCTTTTTTTCCTTTTGGATTATATTATCCCCGAAACACTCCTCTTTTTGTGAAGCTACAATCCTACGCAAAGTCCAGTTTCACCGTGTCAATTTTAGCGGGTTAATAAGTACACACAAAAAAGTTAAGGGTCACTTTTACAAACATTTATAACTGCAAAATAAGAAAGTCAATGCGTTGAAGTTTGGCCCCATTTAATTCCTTCTTTGTGATAAAGACCACAAATTTCCTTCAATCTCGGCAATGTTTGGTGGTACATTTTATTAAAGGGGTACGTTCCTAATTTTTTTCGAAAGTCCTTGAAATCACAAACAGGGATCTGATGCCCCAAAAGCCGTAGCGTGTAACCACCCTGGCTGTTTTGGGATCGACGGCGGTCCTTTGAGTTGCCCGGGTTTGGTGAAGTCCTCGTGGAAGCGCCTGCCACTCAGCTGCGCATTGGGAGAGGTGTGGGTCCCCGGGAGGGGGGTGCTCCCACTTTGGATCCAGCTCATCCCAGAGGTTCTCAATCGGGGGTTTAGATCGGGACGCATGCTGGCCACTCCCTTCTGTTTTACTCCGACTGCTGCAGGGAAGTCGTTGACCCCCCCTTGCATGTGGGGCGAGCGTTTTCATCTGGGAGAAGCCCTGGTCCATCTGCTGCAGGTGGCACAGCCGCGGTGAAGGATCTCTCCCGGTTGGATGCCAGTTGTTACCTTGTACATGACACAAGGGTTTTTCTGTGGGAAGGCTGAAGGCCCCCCCAACCCTTACAGAACCTCCACCCCAAAAGGGCCACCTTTTCTTGGCAGTGGCGTCAATGAAGCGTTGCCCGGGGCCCCCAGACCCCCAGTCGGCCCTCGTTGTGGGGAAGGGTTTAAGCGTGATTCATCACTGAACAGGACCTGGGACCCTTTCTGACGTGTCCACCCACTGACGTGCGCGAAGGCGCGGCGTGCGCCCTATGGGCTGGAAATTAAACGTGGCCGTACTGCTGGGCGACGGAACGGAGATTAAAACCTGTAGGGGGTTTCCCAGGGGCTGCTGGTGTGTTTTATGTTAGTAGCCCCCTGAAATGCCCCTTTTAAAGATGTGGAAGAGGCTGTTCTTGCTGCAGGGTTGTCGTTCAATGAGGCGATCGTCACGTGGGGTTGTCTTCTTCGGTCGACCAGATCTGATCTTTATGAACAATCCCAGGTTGTAAACGTTGAATCTGGACAATGCCCCAGATGGACACATGAAGTGCCCCCGGCCCCTTTTTCGTTGGTTACCCTTTGGACATGAACAGTTTGTCCCCCTTTCCAACTCGTTAATGTTCGTTGTGGGGGCATTGTCAATCAGGCCTCTCTGGTGGAATGTTTCTTATGAGCCCCGCGAGCGACAGATTCAACATAAAAAGCAGTGCTTGCAGGCATAATGGTTTTTTATTGGGAAATGCAATTTGTTCAGGAAAAACGGTCCCCAAAAAAAGGTCATTTTTTGCAAGTTCCCCTTTTTTTTGGGCCCAGCTCAGTAGTAGAGAATCCGTGCAATTTTCGCACTAACACAACATCGCCCACTTACAGCTGAACAAAAATTCATGACAATTTTGGCTGGACTAAGAAATAAATAACAGTAGCGAACTGAGTTTATTAAGCACCTGTTTTCACATACCGTCCAAGAACAGTCTTCCATTTCTCTTCCATCCAAATACACGACAAAGGGATAAGAAAGGGAAAAAAAATCTGAGAACAAGTTCCAGGGAGATAACTAACTACTGTCGCAGAAGACAAAGAGATTTCCGAACTACACCCCAACTTGTCCAGCCTAGCTCCAACTACACCAAGGGAGGGGGGGGGGGGAGGTGTTACAAGAAAAACAACAGAAGTCTGGTGTACAGTCTCGCGAGAGAAAAAAATCAAACTTAATACTAAGGACGGTGAGGAGAGAATGGACTGCAAGACAGACAGATGAATAAGAAGCAAAAGGGAAGGCTGTGCAAAACCAACCGCACGCCTGTCATTCGCTTCACCCAGCTGCTTTCGTTTCCAGTCCACGGGGAGAGTGTACATAATTCAGGGCTGTTTTCGGCTATCTCTCGATACTGTGTCGCGTCCCGCTTCAGCGATACTGCACCAATTGGTTCAAGCTGTGTGGGAGTGATTTTCCAGACTCATGGGTGTTTGGAGCTAGAGTGGAAGAAGGATGAGGTGAAGACGCCATTCAAGCTCAGAACTCCTATCCTCAAGAATCACACCAGAAGAAGATAGACAGAACTCCCCTCTTGCACTTCAAACTCTGGTCCCCCCGATTATGGCCCCCTTTGTTAAGTCTTTAGAATTACAATGTCCATCGCAGGAGGGAAGGAAGGAGAATGAAGAAAAGGTGAGTGAGGACGGTGACAGCATGATGAAGCACGAGACCTTTAAAACCCCGGGAAGAAACGCAAGACCACCCCACACACCTCAAGATGTCCGTTCGACCCCCACCCCACCCCCACCCCCCCCCATCACCACCAATAGTACGCTATTAGAATTATCTTTATGCTATCTTTACATATGAACTTGGGTTTACAAATGCATTTCATATTCTCCGTTTAAAACCCTTATTTCAGTTATCCGTCTTCCTCCCTTTTATATTCTCAAGTATTTTGCTGTAGAATTTTGACAGCTTTCCCCACATCACTGTCCTTATGTAAAGATAACAGTTAAGTTGGTTTAAAGGCACATGGACGTCAGTGATATTCAATGGAATTAATTTTTCTCGAACATCCTAATATCCTTAAGATCTGAACAACACAAAATAAAATGCAATCTATCTTCTTTAAATTTTTTCATACAGAACAAATAAGAATTCTGTCACTGGATTCTCACAAACGTTTAAGACACAGGAAAGCCCAATACACCCAGTCTGAATGTAGCTATTATATTTTTTCGAGTTCGGGAGAGACAAGGAGAGAGAGAGAGACTGACTTTCCAGTTTGTTAGGGGGCCGGGGGCCGCGACGGGGTCATGACGCCTAGTTGCTCGTCTGTTGCCAGAATTTTTCCCCTGGCGCTGCCATGATTCGAACCCGCAACTTGGGGATGGGTGGGCGGCTCAAGGCGTTTCATTTCCAGACGCATGCTTTACACATACGGCTATTGGACACCTTGGGGATGGGTGGGCGTCTCAAGGGTTTCATTTCCAGACGCATGCTTTACACATACGGCTATTGGACACCTTGGGGATGGGTGGGCGTCTCAAGGCGTTTCATTTCAGACGCATGCTTTACACATACGGGTATTGGACACCTTGGGGATGGGTGGGGCGTCTCAAGGGGTTTCATTTCCAGACGCATGCTTTACACATACGGCTATTGGACACCTTGGGGATGGGTAGGCGTCTTTAAGGCGTTTCATTTCCAGACGCATGCTTTACACATACGGCTATTGGACACCTTGGGGATGGGTGGGCGTCTCAAGGCGTTCATTTCCAGACGCATGCTTACACATACGGCTATTGGACACCTTGGGATGGGTGGGCGTCTCAAGGCGTTTTATTTCCAGACGCATTTCTTTACACATACGGCTATTGGACACCTTGGGGATGGGTGGGCGTCTCAAGGCGTTTCATTTTCAGACGCATGCTTTACACATACGGCTATTGGACACCTGTGTCATGTTGCCAAATTTGAGCCTTATGAAGTTCTCTTTTGTTCCTCTTTCCCATTGGATCAGCTAGAATCACTTTGGCTGCCTCTGCATTGTCTTTAGGGCTCTGGTCCTCTTCTACCAGAGATCCAGAGCTGTTTAATGAGGTCATGGGCTGATGAGGGGCACAATCTCCCTTGCTCCAACTGCTAAGGTGGGGCTTTGGCTTGGAAGCCATGTTCCCGCAAGATGCTGGACTAGACGGGCATACTTTCCAGTTTTGTAGATTTGCGCTTGCTACATTCTGCTTTCTGTTATCACGATTGTGACCACTGTTTTTTGTTGTTATTTTCATAATTATTACTAGTATTATTATTTATTTTATTCTAGGTGTTGTTGATGTCGTTTTGACCAGTAGTAACTGTGTCTTCTGACAGCCATACTCTACAAATAATTACACACACCGCGCGCGCGCGCGCGCGCACGCACACTCATGTACACCAAAATACACGGATATATTACACTTACATGTACGCACACGCTCGCACAGGCGCGCATACAGGGGCATGCTGGCACAAACCACAGATCACACACACGCACGCATACACACTTACACCCACACGCACACACAACCACACACACACACACACACCCCACACCCCACACTGTAGAAGTAGCACAGACAATGTCAGGTAGGTACCAAGATCTGGCGACGGCGTGGAACTAATGCGTTAAGTCAAGCGTTGGGTCAAATGGTATCCATGGCGACAGGCCTTAAATCCTTTCATCCCTTTGTTTTTTTATTTGTGTATCCATCAACCATAAACCCGCCACCGTGGGCTCATACCTTAGAGATGTGGTGTAGCGTGTATGGATGAATCCGCACGCAGTGACATCTTGTGAAACTGAAATGTTTTTCATGGCACAGTGAGTTCAGTCAGAATCAGTTGGGTTTTTATGACCCTGAGAGGAGTGCAGTATCCGGTCTCATGCCTCTCTTCCTGTGATGTCTGGTAGTTTGCCCATTCTGAAAGGCCTGCGGGGCACCCCCAGTCATGATGTCTGGGTAGTTTGCTCATTCTGAAGGCCTGCTGTGCACCCCAGTCATGATGTCTGGGTAGTTTGCCATTCTGAAAGGCCTGCTGTGCACCCCCAGTCATGATGTCCCGGGTAGTTTGCCCATTTCTGAAAGGCCTGCTGTGCACCCCAGTCATGTGTCTGGGTAGTTTTTCCCCTTCTGAAAGGCCTGCTGTGCACCCCCGTCATGATGTCTGGGTAGTTTTCCCCTTCTGAAAGGCCTGCTGTGCACCCCCATCATGATGTTGGGTGTTTGCCCCTTCTGAAAGGCTGCTGTGCACCTGGGTGTCAGTTTTGCTCAGGACAACAGTTATTTCCCGTTACGGCCTGCGGGTAGACAGTGTCAACCCCGGGTTTGTCGTGGGGAAGGGTAGCGCCAGCCCAAAACATAGCTGAC
>CM031595.1:294797-312297 GCA_018398815.1 Conus ventricosus
CCATTGGTAAAGAATTTATTTCCCGCCTGTAGTTACTCCCTTCTAATTCCATTGGACGTTCAAATCGTCACAGTCACATCTACTGGCCTTGCTCTCTGTGGTGGTCAATGGGTCATTTAATTAATTAGCTTGATTTACCCCCACCACACAATACCTTCCCCCTTCCTACTTCAACCGCGACGTCGACTTAACTGTCGGCGCTGGTCCTGCAAATTGGCTGTCTTAGTCTGACCCAGGCGCCGAGACCCGTCTGGCCAGACCTATTGAGACGTCGGTCAACCACTTAGTCTGTCTGCTGGACAGTGCTGTCTCCGTGAGGACTAAAAATAGCCTCTTCGCTGTGCCTAATTGGCTGACGCGACACCAAAGTCGTCTGCTTGGAACCAGAATGTTTGCGTTTGGACTTGCGTCCAATTGAACTGGCTGGCGACTGACCACGAATTCGGTTTTCTATTTTTGTCCGTGACAGACGGACAGACAAGCTCACACAACCTCAAAACGTAGGGAGCGTATCAATTCTCCCCCCGCTTGAATCCCCACCCCCACCCCTTCCTGTCAATACTTCAGCTACTTGTCGCTGCTCCATACTCCTTTTGCTAATATATTCTACCTCTGTCCAACAGTCCCCCTGCTCTATACTCCCCCGCCCACAACAGAATGCTTTGTTCTGGAGGGAGGGTTACGAAAGGAAATGTTTTCCATATTCGCAGCTAACGACTGTGTGTGTGCACAGGCACACACACACACACACACACACACACACACACACACACACACACACACACACAGGCACGCATGGGAGTACCGGGCATGGGGAGAATCGAACGGGGGGGGGGGGGGGGGGGTGGGGTTGGGAATATATCACTACGGGCCGAAATATCGAACTGCCCCCCCCCCCCCCCCCCCCCCCGCGCAAAACAACACTCTACTTTGCAGTTATGCGCTTTTACGCCGGTTACAGAATGTAAATGACATTACAAAAGACAAAAAAGAAAAACACCAAAAAAGAGGAGATGGCGGGGGGGGGGGGGGGACGCAGAAACAGCGCAGAAAACCCAGTTGGAAGAAAGACAGCTAGCCTCAAGGTCGGCCTCACGGGACAAACCATTGACAGAGATAACCGGAAGCTGCAACAGATGGGAGTCCTCGCCGTGGCTTCAGCACGGGCAGGTCGCCTCATACGTGTCAGGCGACTATCTTCTGAAACGTTTCTAGTACTACTATCTTCTGAAAACACTACTATAATTTTCATAAGATAGTAGTAATACTACTAACTTATGAAAATTATAGTAGTGATTTCAGAAGATAGTAGTAATAGTAACGTTTCAGAAGTTGGTAGCTTCGCGTTGCGACTATCTAGTGAAATGATCCATGTGTGAAATTATGTCCTCTTTCTTAGTTTAAAGTGGAGGAGTTAAGATTTATGATCTTGCGTTTTTTAGGAGAAATATTTCCTCTTGCACAATGATACTATGAACCATGCTGATTATGTCTGGAGAGGGAAACACGATCACAGCCCCCTGTGTTGGGAGCAGCGATCGATGAAAGTTTTCAATAACTGATTTTTTTGAGACAGTTAGAACACCATAGCACCAGCGCAAAGGATCCCGCAGCCGAAGGTCGGGGAGCAGACTCGCGCCTGCGCCAGATCTGTCATTGCTCCCAGCGGTGTATAGTCAGCGGAGTTACCCACGTGAAAAGCAACACGTTTCACTTGGTGTTCTGTTAAGTTTCTTCCATTTAAAGAACGGTTGAGACATGTGAATATCAAATAAAATTGAGAACAGAAATGTCTATGTACATTACTTGTAATCAGGGAAAAATACATATAAGACTGATGTGGTTGCAAATATTCCTATGAGGGTGCAAAAAAATGTATCCCCGGTCGTGGCCATCACGCGTGCGAACGGCTGTGCTAGAGGGCTGTTTTTTTTTTTTTTTTTTTTCTTCTTTCCCCTGATGGCTTGTGTTTCATTCTTGATGTACTGATTTTGACGTCTTTTTGTAAAATCAAGTTTCAGCGCATTTGAAGCGGCTTTCTGCATAATGCAGCTATTTGACTGTGACTAAACAACCTTTTCACAGCTGGGGAGTTTATATACCTTATTTTTTATCCAGTTTTATATCCAGTGTAAGTTTTAATGATTACAAATCGGTTTTTAAATATTAGAAATATTCAAGTTGTTCTTCTTACGATAAAGACTGCATTCAGCCAGAATTCCAAAGCGATTCTTGTATTTTTAACATTACTGCCAGTGTCTGTTTGACCACAAATGCCACAGTTCTTATTTACAAGAACAATATCAATTATAAGCTCGCATCACAGATCACGTCATATCACTATTTTTCAAAACTTATAAACACATATTCTTTTGTTATTAGACCTTATCCCTCTCACATTCAAACAACAAACATTAAGAGAAGATAAAGCCATTTTAGGGAGGTAATCAAAGGAAAGTCCACGAGATGCGCCGAAAACCGTTCAAACATTCATCACCCATGCCCATCCCTTGTCACTGTCTGTCTGTGACTGAACGAGCAGTGGAAAGCTTGGCAGTTTTTTCACGTTTGTCAGATTGACTGGGGGAATCCCTCTCTGTTGAACGCGGTCGTTTCGGAGTTTGCGATCGAGAACGTGTTGCAAAATCCAGTTTAAACTGACGTGTCAAAACCGGATCTTTTCCCTTATCCACATCTTTTCCCTCTTGGATGGTCTACCACTCCTCTTCTTTTTTCTCTGTTCCCCATGACGGCCAGAATTGAAGTCTGACTGACAGTCCTCCACCACATCAGTCTTTCCTTCTTTCTCACTCTTTTTCTGACCTGTCTCTTTCTCGTTGTCAGTCGCATCACAGTCAGTGTCATTGACAGATAGGGGTGAGTCAGTGTCAGATGTGTGTCCAAACCTTGTAACCGGTGGCAGAGGGTCCCAAACGGACATCACTGTCGGTTCCTCACTCGCTTTCTGAATCTCACAGACGGGATCCCTTACCGATGACCGGGTAGGCGACAGGCTCTGCAGGTAACCACAGTTTCCTGACACTCCGTGGCCCAGTGACCCAGTTTCAGGCAACGATTACACTTTGTTACCCTAGTATCTCTTTTGGGCTGTTCCTTGTGATACAGGGTAGCCATAAATCCTGCAACCTTCACAGATCTATCAAGTAGTTTGTCTGGGATATCTATGAAAATAAATCGCCTTCCAGTGTTGAATCGCGTCAATTTTCCGTCTCTATTCCTCATTTTCTCCAGAATCAAGGGAGAGCGTAAGACAGCTCCCAGCTGACAAGAGCTGACTCGATGTCTGCCCCGTCGCAAGAGAGAGGGATATTAGAAATCCACACCTTTGTAGCAGAATGTTCAGTGTCGTCCTGTCCTCTGAGTGCAAACGAAGCACAACAGCACCAAGTGACAAACCCTCAATTAGCAACTTGCTGCGTGCAGCCCTCGTCGATGGGTAAAGTCTCCACAGTCCCAAATTTCTTGAGCACCCACCATACTTTCTCTACCACAAATGTCGAGCGCTTGAAAAGATCGCTCGTGTTCATTTTCAAAAGAGAGAAAAATAAAAAACAGAAACCAAAGTGGATGAATGTAAAGACAATGAAATTTGTAAAAAGAAATATAATATGTATCAGAGATTCTTAGTCACAAAGCAGGGGAAAGATTATCAAAATTATATTAAAGCACGTAATACTTGTAACAAAAAAATAAGAAAAGCAAAAAAGGAATTTGAAAAGAAGTTATCAAAGGAATGTAAACAAAATCCAAAAGCCTTTGGAGATATGTACAATCGAAAACAAAGATGAATACTGGAGTGAGCCCTTTAGAGACTAAGGATGGTGACACAGTGGAGACAGATAGAGGTAAGGCAGATATTTTGAATACATTTTTTTCTAGTGTATTCACAAGGGAAGATACTAATAATATGCCTGTTCTAGGTCCAGCCTCAAGGTCAAAAGGCATAATGTTGGAAAATGTAGATATTTCAGTGGATGCAATAAAAAAGAAACTTCAATCTTTAAACCCAATAAGCATGTGGTCCGGATGCCATCCCATCGAGAATACTAAAAGAGCTAAACGAGGAAATGGCCTTCCCACTTTACATACTCTTTTCTAAATCTGTTAAAGAAATGATAGTACCTTCAGATTGGAAAACAGCTACAGTCATTCCAGTATTCAAAAGAGGTACAAGAACAGATCCAGGAAATTATAGACCATGAGTTTAACATGCAATATATGCAAAATTTTAGAATCATTTATTAGAGAGGCTATTATTAAACATATGACAGAAAATAAATTATATGCTGAGTGTCAGCATGGATTTCGTGCAAAAAGATCTTGTGTGACTCAACTTTTAGAAGTGATGGAAGACTTCACAAAGGAGATAGATAAAGGAGAGAATATAGATGTTTTGTATTTAGACTTTAGAAAAGCATTCGATTCAGTACCCCATGAAAGACTTTTAAAGAAATTAGAGTCTTATGGAATAATAGGAAATATACTTGGTTGGGTTAGAGACTTTTTAAAAAAGAACTCAGAAGGTAAGGATTGGTAGCTCCTTCTCTCATAGTGCTGATGTTATTAGTGGGATACCACAAGGTAGTATTTTGGGACCAATATTATTTACGGTGTTTATAAATGATCTCCCTGTAGAATTAAAGAGTACATGCAAAGTCTTTGCAGATGACACAAAACTGTATAACTCTCCAAAATTACATAAGGAATTACAAAAGGATATTGAAACATTAGTACAGTGGTCTGATACTTGGAACCTATATTTTAATGCAAGAAAAATGTAAAGTACTTCATATTGGTAAAACAAACCCACAAAAGGAGTATATAATGAAAATTGGGGGCAAGGAAATAAAAGTATCTAAATGTGAAGAAGAGAAAGACCTAGGTGTGACTTTTGACAAAACTTTATTATTGACAATTTATATTGTAAATAGTATTAATAAAGCTAACAGAATGATTGGAATAATAAAAAGAACCTTTACATTTATGGAAAAGGACACTTTTTTGCAATTATATAAGACACAAGTTAGACCTGTTCTTGAATATGGCAACACTGTATGGTATCCAATGCTAAAGAGACAATCAGAAGCTCTAGAACAGGTACAAAGAAGAGCAACCAAAATGATTCATAATATAAAAGATTACTCATATCAGAAAAGATTAAAATATTTGCAACTTCCAACACTTAAGGCAAGAAGAATAAGAGGTGACTTGATTCAGGCATACAAGATATTTAATGAAATTGATGATGTTGATAAAGCACGCTTTTTTTGTACTCCGCAGAAGAATGTTACAAGGAACAGTGAAGATAAGATATTTAAACCAATATTCTAGAACGAATTTAAGAAAATTTACTTTTACTAATAGAGTAACCAACTTTTGGAATAAACTAACACTTAACATCAAACGTGCACCCAGTATTAAATGTGTTCAAGAACCTCATAGATAAACATGAATTATTAACAAAAATTAGATATGAATTTGATGGATAATAAGTCTGAGCTAGCCTATGACTGGACCAACGGTATGAAAAAAAAAGGATATATACATACAGAAGGGGCGTAAAAAGCCTAAATAGGCTAAGTTGTATTGATACAACGCCCCCGATCCTGATCCTGATCCTGAAGTCTCTCTTCAACAAGAACACGGGTTCAACGTGAGAGTCCGCCATTTTGAAAATACAAGATTCAATGTTGAAAAGAAAATAAATAAAAATACCACAAATATAGCGAAAATCCGTCCAGCCAAGACACACAGAAATTCAACAAACCTTTATCAGCTAAAACTATCCCACAGAAACACATCCAATAGAAGCAGCGCAGAAAAAAAAGCGGAACGGTAGCACACGAAGAAAAAAGCGGCTGTCGACTTCGAAGTCTCGCTCTCGAATCACTCGTATTACTCTAATTAGCAGTCAGTCAAATTGGGCCAAAATGACCACTTGTCAATGACACTGACCACTGGTCAACCACATCGTAAATTGTTAACATGAACTCGTACACTAAATAACAGTCAAACAGTGACATTGGGTAATGACCACTGGTCAATGACACTGACCACTGGTCAGCAACGTCCAATTATGTTCACATGAAGTCGTTCTACACTAATTAGCAGCCAAACTGTGAAATAAGGCCAAAATGACCATTGAGTCAGTCAAATTGGGCCAAAATGACCACTTGTCAATGACACTGACCACTGGTCAACCACATCGTAAATTGTTAACATGAACTCGTACACTAAATAACAGTCAAACAGTGACATTGGGTAATGACCATTGGTCAATGACACTGACCACTGGTCAGCAACGTCCAATTATGTTCACATGAAGTCGATCTACACTAATTAGCAGATAAACTGTGAAATAAGGCCAAAATGACCATTGGTCAAGGACACTGACCACTGGTCAGCAACGTCATAAATTGTTCACATGAACTCGTTCTTCACTAACTGGCAGTCAAACAGTGAAATTAGGCAAAAATTACCACTGGTCAAGGACACTGACCATTGGTCAGCAACGTCATAAATTGTTCACATAAACTCGTTCTACACTAATAGGCCAAATGACCATCGATCAGTGACCCTGGATAGTAATAATACTAAGAAAGAGGACATAATTTCACAAAGGGATCATTTCACTAGATAGTCGCAACGCGAAGCTACTATCTTCTGAAACGTTACTGTTACTACTATCTTCTGAAATCACTACTATAATTTTCATAAGTTAGTAGTATTACTACTATCTTATGAAAATTATAGTAATGTTTTCAGAAGATAGTAGTGCTAGTAACGTTTCAGAAGATAGTCGCCTCATACGGTGGGAGGCGTGGAATGGGAGAGCTTGTTATGTCTTGTCAATGGAAGCGTGTGGGGAGAGGAGAGAGAGGCCGGCGTGGAGAGTGGAGTGGGAGAGGGGGAGTGGACGTGCATGAGAGGGGAGTGGAGGGGTGAGGGGTCGGGGAGTGTTCATCCCACCGCCAGGAGCACGATTACTTCCTCAGATTCTCGTGTCCATTCACCACACGTCTTTCTTTTCTCTTCTGTTTTTTCATCTTTTTTTTCTTTTTTCTTTAAAGCTGAGTGTGTGTATTGAATTTCGAAACGAACACGCTGCGTCATGTTACAGTCAGTCATGATGGAATTCGTTCAAACAGTCGTGTGTCCTTTAGTAAAAGCTGACCTGCCGGCACCGATGGCTCTGACCGCTTTCCACTGGCCATAGTGCATACTGCTTTTTGAATGCAGAAACAATCTGGAAACAATCTGGCGACACTCGCGACTTCGGCGATCTTGATGAATATGCTTTCGTCGACGACGACCTCAAGGCGGTGTTAAATATAGTAAAGGTGAACAACTCGGCAGTAAGATATGGTGCATTTAGCTTTGGCGTAAAAGTTACAAGGAAATGCAAGCGAAAGTAGCCTAATGAAGAAAGACTAAATTAAAGCTTGTTTGCAAGGGGCGTTATTGTATGAAATGACGATGTTATTTCCCTAATGGCTTCTTCTTATTATTATTATTATTTTCTCTCTCTCTCTCTCTCTCTCTCTTCTCTCTCTCTCTCTCTCTCTCTCTCTCTCTCTCTCTCTCTCTGTGTGTGTGTGTGTGTGTGTGTGTGTGTGTGTGTGTGTGTGTGTGTGTGTGTGTGTTGTAAATAAAAGTCGCTTGCAATCAAAGTTTGGATTTAAAATCCAAAGACTAACGTTCCTCCGTGCTCACGGCTATATATTTGGCCCATCATGAACGTCGACGTCAGTATTGACAATGAATTATACAGAATGTATTAAGGGTCTGCGGTATTGAAGAATATAAACGGCAGAATAGCGGCCATTTTTATTTTCAGGAGTAAGCATGCTCCGAACCTCGCTGGATAGCGCTGCCAACGTCTTGACGCAAGCGGCGTGATTGTCACTGCACGGCTGTCAGAGTGACCAAGCTGCGCCAGAGGTTTCTTCCTTGGTACACACACACGCCTGGTGAATCGGATTTATGGAACTGCGCTTCATATCGGCTTCTAAAGTCAAACCGCCTAAACGTGGTATATGCCGCACGATTTCGTCTCCTGAACATGAGCATAATGCTGCCAAATTATTCAAACTTAGTATTTTCTGAAACAAATTGTCCTGGTTATTTGACGGGAAGAAGCGTTTTGCGCTGTAGGGGTAGAAAAGATTACCTCATTTCGTTTTTGATGTGGATTGACAAAGGAGGGGAGGTGACTCGCTCGGATACCAACGAGTGCAAGGGAAGTCAGTAACAGATAATGACAAGGCCAGTGGACAACGATCTGGACCATAATTCATTGCTGACCATGGCTAGTTGACTCACAGACTGACATCTTCGTATGAGTAGGTGATGGGTACGTCGGTGTCGTTCCGTTCGCCTATTCCCATTCGTCTGTATCCATATTGGTGATCCCAAGTCGCTATTCCATTGCCTGTATCCATATTGGTGATCCAAGTGCCTATTCCATTCGCCTGTATCCATATTGGTGATCCCAAGTCGCCTATTCCATTCGCCTGTATCCATATTGGTGATACCAAGTCGCCTATTCCCATTCGCCTGTATCCATATTGGTGATCCTATCTATCTATCTAGTCCTCTTTGTGCTGGTAGCACATAAGGCCTCGACCAGAGCCCGCACTGATGTCGTCGGCTGAAATACGTTCCAGACGGCCCATGTCCAACCATTTCCTTCATCTCCCTCTCTACTGTTCTCTCCAAGTTTCCTTGGGGCGTCCTCTTCTTCTTCGGCCATCAGGAGTCCATCGTAGGGCGGATTCTGGAAATGGCTGTTGTCTGCTGGCGGAGCACATGGCCTATCCATCGCCAACGCCTTCGTTTGACTTGCGTTGAGATGGGTTCAGTTTCTGCCCTTTGGTGGAGTTCTTCATTGGTGATGGTATTCGGCCAATAGATGCGTAGAATGCGTCTGAGGCATCTGTTTTGGAAGACATCTAGTTTGTTGCTGATGGTTTTGGTCATCTTCCATGATTCTGATCCATAAAGAAGGGTGCTTATTACATTTGATTTGAAGATTCTTAACTTGGTCTCAGGCGGATATTCCCTGCCTTCCATGTGCTCCTGAGTGAGGCAAGGCCTGGCTGGCTTTTGCAAGTCGAGCCGGATCTCCACTCCCCATCCCTGTATTAGACATCTTGGAGCCAAGATAGGTGAAGTCGCTACTTCCTCAATTTCGTCTCCGTTCAGTTTGATGTTGTCTTGGACTCTGGCATTCATTCTCATGCTCTTTGTCTTCTTGGTGTTGACCTTCAAGCCAAGGTTTCAGCTGTTGTTGCCATGGCATCTGTTTTCTCCTGTATGTCTTGGTAGCGATGTGACATCAGGGCAATGTCGTCAGCAAAGTCAAGTCTTCCAGTGTTGTTGTTGTTACCATTGTCGTGGTCCATCTGATTCCCTTCCTCTCTCTGTCTGTAGCGTTTTTCATAATCCAGTCCATGGCCAGGATGAAGAGGAAAGGCGATAGGATGCAGCCCTGTTTCACTCCCGTGCTGACACTGAAGGCGTCTGTGAGCTCTGTGTTGCAGATCACCCGCGAACTGAAGTCACCGTACAGCATTTCAATGACCGGACAAGTTTTGCAGGGATTCGTAGTGTCTCAGGATTTTCCATAAGGACTCTCGGTGGATGCTGTCAAAAAGCCTTCTCCGGTCAATGAAGTTGATGTACAAAGGCGTGTTCCACTCATTGCTCTGTTCCAGAACCTGGCGCAGAGTGAAGATATGATTGAGCAGGATCGTCCAGGGCAAAAGCCTGCTTGTTGTGGACGGAGGTTCCTCTCAAGGGTTTCTGTCAGCCTTGACATCACAACCTTGCTAAAATACCTTGCTAGTGAGAGAAAGAAGTGTTATGCCCCTCCAGTTGTGCAGTCTCCAAGATCTCCCTTTTTGGGCAACTTGAAGATAAGACCAGTTTTCCACGCTTCAGGGGTCTGGCCGTTTCCAAACCTGTCTGAAGATCTCCGTCAGAATAGGGGCTGTCACATTAATATCTGCTTTCAAATGTCTGCTGTTACCCCATCTTCCCCTGGTGCTTTTCCGTTCTTCATGGTTTTGATTGCTGCTGTCATTCTTCTAGGCTCGGTGATCGATGCAGATGTCCAGGTCTTACGGCCGGTTGGATATCTGCTAGCTGAGGGGGTCTGGTCTGTTCAGCACTGACTCGAAATGTTCTTTTCCAGCGCTGTAGTTTTTCTGCCTCTCCCTCAACGACCTTCCCATTCTTGTCCTTTACTGGTACTCATTGTTTTGGAACCCATTATTTAGCTGCTGTTTATCTTGTACAGCGTTTTTAGATCATTTCTACCAGCTGCTCCTCTGCTCATCTGCCAGTTTCTCGATGTAGTCCTTCTTGTCAGCTCTTGTCATCTTCTTTACCTCTTTATTTATTTCTGTATATCTTTTCTGTGCTGCTCTTTCAAGCGTTCTGATCTGGTGTTGTTGATCTTCTGCTTGTCAGCTTTCTTTCATCTATCTTTTCCCAGGTTCCTTTCTTTTATCCACTCTTCCTTCTTCTTTCGCGGAAGCTAGTACCTTTTCTCCCGCTTCGCAAGGCCTGGTTGAAGCTGTCTATTGTTAACTCTTGTTGTTCCCTAGCGCCTGGAATCTGTTTTTATTTCCACGCAAAAGCTTGTTTGGTGAGCGTCTCATTCAGTCTGTCAGAGTCTATTCTCTGCTGACGTGCCTGTCTTCCTGTGTTCGGCGTAGTTTCAGGGAAACGGTGGCCAACACAAGGGTGTGGTCACTGGCAACATCTGCTCCTCTGTAGGCCCTGACATCTTGAAGGGAGCTCCTCCATCTCCGATTGACTATGATGTGATCTATCTGGTTTTTGGTGGTCCCGTCTGGTGATGTCCAAGTTGTTTTGTGAACATCTCTGTGTTGAAAAAGGGTGCCTCAATCAACAGGTTGTTCTCTTCACAGAAGTCTGCTAGTCTTTCTCCATTATCGTTGTGGTTCCAATTCCATGTTTGCCATAACATGCTCCCTCCGGTGTTATCACTGCCCATCTTTGCATTCAAATCGCCAAGGATCAGTACCATGTCATGGGCGCACATATTCTCCGCTGCTGCTTGGAGCTGATCGTAAAATGCATCCTTGGCTTCTATATCTGCATCTTCGGTTGGTGCGTAGCAAACTAGACTGTCAGTTTGGTGTATTTGGAGTGGATCTTGCCTTCAAAAGTCTTGGTCCAAATGGTTTCCATTCTAGTAATGCTTTCTCTGTTTTTCTGTTGAGGAGAAGTGCTACTCCCTCAGAGTGTTGGTTATCTGATCTTCCAGAGAAGACAATGGTATGTCCTGACGCCAGTCTCCTCTTTCCTGTGCCGGTCCATCTGACCTCGCTGACTCCAAGATGTCCAGGCTGTAGTTGTCAAACTCTTTGACTAGTTGGGGCATCTTGCCAGTCTGGTACATGGTCTGGACGTTCCAGCACCCCACCCTCATCTTCTGTTTCGGCTTCAGTTAAATCCACCATCGGGGCGCCAGCTCCCTCTCGGGTTTGGCTGTCGTCCGTCATCAGTCCAGTTGCCTGGTGTGCTTCATTGCCGTCGCCATCCGTGTCGGATGCTCTGGTATTGTTTCTGTAACAATCATTTTTTAAGGGACAGGGTTGTTAGCCTGTGCCAACCCCACCTGGAGGACCAGTGTCACCTTAGTCGCCTCTTACGACATGCCTGGTGACTGGCAGGGACGCTGAATTCTAGCAGTGCACCTCCATAGGCACACCCGGCAATCCACGGGGGATTGGTGATCCTAAGTCGCCTATTCCCATTCGCCTGTGTCATATTGGTGATCCCAAGTCGCCTATTCCCATTCGCCTGTATCCATATTGGTGATCCAAGTCGCCTATTCCCATTCGCCTGTGTCCATATTGGTGATCCCAAGTAGCCTTTTCCCATTCGCCTGTATCCATATTGGTGATCCCAAGTCGCCTATTCCATTCGCCTGTATCCATATTGGTGATCCCAAGTCGCCTATTCCCATTCGTCTGTATCCATATTGGTGATCCAAGTCGCTATTCCCATTCGCCTGTATCCATATTGGTGATCCCAAGTCGCTATTCCATTCGTCTGTATCCATATTGGTGATCCAAGTCGCCTATTCCATTCGCCTGTTTCCATATTGGTGATCCCAAGTCGCCTATTCCCATTCGTCTGTATCCATATTGATGATCCCAAGTCGCTTATTCCCAGTTCGCCGACGTATTCTATATGACAACATGCTTCTTGTACATACGTAAAAAAAGAAAAAAAAGGAAATAGTACATTGTGATAAAAACCACTCAACACACATTGAACTCAAACAGATCCACACATCTTACTGCACTTACGCAGACACACACAGTTTATGTATCAAAACTAAAACTATTTAAGAAAAAGAAAAAGAAGAAGAAACACTGATCAACAGCTGCATATGCCTAATAAGAAGACTAAATACTGATTAAGAGCAGCATATGTCTAAAGTATGAAATATACATATTAAGTTGGTAGTAATAAAAAAAAAACCCACTCGAAAACATCTTTGCTCGCACGCAGACACACGGACATTCTCTTCATTTATGTCTATTCTTTTTTCTTTTAAATGTAACAAACACTAACAGATTATATTTCCCTGTCTCAATACCGGTTGAGAATCACACGTGTTTAGAGTTACAAGTGTTATAGAAATTTTGCGCGCGCGTGTGCGTTCGTGCTTGCGCGCTTGCGTGCGTGCTATGAAAATACAAGCATCAACACTGTTCACCCAGCGTGTTGATGAACAAAATATCCCAATCCTACCTCCCCCTCTTCCACTCACCACCCCTCTTTACCCTCCCCTCTCTGTCTCTGTCTGTCTGTCTGTCTGTCTGTCTCTGTCTCTCTCTCTCTCTCTCTCTCTCTCTCTCTCTCTCCCTCTCTCTCTCTCTCTCTCTCCCTTCTCTCTCTCTCTCTCCTCTCTCTCTCTCTCTCTCCAACTACATGCACAACTTGGCCTTGGAATCTGGCTAGAAGGAGCTCACAATGACAGCGACAATTCAATGTCTAAGATGCTGGTCTGCTTTAATATGGAAAGCATGAAAACAATTGATATGGGTCTTTTGAGATCATCCCGTAAAGAGAGCTCTTCCTAGTTTGGATCAAATGCTCGGATTCTGTTCTGCCGGGAGTCGCCTTAACTTTCAGAAAGGAATCTGAAACACGGCTCGAGAATCATTACTCGCTGCAATGATCGCCATATTGTAATTCCTGTCATTCTGGTCCGGCAGTTCTCTACGAGATTCATGATCCGAAGGAGAAGGGGAATGTAGGTTTACAACACATTTCATCTATTTCCACGACTGTCCTTGAATCGAATTGAAAAGAAATAAACACCAGTATCAGGTACAAAGGAATGTTCTTTGCCACAGTGTTCTCCATCCCCACCCCACCCACCTTTGTTGGATTCTACTTGACCTTTGCACAGTTCAGATTGTAACGTGCTTTCAGCTCTGATGGGACCTCCGTCGCCGGCTGGGCTATAAACATCATAATGTGACCACCTTGACACTGTCTGTACCTCTGTCCTTTCGCTGTGAATCCCCATCTCTGTGATGACTTCCATTAGCGGCCGGCTGCGTTATGAACATGGCTTGACCTATCTCCGTCAGTGTCTTTATAGATCGTGCAGATGAGATCGCCCACTTTTGACTGCACCTTCAGGAAGACCTGGCAGAAGAGTGCCTCCAAGATGACTGGAAAAGAGTCAACGCGTCGACTGCCTTTCAAAGGGCTACCAGACCAAAGATGCCAAAGACAGGCTGTTTCCCTGACCAGCATCCGTTGTCAGATCAAGGAGCATACCACAGCCAGCAGTATCTCAACAGATATTACGAACCCAGCATCCCACAGACAGTCAACATGGATTTGCAGTCGAGAGAAGTTGTGAGACCCAACATGTCATGTTCAGTCATGAGATTGCAGCTAATCTCGTCCGTAGATCCAGGCTGACCTGGTCATACATGATTTTTCAAAGGTTTCGTCCTCCTTGAGGCGGCCAGTCATTACGGTATACGAGGAAATTCGCTTAACTGGATCAAAGCCTTTGTCCACACGGATGGATCACAGTCTGGCACAGTGTCTGTTACCTGTGGAGGAATGCTATTGGATCATCTCGTCTTGCTGTTCATTAATGACCTGTCAAACAGCATCCGCAAAACCCGTCTCTGTGCGTATGTCTGAATTTTCTATCATACCACCAAGACAAAAGAGGACTGTAAGCTCCCTCAGGTAAACATCAACCTTTCACAGCCTTGGACAAAAAAAGGGAAATGGAGTTCCACCACAAAAGTGCCATGTGCTATTCTGTACAAATTCCAGAAACCTGATCAGTGTTAAGTACTTCCTGAAAGGATATAACCTGGAACATTCGGACAGTTCAAAATACGTTAGGGTGGACATTACTCCCAGCCTAGATTGGAAGCACCATACTAACAGACAAGCAAATTTCATGGCAGCTTCCTTCTGAGAAATTTGAAAGCGGAAAATGGAACTACTCAAATCAACGCCTACTACAAACGCCTACGATTCTATCTAAAAGACTGTATGGAACCCCTACACGGAGGGCCAAACAAAGAAGGCAGAAGCAATGCAAAGAAGAACGGCAGAGTATGTTTGTAATCAATATGAGAGGACTCACTGCGTTTCAGCGTTACTTCAAGACCTGAACTGGGTGTCACTTAGGTCAAGACTCTCCAGACTTGAACTACTTCTACAATTCAAAATCATCAAGACCAACATCAATCCTCCCGACCTCTGCTTCACCCGTGGCCAGTTCAGAACCCGTGCCAGGCATTCTCAAAAGATAGTTTGTCAACCGAACCAACACACACTCGAATTGAGTTCCTTTCCAAGAGCACCTCAGTCTGAAGCTCCCAGCCAGCAACAATGGCAGTGGCTCCCACTTTTGCGTTCTTCCAGGGGCAGCTGAAAAGAATCCCTTTTCGTACAATGTGTCCCGGTTTTACCGACACAGTGCTGACGAAATTCAGGGCTGTGCCAGTCGGGGTCGAGCCCTGAGGGACTGATACAGTAGCCAGACTGGCCTGACTGGAGGCGGAAAAACTGATCAAATCGCCTTTTCCGTGCATACAACAGTGTGCACTCCATGTCAATCAATGTCAGTTGTGACGGCTGACATTGAAGATTGGAGATTGATCTGCAGTGATCTGCATTCTGTGTATACCCTCCCTCCTTCTCCCTGCCGCCATCTTTGAATGACCTTGGCTGGCGGTCGGCTGGCGATATACACTATGAAACGTGTTCATACCCCAACGTTCCAGTTTTGCACTTCTTTCAATCAAACGTTGCATTGTTGATTCTTAGTAGTGGAGTGAAATGGCCGTCTTTCTAATTCGTTGTGAGAATTTTGGTCTTTCTGGAAGATTTTTTCTTCCTTTAAACTGAACAGACACTCGTATCTTTTGTTTGTGTGATTGTTTTTTGTGTCTGGCACTGTTCCGTCGGTAAGATGGACTAGATTAATGGACGGATGGTGAATGGTCAAAACGCAGAATGAGTAAACTTTAATCGTATGTCTGTAACGTTAGAATGCTGAACGAATGTGTAATTTTAGAATTGTATTTTTTTTTATAGGCAGAGTGGAGTTTTCTTAAGTATTTTACCCAGAGGCAACACTTTTCTTGCTGTGGTTCTTTGGCATTTCCCCAGGCACAGTACACTAGTACAATCAAGACCCTGGTTCAGCGTCATAACCGAAAGTCGAAACCTCACACATAATTCAAAGTCGAATGGAAAGCGGAGTGGCTGTGAGAGTTCAGCCGATACGAAGAAAAGCATTCCCACGGATTTCCCTACCAATCAGAGGATGTTACAATTTTTGATGCATGGGGGGAAGAGAGGATGGCTGAACATTGTCAGAAAATGTATCGGTTTTGACCCCTGACCCATTGAGGCAACAGAAAACGTTTGTGTCGACGATGAAGTGGATTTCAAACGGAAAGAAGCTGACCTAGAAGTTGGACTGTTTAAATTAAGCACTCTCGTGGCATTCCATCTCGGTCTCACTTATATATAAACATTCATATATACGATTGGTAGGTGACGTTCGGGACTTGAACCAGGGTCCGTGATCAGAGTCGTAAACAGACACGCTTTCCGCGAGGCCCGTGCGTCCCGACTTGTTCTCGTCAGGTTTCTGGCGCCATTCGTGGTGATACTGAAAGTGGTGGCAGTGAACACAACAGCAATCATTCCTATTGTGCACCTGCATGCCTTTGCGCGCACATTGATGTTATTAAGAAGCCCTTTGTTGATGGTTTTTGTTTGTTTGTTTGCTTGCTTGTTGTTGTTGTTTGGGAGCTGGGAGGAAGGGGGGGGGGGGGGCTATATTGAGTCACTTTAACTAGAGCAACCTGTTTGGGCATCTTGTTGACTATTATTTCAGGGCACCTTAGTGAGCTGTCGAGACACCACAGTGACCCCGTGTTCCTGTCTAAGGGCACCATCGTGACCTTGCTGTCATTTGGGGAAACTTTGATGACGTTTGTTATTCTGGGGTATCCATAGTGGTCTCTTACTACTGTTTTAGGACATTTTCGGAACGCAGTAACGCTATTTTGATGCCTTCGTAAACTCTCACTATAATTTTGTTCCATGGTGATTTTGGGGGGTACCCTAGTGAACACTTGGTGCTATCATGGAGGTACGTAGTTAACACACTCGCTTTTTTTAGGGCACCTCGGTGAACAGTTTGCTGCTGTTCAAAGACATCTTAGCGGTATTTTGCGGTGTGTTTAACCAGCATTAAAAAGCTTTGTTCGGAAGGCCGGGTGCTGTGAGGGAAGAGGATAGCACGGAGAGGGTATTCTGCAGGGATGGAGGAGGGCGGGAGGGTGAGGTGAGGGATAGCACGGAGAGAGTATTCTGCAGGGATGGAGGAGGGCGGGAGGGTGAGGTGAGGGACAAGGATAGCACGGAGAGGGTATTCTGCAGGGATGGAGGAGGGCGGGAGGGTGAGGTGAGGGACAAGGATAGCACGGAGAGGGTATTCTGCAGGGATGGAGGAGGGCGGGAGGATGAGGCGAGGTGAGGGATAGCACGGAGAGGGTATTCTGCAGGGATGGAGGAGGGCGGGAGGGTGAGGTGAGGGACAAGGATAGCACGGAGAGGGTATTCTGCAGGGATGGAGGAGGGCGGGAGGGGTGAGGTGAGGGACAAGGATAGCACGGGAGGGTATTCTGCAGGGATGGAGGAGGGCGGGAGGATGAGGCGAGGTGAGGGATAGCACGGAGAGAGTAATTCTGCAGGGATGGAGGAGGGCGGGAGGGTGAGTGAGGGACAAGGATAGCACGGAGAGGGTATTCTGCAGGGATGGAGGAGGCGGGAGGGTGAGGTGAGGGATAGCTCGGAGAGGGTATTCTGCAGGGATGGAGGAGGGCGGAGGGTGAGGTGAGGGATAGCACGGAGAGGGTATTCTGCAGGGATG
>CM031595.1:314797-316988 GCA_018398815.1 Conus ventricosus
TTGAGGGGCTTACCGTTGCTGTATCTGGAGGAAGGCATTATGTCTTTGAGGGCTTACCGTTGCTGTATCTGGAGGACGGCATTAGGTCTTTGAGGGCTTACCGTTGCTGTATCTGGAGGAAGGCATTATGTCTTTGAGGGCTTACCGTTGCTGTATCTGGAGGAAGGCATTATGTCTTTGAGGGCTTACCGTTGCTGAAGGCAGTCCCCGCGTAAGGCTGCATGGCGTTACGACAGTCTATTGTTGGCGTCGGGTCCACCTTGTGTCCAACAGGCGCTTTAGACCGATGATAAGGATTCACGATTGAAAATGATGACCTTAATCTTGACTGAAGGTCTCAGAGGCAACAAATGGTCACTTTTTTTTCGGAGTGTGGAGGGGTCGTCGAATAATAATAATGATGATAAAAATTTCACTGATTTTAATTGACTGACAGATGCATCACAGCTCACAACTGAGTCCTCAGAGAGAGAGAGAGAGAGAAGAGAGAGAGAGAGAGAGAGAGAGAGAGAGAGAGAGAGAGAGAGAGAGAGAGAGATTTAATAGACACATCGAAAGAAAGGCTCCGATGCACGACAACAATAATGACAACAGGCATGAATATCAAAGATATAAAACACGTCTCATACAATCTCAGATCAAATGCGTTATGTCATTTGGTGAAATCAAAATCATGTATTCATATTTTGATGACTGTATCTTTTAAGTAAGGCACGAATTTCGCCTGACACAATATGAAGAAAAAAATCTGTACATATGTCTTTCATATTACTTTTCCCACATTAATTTGATACATGATAGCAACCAAACACTAAAGCCGCTATGCGAATTAATTATACTGAAGATGATGATATGATAATGATAACTGCACTGATTTTATTAATTTGGAAACAACCGATTTCTCAGTACTCGTGTCTTCTTGAATGACGGTGATTGAATGGTATGTTGATTATTAGGGTGAACGTTAAAGTGAATGCTAAGGTGAATATTAACGTGAATGTAATGTTGAATGTCAAGGTGAATGTTCAAGAGGTCGCAGAGGTGGCTGTTAGGTGGATTGCTAAGGTAAGTGTTATGTTGAATGTTAGGGTGAATGTAAACTGAATGCTAAGGTAAATGTTATGTTGAATGTTTGGGTAAACTCAATGCTAAGGTAAATGTTAGGGTGGATGTTAGGGTGAATGTAAACTGAATGCTAAGGTAAATGTTATGTTGAATGTTAGGGTGAATGTAAACTGAATGCTAAGGTAAATGTTATGTTGAATGTTAGGGTGAATGTAAACTGAATGCTAAGGTAAATGTTATGTTGAATGTTAGGGTGAATGTAAACTGAATGCTAAGGTAAATGTTATGTTGAATGTTAGGGTGAATGTAAACTGAATGCTAAGGTAAATGTTATGTTGAATGTTAGGGTGAACTGAATGCTAAGGTAAATGTTATGTTGAATGTTAGGGTGAACTGAATGCTAAAGTGAGGGTGAAGATGAATGTTGAGGTGAAGGTTAAGATGAATGTTGGGAATGTTAAGGTAAATGCTAAGATGAATGCACAGGTGAAGGTTAAGATGAATGTTGAGGTGAAGGTTAAGGTGATAGACGGTGTATGTGACGGTGAATGCAGAGATGAATGTAAAAGGAAATGGTGGTGAATGCAAAAGTGAATGCTGAGGTGAACGCAAAGGTGAATTTTGAAGTGAATGTTATGTCCACTTCTCTTGTCTGTTTTTGCTTGCTTGTGTCATTTCCATGTCCATCTATTGACACACCCCAACGCCGCTCATTCCGACTCCCCCAAGGCTGATCGTGCCGCAGCCTTGGCATCAAAGTCCAGAAAGACCAGTCTGTGAGTGGCAAGTCGTCATGAGGCAACCCACCAGAGGATCCACGGCACTGCTACCGAGACACTGCGTTCACTGGTGCCGTTCTGCTGTAGTACTCGCAGCTTGTCGCCCACAAAGCTCGCTACTGACGACAAACATTGTTAGTCGTAGAACCAGTGCGCGAGGGCGTTCGCCTCGGTAGAGCGCCACCATGTCCATCAAACGAACCTCTCCGTACATTTGCAGACGGCAACGACTGACGTGAATTTACCACACAGACATAGACGTGGAGAGGAAATCGACACTGAAGTCACCACAATGACAAGACACGAAGGGTTACAGGATTTCATACTTTTTAAATGTGATCCATGAG
>CM031595.1:334139-370698 GCA_018398815.1 Conus ventricosus
ATACAATATAACCACACATTACATATAGATAATATATTGCTTACATATAATTCATATATATTATATATATTATATTTATATATATATCATAATCTACACACATAAATATATATACACCATCACATAAACATACATATTTTTACACAAACATATACATGTCATTACCTATGTACATAAGTAATGTCATGTACGTAGCCAACATCAAGGCATGTGACGCTCCATCACATGAAGTTAGTTGATATGAATCATTTCCCCGTGCCACAATTAAAGGAAGAATATTCATATGGCTTGACTAGTGTAGCGGGCGTCCCCAAAATAATTGGGTGAGTATGACTCATTCAAGAAACGAATGTGGTCATTGGTGTGAAAGTGACCACTGAGTGAGAGTTTAACAAGGGCTGGTAAGGTAAGGTGCTGGTCATGTGTTTTGAACACTGAGTATGCACTCACTAGGAGAAGGGGGGGAAAGAGTCAGTTTTAACCCAGCAGATGGCCTTAGAGACTCGAACCTGTCAGGACGGTGGTCCTCGTTGCTGACCAGTCATTACCAGGTGAGCGATAGATAGTTGGGGAAAGCTACAGGGGGAAAACTTAAAGAAGAGAGAAAGAATTCATATGTTGAATTGAGAAGCAGGTTACTTACACGAACCTTATTCGTGTTTCAGCCCTTCACCCTTTACCCTTCGCCCTTCACCCTTCATCTTTCACCCCGTGAGGTGGTTGAAGATGGCCATGGTGTGGGGAACACACGGTAGTTCAGCCCCAGCCATTTACCAACTCCAGGGAGAGGAGTTGAAGCTCGTCATTTCGCAAGAGACAGAAGAGTCGCGGAAGAGAAGTCGAGACTCGTATCTCCAGGACGGGAGAGTTCGAGGGGGCAGTATATTGTCTCAGAGAGAGAGACAGGGAATTGAGAAAGCAGGGAAGCTTTTTACTTGAGGCAGGCAGGTCCTCAGTGATTACGGGAGTTATGTAGTCTCCTGGTCCGGAATTTTGGGATAACGGAATGTGAAGGCCATAGCTTATAGAAGCGGAACTAGATTATTTTTTTCTCTCAGTGTTTAAAGGAGATACAAGTGTGAAGACTATTTTATCTCTCAGTGTAAAGAGAGATACAAGTGTGAAGACTTTTTTTTCTCTCAGTGTAAAGAGAGATACATGTGTGAAGATTGATTTGTCCCTCGGTGTGAGGAGAGATACATGTGTGCGGATTTATTTGTCTCTCAGTGCGGAGAGAGATACAGGTGTAAAATCTGTTTTACAAGTTGTTGTTGTGATTAGTAAGTGTTTTCCCTGAAGGAGAGGGGGAGAAGAAAAACATTCGGTAGTGCTCCTTTTGGGTGATTGGAAAGATTGCGTGTGCGTATGGAGTAAATGCTGTCTGAATGCGGGTATGCAAGAGTGACAGTTGTGACAGTGGTGACCCGACTCCAGTTTCACTGGCTTTAGCTGCCGTTTGTTTCTCCGGGAAAAAAAAAAAAAAAAAAGAAAGATTTCTATTTGTGCCCTTGGGGTTTAAAAAAATAAAAGATTTATATTTGTACCCTCAAGGGTTTGAGGAAGAAAAGAAAAAGGAAAGGTTTCTATTTGTAACCTCGGAATTTTTTATTTTGTGCCCTCAAGGGTTTGAGGGAAAGAAAAAAAAAAAGAAAGATAGTTTAATTATTTATTGTGTATAATATTTGCATTTGTTGTTGTTTTTTTTCTATTTCTATATGTGTTTGGGTGGTTGACATTTCTTTTGGTTGCTCTACTCCGTTAAGGGTTTTTTTTTTGGTAGGATTTCTTTTTGCCCCTTTCCCCCACCTCAGGACCGATAGCCTCAACCTTCTCTTGCTCGAACCTGGCAGCAAGGGGGCAGGGCGTTGAGGAATCGCTGTCCTTCCCCTAGAGGATTAGTATTTTTGTCCCCTTTCCCAGGACTGATAGCCCCAACCTCTTCCTGCGTTTTTGCAGGGGGACATGGCGTTGGGGAGTCAATAGTCTTTCCCTTCTGATAAATATCTATTTCTTTCGCTTTCCTATTGTTTCAGTTTGATTTTTCCCCTTGCCCTCAGAGTGTGGGATCAACTTCTCCTCCGTCACGCTAATAGTGTAGGTGGTGGAGTTGATTACCGCTCTGCCCAAATAAACATCTTTATCTTTTGATCATCTTTTTTTCTGGGTGTGGTGCGAGATTTTCTTTGAGTTTGGGTAGAGAACGTTATAAATGCCAATCCATGACTCACTTGCTCAACCACCGAGTTTTTGGGCGAAAGTGGCCTAAAAGCCGCCTTTTCCTGTGGCGGAAAGAAAAGGAGAGAGAGAGAATCACCGGCAACCTGACAAAACCCGTTAAGGTCAAGTTGCCTCAGAACAGACAGACAGACAGAGAAGAGAGAGACAGAGAGGGGACAGACGGACAGACAGTTTTCGGGCCGAAAAGTGACCTAGAATTAGCTATTACTGTTCTCTGACAAGTAAGACTTCAATAACCAAAAATAACGATTATTACAAACAAACTTTACTGTGCAGGGTTACCCGTTTTTTAATACTAATTACTAATACTTTTCAGATTTTCAGTTTTTGTTTAATCCTGTGTTTTTCCTGGTCTTTTTCAATAACATATTTTCGCGCAACATTCTTCAAATGGTCTTTGTCTTTCTGTGAAATAAAACTACAGTCTTTAACTGTTCTCTAAAGTCTTTTAAACCGAGTTATATTTGACATAAAATCACCCCCAATTATCCCAGATGTCTTCCACTGAAAGCTAGTTTGATAAAGTGTTTTCTTTTTAACTATGTCTCTTTCTGCTGAACAGTCTCATAATAAATTGTGGGCTGCGTTCCTTCAAACAGTCTTTTAAATGGGTTCTAAAACTCACTCAGTTTATTGCTGGGATCAACTAAATTTTATTTTCATTTATCTGTCCATATAAACCTTCTACATGATTTGCTTTGTTCCATTTAAGTGTTGGACAGAAAACCACAATTTTGATTTTAAAATTTAACGTTAAACGTTTGTAAAGGTTGGGATAATATTGTTTTCCACCCAACCCGTTGCCAATCAATGAGCAATGAGGAGTTTTTGTCATAAAGTTTTTAAATGCTCCATAGTTTATAACAGAACTTAATCTAATCCGGTTATTGTTTTTATCATAAACCCCCTGTTTAAAACTTTTCAGTATTTAAAAAAATCCTATATAAGGCCTAAGTGTGTAAGATTTAAACCAATTAGTGCTGTAAAATTGTTTCTATTTAGACTAATTTGATTTTGTTTGCTTGTTGTTATGACCTTAATTCCTCGCCATTGTGAAGAAGGGACAACAGTAACTTTAAGACTGTCAACGTCTAGTTTTGCCAGCTAATTAAAATCCTTTAAAAGGACGTCACTAACGCCACAACCCCATCCCTCTCCTTATCTTTTAAGAACAGAAATTTTCAAATATTATTGTGAACGTGTCCCCTAATTTCTTTTGCGGCATGAACTGTAATTTGTAAAAGCATCTTTTAAAACCGCTTTTCTTCTGTGGGGATGTACTTTTTTTTCCCATACGGCTTATTTCATCTTTTTCCCGATTTGTCTTCTGGCATAAGACTTACATGTAAAGGGCCAGAGTTTAAATGCTTTTCTGAAACTTTTTTGACGGCCAAAAAATGTAATGGGCTTATGAATTCAAATTTTATTTCCCATTCTAAATTTGGTTCAAAGTCCCATTTGAGGTCAGGCTTTCGAACTATTTTTATTCATACTGGCCAACATTATTTGCCTCTAGGATTGCGCGTTGTTCTAGTTTAGGAAACTTTTTGTTGTCGCCAACCTCTTTGCGTTTATAATCACCATCTTTAGTGTACTCAAACCCAACAAAGTGCCTATCTCCCCGTTTTGTTCAAAGTCCGCAACGTCTGCAAGGTCTTTTAATTCTAAGGGGTTATACACCTTACAGGCGCTAATGTAACTCCTGATTCTTCTGGCCACGCGACATATTTTTTTGTAACGTTTTATTTTATTTCCAAAACAATGTGCAGGTTATCACATTTCACAACTTTCCCCGCTTTGTTTTTGGGGTTTTTATTTTAAAATGATCCGACCCTCCCACAAACTAATCTTTTTAAACTGTAAATTAGGGAATTGTATATTTCATAATCGCAATATGCAGTTTTCCCCTGACGGAAAGAGTCTCTTTAAAACAGTTGGGGCCTTCCATCATATTAGTTTTCCATCAGTGCTTAGTTCGTCCAAATGAACATAGAGTAATAAATTTGTAATGCAAGATCGAGCGGGTTTTCTCCTCATAAGTGGGTTTGTGTCTGGCACAAACTCTAAATCTTGATTGTCTTCTGCAAAACCTAAACTTTTTTGCTAGCTCTACATCAAAAAGGTAATGTGCTACTTCTTCTTCAGGTTTGGGAAAGTTAACATTGTTTTTTAGATTTGCATTGTTAAGTTTGAGGTAATGTCGAAATTACTCATTGCTTCTTTTAGCGAAACAAAACCGTTATAACCATCAGGTATGGTTAACCGGCTAACTACTTTCCTTCTTTATTAACTTTTAGAATGCCCTTATTTTTCTTGGGATTCAGTTTTATTAAACCATACGCTTTGTAGAAAATTTCATGAAGTGCAACATTTTGGCCCCGCAATTGTTATTTAATAGCATGTTCTAAAAACGAAGGACTGTCTTGAGTTGTTATTGTTACAACATTTTTTAAAACAAATTAAAAATGAGTGCATTCCCAAATATACTGGTGCAAAATATTCTGTTGGGCCGCACTACAATCTTAAAAATTAGCAATGTACTCTTGACATTGCTGTGACCCAGGGCTGCTCTTTTCATAAAAAGGGTGAGTACTCCATTGAAGAGCTATCTTAACCCCCTATTGAAAAACGACCACATAAGGGAAAACGTGGTTTAGTCATTCGATGCAGTTTTATCAGAACCAGTTAAACTTTGCTGTGTTTTGCGCTCAACTGGGTGTTGGAGTGGGTATGCTGATCATTTAAATCACCATTTATCCTTTGGTGAGGTCAGTGTACGATTTCATTTTTATTACACCTTCAGACGTATTTTGACTGAACTGAAAGCTCCATTACCAAATGACAAACCATTTAATCCACTCAGAAAACAGAATAGACATGAAGGCTTTGAAAGGATCTGTAACGAATTCAATTTTAAACATCAAGAAGGCTTTAGACAAAAGTTGGATCTAATCATGGTCTAGGCGACCTTTATTTTCGGGGCACGAAACAGAAAGTAAAAACTATGACTGGCATCCTCCTTTCAAATCTTTCTTTTCAGGCATAACTGTTCAGCCCGGGTCCCTACAGCAAGAAGCTTTAAAAACAGCATGGACAACATTTATCTTAGACACTTCTAAGGGGCCTAACTAGGGCGGGAAAATAGAAACGAATAAAACGACTCTATTCGTATTTTACGTTTGGTGTTTGCTAGGGGCGCAAGCACAGGCAAGATCAAGCATAACTGATCCTTCTACTGGCTTTGACGCGCAAAAACAATACTTAGAAAATTTTTAGAGGACGCCATAATTCTACAGTTGATTTACCTTCAAGTATTAAAAGGTTTACCAACATGTTTACAATACGAAAGATCGAAAGTAGACTTTGCTGTTGGCACGGGTTTTTATTACATGCTCCCTTCTGACCTCAGATCCAGATAGGTACAATAATTAAACTATAATAATGAAATTCTTATAGCGGGCAATGAAAAAAGGTTGGGAAAAAAAACGACATAAATTCTGGGCCAGTAATACTACAAAAAAAAAAAAACACCAAGATTAAGTCTTTTTAATCCCGAAGTCCAACCCCCCCAAAGTCATTGAAGACTCAGCAAAGCTCGCGGACTCTGTTCGCGATGACCATGAATATGAAAAAAACAGCGCTTGTTCTTGGATTAAACTGGCCTGGATTACTTGGTCTTTATTTATAAATAGTAACCCAACATTAAGAGAAACTAATGCCCAAAAAGTGCTCGGCCATAAAGCCAACTACTTTGCTTGCAGAGACAAAAGCCAGTTGACAATACTCCCCAATTTCCTGGTAAAGCGTTCACGGCTTTACCAGCTAATTTTTTTAATAAATTCGCAAGATGATTTTGCTGGGTTTTTTTACCCATGATTTTCAGGCATGGTGGCGGGGCACTGGACTTTGACCCCCACCGCCGCCTGTATTAGCCAACACCAGTACTTATTGCAAATCCTAAGGCTGTTATAACGCTTACTAATGTGGACTCTTGCCTCCCAAACAGTGGGTTTTGGATTCGTTCTGCTAGCGTTGTGGTCTTCATATAAAATTTTCGGATAGTTTCTCTTATTCTATTCACTTGAGTTCGTAATTGGCCCCGGTTAGTAGTTAGCACTTCTAGTCTTGCTGATCTTTCTTGTTCAAGATCTTTTAGTCTTTGGGTTTTTTTCTTTAATACTGCCCTAGTTGGCGTCATCAGCCTCAACGAGTTTTTTTTTTCTCCTTCTTATATGCCCATCTAGTTCACTAGTTTTGTAAATTGTTTTTTTAATTCGCCTCTGAGGGGTTCTTAAAGCATGTCAAGGGCCTCTATTTCTCGCATGGGTAGCGGTGAGTCGTGTATAGTCTTTAACGCTGTTTCTTCTGAAAAAACTGGATTCTGCTTCTATTAATTTATTTTCACCTGCTGATTGATTTAATTCTTTAAGTTCCAATGTTTTGATTTGGTTATCTGTTGGGAGTTCTTGCAGTGTGTTTTGAAGTTTAGCAACTGCCTCCGCCTTAATTTTGGCCTAACAAGGCCAAGGCGATTTTGATCTTTCACACTGAGTCTATTTCTAATTGAACCCGGCTAAAAACTTTGATGGGTCTTTTTTTAGTTGTAAGCTGAACAAGTTGTCCTTGGTCGCCCCTCACAAACAATGGTCATCTTTTACTTCAAAATCATTTGGGTCTATAAATTCGGGAGGTTCTTGGCCTAAACTTTGGTATAATGATCGACCTTACTTTCTGTTAATTTATACGATTGTTGGTAATGTACTCCCGATTTCTGCTAATTCATCATGCAATGAGAGCCCCGGCGATTTCTGCTCCAAGGGGAATCACTCATGTCGTCTCCACGATCAAAAACATCATTAATCTTCATCTTCAATGCCTGCCATGTTTCTTTAATAATTAATTTTTTTTTTTGTTTTTATAAAAAAATGTTACATGCATATGGCTCGATCTTGACCGCATAGAAGCTGAAAGAACCCTTTGGCGTGAAGGGAAATAAACGGAATATTACTGTTCCAAATAAATCCATCTACTTTGATGCAGATCAAATTCTTACTGTCAAATTTCCGGACCTAGGAGCGGCTGAAGTGATTGTGCCAGGCTCTGCACGACTTACTTTCAAAATAGAACTCGCATCAGAAAAGACCCAAACGGACAGTTGTCCAGAATTTGGGACGGGCAATTGTTAAGAAAATTTCTGTAAAACTTGAGGGGCAGAAGTATTTTTTTTTACACAATGCAGACATTTTTTTTAACCTTTCTGATCTATGGCTAACCGGAGAATGAAAGGGCTGATCTTGCGTTTAAGGAATTGAAAATGATGATGGACTAAAACACAGAATGACGCCCCAGATGTTAAAGACAAAAAAAAAGCTGCAGCTGTTAAAATTTTTCGTATGGAAATCGCTTTTCCATTCCCTTGATTTTGGGTTGTTAAAAGCGCATGCACCGTACTTTCAAGGAGCATTAAAAGACAGATTGTCATATGAACTAACTTTTATGAATACAAAAAGCGTTATCGATATCAGACACCGAAGCAAAGTACAGCATTTTGACATCTCGTTAGAGTTTTACGTTGTGTTAGCAACCCTAATTTGCAAGGTGTTTTAGCATCTACAGTCAAATTAGCAATATATTAAGAAAGAGTGATTCATCATACAACTATCCTAGAAGCGGGGGAGAACACTATATGGAAATTTTAGTTTTAGCGTCTCAGCAAGATCGCTTAAAGGTATTTTATTGCTGTGTGAAGATGAAGAACCCTTCAAAAGAGGAAGTTGAAAAAGTTTTTTAATCCAAAAATAACGAAAGTACAATGTTCGATTGAGGGCCAGTCCTAACCAAATCTATGCTAGCGGGCTTAAACCTTATCAGCATTTTGACGAAATAAGAAAATTGTTTGGGGGTGGGAGGGGTAGAGTCTAACAGCAGACCCTTTTTGTTCTAAAGTTTTTACATCTTCACAATGTTAGGCTTGATGATTATTTAAAAACAAAATACGGTTTATGGATTGACCTAAGGTCAACAGGGATAATCAGTTGCATGGAAGCGGGAGAACTGTGAGAGACGTAATAAACATTCAAATTGATAAAGAAGAAGAAGCGATAAACCGCTTAATGTACATTTGTTTTTATTATATGATGCGCAGCTGAATATTGAAGCTAACAGATTAAAAGATATACAATATTAAATTATTTTTTATTTTATAAAAAGCATTGTCTGTTCGGTTTATCCAAACGTGCCTACAGCGCCGCCAAAAAAAGGGAGATAGCAGGCAATTTGCTGTTATAGAAACCCCTGAAGTAAAAACCTTCAGATTAACAAACTTACGCAAATGCAGCAAGTACTGAGCAAGACCTTTCAAAATACAGCAAACCAAACGAAGGTATTCTGCTGCCTTTATGCTGTTACTTATGTTAAATTTTTTGGAGCATCGACTATAAGTGCTTATCAGCAGGAACGAGTGTTGGTCTCTTAGCAACGGGCAATTGGCGCACCCGCAGCTTTACCTCTAGGGGTTTGTCTTTAGCTCTTGGCCTGGTTTCATTAGCTGTAGGTGCTGCTAGCAAAAAAATAAAAACTAAAACTCCAAAGACACAGCTATGGTTCAACTAAAAACGGCTAACTTTGTTCGTTTTAAAAAAAGACAATAAAAAAAGCACTAGCTGACTCAAACATCAGGATGAAGAATTTAATCGTTTACAGGCCGATTTTGATGACTACCAAAGACAAAAGTTTGATCTTCAAGAAAAGGGGGGGGTGACAAAGTTTTCTCAACAAACCAGGACCCCGAGCAGATTAAAAAAGGAATGCTTAAAAAAAGTAAACGAGGGCATTAAACTCTGTTCTAAACAGCTCACGTAACAAACACCGAAGGGTGTTTATTTCTTTAGTTTATGAGTCCAAGCACAAAAGACCGTTGATATTGATTCTGATTATTTTTTTTTTTTTTAATTTAATAAATATTTTGAGTTTTGAAAGAAGCTCAACATGGCTAGATATATGAAGGGCAAGACGAATTTTTTGAAGGAATGCTTGAGAGAGAGCGTTTATCAAGAGCCTGAATGATATTGATCTAGAAGTCATTGATCCAGCAAACGTGCGGGCAAGCGTTGTACATGCTATTTCTCAGTTCCAAGTAAACTACTAATAGACCGCCAGTTAAAGTAATGTTAGCTGTTTTAATCGACTATGTAACAATAAATGAAGAAAATCTAGAAGTCTGGGTCTCGACTAAACAACAGACTATTCTTTCTCGTAACGACTTAACACCCGGTTGGGCAGACGAACTGCTTGCACAGTTTGACGCTGCGGCTGAAGAAGCCAAATGAGAGGCTCTGGTTGGTCAGAGGGCGAAGTCTTAGAGATCAGATTAAAACAGGCTAAGTATGCGCCGATTGTTGGTAAGGCTTACATTCCACTACCTCCAGCATTAGTTGCAAAAAGAGCAGTTCTAAACATAAAGAATACAGACAACAAATGTTTTATGTGGTTGCGTTCTTGCAAGGTGCATTACGCCCGCAAAAACGCAGAGAGAGTGTCTAAACTATCACCCTTACATCAATGATCTTAACTTTAGTGAGTGTCCTTTCCTGTTAGTGTAGACCAATTGATCAGTTTGAAGAACAAAACAAACCAATAACTGTTAATGTATACACATGGGATGAGGAAACAAATTTGGTGCCAATTAAAGTATCCAAGAACAGCCCAACAATAGGCGAACCAGACAAAAATCATGTTGACTTACTACTGATGCTTTCACCAGCGGGGCTACCGCATTACACATTGATTCGAACAATGAGTAAACTAATGCAGCATGCTTCAAAGAATGGGCAATAAACAAGAATTCTGCAGAAATGTTTAACAAGAATGCCATCTGTCAAGCCGCAAGCGAACATAAGAAACATTGTTATCGGCCCAGTTGACTGTAATACAGAACTAATTACGCCCCCACCTGGATCTAAAGTTAGTTTTAAGAACTGGAAAAAAACTGAAACATTCTCCATACGTAGTTTACGCAGACTTCGAGTCGCTTATTGTTCCTTATGAAGGGCCAGCGCCACAAAAACTTCGAAAAACAGTCTTAATGAGTAATCATCAGATTTGTTCATTTGCCTTCATTGTTGTCAGGTCGGATGGCGCCCATTCAGCACCAGAATTATACAGAGGGCCTAATGCTGCAAATACTTCTTAGAACGCATGCAGAAAGTGCGTAATGCTGTTCTATAATCTAAACTTATCTGAATCATAATGGCGCCTGAAGACCAACAACAGTATGACTCAGCCACGCATTGTTGGATTTGTGGTTTAGGTCTCTCATCAGACGCAGAGAATCCAACAGTAAGAGACCATGATCACATTAGCGGAAAGTTCAGAGGAGCAGCGCCACAGTAAATGCAATCTTCAACTAAAGTTTGATCCTAAGACATGGAAGCTGCCTGTATTCTTTCAAACTTGCGAGGTTACGACTCTCATCTTATAATGAAAGCAGTGGACGATGCCTTCAGGGTGTCATGCATTGCACAGTCATCAGAAAAGTACATGTGCTTTAATCTGATAACATGTCTTTTTATGACTCTATGCAGCACATGATGGGTTCATTAGAGGCGCTGGCTATGTCCTTAATGTCCTGCCCAAAACGGAAGAATATTTTGACCCACGCTTGTTAGAAAGGGTGTTTACCCTTATGAGTACATGAACAGTTGGGAAAGGTTTGACGAAGATACACTTCCTCCTAAAGGCGCGTTTTTTTCTAGTCTTAGAGGAAAGGACATCAGTGATTCTGATTCCAGCATGCTCAAGATGCTTGGCAAAAGTTAGAGTGTAAAACGATGGGAGACTATCATGATTCATACTTGATGGCTGATGTATGTTTGTTGGGGAACGTCTTTGAAAATTATAGAAAGACCTGCATGAAAATTTACAGTTTGGATCCTGCGCATTACATTTCTGCGCCCGGGATGAGTTGGGATGCTTTCTTAAGTTTACTGGAGTACAGATTGATTTTTGTCGATTTCCAAATTGATTCAGATGATTGAAAACGGATTGCGTGGGGGAATTAGTATGGCGTCGCATCTTACTGTAAAGCAACAACAAATACTTGGACGACATGATCCGAGAAAAAGGTCTAACTATCTATGTATTTAGATGCAAACAATCTGTATGGATGGGCATGCGCAATCACTTCCGTTACGCAACTTTAAAATGTACACAGGCGGCGATCCAAATTTAATATTCAAAAGGCATTAAAGTGGTTGGGCAGTTTAAGCCTGATCAACAGCGTGGTTTCATTCTAGAAGTTTGACTTAGAATATCCTCATGAACTCCATGACCTGCATAATGACTATCCTTTTGCAGCAGAAAGTCTAAAGATGGATCCAAGAGAACCGCCTAAACTTGTTTCCCAACCTTCGGGGCAAAAAAAAATTATGTCTGTCATTACAGACTTCTACAATTTTATTTAAGACATGGTTTGAAGTTGACAGGTTTATCGCAATTGCTTTTGAATCAAGAAACAGTTCATGGAAACCATACATCATGAAGAACATGATCTCAGAACTAAATCCACAGATGCTTCAGAAAAGACCTTTTTCAAGTTGATGAACAACGTGTTTTGGAAAGACTATGGAGAATCCGAACAAGCGCAAAGATGTCAGATTGGTCACCAGAGAGAACGAAGCAATTAAGCTGACTTCAAAACCTATTTCAGGACTTCAGAAGATTTCATGACCAGCTTTTTGGCATAATGATGAAAAAAAAGAAAGTCAAATTGGACAAACCTGTTTTTATCGGGGTTTACTGTTTTAGAATTTTTCAAAGCTTTTGATGTTAGAATTCTTTATGACTACTTTAAGCCCTCGTAACCTGGTCCAGAGTACTTTACACGATAAGATAGTTTTGTTATGATATCCCCACTGAAGACATCTATAAAGACATGGAAATGGAAGTGGCTAAAGGGCATGCGGGGTGGTACGACACATCTGATTATCCTAAAAAACTCGCCTTTACATTCAATTACTAACAAGAAGGTTTTGGGAAAGATAAAGGGATAAAATTTATCTGGAAAGGGTTTCAAGGTTTTGGGGGGTTTAAAGGGTTTAAAAAATGTACTATTTCGAGCCGGGAAAAACTTTAAAGAAAGAAAAGGGGAAATATCTCGCAGTTTTGTGCAGTCAAAATATCACATGACAACTAAAAAAGAAGCATTTTTTGGGCCAAAAGCTTTTCTTCTTTAAAACGTTAAAAACTACTTTAATTTTCATGGAAAAACACAACAGTTGTAACAAAGAAGTCATTAGTTTGAAAAAACCCCAAAGGGGGTTTTTTGTTAATCCAATTTTTCCCATTTTTTTGGGGCACGGAAAACCTTTAAAATTAATTAAAGCAAAACTGTTTTTCTGGGGGAAATTTATCTGCGTTTTTTCCCTTCCCAAAAAAGGATTTTTGGGAAAGCGGGTTTTTTGGGTTGTGTCAGTTTCTGGGAAAATAATACAGGGGGCGGATTCATTTTTACAATTCTTTTTATTTCATATGGATCAACACCCCAAAACCCGGATCGGGTTGCCCTGAGGCGAGTGTCCCCTTCTGTTTCCCCCCGGTAAAAAAAAGGTACCTTATTTTTCCAACCCAAAGGGTTTAATAGTTTGCCGGTTGAAGACTCTCCTTCAGCAACATTTTTTTTTTTGGGATTTGCTTGTAGGGTTTTTGGGCCCTTTAAATTTTTCAGTTTTTCATTGCGCGAAAAAACTGAGGGCAGTTTTTAAACCCCATTCTGTTTTGCGGAATTGTAAATCAGCCTTGTATACGGGTAGGGGAAAAGTTTTTTGGGCTAACGTTTGTTAAAGTTTTCAACAAAGCCTTTTGATCTGTAAAACCCCCGGGAAATTTCCCCTTCTTCTTTTGGGAACCCCTATTTTTCAACAAAAAATTGATTCACTTGGCCTTAAATTTTTTTTCCCATCTTCAACTTAAATTTCATCGAGGAAAATTTTTGGGGGCCCCGGGTTGATATATAGTTGTATGGCAACACCCACGGGCAGAAGCCTCTTTTGTGTTAAGGGTTTCCCCGCATCTTTTTATTTTTTAAACCATGTAAATTGACTGTGGGGGTCGTATTTAAAATTTTTTTCGTCTAACCCCTATCAGAGGGGTAAATATAGAAATCCTTTTGGGGGGGGGGTTTTTTGGTCTTTTGGGGGTTGTTTCACAAAGTGGGGGTCTCTGTATTCTTGGGGGAGGTAAAAAAAATTTTGCCAAATTGCTTTTTTAGAAAACCATTCCTTTGCTTTTTTTTTCCACTAACCCCCTCCCGCTTGGCTTAGTTTTTTTAATTGCTGTGATGCCCTTCCCAAACCCTTTGGGGGGCAAAAATAGATTTTGTTATTTTTTATTCAGCCAATATTATGTCAAACAAAATACACGAGGGACATACCAACGACAATAAACCCAATTTCTTGCATCTTTTTTTTTTCTGGGGTTTGGGAAAAAGTCACAAATTTTTGGTGGGGGGCAATGTCCGTTTGGTTTCCCGGTTACTAATAATATTTTTTATTGCTTGATCAACTTTTTTTTAAATGTGAAAAGGCTGCTTCCCCCTTGTCTTTTCAGTGTGTCATTAAAAAATTAATGCTAAATCTCTCCTTTTCTTTAGGCGCCCTTGTGCACTGCTAGTTCCCATAGTTTGTTATGTCTTTTTCTCTCCCCGTCATTCCCCAGTTTATTTAAATAAAAAATTTTAATTTCCGCAAAAAGAAAGCCCCTTCCCCACAGCCCCGGCCTATCATTTTTGCGATTGAAGCCATTTTTTTTTTTTGTTTTTTTTTCTTAATATTTATTTGGTCGGGAATTATTCCTTGCTTAACAAAAAAAATTTCCTTTCTTTCCCAACCGAAGCTGAAATGAAGCAATAACTTTGCTGAATCCCAAAGTCTGGGTTTTTCCGTCTGCTGGTTTAATTTTTTTAACGGGTTTTTTCCCAAAGGTTTGAGAAACCTACACTTAGTCCCCAAAACAGCAGAATGGTTTTAAAAGGGTTTGGGTAAAGTTTTTTGGGTGCTCTTTTTAAAAAAAATTTAAAATAATTAATTTAAAAAAAACAAAACCCATTGATGATCACTACAGCTAAAAGGGCCCGGCCCCTCAAACCTTCCTAAATTTAGGGAATGACCAAAGGGGATGTTTAAAAGCTATTATCCCCAAAAAGGGAAAGGGGCTGTATTCTTTGGAGCATGGGGGGGAAAAAAAAAAACAGTTCCTGGGAAAACTAAATTTCAGCATGGGAAAAAGTTTCAGCAGTTGCCCTTCACAAAGACTTTATAAAGTATCTTAACAGGTATGGGGGCGCGGGGGGGGTCGGAATGGTAAAAAGCTTTGGGGCAAACGGTTTTTGTTTGTACCCAAACAATTTTTTTTTTTCAAAAGTCAGAAAATAAAAAATTTTCTCCCATTGGGGTTTTTCGGGAACCCTTTTTTCCCTTTAACGGTTTTTTTCTTTTTTTTAAACCCCGGCATAAAATCCAGTTTTAAAAACCAAAAAAAATTAGAAAAGTTCCTCCTTTTAGGGGGTTGGGTAAAAAAAAATTTCAAAATAAACTACAAAAATTTGGAAAAAATTGTTAATCCCTTTAAAAAACCCCATGGGATTTAAAATAAACTTGTTAATTTTTCCCCCTTTTTTAAAAGGATTTTAAAAAATTTTCCCTCCAAAAAATAAAAAAACAACCCCGGTAAAAAAAAGTTTTTTACCCAAAAAAAAATAAAAAATTTAAAAAAAAAGGTTGGGAAAAAAAAATTAATTAAAAAAACCAAAGGCCCTAGGAAAAATAAAGGGGGGAAAACCCTTAAAATTAGGGGGACCAAAAAATCCGGTTTTAAGGCGAAAAAAATTAACGAGGGGAACGCCTTTTTTAAATGTTTACAAATTTTAAAACCCATCTAAAAAAAAAAAACCCCCAAGAAGAAATAATTTTTCAGAAATTTAAAAAAAAACCCGGGTTGTACAAGGGGGCCCCCAATGTCTTAGGAAATTGGTTAAAATTGTTGTTTTTTGGGGGCCCCCCTTGTGTTTGGGGGGGGCTTTAAAATTTTGGGATAATTTTAAAAAACCTTGGGAAACAAAAACTTAATGAAATTTAAAACTTTAAAAACCTTAAATACAAAAAAAGCCCCTTGAAGAAAACCCTTTAAAAGAATTTTTTGGATATTTAATTTGATTGGATTTATTTAAAAATTTTTAATTTTTTTTTTAAAAATTTTCGGGGCGTTTTTGGGGGGGGAAAAGGGGTCTTTGGAAAAGGAGTTATTTAGTTTCCGCCCAAATTGCAAGGGGGGGGCATTCCGGTTGGGGGCCCTTTCTTGACCAAAAAATGGCTTACCGATCCCGGATTTTAAGGGCCCGGTTTTAGCAGCCCTCCTCAAAATAAGGGGCCCGGTTTTTCCAAAGAAACCCCAATTTAAAAAAACAAGGGGTTTTTTTTATTTAAAAATTTTTTTGAAAACTAAAAATAGGGTTCCCCCGAAAAGGATTTTTTTAAAAAGGTTAGGGGTAAGAAATTTAATTTTTTTGATCCTTTAAGAAAAATAAATGTTTTAAAACCTTGAAGGTATTTTTTATTGAGGTACAAAGGAAATTTTTAGCAAGGTTTGTAAACAAAGAGTTTAAAAATTATTATTCCTTTTAAAAAAAGTTTATTAAACCCAATCCTTTTTTTTTGGGGTTGGGGGGGAAGGGGCATGGGGGGGGGTTTGGGGTGGGGGTTTTTTTTTTAAAAACCAATACGGCTTTCCAAAACCCCCCTTTTTTTTGGGGGTTCAACCCCCAGAATTTTTTAATTGCGGCGGAACCGACCCATTTTGTAAAAATTAGGGGCCCCCCACAACCCCCCCCGGTTTTTAAGGAACGGAAATGGTTTTTAATTTTTGGCCGAAAGTTTAAAAACTTTATTTTTGTCCCGAGAATTTTTTTTGCAACCCTTTCTTTGGTCAAAAAATTTTGGCCAAGGTTAAGGTTAAAAAAATTTGGGCTTAAAAAAATTTTTTTCAAATTTCACCAATTTTCCCCCCCAAAAAAAAGTTTTCAATATTTCCTTCTTCCAAAAAAAATGAACCCTCCCCCCCTCTTTTTTTTCCCTTTGGGGCCCCTTTGGGGGTTTGGTTTTTTTTTTAAAAAAAATAAGCTTTGGAAGTTTTTTTTTTTTTCCCCAAATTTTTAAAAGTAAAAACCCCATTTTTTGGAAAAAGGGGAAACCCCCCATTCCCCTCCCCTTTTGGGAAGTTACAAAGGGTTTTCAAATTTTTCCAGAATTTGAAAATCTTTTTTTTAAATTCCTTTGTTTGGAAACCCGTTTCAAAAAACTTTGGATTACAATGTTAGGTTTTGTTTTTTGGGCAAATTTTAAAAAGGAAACTCCCTTTTTTTTGGTTTTTACAAAGGGTTTAAAAAAAAACGCCACCAAATTTTTTTTTTAAATTTTCCCTTTTAAAGGCCTGTAATTTTGCATTAATTTTTTCCCCTTTTTTAAAAACCCGAATTTGGGTTTCCCTTTTTAAACAAAGATTTTCTCCTTTAAAACCTTTTTAAAAGGGCCCCTTTTTTTTCCCCGTGGATCCAACATAAAATTTAAATTTGTGATTTTAATAAGGGGAATTTTTTTCCCCCCCCAAAATTTGGGAAAAAGTTAGGGCAAACCCCCGGGAAAAAAACACCCCAACCATTTTTTTGTTTTTTTCCCCATAAACCCCAAATTTGGGCAAAGGCCCCCCCGGTTGTTTCTAAAACCGCCTCCGTTTTAAAGAGGGAAAAGGGGTTTTGGGGGGGGGTGGGGGGTTTGGGTTCCCGTTTTTCGGGGAAATTTTTGTGTGTTTTGGGGGTTTGCCCGCCCCTTTTGGCCGGTTGGCGCCTTTTTCCGAGCTTTGGTAATTTTTTTTCCGGGGGCCACGGGAAAAAAAGGGCCCCGGGCTTTTGGTTTTCCTATCCCCCCAAAAATTTTTTGTGAAGGGGGGTTTGGGGTTGGGGGGGTTTTTTACGTTTTGGGTAATGGTTTTTGTTGTTGTTTGGGGTTTTTGTTTAAATTCTTTTATTTTTTTTTTGTCCCGGTTTGTTTTTCCCTTTTCCTTTCCCCCACGGGAAAGGCCAAGGGGGGCTTTCCCCTTGGTGGGGCCCTTAAATTTGCTTTTTTTTTGGGGTTTTGTTTTTTATTGGTTGTTTTTTATTTTTTTTTTCCCCTTTTTTTTTCAAAAGTTTCCCTTCTCCCAGGGGGAAGCTCCTTACTGTTTTCTTTTCCTTTTTTTTCTATTTTGGTTTGGTTCCCAGTTTTTTTTTCCCCCCTTTTTTAATTTTTTTTTTCCCATTTGTTTTTAAAATTTATTTTCATTTTTTTTTTAAAAAGGGGATTTTTTTTTGTTTTCCCTTTTTAAATTTTTTGGAAAAAATTCCAAAAAGTTTTTGAAAAAAACATTTTTTTTTTTGGAAAACTTTTTTTTTTTAAAATTTTTTTTTTTAAGGGAAAAAAAAATTTTGGGTATTAAAAAAACTTTATTTGTTTTGTTTTTTAAAAGGGTTAACTTTTGGTTTTTTTTTTTTTTGGGAAAAATTTTTTTAATTTCCCTTTTTTTGTTTATCCTATTTGTTTTTTTTTAATTTATTTTTTTTTGGAAATTTAATTTCCCTTGGGATTTTATAAAAACCCGGTTTTTTTTAAGGGTAGGGGTTTTTGTGTTTCCTCCGGAAAAGTAGGAATCTAAAACTTTTGGGAAACAGGTTTATTTAATGCATTAGGTTTTTTTACAGTTTTTTTGGGTTTATACGGATTCTTTTAGGGATGTTTTTGTTTTAAATATGTTAAACAAGCGGAACGTTTGGGGTTTTGGGGAGAAAAATTTACTAATTTATGTGAAAAAACAATGAAACAGATGGGGCAACAGGCTAAGAAAGAGAGAAGAAAATAAACTAAAAGGGGGAACTGAAGAAAAAGATTACGGGGAAAGTAAAAGTTTAAGGGAAAATAAACAAGGGGAAGTTTAAAAAATTAAACTACAGGGGGAAGTGAAAAAAAAAAATACAGGGGAAGTAAAGAAAATAGACAAACAGGGGGAATTTAAAATTGAAACAGTTAAAATTTAGAGAAATTGATGCTAAAATTTTTTGAAGAAACAGGCATGGGGGAAAACCTCCCCCATTTTGGGTTTTTTTCCCGGAAAAACCCAAATGCCCCCAACCCAAAAAAGGCGGCATATTTTCCCCAAAAATTTTGCCCCCTTTTTGGGGGAAAAAAAAAACGGATGACATTGATAGTTTTTTTTTCCAAATTTGAAAAGTCACGAAACGTCTTGTTGTTGGCCAAAGGAAAAGTGGACATTTTTTAATATTGCGTCGTTTTTTAAAGGGGAACGTTTTGACACTTTTTACCACTCACTTGCAGCAAAACCCAAAAATTTAACTTGGGATCGGGTTGAAAGAAGACCCTCAAAAATTTCAATGTTGGCTGATGGGTTTTTCACAACTTTTTTCCTTCTGGGGGCCCGGAAAAAGGAAAAATTTTTCCCAGCTGTTTCCTTTTCTTTTTCAAATCCGTATAGTCATTGTTTGGTTTCGAGGGATAAAATTTGTAAAAACGAACAAAACTTTTCAATAAATGGAAACTCCTTTTTTAGAAAAAAATTTTTTCCCCAGGCGTGAGAAAAAGTTTGGGCCACTTTCCTTAAAAAAAGGCAATTTAAAAAACGTGGGGGAAAATTTTGCCCGAGGGCTGATCATTATTGTTTCGCTCCCCCGAAAAGGGGGCGTGGTTTGGAAAGGAGGAATTTTCCCAATTTTGAGTCTCATGCGTTCATTTATTTCCCATCGGGAAACAGGGTATTTAAAAGGAAAGGAAATCGGGGGTAATTTTTGAGGGTCCTCAAGGAAATACCTTTCCTAGGAAGGGCCCAGGGATCTTTCCGGGGTTCGAGTGATTTCGTCAATACCAGTACTCACCGCCGGAAAGCCCCGTTACCCCTCAAAAAAACCCGTTCCAAAGGTCGTGGACAACGACCACCCCGAAAGCCCTTTTTGGGGCCCATTTTCGTGGACAGAAAAAATTTTCACAAAATCAGTCGTGCCGTTTCAAAATGCAAATGTTTTTTTTTGTGATGGAAAGTTCCACTAAAAAAGGGAATTCCCTTTCAGCCCGGGGGAAACAAAACCCGCATTGGGTCTCCACGATTGTAAGAAGGCCTTGTTTTGGGCCCCAAACAATTTTGGTTGAGGGGACTGGTTTTAGAAAAGGGACCCATAAATTTGGTTTGCAGGTTCATTTTTCCCGGAGACACGGGTGAAACTACTGCGGGGTGTAGGGAAGTTTTTCGCCCTTAAAGACCAGTATCTCAACACTGCCAAAAAAGTGTATTTCGTTTGGAGGCAGATTGAAACTTTTTCCGCGGGCGAAAATTTCGGGGTCGTTTCACCGAACCCCCCCCCCCCCCCCCCCAAAACTGGGTTTTCTTCCCGCCCTGGGTTATTGAAAACCCCAGTCTGCGACTTGATTTTGGGGCAATTTGCCAGGTTCGCTCCCAGTACATGGTGGTTGTGGGGGATCTTTTGTTCCTTGTCTTGGGGGTTACTAAAATCAAACTTTCATAAAAGCAAAAAAGGGGCAAAAAACCGCTAAAAGTAAAAAAACGGATAAAACTCCAGATTCCCCCAGATGTTTTTAAAAAAAATGCGGGGAAAAGACGAGACCTGAGGGTTTTTTACTTTCGTGTTTCACAGCCCTGTAACGGGACGAACAAAGGGAAACCAAAACCAAACGTAAATACGGGCTCTGTCATTCTCTTTTGGTTGGTGTCCGGGCCCAGGACAACGACAATTTGTTTCCCAAAAACCCCCTTAGGAAACGTCCCGCCAGGCTCTTGTTTCATTTTCGCTGGCCCACTGGGGGAATCAAAAAAACCCTTAAAGAATTCTTGTTCTTTTTTTTGGGGCCCGGGTTTGCCCCACAAAGGAAGTTACGAAATACGCCGTTTCAGTGACATCTAAAAGACATCTCAGAAAGGTCCGCCCCCTGTGCCCCTTTTGCCAAAATGCCTCTCATTTCCGTTCCTTTTGGGGGAAGGGTTTTAGTATTGATCTTTTTGGGAAACCGCTACCACTGCCCTTCTTCGGGATATCGCTTAGCCCTTTAATTTTGGGGGATAAAGCAAAAGGTTCCAGAAGCGATTCCAAAGAAAAAATTTTATACAGTATCTTCGCTGAAGCCTTACTTGCAAATTTGTTCCCGAGTGGGTCCCTTTCCCAAAGAATTTCTCCGGTTTTTGGAACGCAATTCTTTTTTGTTTTCATGAGGAAATTTTACAGACTGTTTCAATTCTTCCATTTCAACCACGCCAAAATCCCCCCAATTTGAATGGCTTTGGTTTTTAACGTTTCAAAGGGGCGTTGAAGTCCATGTTTAAAAGGTTGCAAGCAAGAGCCCCAGGGGAAAGGGGGTCGTTTCATACCGGGTTTGCTTTTTTTAAACAGGGAAATCCGAAAGAAACGTGGGATTCTCTCCATTTGACTTCTTTTTGGACACTCACCAAAGGGGGCCTTTTGGGGTTTTAATTTATGACACAATGGACGGAAAAGACGGACATACCGGGCAGAAAAAAATGTTTATTTAAAAACGTTATGAACTTTTAATCGTTTGAAGGATTTCATGTGAGCTTGCTCAACAGCAGCTGATAGGAAAATGATGTGTACAAGGGCCCCTTTTCAGACAGAAAAAACAAAGGCCCCGTTTTTCCCTTCCCGTGTAGGGGGAAAAATTCTTGTGATACTCCGATGAACTAACAACTTTCGTGTTTTGTGGAAAGGGGCCTTTTTTTGGGGTCCCCAAAAACTTTCTGAAATAAATTTTTAAAAATCAAAATTTGGGAAACATGAGAAGGGATTTTTCCCTGGGGAAAAAATGTTGAAGAAAATATGTTAAACGTACAAATGTTGCCACAAACCCCCCGGTTTTAGTGGATAAGTCCTGTGTCGAAACGGTTTCAACATGGGCAGGGGCATTTTTTGTGTTTAATTTTGTACCCAATTTAACGTTTTTGGGAAGATCAAAAATTATGAAAAAAGCAAATTTAGGGGTGTTTAAAATTTTACCAGTGCAGATGATGTTGTACCCCCTTCCCATTTTTGGCTATCAAAGGTTTAAACCTTTTTTGGGGTTTTGGGGTTCTTCCCAAAGATTTGTTTCAATCCCAAAAAAAACAGCCCCAAAGACATTTTGGGAAAAACTTTTTTGGAGGTTGACGGATACCCCAGGTACAAAATGGGATGAACCCCAAAGTATTCATTTTTCTTCTGAAATTTCCATGCGAACCAGACCTTTTTCCCCCCCCCATTTGCAAAAAAAAAAAGGTGGTTGAGAGAGAAATCAGGAAAAAATGGATTTAAAGGGAAAGAACCCTTTTACCCCCTCCGTACAGCTCCCCCAGTGGGATTGGGGGGACAAACCTGATGGATCAGTGCTTTTTTGCATCGAAATTTCAAAAAAGTAAAATGAAACACTGTGTTCGATGCCGAGCCCATCCCAAAATTAAGAACTTTGTGTCAGCTTCGGAAAAAGTAATTTTTTTGGGGGAAAAGACTTGACTTTAAAGGGGAATGGCAATTTCCCAAAGGCCCGAAGCTGACAAGGAAAAGGGCAGGGGTTTTAAAAAACCTTTTTTGGGCTTTTCCAGTTTGGCAAAAAGCCTTTGGTTTGCAAAAGCCCCCTTTTTTTGCCAGAATGAGGGGAGCCCTGAAACTCCATTTAAAGTGGTGCCGTCAGTTTTTTTGATGAATTTTGTTGGTGCAAAGTCAAGGGGGTGACCCCTTTCTAACTTTCGAGCTGTTTTTTTTTAGGGTCAGAAATTTTGGGTTTTTACTGCAAGACCACAAAAAAACGTGCCGGTTTTCAAACTCCGGGGGGTTTTTGGGGCACCCCTATTTTTGGGGAAAAATGATGCCAAAGGGGAAAAAAGGGGGAAAAGATTTACCTTAAATTAAAACCCCCTACAAAGAAAAAAAGATCAGGGGCACTCATGGTTGGGTTTTCTTACTATAGAAAGATATGAACCCCCCTTTGCGTCCCCGCGGGCCCCCTTTTACTGAAATACGAAAGGGCCCAAGAAAAAAAAGTATTGTGGGGGTTGATGAGTGCCAGAAGGCTTTGGAGGGGGTTCGAACACCCCAACTCATTTTTCCCGTTCTATTGTTACCTCCCTCTCAAAGACCTTTTTTTTTTAAAAAAACGATGCCAGTTTTTAAAGGAAAGGGGGGCGGTATGTTTGGGGGGAAAAAAAATGTTTGTTACATCCATGCAATACGCCAGTAAGAAGTTCTCAAAAAAAACAGGAAAAAAACTCCACTATTGGGGAGAGTGGTTTTTTTTTTTTGGGGGGGGGGTTTTGTATTTTTGGGGATTTTGAGAAGTTCGCCAGGGTTTTTGACGGAAGAAATTTTCAGTTACCCGACTGGGCCATAGGCCCCTGACGGGTTTTGAAATCGTCAAAGACTAAGAACAGAGGTTATTAAGAAAAGGGCTTTTTTGGGATTGCGGGGGGAAATTTTTGTTTACTGTTGAACCAGTGCCTTTGGGAAAACAAAAAAGGCCCTGGAGATTTGTTTGGGCACGTTTCTGAATATTCATGGGCAAAAGGGAACTGTCTTTAGGGAAAGACTATTCCTGTTTTTGTCTTTCTTAATGATTACGGGGTGATCACATTTGACAGTGAATTGTATCTACTGACGATTTTAAAACAAGTGGGTTAAAAATTTTCATTTAATTTTCTTATTGAAGTGACTATATTTTTTTGGGAAAACAAACAACAAATTGATGGGTTTTTAAAAACAATTTATTCCCTTTTGGGGGAAAAATGGAAAAAATTTAAGTACCCATTTTTTTTAATTTGCTTTTTGAGGTTAATTATTTAGTAGTGTGATGACAAAAAACTCTTTAGAAAAAGTATATTTCCATGTTTTGTTGGGCAAAGAGACCCAAAACCAATTTTTTTCATTTGTCACTGTCAACAAAGGAAACAAAGTGACTTTTCAAGGGGGATAACCTTTTTTTGTGGGAAAAAAAAATAAGTTTTTAAAAAATGTTTATTTGTTTTTCTTTTCTATTGAGAAAAAATTTTTCACTTGGAAAAAATTCTCATTTTCATGGGGTTTTGAAACTATATGTGAGACAAAGATCAAGGGGAAAATTTTTGCTTCACATCTTAAAGGTTGAACACCCAAAAGGTGCTTTGAATTTTTGATAAACCCTAATTGTTTTATCCAATTTTTAAAATTTTTGAAATGTAAAACTTGTGGAAAAATGGTGATCAATTATGAAAGTTTTTTTTTAGAAAGATTGGAAGTTTTAAAAAATCTTTTTTATGGGGGATCATGGGGATTTTTTTTCTATACGTTATTTTTAATTTTGGTGAAAAATGGGGCGATGGGTTTCCAAATTTTTAGATTCAAAGGTTTTAAAATGTTTTTTTTGTGAAGTTTTATATCCTTTAAAAAATTTTCTTTGGGGAAAATTTTTTCATTCCCGGTTGGGGGGTCCATGTGACGTACCCCAAAATAACATGTGACGCTCCATCACAGAAATTAGTGATTTGAATCATTTCCCCGTCCACAATTTAAAGGGAAAAATATTCAAGGGTTGACAAATGTTAAACGGGGCGTCCCCCCAAAAAAAATTGGGTATGACTCATTCAAGAAACGAATTTTGGTCATTGGGTGAAATGACCACTGAGGAGAGTTTTAAAAAGGGGGTGGAAGGTAAGGGGGGCATGTGTTTTGGGAAAACTGAGGTATGCACTCACTGGGGGAAAGGGGGGAAAAAAAGTCAAATTTTAACCCCAGATGGCAGGACCGAACCTGTCAGGCGGTGGTCCCGTTGCTGACCGTCTTTTCCAAATGAGCGATAGTAGTTTTGGGGGAAAATACAGGGGAAAAATTTTAAAAAGAAGAGAAAGAATTTTATTGTTGAATTGAGAAGCAGGTTTCTTTTAAAGAACCTTAAATTGTGTTTTTTAGCCCTTTCCCCCCTTTACCCTTGCCCCTTTAAACCCCTTTATCTTTTACCCCGTGAGGTTGGGGTTTTAAAATGGCCGGGTGGGGGGGAAAACCCGGGAGTTTTTAGCCCCACCAGAACCAAATCCCGGGGAGGAGTTAAGCTCGTAAATTTTTTAAGGAAAAGAAGAAGTCGCGGAAGAAATCGAGACTCGTTCTCCAGGACGGGGGGTTCAAGGGGGGAAATATATTGTCTCAGAGAGAGAGCAGGGAATTGAGGAAAAACAGGGAAAACTTTTTAAATTGAGGCAGGGGGTCCTCAGTGATTACGGGAGGGTTTTAGTCTCCCGGGCCCGGGAAATTTTGGGGTAAGGAAAAATTTAAGGCCCTAGCTTTTTTAGAAAACGGGAAATGATTATTTTAAACTCTCAGGGGGTAAAGAAAAGATACAATTTTGAAGGGCTATTTTTTTCCTTTAGTGAAAAAAAAAGTTTAAAATGTGAAGACTTTTTTTTCTTCAGTGTAAAGAGAGAACATGTGGAAGGGTTTATTTTTTTCCCTCGGTGTGAGGAAGATTTAAAGTTGCGGATTTATTTGTCTCTCAGTGCGGAGAGAAAATCAGGTGAAAATCGTTTACAAATTTTTTTGTTTTTGGTTTTGGAAAGTTTTTTTCCCCGAAGGGGAGGGGGAAAGAAAAACATTCGGTTTTGTGCTCCTTTTGGGTATTTGGAAAAAATTTGGGGTGCGTATGGAGTAAATGCTGTCATGAATGCGGGGATGCAAAGGGGGACAGTGTGACAGTAAAACCCGAAAAAGAGAGGGGAAGAGGGAGAGAGAAGAGAGAGAGGAAAAGGGGGAGAAGAGAGACCAAGAGAGACAGAGAGAGAGGGGCAGACAACGACAGACAGACAGACAGACCCGAGAGACGAAGAGAGAGAGAAAGAGGGGAGAGAGAAGAAAGAAAAGGGAAAAATGAAGAGAAGGGGCATCATCTGGGTTTTAAAGAATACAATTTCAGATATATACCATTACATGAACAGTAAGCAAATGGAAATTTTTTTTTTTAATTAAACTTAATTTAAATAATCATGGTTTTGGGAGCTTTTGAAAGATGCCAAGGAAATTTTTTGTTTTAATCCCCGGAATTCGTTCCTTTTTTACCCCCTGAAATATATAAAAAAGTCATATACAGATTTAGTTCTAGGACGGGGGGAATTGTATTTTTCTTTTGTCTCGTAAATTTTGTCTTTTGGAGTTTTTTTGTAGAGAAGAAGGAGCAAAATCCCTTAACTAAATTTTTTTTGAAAAATTTCGCCATTTTTGAATTTAATCTCAATTGGGAAAAGGAAGAATATGTAAAGATTTGTAGTTCCCGGGAAATTTGTAGGGAAAAAGGGTTTTTTGAAGTATAAGTTTGATAGAAAGCCGTAAATGCTTTCTAAGGGTTTTAAGACTGTTTTTATAGCATATCCCTATTGTAGATGCATAGTCGAAAAAATTGGTTTTAAAAAGGGATTTGGAAAAAAAATTTTTTTGTGTGTTGATCGAGAAAGTGTTTTTCTGGAAACGGGGGAAAAAATTTCTTAGAAAATTACGCGTTTAGGGGGAAAAAAGTGTAAAAGACCAGGGAAAAAATTTTTTGTTATTGGGTTTTTCCAAGCAGTTTGTGACAGTTAACCTCTTCTATAACACTGTCGTTTATTTTTATTTTGCTTAAGACAGTTTTGAAGTTTTGGCGTTTTTGTCTAGTGGTAATTATCATTAACTTAGATTTCTTAGGATGTAGAGCCATATGATTTAGTTTACTCCATGTTTCCAGTTTGTAAGGTCGTTTTGTATATCTGCAAGCACCGAATCTGTGTTTTTGTTTTTGTTATGCATTGTACTATCATCTGCAAATAGTTCACAGTCAGATGAGACGTTTAAAGCAGAGAGAGAGAGAGAGAGAGAGAGAGAGAGAGAGAGAGAGAGAGAGAGAGAGAGAGAGAGAGAGAGAAAGAAAGAGAGAGAGAATTGGATGGCGGAGAGTTAGAAGTGTGTGTGGGGTGTGTGTGTGTGTGTGTGTGTGTGTGTGTGTGTGTGTGTGTGTGTGTGTGTGTGTGTGTACGTGTGTGTGTGTGTGTGTGTGTGTGTGTGTGTGTGTGTGTTGTGTGTGTGGTGTGTGTGTGTGTGTGTTGTGTGTTTTGCGTGCGTGTGTGTGTGTGTGTGTGTGTGTGTGGTGTGTGTGTGTGTGTGTGTGTGTGTGTGTGTGTGTGTGTGTGTGTGTGTGTGTGCGGAGAGGGGTGGGGGGGGGGTGGAGCTGCATCTGACCCAGCCAAAGCAGACACAATGAAGGAGGAAGGAAGGTAAGTTTATGGGCTTCACTGATCCCCCAGACACGAGGGATCCCCCCCCCCCATCCTCCCTGGTCTTTATATTATGAAAGTGTTGCCAGCTCTCCAGAAATGGCTGATCTTTCATTTCAAGTTGTTCTTATAATAATGGTGATGATGATTGTGATACAAATGGTGATGAGATGATGATGATGATGATGATGATGATGATGATGATGATGGACATGATGATGACGATAACAACAACATCAACAACAAAATTAACACTACTACTACTACTACTACTACTACTACTACTACTACTACTACTACGATGATGATTTGATGATGATGATGATGATGGTGATGATGATGATGATGATGATGACGACGATGATGATGATGATGACGATGATGATGATGATTCCCTCCACTTCATACCTACCGTCACCTTCCTCTCTGGCTCGTCACAGCCTCTTCTTCCCCACCACACAAGCAACTTTCTTGCTATTCACTCTTTACCACTGTCCATTCTCTTCTACTAGTCGACCTCTCCCCCACCTTGCCCCCCCTCTCTCTCATTTTCTGCCTAATTCCTTCCCCACCCTTGACGCAGCTATGCTACTTACACTCTTTCTTCCCCCTCCTTTCTCCAACCCTCCGCCCTTTGAGAGATGGGAGTGGGGAGTGGGGAGAGGGAGCTATGTAGTTGTTTCCAAATCAGTTGTGTCTGACCATTTTTCCCCTGGGAATTCTTTCGTTTTCCACCCCATCCTCGGTGCTAGGGTGAGCAGTCTACTATGGGAGGGGGGGGGGGGAGGGGGAGGGGGAAGGGAGGGGGAGGGGGGAGGGACCGCTATGGACAAATGAACCCCCCCTTCCCCCTTCCTTTTCATGTGCACTCAAGTTCCCACTGTGCATGTTTTAATCTCACCCCCCCAAAAAAAAAACATCAGCAGTTCAAGGATTATTATTATTATTATATTGTTAATTTATTTACTTTATTTGTACATGTCGATGGTTGACTACCAGAAACCAAGTATCAAAATTTTCTGATAGTTTACAGGAGAGGATTCTTAAACTTTCAGCGCTGTAGCATGGAAACAAATTAAGTAAGCGCCTCAAAACGTTTACACAAAGTAAATCAATATCATTTCTGCTGAAAGCATTTTCTTGAACTTGCATTTAGCTCTTGTGCTAAGTGTAAACAATACAATTCAAAACATGCATAAGATGCTTGATTTTAGACAGCTGAAAGTGCCATGATCAATGACAACCAGAAGCCAGTATCTCAAAGATACCAGGTTTTGCCAAAACCGCACTGAAAGCATTTCCAGCAGTTGCGACAGCAAGAACAAAGGGACTGATGAGCTTGGTTTTTACAAGCTTAAAGCGCCATGAATAGGACAACCAGACACCAGTATCTCAAAGTACCGGGTTGGGAAAACTTTGTACAGAAAGCATTTCCTCAGAATGTAATTACAAGAATATCGTATTTGATTTTCTGGACTTTTAGGTACGTGAAAGGCGTCTCTTTTTAACAAATGGGATGGCCTAAATCGAGTTTTTTGTTCTACTGGGATTTTGTAGTCACAAATGCGCTGGTAAGGCCTTGAGCGCCTACATAACATTGGTTGTGTCTTTTATGAACGTGTGTGTGAAGGGAATGTGTAGTGAATGTACACATCTGTGTGCATGGATGTGTGGGCATGATGGATGGTGTGACTAGCCCTGTTCCTGATGGATGGTGTGACTAGCCCTGTTTCCTGATGGATGGTGTGACTAGCCCTGTTCCTGATGGATGGTGTGACTAGCCCTGTTTCTGATGGATGGTGGGTGACTAGCCCTGTTCCTGATGGATGGTGTGACTAGCAATAACACCAACGATATTGCTACTATTCTACATCAAAACATTAATAATGTGAATGTCTTTCACACAGTTGAATTAGATTAATGGTTATCAGTGATTCCGACGTGTACATGCCAAAATATCACATGAAGTAGGTTGATCCAAGTACACCGAAATCAACCAGATTGTATTTATATTGTGCAAATTCAATAGGTTTTAAAAGATTGTCACACTTAGAACAAAATCTATGACACTGAATCCATCTGAATAGAAATAAGTGTTACATATTGAAGCCCTAACTGATCACGTTTACGTCCATACAAAAGCTAACATTGTGTAATGTGGTCTGTACAAGTCAGATGCACGACCATTCGTCTGTTTAACAGGATGACGAAAGATGTCAACGATTCCCAAGCCCAGACATAAGGATGTTTTACATATCACAACGCAGAATTTCTTTTTTCTCAGGATTAGATGGAATTAATGAGATTAGAAATCATGGTGATAGCTGTCCATTTTTCGATAACTACTTTCAGTTCAGTATATAACAGGCGCGCTCCCCTTTGTATGGAAAGGAACCATATACTGGTCTCCCCAACCCTCTCCCGGTTGAAGAAGAAGAAGAAGAAGAAGAAGAAGAAGAAGAAGAAGAAGAAGAAGAAGAAGAAGAAGAAGAAGAAGTGCAAGCGTGTATGTGTGCATGCGCGTGCGTGTGTGTATGAGAGAGAGAGAGAGAGAGAGAGAGAGAGAGAGAGAGAGAGAGAGAGAGAGAGAGAGAGAGAGAGAGAGAGAGAGAGAGAGAGATGAAGAGGGCCTCACTACAAGCAGAGAGGCTAAGCACAGCCGACTGACCCGAAGAGCAGTGAGCTATTAGAGGCATACACACGATGGAAGGCCAAACCCGTCCCCTCCTTCAACACCGCTGTAATATTCCTGACCTGAGTCAAGTACTCATTCACCACGGGATCGACAGAAAAGATTTTCAAGCCGTAAGAATCCCCTCGTGTGGTTGGAACTCCTGACCTCAACTCCACTGACAAACGCTGTGACCACTTGACCACTGCTCCTTCTGGGTGGGCCTACATCAAGATGACTACATGGAGCGAATCAACAAACGAGAACAGTGATGGAAGAGGATTCCCTGGGCAAGGCGGGGTCATGCCATTGGTCCCAAGGTCCGTTGGTCCCAAGGTCCGTTGGTCCCAAGGTCCGTTGGTCCCAAGGTCCATTGGTCCCAAGGTCCATTGGCCCCAAGGTCCATTGGCCCCAAGGTCCGTTGTCCCAAGGTCAATAAATCTGTGTAATGTACAGTAGTATGTGGCTATCACAGTAGAGAGAGAGAGAGAGAGAGAGAGAGAGGAGAGAGAGAGAGAGAGAGAGAGAGAGAGAGAGAGAGAGAGAGAGAGGGGGAGGGTGGAAGAGAGGGAGAGAGAAAGAGAGAGACAGACAGACAGTTTCTTTTTACTGAATCCAATGGACCTTGGGGACCAACGGTCCCTGGGACCAACGGACCTTGGCACCAACGAACCTTGGGACCAATGAACCTCGGGACCAATGAACCTTGGGACCAATGAACCTCGGGACTAATGACACGCTCGACCAATGAACCTTGGGACCAATGAACCTTGGGACCAATGAACCTTGGGACCAATGAACCTTGGCACCAACGAACCTTGGGACCATGAACCCCGGGACAATGACACGCTCGGACCAATGAACGTTGGGACCAATGAACCTCGGGACCAATGACAACGCTCGGACCAATGAACCTCGGACCAATGACACGCTCGGACCAATGAACCTTGGGACCAATGAACCTTGGACCAATGAACCTTGGGATCAACGAACCTTGGGACCAATGAACCTGGGACCAACGAACCTTGGACCAATGAACCTTGGGACCAATGAACCTTGGGACCAACGAACCTTGGGACCAATGAACCTTGGGACCAATGAACCTCGGGACCAATGAACCTCGGACCAGTGACACGCTCCCGGCAAGGCTTGTCAGGTGGCACACACTGTGGTAACCAGTCCACGCAGGACGTGTGTCGTGGTCTGGACCTGAGGCGTCAGATGCTGGGAGCTCAACACAACGAGCAGTGTCAGAGGGTCTTACAGTCCCGTGTCTGGCATTTATTGTATGTCGGCTGGTTCTCCCCTCCCCCCTTTCCCCTCATCTCCTCATCGTCTTTCCTCTCTTGTCTGCAGATTAATTTTGTGGTCTGTTTAGTTAGCTTGAGATGCCATTCTGTGATGATCAGTGGTTTCTGTGTAATGGGTTTGAAGCGGGTGAAATTGGAGTTGATTAAATATGTATGTTGACTAACATGTCTGCATGAATGTTGTTTGTTTTGTTTTTTCTTTTTCTAGATGTCATTGGAAGGGGACTAGTGACTCACTAACTAGTCTGATATTGTGATATGAATGAGGAGACAGTCTGATATTGTGATATGAATGAGGAGACAGTCTGATATTGTGATATGAATGAGGAGACAGTCGATATTGTGATATGAATGAGGAGACAGTCTGATATTGTGATATGAATGAGGAGACAGTCTGATATTGTGATATGAATGAGGAGACAGTCTGAATATGTGATATGAATGAGGAGACAGTCTGATATTGTGATATGAATGAGGAGAACAGTCTGATATTGTGATATGAATGAGGAGACAGTCTGATATTGTGATATGAATGAGGAGACAGTCTGACATTGTGATATGAATGAGGAGACAGTCTGATATTGTGATATGAATGAGGAGACAGTCTGATATTGTGATATGAATGAGGAGACAGTCTGATATTGTGATATGAATGAGGAGACAGTCTGATATTGGGGATATGAATGAGGAGACAGTCTGATATTGTGATATGAATGAGGAGACAGTCTGATATTGTGATATGAATGAGGAGACAGTCTGATATGTGATTTTGAATGAGGAGACAGTCTGATATTGTGATATGAATGAGGAGACAGTCTGATATTGTGATATGAATGAGGAGACAGTCTGAATTGTGATATGAATGAGGAGACAGTCTGATATTGTGATATGAATGAGAGACAGTCTGATATTGTGATATGAATGAGGAGACTGGTCACTGGCGCTGCCTCTCCCCCTTCCCCTGTCCTTTGGCTTGTTCCCCTGTCCTTTGGTTTGTTCCCCTGTCCTTTGGTTTGGTCCTTTGGTTTGTTCCCCTGGCCTTTGGTTTGTTCCCCTGTCCTTTGGTTTGTTCCCCTGTCCTTTGGTTTGTTCCCTGTCCTTTGGTTTGTTCCCATGTCCTTTGGTTTGGTCCTTTGGTTTGTTCCCCTGTCCTTTGGTTTGTTCCCCTGTCCTTTGGTTTGTTCCCCTGTCCTTTGGTTTGGTCCTTTGGTTTGTTCCCCTATCCTTTGGTTTGTTCCCCCTGTCCTTTGGTTTGTTCCCCTGTCCTTTGGTTTTGTCCTTTGGTTTGTTCCCCTTTCCTTTGGTTTGTTCCCCTGTCCTTTGGGTTGTTCCCCTGTCCTTTGTTTGTTCCCCTGTACTTCGGTTTGGTCCTTGGTTTTGTTCCCCTGTCCTTTGGTTTGTTCCCCTGTCCTTTGGGTTGTTCCCCTGTCCTTGGTTTGTTCCCCTGTACTTCGGTTTGGTCCTTTGGTTTGTTCCCCTGTCTTTGGTTTGTTCCCCTGTCCTTTGGTTTGTTCCCCTGTCCTTTGGTTTGGTCCTTTGGTTTGTTCCCCTGTCCTTTGGTTTGTCCTTTGGTTTGTTCCCCTGTCCTTTGGTTTGTTCCCATGTCCTTTGGTTTGGTTCCCATGTCCTTTGGTTTGTTCCCCTGTCCTTTGGTTTGGTCCCCTGTCCTTTGGTTTGTTCCCCTGGCCTTTGGTTTGTTCCCCTGGCCTTTGGTTTGTTCCCCTGTCCTTTGGTTTGTTCCCCTGTCCTTTGGTTTGTTCCCCTGTCCTTTGGTTGTTCCCATGTCTTTGGTTTGTTCCCCTGGCCTTTGGTTTTTCCCCTGTCCTTTGGTTTGTTCCCCTGTCCTTTGGTTTGTTCCCCTGTCCTTTGGTTTGTTCCCCTGTACTTCGGTTTGGTCCTTTGGTTTGTTCCCCTGTCCTTTGGGTTGTTCCCCTGTCCTTTGGTTTGTTCCCCTGTACTTCGGTTTGGTCCTTTGGTTTGTTCCCCTGTCCTTTGGGTTTGGTCCCCTGGCCTTTGGTTTGTTCCCCTGTCCTTTGGGTTGTTCCCCTGTCCTTTGGTTTGTTCCCCTGTACTTCGTTTGGTCCTTTGGTTTGTTCCCCTGTCTTTTGGTTTGTTCCCCTGTCCTTTGGTTTGTTCCCCTGTCCTTTGGTTTGTTCCCCTGTACTTCGGTTTGGTCCTTTGGTTTGTCCCCTGGCCTTTGGTTTGTTCCCCTGTCCTTTGGTTTGTTCCCCTGTCCTTTGGTTTGTTCCCCTGTCCTTTGGTTCTTCCCCTGTCCTTTGTGTTGACAGCTATCCAGTGAAGTGGCATTGTGAACCACATCCAGGTGTTGGCTGCGCTGTTAGTTATTGGATGCTTCATAACTGAGAACAGTCAAACACAGTGGCGGTGGTGGTAGTGGTGGTGGTGGTAGTGGTGGTGGTGGTTGGGGGTGGGGTAAACTTGCGTAATGATTGAGAAATATCAGACACAGTGGGGTAAACTTGGGTAATGACTGAGAAATATCAGACACAGTGGGGGTAAACTTGGGTAATGACTGAGAAAAATCAGACACAGTGGGGGTAAATTTGGGGTAATGACTGAGAAATATCAGACACAGTGGGGGTAAACTTGGGTAATGATTGAGAACAGTCAGACACAGTGTGGGGTAAAGTTGGGTAATGATTGAGAAATATCAGACACAGTGGGGTAAACTTGGGTAATGACTGAGAAATATCAGACACAGTGGGGTAAACTTGGTAATGATTGAGAACAGTCAGACACAGTGTGGGGGTAAAGTTGGGTAATGATTGAGAAATATCAGACACAGTGGGGGTAAACTTGGGTAATGACTGAGAAATATCAGAAACAGTGTGGAGGTAAACTTGGGTAATGATTGAAACGGTCAGACACAGAGAGTCAGTTACATACAAGGTGGGGTGATCGGGGAATAACTAATGGCAATCGATTATTGTTAGGAAACTTTTTTTAGATTGTCATGTTTTTATCTGTTCATTCCTTGTTTGTATCGTACTGACATGTTACTGAGGCTGTTTTTGGCGTCAGTTACTCGGGCTGTTTGTTGCGTCATGTTACTCGGGCTGTTTGTTGGCGTCAGGTTTACTGGGGCTGTTTGTTGGCGTCATGTTACTGGGGCTTTTTGTTGGCGTCAGGTTACTGGGGCTGTTTGTTGGCGTCATGTTCCTGGGGCTGTTTGTTGGCGTCATGTTACGGGGGCTGTTTGTTGGCGTCCATGTTACTGGGGCTGTTTGTTGGCGTCATGTTACTCGGGCTGTTGTTGGCGTCAGGTTACTGGGCTGTTTGCTGGCGTCAGGTTACTCGGGCTGTTTGTTGGCGTCAGGTTACTGGGCTGTTTGCTGGCGTCATGTTCCTGGGCTGTTTGTTGGCGTCAGGTTACGGGGGCTGTTTGCGGGCGTCATGTTACTGGGGCTGTTTGTTGGCGTCAGGTTACTGGGCTGTTTGTTGGCGTCAGGTTACTGGGCTGTTTGTTGGCGTCATGTTACTCGGCTGTTTGTTGGCGTCAGGTTACTGGGGCTGTTTGTTGGCGTCATGTTACGGGGGCCCTGTTTGTTGGCGTCAGGTTACTGGGGCTGTTTGCTGGCGTCATGTTACTCGGGCTGTTTGTTGGCGTCAGGTTACTGGGGCTGTTTGTTGGCGCCCATGTTACTCGGGCTGTTTTTTGGCGTCAGGTTACTGGGGCTGTTTGTTGGCGTCGGGTTACTTGGGCTGTTTGTTGCGTCAGGTTACTGGGGCTGTTTGTTGGCGTCAGGTTACTGGGGCTGTTTGTTGGCGTCATGTTACTGGGCTGTTTTTTGGGCGTCGGGTTTACTGGGGCTGTTTGTTGGCGTCAGGTTACGGGGCTGTTTGTTGGCGTCAGGTTACTGGGGCTGTTTGTTGGCGTCAGGTTTGCCGAGGGACCCACAGCAAGGAGTCAGAGAAGAGATTGAACACAGTGTGGCAAACAGGGCTGTAAGGAGGTGGGGGGGGGGGGGGGGTAGAGGTGAGGAAGAAGAGCGGTTAAGATAGCGGTAGTATGGGGGAAGATAGAAGATGAGAGAGAGAGAGAGAGAGAGAGAGAGAGAGGAGAGAGAGAGAGAGAGAGAGAAACTTCTTCTTCAGACTTCAGACTTCAGATGGTTTTAATTGTTCAGACGTTGTGTCTATACAATCGAGTGAGTTATTATGAATATCATTGTGGGGATTTTCTGTTACGTCGTTACACACATAATACTAAGATCTCTCCTCTCTCTCTCTCTCTCTCTCTCTCTCTCTCCTTCTCTCTCTCTCTCTCTCTCTCCTCTCTCTCCTCTCTCTCTCAAGTAAACAGGAATGGAACACGTGAGTGCGCAAGCACTCACACAAAAATAAACGCACGCGAGCAAGCACACACGTACACAATCAAAACATTTATGCAAGTGAACGGGAGATGACGCATGAAAGAATAAATAGGCCACAGCCCGTAAGCAATACGTGACAACAAATCAAACAATGAATTTATCCACAGTCGCACGTCAAAAGACGTGATCCAACATGTTACTACGGAGTTTGAAGGCACAAAAAAATAAACTTAGCCAGATTCACTGTTGATGTTGGAACAGTGGTGTTGAGAATGGTTAATTTCTGTGTTCTGTAGAACAACAAAAATTTAAACCTGACAGATATTCTTACGTAGGTCGTCATAAAATCGGGCAGTAGAACAAAAAAGGGTTTCATCTTCTTGAGAGGCTAGACAAAAAGGACATTATAACACGTCGATATATCTGGTTTGTATCTATATCTTTACACTTCAGATCTGTTTATTCCCAAGCGAAATTTAGTGAACATTTTCTAACGTAATGTGAATTAATAACATCGAAATATTGTTCACGCTCCAATAAGCTTTTAAAACTACAGTAAAGTTCGTAACGGTTTGCTGTCAGAGAGTTTTGACGACCAGTTTTGTTTAGCACAATCAATCAAACGTTGTTTAAATTCCTTCAGGAAACTTTCTCTGTTTCTGACACCCTGTGAACACCATACATGTCCAAAACCATTTACACACAACATTCTTCTGACTTTAGTGGCCCACGTTTCCTTCCCTCTATCGTCCATTTCTTTAAGCATTTGGTAAGCCATGTTAGAAAATCTGTTTTCAGGTAATGCACAAAGTCTAAGCCAATAAGAAATACACGTACTGAAGCTTGAACAAAGAAAGGAAACGACCAAGTTCACCATACACCATTAGATTTGGTGTACGGAGAGCTACATTCAGCAACCGTTTACATGCAAATAAATGTACTTTTTCTATCTCTTCTATTTCATCAGTACCCCAAATTTCTGACGCATACAACAGTATTGGGACAATCTGGGCATCAAAGAGCTGAAAGAATATTTTTGGGTCAGTACAATTGATCTCCACATGGTTCTAAATATGTCTACAACACATTTCTTTGCTTTTGTAATCATGTCTTCGACAGACAATTTGCGGCTCAGGCGAGTAGTAAAGTTGAGGCCGAGGTATTTGTAAACGTTTACTACTTCAACGTCTTGGGTTCCAAATTCCATTTTTCATGTTTTGATAAGTAGCCCCAATTTCTGAACACCATTTTTTTTGTTTTACTGAGGTTCACTTTCAGTCCGAGTTCTGCCGATAATACAAATAAGTTGTTTAGCTGAGTTTGAAGACCACACGGGCTGGACGAAAACAAAGCAATATCATCAGCAAACATTAGCAAAAATAACTCAGTAGTGTCAGGTCTAAGCTGGAAGCCATGTTTACCGTTATTGATTATATAAGCAGCTAATTCGTTAATAATAAAAGAAAATAAAGTTGGAGAAACCAAACAGCCCTACTTAATCCTTGAAGGCATTCAAAATATCGTATAAACCAAATCATCTCTTACGCAAAATTTCACAGAGTTGACATTGCTGAGCGCGAACATTTTACCACCGATTCCGATCTTTAGTAAAATATTCCCATACTGTTCCCAGACCCGGGCAACGCTTCTGAAAATCG
>CM031595.1:371698-391698 GCA_018398815.1 Conus ventricosus
CTTTGCTGCGTTGTTCTCTATCTCTCTCTCTTCCGCCACAGGAAAAGGCGGCTTTTAGGTCACTTTCACCCAAAACCTCGGTGGTGAAGCAAGTGAGTCAGATTGGCATTTATACGTTCTCTTGGGTGAATGTGCATTATTGATTGATTGTTTAGTATTTTGTATTATTACTGTAGTGTGGTGTATATTGTGCAGTGATTTTGTTTTTCCCGTCTCCAGTTTCACGGGAGACAGTGACCACTAGGGTGCTGTCTGTGGGCTTCTTTTGCTTTTCTTGATTTCTGCTCACTATTCCGGTCCTGTGTATCCTTTCATTTCCTTTTCACCCCCTTTTCAAAATCTCTTAAACCTTCTCCTCAATAACTCCTATCTAGTTTTCTTTTCAACATTTTCATATTTTAGGTAGGATTTCCGCTAGTTTGTGTTTCTTCCCCCTCTTTTTAATTGTTTGTGATTCCATTTGTTTTGTAAATTTATATTCATTTTTTGTATAAGGCGGTACATTTGTTTTGTAAATTCGTTTGAAATTAAGTAAGAAAGAAAGACTGACAACAAGAACATTTGAGAACTAAAAACTTTATAAAGAATTTATTTTCAGAAAACTTTATTGTGTTTATTTTTTTTTCTCTTAGGAAAACAGTTTTGTATTAAACTTCATTTGTTTTGTAAATTCCAAATTGATAACAGTTGCAAATTATTTTTTTTTTGGAAAAATACATTCCTTGGGATTTCATATCTACCCTGTTTAAGTAAGCTGGTTTTTTGTTTACACCGGAAATTGAATTCTGTATTTGTATATACTATAATTACGGTTTGTGAAACAGAATATCATCATATATCGCCTTATTTTTATTCATACTTTGAGATTGTTTGGTGTTTATATCTGACGATTCATATGGATGATTTTGATAAATATGTTAAACAAGCGGAACGCTTGGGTTTTGAGGGAGAAAAACTTTACTAACTATGTGCAACAATGCACAGATAGGGCAGACAGGCTAAGAGAGAGAGAAGAAATAAACTACAGAGGGAAGCTGAAGAAAATAGATTACAGAGGGAAGCTGAAGCTGAAGAAAATAAACTACAGAGGGAAGCTGAAGAAAATAAACTACAGAGGAAGCTGAAGAAAATAGACTACAGAGGGAAGCTGAAGAAAATAGACTACAGAGGGAATTTAAGTTGAAACAGTTAGAATTAGAGACTGATGTGAAATTAGAAGAATACAGGCATCGAGAGAACCTCCACCAGTTCGGTTCCGCAGCCATGCCTCAACCAAAAGCGGCATATATTCCAAAGTTGCCACCTTTTGAGGAAAAAAAACGGAAATGACATGATAGTTTTCTTTTCCGATTTGAAAGTCACGCAACGTCTTGTGGTTGGCCAAAGGAAAAGTGGACATTGTATATTGCGTCGTTGTTTAAGGGTAGCGCTTTGACACTGTACCACTCACTTGCAGCGAAACAAAATTTAACTTGGGATCAGTTGAAAGAAGAACTCCTCAAGAAATTTCAATGTTCGGCTGATCGTTTTCACGAACGTTTCCGTTTTTGGGGCGCCCTGAAAAAGGAGAATCGTTTCCATCGTTTCTGATCCGTATGAGTCATTGTTTGGATCGATGGATCGATTTGTCTAAAACGAACAAAACTTTTCAATCACTGCGAGATTCTCCTTCTTAGAGAACAACTTTTCCAGAGCGTGAGCAAAGATCTGGCCACTTTCCTTAAAGAAAGGCAATTTGAAAACGTGGAGGAAATGTGTCAGATGGCTGATCAGTATTGTTTCGCTCACCCAGATAAGGGCGTGGCTGGGAAAATGGAGAATTTTCCATCTTTGAGTCTCATGCGTCATGTACTATCCCATCAGGACAGGGTAGTTACAGGAAAGGAAATCGTGGGTCATTTTGAGTCTCAAGGATATACCTATTCCTAGGAACGGACAGGGATCTTTCCGCGGTTCGAGTGACTTTCGTCAATACCAGTACTCACCGCCGGAAAGACCCGTTACTCCTCAGCAAACGTTCCGAGGTCGTGGACAACGACCACCACGTAGACCTTTTGGGCCAGTTCGTGGACAGAACAGAAGTTCACAAATCAGTCGGCTGCCGATCAGACAATGCGATGTTTCTTTTGTGATGGCAAGTTCCATCTGAAAAAGAATTGCCCTTTCAGACCGGGTGATTCAAAACCCGCATTAGTCTCCACTGATTGTGAAGAAGGCCTTGTTTTGGCACCAGATCAATCTGTTGATGGACTGGTGTTAGAAAACGGAGCCATCAATGGTTTGCAGGCTTCATTTTTGCGAGACACTGGGTGCACTACTGCTGGTGTACGGAAGTCTTTCGTCCTTCAAGACCAGTATCTCAACACTGTCCAAAAGTGTAGGTCGTTTGGAGGCAAGATTGAAACGTTTCCGCTGGCGAAAATTTCAGTCGATACACCGTAATACTCCGGTTTTCTTACCGCCTGTGTTATTGATAACCCAGTCTGCGACTTGATCTTGGGCAATTTGCAGGTGTCGCTACATACATGGTGGTGCTGGAGGATCGTTTGTTCCTTGTCTTGTGAGTACTAGATCAAACATCATAGAGCAGGGAAAGGCTACAAAGCCGCTAAAAGTCTCAAAACTGGATGAACTCCAGATTACCCCAGATGATTTAAAAGAAATGCAGGGAAAAGACGAGACGCTGACGACAATACTTTCTGCTGCTACACAGACTGTCACTGACGTACAAACGGACAAACCAACGTACATACGGGACTCTGACATTCTCTATAGGTGTGTACCTGGACAGGACAACAGACAAGTTGTGGTTCCAAAACCACTTAGAGAAACAGTACTGCACACGGCTCATGATGCATTGTTCGCTGGTCACTGCGGAATCAAAAGAACATTAAAGAGAGTTCTTGATTCTTTTTATTGGCCAGGTGTCACAAAGGAAGTTACGAAATACTGCCGCTCATGTGACATCTGCCAAAGACATCTCAGAAAGGTCGCGTCCCATGTGCACCTTTGCACAAAATGCCTCTCATTTCCGTTCCATTTGGGAAAGGTAGCTATTGATCTTGTTGGACCGCTACCACTGTCTTCTTCGGGATATCGCTATAGCTTGACTTTGGTGGATACAGCAACAAGGTATCCAGAAGCGATTCCACTGAAGAAGATTGATACAGTATCTGTCGCTGAAGCCTTACTTGCAATTTGTTCCAGAGTGGGTCTTCCAGACGAAATTCTCTCGGATTGTGGAACGCAATTCATTTCTGATCTCATGAGAAAAATTTTTACAGACTGTTGTCAATCTCTTCATTTCAACCACGCCATATCACCCCCAATCGAATGGCATGGTTGAACGTTTCAATGGAACGTTGAAGTCCATGTTGAGAAAGGTTGCAAGCAAGACCCCCAGGAATGGGATCGTTTCATACCGGCTTTGCTTTTTGCATACAGGGAAAATGCCGAACGAAACGCTGGGATTCTCTCCATTTGAGCTTCTTTTCGGACACTCACCAAGGGGACCTTTGGATCTATTGATGACACAATGGACGGAAAAGACGGACATACCTGACAGTAAAACTGTTTATCAATACGTTTATGACTGCATAATCTTTTGAAGGATGCATGTGAGCTTGCTCAACAGTCAGCTGATGGGAAAAACTGATGTGTACAAGGTCTTTGCAGACAGAAAAGCAAAGGCACGTTCCTTCAGTGTAGGGGATAAAGTTCTTGTGCTACTCACTGATGAACATAACAAGCTTCTTTGTATGTGGAAGGGTCCTTTTCAGGTGGTCGAAAAACTTTCTGAAGTAAATTATAAGATCAAAATGGCAAACACTGAGAAGGTATTTCATGTGAACATGTTGAAGAAGTATGTTGAACGTACAAATGTTGCCATCAACCAGTCGGTTGAGTGGATATGTCCTGTGTCAGAAACTGATGTCAACATGACAGACATTATCAGTGATGAATTTGTACCAATGTAACGTACAGGGGCAGATCAAAGGTTATGAAAAAAAGCAAATGTAGGAGTGTTAACATCTACCAGTGCAGATGATGTTGTACCCCTTCCCATTCTGTCTATCAAAGGTGAAACCTATGAGGATGTGGTTCTGTCGAATGATTTGTCTACAAGTCAAACAGAACAGCTCAAAGACATTTTGAAAGACTTTCAGGATGTGTTGACGGATACCCCAGGTACAGTAACTGGTATTGAACCCCATAGTATTCAGTTAACTTCTGAAATACCAGTGCGAACCAGACCATACCCCTCCCATTTGCAAAAAAAGAGGTGGTTGAGAGAGAAATCAATGTAATGCTGGATTTAAAGGTGATAGAACCTTCTACATCTCCGTACAGCTCACCAGTGGTATTGGTGGACAAACCTGATGGATCAGTGCGTTTCTGCATCGATTACAGAAAAGTAAATAAAAGATCACTGTGTTCGATGCCGAGCCTATCCCAGACATTGAAGAACTTCTGTGTCAGCTCTCGGAAGGAAAGTATTTTGTGAAAGTAGACTTGACTAAAGGGTACTGGCAGATTCCAATGGCTGAAGTGACAAGGAAAAGACAGCGTTTCAAACACCTTTTGGTCTTTTCCCGTGGACGAAAATGCCATTTGGTTTGCAAAATGCCCCAGCTTCTTTTGCCAGAATGATGCGAGCCCTGAAACTCCATGAATGTGGTGCAGTCAGTTTTTTGATGACATTTTGTTGGCTGCAAAGTCATGGAGTGACCTCCTTTCTAACTTACGAGCTGTTTTTTGCAGACTCAGAAGTTTTGGTTTGACTGCAAGACCATCAAAAATTTTGTGCCGGTTTTCAAACTTTTCGAGTTTTTGGGTCACACTATTTCAGTGGGAAAAATGATGCCAGAGGGAAAGAAGGTGGAAAAGATTTTATCCTTTCATAAACCCACTACAAAGAAACAGATCAGGTCACTCATCGGATTGTTGTCTTACTATAGACGATATGGGACCCCACTTTGCGTCCCTGACGGCCCCTTTGACTGAACTGACGAAAGGGACGAAGAACAAAAGTATTGTGTGGTCTGATGAGTGCCAGAAGGCTTTGGAGTGTGTTCAGAACACCCTCAACTCATTTCCTGTTCTATTGTTACCCTCCTCTCAGAAGACTTTATTTTAAGAACTGATGCCAGTTCTAAAGGAATGGAGCGGTACTGTTGCAGGAAAAAAGTGCTTTGTTACATCCAGTGCAATACGCCAGTAAGAAGTTCTCAAAAACACAGGAGAAATACTCCACTATTGAGGAGAGTGCTTGGCTATTGTATGGGCATGTGAGAAGTTCGCCAGGTTCTTGACTGGAAGAAAGTTTCAGTTACAGACTGACCATAGGCCACTGACGTTCTTGAAATCGTCAAAGACTAAGAACAGCAGGTTATTAAGATGGTCTTTGGCATTGCAGGAATTCCAGTTTACTGTTGAACCAGTGCCTGGAACACAAAATGTCATGGCAGATTTTTTGTCACGTGCGTGAATATTCATGGACAAATGTAACTGTCTTCAAGGGAAAGGGCTATTCCTGTTTTTGTCTTTCTTAATGATTACGGTGTGATCACATTTGACAGTGCATTGTATGGTACTGACGATTTAAATCAAGTGGTATTTATGCATAATTTGCTTATTGAAGTGACTATATGTTTTGCAAGCAAACAACTACTTGATGTTGATGTAATACATATTTATTCTTTGGTAAACAATGGAAAAAATCAAGTACTATTTATGTCTAATTTGCTTGTGAGGATGAATATATATGTATGTGTGATGAGCAAATAACTCTTTAGAAATGTATATACACATGTTTTGATTGTGCAATGAGACAAACCAATTGTTTTCATTTGTCACTGTCAACAATGGAAAGCATGTGACTTTTCAATGGACTATAACATTACATGTGGGAAAAAACTATGTTTAAACTATGTTTATTTTGTTTACATGTCTATTGAGAAACATTTACACTTGGAAATATTCTCATTTTCATGAGGGTTTTGAAACATATGATGTGAGACAAAGATCAAGGGAAAATGTGCTTCACATCTTAATGTATGAACACAATTGGTGCTTTGAATTGTTGATATCCCTAATTGTTTTTATCCCTGTAATTTGTGAAATGTATCTTGTGGAATATGGTGATCAATTATGAATGTTTTTTTTTTAGAAAGATTGGAAGTTTGAAATATGCTATTTATGGTGGATCATGGTGATTGATTCTATACGTTGATTATTAATTTGGTGAATCATGTGCGATGGTTACACATTTTGAGATTCATGGCTGAAGATGTGTTTAAGTGAAGTTGTATATCCTTTAAAAAATTTTCTGGAGAAAAATTTTTTTATCCAGGATGGGGGGTGTCATGTGACGTAGCCTCACATCAAGGCATGTGACGCTCCATCACATGAAGTTAGTGATATGAATCATTTCCCCGTGCCACAATTAAAGGAAGAATATTCATATGGCTTGACTAGTGTAGCGGGCGTCCCAAAATAATTGTGAGTATGACTCATTCAAGAAACGATGTGGTCATTGGGTGGAAAGTGACCACTGAGTGAGAGTTTAACAAGGGCTGGTAGGTAAGGTGCTGGTCATGTGTTTGAACACTGAGTATGCACTCACTAGGAGAAGGGGGAAAGAGTCAGTTTTAACCCAGCAGATGGCCTAGAGACTCGAACCTGTCAGGACGGTGGTCCTCGTTGCTGACCAGTCTTTACCAGGTGAGCGATAGATAGTTGGGGAAAGCTACAGGGGGAAAACTTAAAGAAGAGAGAAAGAATTCATATGTTGAATTGAGAAGCAGGTTACTTACACGAACCTTATTCGTGTTTCAGCCCTTCACCCTTTACCCTTCGCCCTTCACCCTTCATCTTTCACCCCGTGAGGTGGTTGAAGATGGCCATGGTGTGGGGAACACACCGGTAGTTCAGCCCCAGCCAGTACCAACTCCAGGGAGAGGAGTTGAAGCTCGTCATTTCGCAAGAGACAGAAGAAGTCGCGGAAGAGAAGTCGAGACTCGTATCTCCAGGACGGGAGAGTTCGAGGGGGCAGTATATTGTCTCAGAGAGAGAGACAGGGAATTGAGAAAGCAGGGAAGCTTTTTACTTGAGGCAGGCAGGTCCTCAGTGATTACGGGAGTTATGTAGTCTCCTGGTCCGGAATTTTGGGATAACGGAATGTGAAGGCCATAGCTTTATAGAAGCGGAACTAGATTATTTTATCTCTCAGTGTAAAGAGAGATACAAGTGTGAAGACTATTTTATCTCTCAGTGTAAAGAGAGATACAAGTGTGAAGACTATTTTTTTCTCTCAGTGTAAAGAGAGATACATGTGTGAAGATTGATTTGTCCCTCGTGTGAGGAGAGATACATGTGTGCGGATTTATTTGTCTCTCAGTGCGGAGAGAGATACAGGTGTAAAATCTGTTTACAAGTTGTTGTTGTGATTAGTAAAGTGTTTTCCCTGAAGGAGAGGGGGAGAAGAAAAACATTCGGTAGTGCTCCTTTTGGGTGATTGGAAAGATTGCGTGTGCGTATGGAGTAAATGCTGTCATGAATGCGGGTATGCAAGAGTGACAGTGTGACAGTACAACTGAAAGAGAGAGAGAGAGAGAGAGAGAGAGAGAGAGAGAGAGAGAGAGAGAGAGAGCCAGAGAGAGACAGAGAGAGAGAGAGACAGACAGACAGACAGACAGACAGACAGACAGAGAGACGAGAGAGAGAGAGTGAGGAGAGAGAGAGAAAGAGAAAGAAAGATGAGAGAGAGAGGGGTCATCATCAGGGTAACTGAATACATTGCAGATATATACCATTACATGAACAGTAAGCAAATGGAATAATTATTATAATAGCTTAAATAAGTAATCATGGTAGCAGCTTTTGAATGATGCCAAGGAATTCTTTGTTTTAATGCCATCAGGAATTTCGTTCCATTGTTTACCGCCTGAGTATATAAGAGAAGTCATATACAGATCAGTTCTAGGACGGGGAAGTTGTATTCTCTCTTTGTCTCGTAATTTAGTCTTTTGGAGTTTTTCGTAGAGATATGATGGAGCAAGTCCATTAACTATTTTGTAGAAAAATACTGCTTTATTGAATTGACATCTCAATTGAAACGGAAGAATATGTAATGATTTGTAGTCATGAATTAGTAGGGAAGAGGATTTTAGAAGTATAAGTTTGATAGAACGCCTGTAAATGCTTTCTAAGGGTTTAAGACAGTTTTTACTAGCCATATCCCATATTGTAGATGCATAGTCGAAATCTGGTTGTAAATATGCATGGAAAAATAATTTTCTAGTGTGTTGATCGAGAAAGTGTTTTATTCTGTTAAACTGAAATAATTTCTTAGAAAGTTTACGCGTGAGTGCAGAAATGTGTACTGACCAGGAAAGATTGTTGTCAATTGTTAGACCAAGCAGTTTGTGACAGTTAACCTCTTCTATAACACTGTCGTTTATTTTTATTTTGCTTAAGACAGTTTTGAAGTTTTGGCGTTTTTGTCTAGTGGTAATTATCATTAACTTAGATTTCTTAGGATGTAGAGCCATATGATTTAGTTTACTCCATGTTTCCAGTTTTGTAAGGTCGTTTTGTATATCTGCAAGCACCGAATCTGTGTTTTTGTTTTTGTTATGCATTGTACTATCATCTGCAAATAGTTCACAGTCAGATGAGACGTTTAAAGCAGAGAGAGAGAGAGAGAGAGAGAGAGAGAGAGAGAGAGAGAGAGAGAGAGAGAGAGAGAGAGAGAGAAAGAAAGAGAGAGAGAATTGGATGGCGGAGAGTTAGAAGTGTGTGTGTGTGTGTGTGTGTGTGTGTGTGTGTGTGTGTGTGTGTGTGTGTGTGTGTGTGTTGTGTGTGTGTACGTGTGTGTGTGTGTGTGTGTGTGTGTGTGTGTGTGTGTGTGTGTGTGTGTGTGTGTGTGTGTGTGTGTGTGTGTGTGTTTGCGTGCGTGTGTGTGTGTGTGTGTGTGTGTGTGTGTGTGTGTGTGTGTGTGTGTGTGTGTGTGTGTGTGTGTGTGTGTGTGTGTGTGTGCGGAGAGGGGTGGGGGGTGGGTGGAGCTGCATCTGACCCAGCCAAAGCAGACACAATGAAGGAGGAAGGAAGGTAAGTTATGGGCTTCACTGATCCCCCAGACACGAGGGATCCCCCCCCCCCATCCTCCCTGGTCTTTATATTATGAAAGTGTTGCCAGCTCTCCAGAAATGGCTGATCTTTCATTTTCAAGTTGTTCTTATAATAATGGTGATGATGATTGTGATACAAATGGTGATGATGATGATGATGATGATGAGATGATGATGATGATGATGGACATGATGATGACGATAACAACAACATCAACAACAAAATTAACACTACTACTACTACTACTACTACTACTACTACTACTACTACTACTACTGATGATGATTGATGATGATGATGATGATGGTGATGATGATGATGATGATGATGACGACGATGATGATGATGATGACGATGATGATGATGATTCCCTCCACTTTCATACCTACCGTCACCTTCCTCTCTGGCTCGTCACAGCCTCTTCTTCCCCACCACACAAGCAACTTTCTTGCTATTCACTCTTTACCACTGTCCATTCTCTTCTACTAGTCGACCTCTCCCCCACCTTGCCCCCCCTCTCTCTCTTTCTGCCTAATTCCTTCCCCACCCTTGACGCAGCTATGCTACTTACACTCTTTCTTCCCCTCCTTTCTCCAACCCTCCGCCCTTTGAGAGATGGGGAGTGGGGAGTGGGGAGAGGGAGCTATGTAGTTGTTTCCAAATCAGTTGTGTCTGACCATTTTTCCCCTGGGAATTCTTTCGTTTTCCACCCCATCCTCGGTGCTAGGGTGGAGCAGTCTACTATGGGAGGGGGGGGGGGGGGGGAGGGGGAGGGGGAAGGGAGGGGGAGGGGGGAGGGACCGCTATGGACAAATGAACCCCCCCTTCCCCCTTCCTTTTCATGTGCACTCAAGTTCCCACTGTGCATGTTTTAATCTCACCCCCCCAAAAAAAAAACATCAGCAGTTCAAGGATTATTATTATTATTATATTGTTAATTTATTTACTTTATTTGTACATGTCGATGGTTGACTACCAGAACCAAGTATCAAAATTTTCTGATAGTTTACAGGAGAGGATTCTTAAACTTTCAGCGGCTGTAGCATGGAAACAAATTAAGTAAGCGCCTCAAAACGTTTACACAAAGTAAATCAATATCATTTCTGCTGAAAGCATTTTCTTGAACTTGCATTTAGCTCTTGTGCTAAGTGTAAACAATACAATTCAAAACATGCATAAGATGCTTGATTTTAGACAGCTGAAAGTGCCATGATCAATGACAACCAGAAGCCAGTATCTCAAAGATACCAGGTTTTGCCAAAACCGCACTGAAAGCATTTCCAGCAGTTGCGACAGCAAGAACAAAGGGACTGATGATGCTTGGTTTTTACAAGCTTAAAGCGCCATGAGATAGGACAACCAGACACCAGTATCTCAAAGTACCGGGTTTGGGGAAAACTTTGTACAGAAAGCATTTCCTCAGAATGTAATTACAAGAATATCGTATTTTGATTTTCTGGACTTTTAGGTACGTGAAAGGCGTCTCTTTTTAACAAATGGGATGGCCTAAATCGAGTTTTTTGTTCTACTGGGATTTTGTAGTCACAAATGCGCTGGTAAGGCCTTGAGCGCCTACATAACATTGGTTGTGTCTTTTTATGAACGTGTGTGTGAAGGGAATGTGTAGTGAATGTACACATCTGTGTGCATGGATGTGTGGGCATGATGGATGGTGTGACTAGCCCTGTTCCTGATGGATGGTGTGACTAGCCCTGTTCCTGATGGATGGTGTGACTAGCCCTGTTCCTGATGGATGGTGTGACTAGCCCTGTTTCTGATGGATGGTGTGACTAGCCCTGTTCCTGATGGATGGTGTGACTAGCAATAACACCAACGATATTGCTACTATTCTACATCAAAACATTAATAATGTGAATGTCTTTCACACAGTTGAATTTAGATTAATGGTTATCAGTGATTCCGACGTGTACATGCCAAAATATCACATGAAGTAGGTTGATCCAAGTACACCGAAATCAACCAGATTGTATTTATATTGTGCAAATTCAATAGGTTTTAAAAGATTGTCACACTTAGAACAAAATCTATGACACTGAATCCATCTGAATAGAAATAAGTGTTACATATTGAAGCCCTAACTGATCACGTTTACGTCCATACAAAAGCTAACATTGTGGTAATGTGGTCTGTACAAGTCAGATGCACGACCATTCGTCTGTTTAACATGGATGACGAAAGATGTCAACGATTCCAAGCCCAGACATAAGGATGTTTTACATATCATCAACGCAGAATTTCTTTTTCTCAGGATTAGATGGAATTAATGAGATTAGAAATCATGGTGATAGCTGTCCATTTTTCGATAACTACTTTCAGTTCAGTATATAACAGGCGCGCTCCCTTTGTATGGAAAGGAACCATATACTGGTCTCCCCAACCCTCTCCCGGTTGAAGAAGAAGAAGAAGAAGAAGAAGAAGAAGAAGAAGAAGAAGAAGAAGAAGAAGAAGAAGAAGAAGTGCAAGCGTGTATGTGTGCATGCGCGTGCGTGTGTGTATGAGAGAGAGAGAGAGAGAGAGAGAGAGAGAGAGAGAGAGAGAGAGAGAGAGAGAGAGAGAGAGAGAGAGAGAGAGAGAGAGAGAATGAAGGAGGCCTCACTACAAGCAGAGAGGCTAAGCACAGCCGACTGACCCGAAGAGCAGTGAGCTATTAGAGGCATCACACGATGGAAGGCCAAACCCGTCCCTCTCCTTCAACACCGCTGTAATATTCCTGACCTGAGTCAAGTACTCATTCACCACGGGATCGACAGAAAAGATTTTCAAGCCGTAAGAATCCCCTCGTGTGGTTGGAACTCCTGACCTCAACTCCACTGACAAACGCTGTGACCACTTGACCACTGCTCCTTCTGGGTGGGGCCTACATCAAGATGACTACATGGAGCGAATCAACAAACGAGAACAGTGATGGGAAGAGGATTCCCTGGGCAAGGCGGGGTCATGCCATTGGTCCCAAGGTCCGTTGGTCCCAAGGTCCGTTGGTCCCAAGGTCCGTTGGTCCCAAGGTCCATTGGTCCCAAGGTCCATTGGCCCCAAGGTCCATTGGCCCCAAGGTCCGTTGGTCCCAAGGTCAATAAATCTGTGTAATGTACAGTAGTATGTGGCTATCACAGTAGAGAGAGAGAGAGAGAGAGAGAGAGGAGAGAGAGAGAGAGAGAGAGAGAGAGAGAGAGAGAGAGAGAGAGAGAGAGGGGGAGGGTGGAAGAGAGGAGAGAGAAAGAGAGAGACAGACAGACAGTTTCTTTTTACTGAATCCAATGGACCTTGGGGACCAACGGTCCCTGGGACCAACGGACCTTGGCACCAACGAACCTTGGGACCAATGAACCTCGGGACCAATGAACCTTGGGACCAATGAACCTCGGGACTAATGACACGCTCGGACCAATGAACCTTGGGACCAATGAACCTTGGGACCAATGAACCTTGGGACCAATGAACCTTGGCACCAACGAACCTTGGGACCAATGAACCCCGGGACCAATGACACGCTCGGACCAATGAACGTTGGGACCAATGAACCTCGGGACCAATGACACGCTCGGACCAATGAACCTCGGGACCAATGACACGCTCGGACCAATGAACCTTGGGACCAATGAACCTTGGACCAATGAACCTTGGGATCAACGAACCTTGGGACCAATGAACCTTGGGACCAACGAACCTTGGGACCAATGAACCTTGGGACCAATGAACCTTGGGACCAACGAACCTTGGGACCAATGAACCTTGGGACCAATGAACCTCGGGACCAATGAACCTCGGGACCAGTGACACGCTCCCGGCAAGGCTTGTCAGGTGGCACACACTGTGGTAACCAGTCCACGCAGGACGTGTGTCGTGGTCTGGACCTGAGGCGTCAGATGCTGGGGAGCTCAACACAACGAGCAGTGTCAGAGGGTCTTACAGTCCCGTGTCTGGCATTTATTGTATGTCGGCTGGTTTCTCCCCTCCCCCCTTTCCCTCATCTCCTCATCGTCTTTCCTCTCTTGTCTGCAGATTAATTTTGTGGTCTGTTTAGTTAGCTTGAGATGCCATTCTGTGATGATCAGTGGTTTCTGTGTAATGGGTTTGAAGCGGGTGAAATTGGAGTTGATTAAATATGTATGTTGACTAACATGTCTGCATGAATGTTGTTTGTTTTGTTTTTTTCTTTTTCTAGATGTCATTGGAAGGGGGACTAGTGACTCACTAACTAGTCTGATATTGTGATATGAATGAGGAGACAGTCTGATATTGTGATATGAATGAGGAGACAGTCTGATATTGTGATATGAATGAGGAGACAGTCTGATATTGTGATATGAATGAGGAGACAGTCTGATATTGTGATATGAATGAGGAGACAGTCTGATATTGTGATATGAATGAGGAGACAGTCTGATATTGTGATATGAATGAGGAGACAGTCTGATATTGTGATATGAATGAGGAGACAGTCTGATATTGTGATATGAATGAGGAGACAGTCTGATATTGTATATGAATGAGGAGACAGTCTGACATTGTGATATGAATGAGGAGACAGTCTGATATTGTGATATGAATGAGGAGACAGTCTGATATTGTGATATGAATGAGGAGACAGTCTGATATTGTGATATGAATGAGGAGACAGTCTGATATTGTGATATGAATGAGGAGACAGTCTGATATTGTGATATGAATGAGGAGACAGTCTGATATTGTGATATGAATGAGGAGACAGTCTGATATTGTGATATGAATGAGGAGACAGTCTGATATTGTGATATGAATGAGGAGACAGTCTGATATTGTGATATGAATGAGGAGACAGTCTGATATTGTGATATGAATGAGGAGACAGTCTGATATTGTGATATGAATGAGGAGACAGTCTGATATTGTGATATGAATGAGGAGACTGGTCACTGGCGCTGCCTCTCCCCCTTCCCCTGTCCTTTGGCTTGTTTCCCCTGTCCTTTGGTTTGTTCCCCTGTCCTTTGGTTTGGTCCTTTGGTTTGTTCCCCTGGCCTTTGGTTTGTTCCCCTGTCCTTTGGTTTGTTCCCTGTCCTTTGGTTTGTTCCCCTGTCCTTTGGTTTGTTCCCATGTCCTTTGGTTTGGTCCTTTGGTTTGTTCCCCTGTCCTTTGGTTTGTTCCCCTGTCCTTTGGTTTGTTCCCCTGTCCTTTGGTTTGGTCCTTTGGTTTGTTCCCCTATCCTTTGGTTTGTTCCCCTGTCCTTTGGTTTGTTCCCCTGTCCTTTGGTTTTGTCCTTTGGTTTGTTCCCCTTTCCTTTGGTTTGTTCCCCTGTCCTTTGGGTTGTTCCCCTGTCCTTTGGTTTGTTCCCCTGTACTTCGGTTTGGTCCTTTGGTTTGTTCCCCTGTCCTTTGGTTTGTTCCCCTGTCCTTTGGGTTGTTCCCCTGTCCTTTGGTTTGTTCCCCTGTACTTCGGTTTGGTCCTTTGGTTTGTTCCCCTGTCTTTTGGTTTGTTCCCCTGTCCTTTGGTTTGTTCCCCTGTCCTTTGGTTTGGTCCTTTGGTTTGTTCCCCTGTCCTTTGGTTTGGTCCTTTGGTTTGTTCCCCTGTCCTTTGGTTTGTTCCCATGTCCTTTGGTTTGTTCCCATGTCCTTTGGTTTGTTCCCCTGTCCTTTGGTTTGGTCCCCTGTCCTTTGGTTTGTTCCCCTGGCCTTTGGTTTGTTCCCCTGGCCTTTGGTTTGTTCCCCTGTCCTTTGGTTTGTTCCCCTGTCCTTTGGTTTGTTCCCCTGTCCTTTGGTTTGTTCCCATGTCCTTTGGTTTGTTCCCCTGGCCTTTGGTTTGTTCCCCTGTCCTTTGGTTTGTTCCCCTGTCCTTTGGTTTGTTCCCCTGTCCTTTGGTTTGTTCCCCTGTACTTCGGTTTGGTCCTTTGGTTTGTTCCCCTGTCCTTTGGGTTGTTCCCCTGTCCTTTGGTTTGTTCCCCTGTACTTCGGTTTGGTCCTTTGGTTTGTTCCCCTGTCCTTTGGTTTGGTCCCCTGGCCTTTGGTTTGTTCCCCTGTCCTTTGGGTTGTTCCCCTGTCCTTTGGTTTGTTCCCCTGTACTTCGGTTTGGTCCTTTGGTTTGTTCCCCTGTCTTTTGGTTTGTTCCCCTGTCCTTTGGTTTGTTCCCCTGTCCTTTGGTTTGTTCCCCTGTACTTCGGTTTGGTCCTTTGGTTTGTTCCCCTGGCCTTTGGTTTGTTCCCCTGTCCTTTGGTTTGTTCCCCTGTCCTTTGGTTTGTTCCCCTGTCCTTTGGTTCTTCCCCTGTCCTTTGTGTTGACAGCTATCCAGTGAAGTGGCATTGTGAACCACATCCAGGTGTTGGCTGCGCTGTTAGTTATTGGATGCTTCATAACTGAGAACAGTCAAACACAGTGGCGGTGGTGGTAGTGGTGGTGGTGGTAGTGGTGGTGGTGGTTGGGGGTGGGGGTAAACTTGCGTAATGATTGAGAAATATCAGACACAGTGGGGGTAAACTTGGGTAATGACTGAGAAATATCAGACACAGTGGGGGTAAACTTGGGTAATGACTGAGAAATATCAGACACAGTGGGGTAAACTTGGGTAATGACTGAGAAATATCAGACACAGTGGGGGTAAACTTGGGTAATGATTGAGAACAGTCAGACACAGTGTGGGGGTAAAGTTGGGTAATGATTGAGAAATATCAGACACAGTGGGGGTAAACTTGGGTAATGACTGAGAAATATCAGACACAGTGGGGGTAAACTTGGGTAATGATTGAGAACAGTCAGACACAGTGTGGGGGTAAAGTTGGGTAATGATTGAGAAATATCAGACACAGTGGGGGTAAACTTGGGTAATGACTGAGAAATATCAGAAACAGTGTGGAGGTAAACTTGGGTAATGATTGAGAACGGTCAGACACAGAGAGTCAGTTACATACAAGGTGGGGTAATCGGGGAATAACTAATGGCAATCGATATTGTTAGGAACTTTGTTTTAGATTGTCATGTTTTTATCTGTTCATTCCTTGTTTGTATCGTACTTGACATGTTACGAGGCTGTTTGTTGGCGTCAGTTACTGGGCTGTTTGTTGGCGTCATGTTACTCGGGCTGTTTGTTGGCGTCGTACTGGTGTGTGCGTCAGGTTACTGGGGCTGTTTGTTGGCGTCAGGTTACTGGGGCTGTTTGTTGGCGTCAGGTTACTGGGGCTGTTTGTTGGCGTCATGTTACTGGGGCTGTTTGTTGGCGTCATGTTACTGGGGGGGTCTACGGTGTTTGTTGGCGTCATGTTACTGGGGCTGTTTGTTGGCGTCATGTTACTCGGGCTGTTTGTTGGCGTCAGGTTACTGGGGCTGTTTGTCTGGCGTCATGTTACTCGGGCGTGTTTGTTGGCGTCAGGTTACTGGGGCTGTTTGGCTGGCGCTCATGTTCCTGGGGCTGTTTGTTGGCGTCAGGTTACTGGGGCTGTTTGCTGGCGTCATGTTACTGGGGCTGTTTGTTGGCGTCAGGTTACTGGGCTGTTTGTTGGCGTCAGGTTACTGGGGCTGTTTGTTGGCGTCATGTTACTCGGGCTGTTTGTTGGCGTCAGGTTACTGGGGCTGTTTGTTGGCGTCATGTTACTGGGGCTGTTTGTTGGCGTCAGGTTACTGGGGCTGTTTGCTGGCGTCATGTTACTCGGGCTGTTTGTTGGCGTCAGGTTACTGGGGCTGTTTGTTGGCGTCATGTTACTCGGGCTGTTTTTTGGCGTCAGGTTACTGGGGCTGTTTGTTGGCGTCAGGTTACTTGGGCTGTTTGTTGGCGTCAGGTTACTGGGGCTGTTTGTTGGCGTCAGGTTACTGGGGCTGTTTGTTGGCGTCATGTTACTGGGGCTGTTTGTTGGCGTCAGGTTACTGGGGCTGTTTGTTGGCGTCAGGTTACTGGGGCTGTTTGTTGGCGTCAGGTTACTGGGGCTGTTTGTTGGCGTCAGGTTTGCCGAGGGACCCACAGCAAGGAGTCAGAGAAGAGATTGAACACAGTGTGGCAAACAGGGGCTGTAAGGAGGTGGGGGGGGGGGGGGGGGGGGTAGAGGTGAGAAGAAGAGCGGGTTAAGATAGCGGTAGTATGGGGGAAGATAGGAAGATGAGAGAGAGAGAGAGAGAGAGAGAGAGAGAGAGAGAGAGAGAGAGAGAGAGAGAGACTTCTTCTTCAGACTTCAGACTTCAGATGGTTTATTGTTCAGACGTTGTGTCTATACAATCGAGTGAGTTATTATGAATATCATTGTGGAGATTTTCTGTTACGTCGTTACACACATAATACTAAGATCTCTCTCTCTCTCTCTCTCTCTCTCTCTCTCTCTCTCTCTCTCTCTCTCTCTCTCTCTCTCTCTCTCTCTCTCTCTCTCTCAAGTAAACAGGAATGGAACACGTGAGTGCGCAAGCACTCACACAAAAATAAACGCACGCGAGCAAGCACACACGTACACAATCAAAACATTTATGCAAGTGAACGGGAGATGACGCATGAAAGAATAGTAGGCCAGCAGCCCGTAAGCAATACGTGACAACAAATCAAACAATGAATTTATCCACAGTCGCACGTCAAAAGACGGTGATCCAACATGTTACTACGGAGTTTGAAGGCACAAAAAAATAAACTTAGCCAGATTCACTGTTGATGTTGGAACAGTGGTGTTGAGAATGGTTAATTTCTGTGTTCTGTAGAACAACAAATTGAAACCTGACAGATATTTCTTACGTAGGTCGTCATAAATCGGGCAGTAGAACAAAAAATGGGTTTCATCTTCTTGAGAGGCTAGACAAAAAGGACATTATAACACGTCGATATATTCTGGTTTGTATCTATATCTGTTACACTTCAGATCTGTTATTCCCAAGCGAAATTTAGTGAACATGTTTCTAACGTAATGTGAATTAATAACATCGAAATATGTTCACGCTCCAATAAGCTTTTAAAACTACAGTAAAGTTCGTAACGGTTGCTGTCAGAGAGTTTTGACGACCAGTTTTGTTTAGCACAATCAATCAATCGTTGTTTAAATTCCTTCAGGAAACTTTCTCTGTTTCTGACACCCTGTGAACACCATACATGTCCAAAACCATTTACACACAACATTCTTCTGACTTTAGTGGCCCACGTTTCCTTCCCTCTATCGTCCATTTCTTTAAGCATTTGGTAAGCCATGTTAGAAAATCTGTTTTCAGGTAATGCACAAAGTCTAAGCCAATAAGAAATACACGTACTGAAGCTTGAACAAAGAAAGGAAAACGACCAAGTTCACCATACACCATTAGATTTGGTGTACGGAGAGCTACATTCAGCAACCGTTTACAATGCAAATAAATGTACTTTTTCTATCTCTTCTATTTCATCAGTACCCCAAATTTCTGACGCATACAACAGTATTGGTACAATCTGGGCATCAAAGAGCTGAAAGAATATTTTTGGGTCAGTACAATTGATTCTCCACATGGTTCTAAATATGTCTACAACACATTTCTTTGCTTTTGTAATCATGTCTTCGACAGACAATTTGCGGCTCAGGCGAGTAGTAAAGTTGAGGCCGAGGTATTTGTAAAGTTTACTACTTCAACGTCTTGGGTTCCTAATTCCATTTTTCTGTTTTGATAAGTAGCCCAATTTCTGAACACACATTATTTTTGTTTTACTGAGGTTCACTTTCAGTCGAGTTCTGCCGATATTACAAATAAGTTGTTTAGCTGAGTTTGAAGACCACACGGTGGACGAAAACAAGCAATTTCATCAGCAACATTAGCAAAATTACTCAGTAGTGTCAGGTCTAAGTGGAAGCCATGTTTACCGTTATTGATTATATAAGCAGCTAATTCGTTAATAATAAAAAATATAAAGTTGGAGAAACCAAACAGCCCTACTTAAGTCCTTGAAGGCATTCAAAATAGTCGGTATAAACCAATCATCTCTTACGCAAATTTCACAGAGTTGTACATTGCTTGGAGCGCTGAAAGCATTTTACCACCGATTCCGATCTTTAGTAAAATATTCACAGTACGTGTCTCTTGACCGTGTCGAACGCTTTCTGAAAGTCGACAAAAGCTACATAAATCTTCTGTTCAGAGCGAGATATTTCTGAACTAAGGCATTTAATGTGAAATATGATCAAGTGTTGAATAATCTTTGCGGAAACCAGCCTGTGTTTCAGATATAATACTGTATGTATTCGACCATTCTGACAACCTCTTATTTAATATATAAGAATACAGTTTGCTGAGGCAAGACAAAAGAGCAATACCACGATAGTTATCGGGATTATTAATGTCTCCTTTTTTATGGAGTGGAAATATGATTCTTTAGACCATTCACTGGGATACGTTCCCTTGGAAAACAATGCATTAAAATACTTTGTCAAAAAAGGGACAATCGCATCCTGTGAGATTTTAAAACTTCATTTATTAACCATCAGGTCCGGCTGCTTTCCCGATTTTGAATGTTTTATAGCTTCTTTTACCTCTAATCTGATATATCAATATTTAGGCAATCAACAAGTTGTCAGCTTCGTTACCCTCTGGCTAAAAAATATCATGAACGTGTTGTTCAGCATTGTCATTTAAGAGATTAGAAAAGTGACGAAACCAGTCTTCTTTTGGTATGTTATTTTTTTAGTCTGGTTTTACGTTTCCATTTCTTTATTTCTTTCCAGAATGCCTGCGAATTATGTCGATTGTTGACAAGTCTATCTACAGCTTCCTTTTTGAATTCTTTTCCCTTAATTCTAAGAGTAGTTTTATACTTTTTCCTTTCCTGTACGTACGATGATCTGTTTTCTAGTTTCTTGTTTCTATTAAAGATTCTTAACGCTTTTCCTGCTAGATAGGAAGATGAAAGAGAGAGAGAGAGAGAGAGAGAGAGAGAGAGAGGGAGAGAGGAGAGGAGAG
>CM031595.1:394198-402624 GCA_018398815.1 Conus ventricosus
CATCATCATCATCATCATCATCATCACACCACGTATTACTATCAACTATGATCTGCACCACTACGTATCATTATCAGTCATCACCTCACCGACCACTTCTTATTGTCAGTCTCCGGCAGGGGACATTGAGTGTCCTGAAGAACATAACCACAGTCTCCTGAATCGGTGCTGCAGGAGATTCTGTTGTCATTCCCCTCATCGCCTTTTATTTCGGCTCATCTCACATGTTAGTCTGTGATGGATAACACGCAACAGTGTTCCTTTACTTCGTTTTTCAAACTTTCGTCTTCTCTCTTCTTTCATTCATCTGTCCATTATCTGATGAAACGGAACGCAAACGCTGGATAATGCGAAGATTCCACCTCATTTCTCTCATTCTGTTTGTGGCACATGTGTGATGTCTGCACATGGTATAAAAGCTGCCCATGGCCCATTCCCAGCCAGCAAATGTTGTGAACACAGTGACATAGTTGTGAACACAGTGACAGAGTTGTGGATACAGTGACAGAGTTGTGGACACAGTAACAGAGTTATGGACACAGTGACAGAGTTGTGAACACAGTGACATAGTTGTGTACACAGTGACATAGCTGTGGACACAGTGACATTGCTGTGAACACAGTGACATAGTTGTGAACAAAGTGACATAGTTGTGAACACAGTGACAGAGTTGTGGCCACAGTGACATAGTTGGGAACAAAGTGACATAGTTGTGAACACAGTGACAGAGTTGTGGCCACAGTGATATAGTTGGGAACACAGTGACATAGTTATGGACACAGGGACATAGTTGTGGACATAGTGACTAAGTTGTGGACACATTGACAGAGTTGTGGACAGTGACAGAGTTGTGAACACAGTGACATAGTTGTGAACACAGTGACAGAGTTGTGAACACAGTGAAAGAGTTGTGAACACAGTGACATAGTTGGGAACATAATGACAGAGTTGTGGACACAGTGACAGAGTTGAAACATAATGACAGAATTGTGGACACAGTGACATAGTTGGGAACATAATGACAGAGTTGTGGACACAGTGACAGAGTTGTGAACACAGTGACAGAGGTGTGGACACAGTGACATAGTTGGGAACATAATGACAGAGTTGTGAACACAGTGAGAGAGTTGTGGACACAGTGAGAGAGTTGTGAACATAGTGAGAGAGTTGGGGACACAGTGACAGAGTTGTGGACACAGTGACAGAGTTGTGAACACAGTGACAGAGTTGTGGACACAGTGACAGAGTTGTGAACACAGTGACAGAGTTGGGGACACAGTGACAGAGTTGTGAACACAGTGACAGAGTTGGGGACACAGTGACAGAGTTGTGGACACAGTGACATAGTTGGGGACACAGTGACAGAGTTGTGGACACAGTGACAGAGTTGTGGACACAGTGACAGAGTTGGAGACACGGTGACAGAGTTTTGACAACACATCAGGAAATGAAATGAGTGGCAGAGCAGATGTGAATTCAGATTAAAACACAGCTTTCCCCTCACCACAACATCACACGCCAACAGTCATCGCCATTCTGTCCTTAAACAACGTTGGTCAAGGAGAAGACTAAGCCACCCATCTGTAATTTCAACGCCAATGATGACTAAATGTTCCAAACCATATGTCACTCACTACTGCCTGATGGTGAAGTAATTCAAGTCTTGATGTACGGGCAGTTGCTATAGACATACATTTTAACATGCAGTGACTGGCATTGCTATGACGAAAACTGACTGAAAGGAGTTACATTTCCTTATATGCCAATTGTCCTTTCATAAATATCAACGTGTAAGTCGCCCATTTTCATAAAACAAGTCGTGCATTCTCATAAAACAAGCCGCCCATTCTCATAAAACAAGTCACCCATTCTCATAAAACAAGTGGCCCATTCTCATAAAACAAGTCGGGCATTCTTCACAATGTCTGGCAATGGATGACGTGGTAAAACACCAGTCCCGGGCTGACTAACATGATAATACCTGCAGCTCTTGAAACAGGACATGTGACAGAGCCAGCTGTCTTTGAAAATGCCTGGTACTGAGTCACGCTGTAATATTTCCAGGTTTTGAACAAGGTCATAGGACAGAATCAGCTATCTGAAAATGTCTGGTACTGAGTCACGCTGTAATATTTCCAGGTTTTGAACAAGGTCATAGGACAGAATCAGCTGTCTTAAAATGTCTGGCACGGAATAACACGGTAATACCCCCAGCCCTTGAAATAAGACACATGTCAGAATCACCTGTCTTTAAGAAAGTCTGGAACTGATTGCCATGTAATACTTCCAGCTCTTGAATTAGGCCAAACGACAAGACCACCTGTCTTAAACAAAGTCTGGAACTGAGTGCCATGTAATACTTCCAGCTCTTGAATTAGGCCAAACGACAAGACCACCTGTCTTAAACAAAGTCTGGAACTGAGTGCCATGCCATACTTCCAGCTCTTGAATTAGGCCAAACGACAAGACCACCTGTCTTAAACAAAGTCTGGAACTGAGTGCCATGTAATACTTCCAGCTCTTGAATTAGGCCAAACGACAAGACCACCTGTCTTAAACAAAGTCTGGAACTGAGTGCCATGCCATACTTCCAGCTCTTGAATTAGGCCAAACGACAAGACCACCTGTCTTAAACAAAGTCTGGAACTGAGTGCCATGTAATACTTCCAGCTCTTGAATTAGGCCAAACGACAAGACCACCTGTCTTAAACAAAGTCTGGAACTGAGTGCCATGCCATACTTCCAGCTCTTGAATTAGGCCAAACGACAAGACCATCTGTCTTAAAAACAAAGTCTGGTACTGACTGACACGGTGAAATCACCTGTTCATGAAGTAGCTCTTGTAATAAAACCAGTCGTCCTTAAAAGTGCCTGAAATCGACGGACAAAATGGAATTGCCTGTCTATGAATTGTCAAATATCATAAAAGTAAAACACAGTGTGGCACTCAGATGGTAAAGCCAGCTGTCCTGAAAATGCCAGCTGTGGGGTGGTAGACTAGTGTGGCACTCAGATGGTAAAGCCAGCTGTCCTGAAAATGCCCAGCTGTGGGGTGGTAGACTAGTGTGGCACTCAGATGGTAAAGCCAGCTGTCCTGAAAATGCCCAGCTGTGGGGTGGTAGACTAGTGTGGCACTCAGATGGTAAAGCCAGCTGTCCTGAAAATGCCCAGCTGTGGGGTGGTAGACTAGTGTGGCACTCAGATGGTAAAGCCAGCTGTCCTGAACATGCCCAGCTGTGGTGTGGTAGACTAGTGTGGCACTCAGATGGTAAAGCCAGCTGTCCTGAACATGCCCAGCTGTGGGGTGGTAGACTAGGACGTTGTTGACATTTCAGTGCGTGGTTTACTTCATGCGCTTTTTCATCAAATGGACTTTGCTTGTTTGTGTCAGAGCTGTCCTGACAACAGAGAGACGGAAAAGAAGAAGGTGAAATCACTACTGTCAGAGAGGAGGAAATGGTGGTGTAGAAGGTGAAATCAATACAGTCAGAGAGGAGGAAATGGTGGTGTAGAAGGTGAAATCAATACAGTCAGAGAGGAGGAAATGGTGGTGTGGTTCTGACAACAGAGAGACGGAAAGGAAGAAGGTGAAATCAATACAGTCAGAGAGGAGGAAATGGTGGTGTAGAAGGTGAAATCAATACAGTCAGAGAGGAGGAAATGGTGGTGTGGTCCTGACAACAGAGAGACGGAAAGGAAGAAGGTGAAATCAATACAGTCAGAGAGGAGGAAATGGTGGTGTAGAAGGTGAAATCAATACAGTCAGAGAGGAGGAAATGGTGGTGTAGAAGGTGAAATCAATACAGTCAGAGAGGAGGAAGTGGTGGTGTAGAAGGTGAAATCAATACAGTCAGGGAGGAGGAAATGGTGGTATGGTCCTGACAACAGAGAGACGGAAAGGAAGAAGGTGAAATCAATACAGTCAGAGAGGAGGAAATGGTGGTGTAGAAGGTGAAATCAATACAGTCAGAGAGGAGGAAATGGTGGTGTAGAAGGTGAAATCAATACAGTCAGAGAGGAGGAAATGGTGGTGTAGAAGGTGAAATCAATACAGTCAGAGAGGAGGAAATGGTGGTGTAGAAGGTGAAATCAATACAGTCAGAGAGGAGGAAGTCGTGGTGTAGAAGGTGAAATCAATACAGTCAGGGAGGAGGAAATGGTGGTGTGGTCCTGACAACAGAGCGACGGAAGGGAAGAAGGTGAAATCAATACAGTCAGAGAGGAGGAAATGGTGGTGTAGAAGGTGAAATCAATACAGTCAGAGAGGAGGAAATGGTGGTGTAGAAGGTGAAATCAATACAGTCAGAGAGGAGGAAGTGGTGGTGTAGAAGGTGAAATCAATACAGTCAGGGAGGAGGAAATGGTGGTGTGGTCCTGACAACAGAGAGACGGAAAGGAAGAAGGTGAAATCAATACAGACAGAGAGGAGGAAATGGTGGTGTAGAAGGTGAAATCAATACAGTCAGAGAGGAGGAAATGGTGGTGTAGAAGGTGAAATCAATACAGTCAGAGAGGAGGAAATGGTGGTGTAGAAGGTGAAATCAATACAGTCAGAGAGGAGGAAATGGTGGTGTAGAAGGTGAAATCAATACAGTCAGAGAGGAGGAAGTGGTGGTGTAGAAGGTGAACTCAATACAGTCAGAGAGGAGGAAATGGTGGTGTAGAAGGTGAAATCAATACAGTCAGAGAGGAGGAAATGGTGGTGTAGAAGGTGAAATCAATACAGTCAGAGAGGAGGAAATGGTGGTGTGGTCCTGACAACAGAGAGACGGAAAGGAAGAAGGTGAAATCAATACAGTCAGAGAGGAGGAAGTGGTGGTGTAGAAGGTGAAATCAATACAGTCAGAGAGGAGGAAATGGTGGTGTAGAAGGTGAAATCAATACAGTCAGAGAGGAGGAAGTGGTGGTGTAGAAGGTGAAATCAATACAGCCAGAGAGGAGGAAATGGTGGTGTAGAAGGTGAAATCAATACAGTCAGAGAGGAGGAAATGGTGGTGTAGAAGGTGAAATCAATACAGTCAGAGAGGAGGAAATGGTGGTGTGGTCCTGACAACAGAGAGACGGAAAGGAAGAAGGTGAAATCAATACAGTCAGAGAGGAGGAAATGGTGGTGTAGAAGGTGAAATCAATACAGTCAGAGAGGAGGAAATGGTGGTGTAGAAGGTGAAATCAATACAGTCAGAGAGGAGGAAATGGTAGTGTGGCTGATAACGAGTGGTGACAGGGACGATGAAGACAGAAGAAAGAGAGAGGAAGACAAGGAGGGGTGGGGGTAGGGGAGGAAGACAGAAGCGCCCCCTGAAGGGAAAACAGCTCTCCCGACAATCTGGAAGCCTGGAGCCGGGAAGATGATGTTGTGCGGTGGAGCGGGAGAGATCAGTTTGCAGGGTCGTTCCCCTGGGCAAACCAAGCGTGAAATCGACCCTCTACATTGTTAGTTCTCTGGTTTTTGTCCCTCACCACGAGTGGAGATGTCTGGAACACAGACAGACAGACAGACAGACACACACAAACATACATATACACAAACACACACGCATGTTCACACGCACAAACACATACACACATGCACATACACACACATATACACACATATGCGTACATAGACACAGACACATGTACACACATGCACACCACTGACAGACAGACAGACAGACAGACAGACAGACAGACAGACACATATGCACATACACAGACACACACACACACACACACACACACACCACACACACACACACACACACACACACACACACACACACACACACACACACTCTCTCTCTCTCTCTCTCTCTCTCTTCTCTCTTTCTCACACACACACATAATGTGCCCATACAAATGACAACTGCTCCCTGCCTCCTTCCAGCCCCCCCCCCTCCATCTTTCTTTCTCTCTCTCTCTTCCCGTCTGTCTTACCATTAATGACATATCCGTGTTGTTAATTCTGATAGCAAAAGTGTTTTTTTTTGTTTTTACTTACAATCTGATGTATTTTTTGTTGATTTTTGGAAAGCTTTTAACTCCACAAAAAAAGAAAAAGAAAAAAGTACATTGGCCTTTTCTTGTAAAAAAAAGTGGTAAAAGAAAACAGTGGTAAAAGGACAGTGGTAAAAGGACAGTGGTAAAAGGACAGTGGTAAAAGGACAGTGGTAAAAGGATTGTTTTCGATGTGTTCTATGCCATAGCTAACAGTGGTAAAAGGATTGTTTTCGATGTGTTCTATGCCATAGCTAACAGTTTTAAAAGGATTGTTTTCGATGTGTTCTATGCCATAGCTAACAGTGGTAAAAGGATTGTTTTCGAAGTGTTCTATGCCATAGCTAACAGTTGTAAAAGGATTGTTTTCGATGTGTTCTATGCCATAGCGTGGTTCCAGACTTACAGTTTATTCTGTGCAAAATTCATAAACTGTTGTAACTGTGCTTATCGGTCAAAACAGGGCGATGTTATTTGTCCAGTGCTGTTGTTTTCTTTTTACTTTTGGTTTCATTTCTTGTTATTTATGAATACACTACTATGGACGTGATCAGAAATAAGTGGCATGTTGTAACATTTACATAAGATAATTCCAATTGTTTATTTACTTTTGTATAATAGAGAAGCACTCATGGCTGAAGCAACATGTGGGTTACAAATGCAGTAAAAGTAAATCTAACTTTGAATTTGACGATCATTGCTATCATTGTATTTACGAGTGACAAACATCTATTGGGTAGACTTATGATTGTTTTTTTATGCCTGTTGTAAGTGATCTTCATGTCTTTGACTTTGTCATACCAGAGTTGTGCCAGTAGATCCATTATACTGTCATGTACACTGCGAGACTAAAATGTAACTCCCTTTGCTTTAATACTGTCTTTTTTGTTTTGAAGTAAGCTAAATTGTTTTGACTGAATTATGCAGCTCGACACTGCAATATGATGTATACATTTTTTCGCTTTAAAAAGGTAGATGAGTTCAAATAAAAACGCGAAGTGATTTCATACACAGAACGAAACAGATACCCCATTTACATACATCAAGTTTTGGTTAAATAAGAAACTTACTGCTAAATCAAATTTATCGATACAATAATGTACAGCTGATGATAAAACTGTGTACACACTGTGAAACACAACTGATTTTAAGTAACAATTACAAATTGTAGGTCTCAGCATAAAATGTGTTTTCATTAATATATTACCTACTCCCAGCCTCAGATTCCTAATTTCATTTTCCAAAGGTTGACAGCTACGCACAAAATACTGGATGTAGACATGTGTACTACAACCATTGCAATATTATCATACTTAAAATCTCCAAGCTTAATGCACATAAAAACTGTACAGGATTCAAACCATGGACAGGCGTCGTCGTTTTTATTTTTTTTTTTATTGAGTACGTTGACCACTATGCCACGACAGCACGTGTTGCACATAATCCCATCACCTCCACCATCACTGCTGGCCCCCGTTCTCGGCCAAAGACATGGCCATGAGGTCAGCCTGTGATAAAATAACTCCCAAACCAGCCGTTACAATCCGGAAACAGCGTCACAAACCATTGACAAATGGCGGCATGTCAACTGCATGTTGCAGTGGGGCAAACACTGCTGGTCCTGCTTCCCTCCCACATCAGTGTGTGTGTGTGTGTGTGTGTGTGTGTGTGTGTGTGTGTGTGTGTGTGTGTGTGTGTGTGTGTGTGTGTGTGTGTGTGTGTGTGTGTGTGCGTGCGTGCGTGCGTGCGTGCGTGTGCGTGCGTGCGTGCGTGCGTGCGTGCGTGCGTGTGTGCGTACGTGCGTGCGTGCGTGTGTGCGTGCGTGTGTGTGTGTGTGTGTGTGTGTGTGTGCGTGCGTGCGTGCGTGCGTGCGTGCGTGCGTGCGTGCGTGCGTGCGTGCATGCGCGCGCGCGCGCGAGCGCGCGTGCGTGCGTGCGTGCGTGCGTGCGTGCGTGCGTGCGTGCGTGCGTGTGTGTGTGTGTGTGTGTGTGTGTGTGTGTGTGTGTGTGTGTGTGTGTGTGTGTGTGTGTGTGTGTGTGTGTGTGTGTGTGTGTGTGAAACAATTCAGTTCCTGCTTCCCTCCCACATCAGCCACATCAGTGTGTGTGTGTGTGTGTGTGTGTGTGTGTGTGTGTGTGTGTCTGTGTGTGTGTGTGTGTGTGTGTGTGTGTGTGTGTGTGTGTGTGTGTGTGTGTGTGTGTGTGTGTGTGTGTGTGAAACAATTCAGTTCCTGCTTCCCTTCCACATCAGCTGGGAAGGTCAGCCATGACGTCATGTGCCCTGTCCACTGATCCACTGATCGCCAGGACAGCCGGGAAGGTCAGCAAACACCACTGCTGCTTGACCCACAGATAAACTGCAGGGAGGGGGGGGGGGGGGGGGGGGGTGGGGGGTGGGGGGGGGTGTCTGCAAATCAAGTTACGTCAGACCTAACTTGGTCAGTCTGTTGA
>CM031595.1:402724-405224 GCA_018398815.1 Conus ventricosus
CCGTTTTAGAAGTACAAAGCACAGCAAGAACACCCAGTACAGAGAGACATTGCACGGAATGGAAAGGCAGGAAAGAGCAAAGAATAATAGAACCCCAGTACAGAGAGACATTACACCAGAATAGAAAGGCAGGAAAGAACAAAGAAATAATAGAACCCCAGTACAGAGAGACATTACACCAGAATAGAAAGGCAGGAAAGAACAAAGAATTAGAACACCCAGTACAGAGAGACATTACACCAGAATAGAAAGGCAGGAAAGAACAAAGAAATAGAACACCAGTACAGAGAGACATTGCACCAGAACAGAAAGGCAGGAAAGAACAAAGAATTAGAACCCCCAGTACAGAGAGACATTACACCAGAATAGAAAGGCAGGAAAGAACAAAGAAATAGAACACCAGTACAGAGAGACATTGCACCAGAACAGAAAGGCAGGAAAGAACAAAGAATTAGAACACCCAGTACAGAGAGACATTACACCAGAATAGAAAGGCAGGAAAGAACAAAGAAATAGAACACCAGTACAGAGAGACATTGCACCAGAACAGAAAGGCAGGAAAGAACAAAGAATTAGAACACCCAGTACAGAGAGACATTACACCAGAATAGAAAGGCAGGAAAGAACAAAGAAATAGAACACCAGTACAGAGAGACATTGCACCAGAACAGAAAGGCAGGAAAGAACAAAGAATTAGAACACCCAGTACAGAGAGACATTACACCAGAATAGAAAGGCAGGAAAGAACAAAGAAATGGAACACCCAGTACAGAGAGACGTTGCGCCAGAACAGAAAGGCAGGAAAGAACAAAGAAATGGAACACCAGTAAAGAGAGACGTTGCGCCAGAACAGAAAGGCAGGAAAGAGCAAAGAAATAGAACACCAGTAAAGAGAGACATTGCACCAGAACAGAAAGGCAGGAAAGAGCAAAGAAATGGAACACCAGTAAAGAGAGACATTGCACCAGAACAGAAAGGCAGGAAAGAGCAAAGAAATGGAACACCCAGTACAGAGAGACATTGCACCAGAACAGAAAGGCAGGAAAGAGCAAAGAAATAGAACACCAGTACAGAGAGACATTGCGCCAGAACAGAAAGGCAGGAAAGAGCAAAGAAATAGAACACCAGTAAAGAGAGACGTTGCGCCAGAACAGAAAGGCAGGAAAGAGCAAAGAAATAGAACCCCCAGTAGAGAGAGACATTGCGCCAGAACAGAAAGGCAGGAAAGAACAAAGAAATAAAACACCAGTACAAAGAGACATTGCACCAGAACAGAAAGGCAGGAAAGAACAAAGAATTAGAACACCCAGTACAGAGAGACATTGCACCAGAATAGAAAGGCAGGAAAGAGCAAAGAAATAGAACCCCCAGTAAAGAGAGACATTGCACCAGAACAGAAAGGCAGGAAAGAACAAAGAATTAGAACACCAGTACAAAGAGACGTTGCGCCAGAACAGAAAGGCTGGAAAGAACAAAGAAATAGAACACCAGTAAAGAGAGACATTGAACCAGAACAGAAAGGCAGGAAAGAACAAAGAAACAGAACACCAGTAAAGAGAGACATTGCACCAGAACAGAAAGGCAGGAAAGAGCTGAGCAAAGAAATAGAACCCCCAGTACAGAGAGACATTGCACCAGAACAGAAAGGCAGGAAAGAACAAAGAAATAGAACACCAGTAAAGAGAGACATTGCACCAGAATAGAAAGGCAGGAAAGGGGAGCAAAGAGACATTGAACCAGAATAGAAAGGCAGGAAAGGGAAGCAAAGAAATAGAACACCCAGTACAAAGAGACATTGCACCAGAACAGAAAGGCAGGAAAGAGCAAAGAAATAGAACACCAGTAAAGAGAGACATTGCACCAGAACAGAAAGGCAGGAAAGAGCAAAGAAATAGAACACCAGTAAAGAGAGACATTGCACCAGAACAGAAAGGCAGGAAAGAGCTGAGCAAAGAAATAGAACCCCCAGTACAGAGAGACATTGCACCAGAACAGAAAGGCAGGAAAGAACAAAGAAATAGAACACCAGTAAAGAGAGACATTGCACCAGAATAGAAAGGCAGGAAAGGGGAGCAAAGAGACATTGAACCAGAATAGAAAGGCAGGAAAGGGAAGCAAAGAAATAGAACACCCAGTACAAAGAGACATTGCACCAGAACAGAAAGGCAGGAAAGAGCAAAGAAATAGAACACCAGTAAAGAGAGACATTGCACCAGAACAGAAAGGCAGGAAAGAGCAAAGAAATAGAACACCAGTAAAGAGAGACATTGCACCAGAACAGAAAGGCAGGAAAGAGCTGAGCAAAGAAATAGAACCCCCAGTACAGAGAGACATTGCACCAGAACAGAAAGGCAGGAAAGAACAAAGAAATAGAACACCAGTAAAGAGAGACATTGCACCAGAATAGAAAGGCAGGAAAGGGGAGCAAAGAGACATTGAACCAGAATAGAAAGGCAGGAAAGGGAAGCAAAGAAATAGAACACCCAGTACAAAGAGACAT
>CM031595.1:415224-425224 GCA_018398815.1 Conus ventricosus
CAGCACGTATTATGCATAATCCCATCACCTCCACCACCGCCGTTGACCTCTGTTCTTGGCTGAAGACCTGGCCATGAGGTCAGCCTGGGATAAAACAACTCCCAAACCAGTCGTTACAATCCGGAAACAGCGTCACAAACCATTGACAAATGCCGGCATGTCAACTGCATGTTGCAGTGGGGCAAACACTGCTGTTCCTGCTTCCCTCCCACATCAGTGTGTGTGTGTGTGTGTGTGTGTGTGTGTGTGTGTGTGTGCGTGCGTGCGTGCGTGCGTGCGTGCGTGCGTGCGTGCGTGCGTGCGTGTGCGTGCGTGCGTGCGTGCGTGTGCGTGCGTGCGTGTGTGTGTGTGTGTGTGCGTGCGTGTGTGCGTGCGTGCATGCCTGCGTGTGTGTGTGTGTGTGTGTGTGTGTGTGTGTGTGTGTGTGTGTGTGTGTGTGTGTGTGTGTGTGTGTGTGTGTGTGTGTGTGTGTGTGTGTGTGTGTGTGTGTGTGTGTGTGTGTGCGTGGTGGGGGGGGGGGCAAACAATTCAGTTCTAGCTTCCCTTCCACATCAGTCAGAGCCAGGGGGAGATTGCAGGGCGGCTGTCAGACCTCGTCACAGTGATAGCGGTCAGCCATGACGTCATGTGCCCTGTCCACTGATCCACTGATCGCCAGGACAGCTGGGAAGGTCAGCCAACACCACTGCTGCTTGACCCACAGATAACCTGCAGGGAGGGGGAGATGGGGGTGTCAGCAAATCAAGTTACGTCAGACCTAACTTGGTCAGTCTGTTGACCGTTTTAGAAGTACAAAGCACAGCAAGAACACCCAGTACAGAGAGACATTGCACGGAATGGAAAGGCAGGAAAGAGCAAAGAAATAATAGAACCCCCAGTACAGAGAGACATTACACCAGAATAGAAAGGCAGGAAAGAACAAAGAAATAATAGAACCCCCAGTACAGAGAGACATTGCACGGAATGGAAAGGCAGGAAAGAACAAAGAAATAATAGAACACCCAGTACAGAGAGACATTGCACGGAATGGAAAGGCAGGAAAGAACAAAGAAATAATAGAACACCCAGTACAGAGAGACATTGCACGGAATGGAAAGGCAGGAAAGAACAAAGAAATAATAGAACACCCAGTACAGAGAGACATTGCACGGAATGGAAAGGCAGGAAAGAACAAAGAAATGGATCACCAGTAAAGAGAGACATTGCACCAGAATGGAAAGGCAGGAAAGAGCAAAGAAATAGAACACCAGTAAAGAGAGACATTGCACCAGAACAGAAAGGCAGGAAAGAACAAAGAAATAGAACACCAGTAAAGAGAGACATTGCACCAGAACAGAAAGGCAGGAAAGAGCAAAGAAATAGAACACCAGTAAAGAGAGACATTGCACCAGAACAGAAAGGCAGGAAAGAACAAAGAAATAGAACACCAGTAAAGAGAGACATTGCACCAGAACAGAAAGGCAGGAAAGAGCAAAGAAATAGAACACCAGTAAAGAGAGACATTGCACCAGAATAGAAAGGCAGGAAAGAGCAAAGAAATAGAACACCAGTAAAGAGAGACATTGCACCAGAACAGAAAGGCAGGAAAGAACAAAGAAATAGAACACCAGTAAAGAGAGACATTGCACCAGAATAGAAAGGCAGGAAAGAGCAAAGAAATAGAACACCAGTAAAGAGAGACATTGCACCAGAATAGAAAGGCATGAAAGAGCAAAGAAATAGAACACCAGTAAAGAGAGACATTACACCAGAATAGAAAGGCAGGAAAGAGCAAAGAAATAGAACACCAGTAAAGAGAGACATTGCACCAGAATAGAAAGGCAGGAAAGAGCAAAGAAATAGAACACCAGTAAAGAGAGACATTGCACCAGAATGGAAAGGCTGGAAAGAGCAAAGAAATAGAACACCAGTAAAGAGAGACATTGCACCAGAACAGAAAGGCTGGAAAGAGGAGCAAAGAAATAGAACACCAGTAAAGAGAGACATTGCACCAGAACTGAAAGGCAGGAAAGAGCAAAGAAATAGAACACCAGTAAAGAGAGACATTGCACCAGAACAGAAAGGCTGGAAAGAGGAGCAAAGAAATAGAACACCAGTAAAGAGAGACATTGCACCAGAACAGAAAGGCTGGAAAGAGGAGCAAAGAAATAGAACACCAGTAAAGAGAGACATTGCACCAGAACAGAAAGGCAGGAAAGATCAAAGAAATAGAAGCAAAAGACAGGAAGGAGCGGGGAAGAGCAGGAACCATAGCCAAGTTCCGGAAAAATGAGAAAAAATAAGAAAAAGTTGAAAAGAATAGGAAAACCAAGGAAAGTAGTAAAGGGGGCATAAAAATGCTGGACAGAGGTGGAAAAGGCAAGAAAGGTTAAGAGATGGTTAAAGGTTTCTGAAACGGGAGAGATAATGTTGTTTAAAGATTAGCTGACTGCAAAGGGTCGTATCATGGCAGGTCACTACGTTGAAATCAACTCTCAAATCGTATTGGTAACAAAAAGAAAAAAATCCAAATTCTCTCTCTCAGAGAGAGAGAGAGAGAGAGAGAGAGAGAGAGAGAGAGAGAGAGAGAGAGAGAGAGAGAGAGAGAGAGAGAGAGAGAGAGAGGTGTATGTGCATGTGAGCGTGAGCGTGCATGTGTGCTTGCATGCGTGTGTGCATGTGTGCTGACAGACAGACAATTTGTTCATGTATTCCTCTGCCCATCTGTCTATTTGTCGAGCTGCCATATCTGTTCATGCACACACACACACACACACACACACACACACACACACACACACACACACACACACACACACACACACACACACACACACACACACACACACACACACACACACACACACACACACACACACACACACACACACACCACACACACCACGCGCACGCGCATGAAAAGAAAAAGAAAAGAGAAAATAAGAAAACGAAAGGAAGGTGAAGCACCAAAAAATTGCTTCAAAGGCTGCATGCAATTGAGTCACCCCCCCCCCCCCTCACCCTCCCCTCCCTTGATTTCCTTCTCATGTTGACAGAGGGGTCTATGCTGCCTTCCTCCATGGCCGACCCTCAAGCTGTGAGCGCTGTGTTGACGTTCATAGCCATTGATTTCCCATTGTCCTGCCCCTCTTCCCTGCCCGCTGCCCCCTCCTCCCCCGACAGATGAGCACAGCGCAGTGCACAGGGTAACCTGGCTTCAACTAAATTACCTCTGTGTGTGTGTGTGTGTGTGTGTGTGTGTGTGTGTGTGTGTGTGTGTGTGTGTGTGTGTGGTCTGTGTGTGTGTCTGTGTGTGTGTCTGTGTGTGTGTGTGTGTCTGTGTTGTCATAGTTGGAAGTCTGGACTAGACATCCAGTAGCACGTGAATAGGATTGTCACGCGCCAAGCGTGACCTTTCTTTTCCACCCCTTGCGAGGAGATTTTTGTCCCTATTATTTTTACCCTATATGCCCATTTTTTAGAAGGGACCAAATCTTGGGGCAAACACTGCTCGACTGATTTTTGGGCAGTCGCTTGCCATTCACCCCAGCCCTCGCTGTGCACTGTCTTTGCACGTGCGTCCCATTCATTTGCGTTCACTCAGTTTTCTCGCTCGCCTACGTCACTATTGGAAGGTGGACAAAAGTTGGGCTTGGGGTGAGTTTCTGACACTCTGATTTGGGGGGTGATCGAGTCATCTCGTTTTTTTCTATTCATTGATCATTTTGTTGGAGAGGGCCTCGTCCCTGTATTCTAGATATCAACTGGAGTGGGCAGTCAGCCCACTGGAGCAGGACTCGTCATCTTGCTGGAGCTTATTCATCACCATCCTTTTGTTTTTTACCCCCCACATCATCATTTCATCTGGAAAGCGAAGGAAGAAGAAGGAAGACCCTGAGAAGAAGACATAAAAAAAAAAACAACACTTAAAGAAGACGGAGGAGGAACCTGTAAAGGAAGACTGGAGAGGGCTAGAGGACAGGAGGGTCAGACTGGGGGTGACATCTTCCTGGAGGGTCGGTCTGCATGGCTGTTTTCTCTCCCCAGACGTGGTAACCTGGCGCTTCGTCCTCTTTGGCACGAGTGGTTGTGGTGAGTGTTGAGTCTTAAATTAATATTTGGTGGTACGTTGGTCACGTTGAAGATGTTTTTCTTTTGGTCAGATTTCGGCATTCATTTTTTCGATTCGACTCTGGGGGTTCGTTTTCCAAGCGGTCACAGCCTCTTTAGTGGAATCCTACTTATTGCGAGTTGTAATTCATACATATCAGGAACTGTTTCCTTTCGTTCCCCTTTTTCCTCTCTCCCCATTTTCGGTGTCGACTAGCGTACCACATTTTGCGCTGAAATCGTTATTTTATTTTTATTCATGTATTTTCAAAATTCACAAGGATTCTTTATTTTTGTTTCAACATTCCAGCGTAAATTTTTATTTATGGCATTACCTTTTGGCGCCTAATGGTCGAGGCTGGGGAAGGTTGGTTGGTGAGGGAGTTGTTTTGCGGGCGTCTCTTGTGTTCCCCCTCTTCCCCCTTTTTCCCTTATGGTGACCAGGCGCCCTTGTCTTGTCTGTTTTGTTGGGTTGTATGGAGAGTGAATGGTGATGTCATTTTCGTGCTTTATTTTCATATCATCCCTCTTTCAAAGATGTTTGATGGATTGTGTTTCAGAGACAGTCTTATAGACTACTTGGTCGGCTGGCCTATAATCAAAATAATTGATTGATTGATTGATTGAGATAGTTTAGGGCCAGTGGTTTTTCTTTTGGTTCAACTCCGTATTTACACGTCTGTATGTTTAAATGTAACCATCAGTTTTTCTTTTAAATACTGCCATTCATAAGGTGATTCCGATTAATCTTTTTCCAGTTCAAAGTGTCCACTATAAGTAGAGAGGTTTTGTATGTGTGGCTTATTGTGCCTGGATGACCAATGAATATATATAGAGTTAGGTGTAGGGGGCTCCTTGTGTCATGGTTACCTCCTTTCCCCACATTTGCCTTCACTCGCACCCCCCCCCCCCCTTTTCTTGTTTCCCGCCGACCAGCCCGTATAGGTGTTCTCACTCTGAGTTCACTGTATGATGTGCAGCACTTTTCCCTTTTCCTTCTCCTTCCGCCTTTTTCCCGGGTCTTCAACTGCCACCTCACCTCCTGTTCGTCCACGCCCTGACCTGGCTCCTGTTGGCCGAGACAACACAGCCTGCTGCCCTGGGACCCGGGAGGTCCCGACTGTGACGTTGGCACTTCTTCGCCTGTCCCGACATCATGAGGCGACTGCAGTGAGGGGCGTGCGTGAGTCGAGGGTTTGTGGGTGAGAGGTGTTAGACTCAAGGTAGCCCCAAGAAGACGGAACGAGACAAGAGCAGACAGGCGTATCAAGAAATGAACTGGCTGGAATATTATTTTTTTTTGTTGAGGTTTTGTTGTTGTTGTTTTTTTTTTCTTCGACGGGCCATTAGTGTTGTTTCTAAATAGATTTTAAGAATGTTTTTTTTTTCCTTATGTGTTTGTCATTGTACACATTTCCCTTTTCCCTGCGGGCTTCAGTAGTGTGGGGTAGGTTGGGGGTTTAGGTCCTCCTGGGTGTTGTATTGGGTTAGGGTGGAGATTAGTATCATCACTGTTCTATCTAGTTAGTTAGGGCCCCGCCTCTTCATCTCTCATCAATATCTATTTAATGTGAATAAATGTTGTGGTGTGTCTATCTCTTGCCTGGTGTTTGATTTGTGCGCTTGAGGTCAGGTACTTGCGGGTTCTCTCCCTCTTCCCATGCTACGTCATTGTTCACCCTTAACCGGGTGAACCGTGACAAGGATGATAGTGAGAGTCACCTGACAGAGGGCCAATAACACAATGATGATAGTGAGGATCACCTGACAGAGGCCAATAACACATGATGATAGTGAGGGTCACCTGACAGAGGGCCAATAACACATGATGATAGTGAGGGTCAAATGTCGGAACCAGTATCACGTGCATCTGATGATAGTGAGGGTCAAATGTCAGGGACCCAGTATCACGTGCATCTGATGAAGTGAGGGTCAAATGTCGGAACCAGTATCACGTGCATCTGATGATAGTGAGGGTCAAATGTCAGGGACCCAGTATCACGTGCATCTGATGATAGTTAGGGTCAAATGTCAGGGAACCAGTATCACGTGCATCTGATGATAGTTAGGGTCAAGTCTCGAGCCAAGTGTCGTTTCCTGTCTGGCCAGCACCAGTCTTCTTACGGTGATTACTTCTTCACCTTTACATGCACTGAGTGTGTCCCCCTCCCCCCCTTCTCCTTTTTATGTGTTTGGCCTCTACCAGCCCTCTCTCTGATCATGTCAATACCCTCCCATCCCCTCGGTTTCTTTGTGGTCATTCCTTACCCCCCCCCCCCCCATCTACCTCTCTTTCTTTCTGAATTACAACGGGCCCCTCATCTCCCCCCTCCCTCCCTTTCTCTCACCATGTCACCATGGGTCCCACCCTCCACCCTCTAGCTCTCTCCTTTCCTCTCCCCCTTATATCTTATGAATGTCTCAGATTTGAACTGCACTGTACCCGAAAATGTATTGATAATTCTCAATTCAGATTCAATTTAACAAATATGTGATGTTCGAAGTTGACTCAATTTTACGCAAATTGCAGTGATCATCCTGTGCCATTAATGTGTTTTTTCAAAGTTTTTCGTTGGTGATTATCTATATCTGCTTCATTGTCTTTCTCTTCCTTTATCTCTGCCTTTCTTCCGCCAGTCGGTCGGTCAGTCGGTCGGTCAGTCGTCGGTCTCTCTCTCTCTCTCTCTCTCTCTCTCTCTCTCTCTCTCTCTCTCTCTCTCTCTCTCTCTCTCTCTCTCTCTCTCTCTCTCTCTCCTCTCTCTCTCTCCCTCTCCTCTCCTCTCTCTCTCCTCTCTCTCTCTCTCTCTCTCTCTCTCTCTCTCTCTCTCTCTCTCTCTCTCTCTCCCCACCTCTTGCCTTGATCATTTTTTTTTCGTTGTTGTGGTTGTTGGTGGTGGTGGTGGTGTTCATTGGTTTCTTTTTCTTCTTTCTTCTTTTTTCTCAAAGGTTCCCATGCAAGGGATTGTTTCATTTTTTCAGGTATTTGTTTGATTTGCTTTTTACTATATATCGATTTTTTTTCTTGCCCAGAGGGCTGGATGTAAAAAAGTATTCATGCTTAATCCACTACCCTCTTAAAATAAAATTCGTTCGTTCGTTCGTTCGTTCCCCCCTTCCACACTTTTCTTTCACTATTTGTCCCGTACCTCTGGCTTTGTCTCTGTCCATCTGTTTCTGTCTGTCTCCGTCTCTCTGTCTGTCTGTCTGTCTGTCTGTCTCCCCCCATTCCTCTCTGTCTCATCTCTCCCTCTCTCTTTGTCTCTAGCTCTCTCCTTCTCTGTCTGTCTGTCTGTCTGTCTGTCTGTCTGTCTGTCTGTCTGTCTGCCTCTCTCACCATGTCTCACTCTATACATCTCTTTCTCTCTCTCACTCTCTCTGTCTCTCTCTCTAACCCTCTTTCTCTAGCTTTCTGTTTCTCTACCTGTCTGTCTGTCTGTCCCCCCTCCCTCTGTCTTCCCTCCCCACTCTCTCCCATCCCTCTGCACCCCTCTCTCTCCAGACCAGCCTTCCCTTTTCATCCCCCACCCTAGCCCGCCCAATGGTTGTTTCAGGCATTGCCTATCGGATGACACGATGAATGGTTGTTTCAGGCATTGCCTATCAGATGACACGATGCCAGGGGTTGTTTCAGGCATTGCCTATCAGATGACACGATGCCAGTGGTTGTTTCAGGCATTGCCTATGAGATGACACGATGCCAGTGGTTGTTTGGCACTGCCTATCAAATGACACGATGAATGGTTGTTTCAGGCATTGCCTATCAGATGACACGATGAATGGTTGTTTCAGGCACTGCCTATCAGATGACACGATGAATGGTTGTTTCAGGCATTGCCTATCAGATGACACGATGAATGGTTGTTTCAGGCACTGCCTATCAGATGACACGATGAATGGTTGTTTCAGGCATTGCCTATCAGATGACACGATGAATGGTTGTTTCAGGCATTGCCTATCAGATGACACGATGCCAATGGTTGTTTCAGGCATTGCCTATCAGATGACATGATGAATGGAGGTCAGTGAGCAGCTGACACGCACAGGAATCCTCTGGTTAGTTCATAGTGACCAATCCACTTCTACACGTTGATGACCAGTTCATAATGACCAACCCACTTCTACAGGTTGATGACCAGTTCATAATGATCAACCTACTTCTACATGTTGATGACCAGTTCATAATGACCAACCCACTTCAACAGGTTGATGACCAGTTCATAATGACCAACCCACTTCTACATGTTGATGACCAGTTCATAATGACCAACGCACTTCTACAGGTTGATGACCAGCTCATGGAGACCAATCCACTTCTAGAGGCCTTTTCCATTTTTGAAGAAAGGACATCTTGACTAATGCAGAGTTTCTCTGAGGTGAAGGAAGAGAATTTGTTCTAAGTTTTGCAGCTTACCTCTGAATGCGAATCACGAGTAAAACCACAAACCGAAGAACTCCAACGGCTCATCAATGCAGAGAAAATGCGGATACTATTTCGTGCCAGTCACAAAAAGGCGTCATGTTAACGAAAATCAAACCACAACTGCGTCACGACCGAATGTTTTCCCCACCGAAACCTAATAAGTCAAAGAGAAATCACCTCATGCCCCAAATATTGGTGGCTCTTACGGAAATTTCAAAATATTGCATGATATCGATGGATAAGATGCTGTGTTCAGAAATGACGGAGATGTGAAAATGAAGACACTGCAGACACGGACACACACACACACACACACACACACACACACACACACACACACACACACACACACACACACACACACACACACACACACACACACACACACACACACACACACACACACTTATAATATAATATATATATATATATATATATATATATATATATATATATATATATATAAATATATATATATATAATATATATATATATATACAGAGAGAGAGAGAGAGAGAGAGAGACAGACAGACAGACAGACAGACAGACAGACAGACACACCCACGCACGCACGCATGCGCGCGCGCGCGCGCGCGCGCGCGCGCGCATACATACATACAAACAGGCGCACTGCACTCACATAGAAAAGTATGAGTTCATCAAAAAAGCTAAAAATGTTGCAGAGTTCACGATCACCCACACACTTTGTTTTTATTCCTGTTTAAAATCAAAGGTCACACAATCGTACGTTTGGACTTTTGAGCACTCGCTCTCTACTTTTCAAAGCGGCCCAGCAGTCCACAACAACATTTTCAGTTGGTTGTTCTGTATCATAATCGATTGTAGTCGTTGTTGTTGAATATGAACAACACCATTGCCAAATCTAATGTGACTTAAATACGTCTAGATTTTGTGGTTACTATCGTCGATTTATATTGATTGTAGCTGCTTCTTCTCATAGAATGGTAGACGAAAGGATGATCAGCAACACCCCTGCAACCCCTGCCTGTTCTAAAACCGGCCTGAAATGGGGGCAATATTCCTCGCCATTTGACTACAAAAGTTCTACCCTTGTTTTTATTATCCTTTCAACCGATTCTCTGAACGTGGAGCCAGGGAAACGAGATGCAATATCCAAGGACTGATTTCACTTTTCGTTGCTAACGGACATGAACCTTTTGAGCTCTTTCTTGTCGGCTGGCATTATTCCATCACCCCAACAGACAGGGAAAAATCACTTTAAAAATCATTCTGAATTTTTTTCTTTGGGGATTTTGGAGAAATGAAGCTTTGACAGGGGTCTTCTACAGTCAGCCCCCCAAAGAGTCAGTCACTTTTCTACAGTTTGCCCCCAAAGAGTCAATCACTTTTCTACTGTTAGTCCCCCAAAGAGTCAGTCACTATTTTCAGATTTCAGTCGCTGGTTATCCAGACAAATGTCTTCTACAGTTAGCCCCCAAAGAGTCAATCACTATTTTCAGACTCCAGTCA
>CM031595.1:431118-452742 GCA_018398815.1 Conus ventricosus
GGAAAACTAGGTACTGAGAAATGCACTTACAATTTAATGTGCACTCAACTAATTGCTGTCAGGTTGTACAGGACGAAGTACTGCAAGACTAAAAAGCACAATTCCTGTATGTTGCACGCACAGAATCACCAACTCATATGTATCTGAACACACATATATATGCTGATAATCAGATTAAATTGTCTATAGGTCCAAGTCTGTTTGGCACAAATGCGTTGCACTTATGGAGCGCTCTCCAATCAGTCACATCCACCGAACGCAGGTAAAAGAAAGTTTTTTTTTTGTGTTTGTTTTTGTTTTTTTAGAAACACAAATGTAGTCTGACATTCAGTGAAGGCACATATGATTCATGAGCCACACAGTTCAGTCATTTCTGAAACATGGAGCGAAATGTCTTTAGTAACACGAGTGGTCTTGATAGTAAATGAGTAGAACACAAAATGTTTCAGCACAGCCTACGGTGATCACTGTCAACAATAGATGCCGATGTGAAAAGATAGTTATTATTCCTAAGAACATAATGACACGCACAAGTGGTATCCGAGGATTAATTCTCAGTCTGGCAAGGAAGGATAAAAGTTACACACACACACACACACACACACACACACACACGCACGCGTGCGCGCATGCATACACACACACACACACACACACACACACACACACACACACACACACACACACACACACACACACACTTAAATAGAGAGAGAGAGAGAGAGAGAGAGAGAGAGAGAGAGAGAGAGAGAGAGACGGTGAGATGGAGAGAGAGAGAGATGCAGAGAGAGAGAGAGAGAGAGTGAGAGAGAGTGACAGAGAGAGAGAGAGAGAGAGAGAGAGAGAGAGAGAGAGAGAGAGAGAGAGAGAGAGAGAGAGAGACAAGACAAGACAAGACAAGACAAAATTCTTTATTTTCGAGGATAATAGATAAGCACTAACGTGCTTTTTTACATCCAGTCCTCGCCCTGAGTAGAGACTACAACATGCAGTGAAATCAATTAATGTAGGAAATCAAAGAAGCAAGCAAAGCGGTCATGTAATCATAGAGGAACATCAAATGAAAATAGAAGATAAATGAAAACAAAACAAAAAATAAGAATAACAATAAACAAAACAACAACTAAAAAATGATAATAACAAAAAAATAAAATGAATAAAAAAAAGAGAATAATAATAATGAAGAGGAAGGTGAGAGCGGGTGTAGGGAGTGAGGTGGGCTGGGGAAACATAGAAAGAGAGAGAAAGAGAGAGAGAGAAAGAGAGAAAGAGAGAGACTGACATGTTTTATTGACATCGGCTAATACCGTAATATCAACGAAGTACAATGTCTTTTTATGCATAGAAAAAAAAAAAGCATAAATTAGATGTTTACACAATTAAACAAAATTTGTAAATTATTCCCACTTACATTATTCTTTTCTGTTTCTTGTCTTTGTCAGTGAGAGAGAGAGAGAGAGAGAGAGAGAGAGAGAGAGAGAGAGAGAGAGAGAGAGAGAGAGAGAGAGAGAGAGAGAGAGGGGGGGGGGGTTCCGGGTGGTTCAGGGGGAATGAGAGAGCAAAGACCACAGTCATGCCGTGGGACAACCTAATCTTTAGGAAACAACATGGCAATGCCATTCTCATCATTCTCCTCCTGTCAGGAAACCCCACTCTTCAACAAACACTACCTCTGTCCCACAACAACTACGTGACTCTTGTCCGCCAACAGCAAACATGACCCCTGTACATCGACAACCAACATGACCCCTGGCCATCGACAACCAACATGACCCCTGTCCATCGACAACCAACATGACCCCTGGCCATCGACAACCAACATGACCCCTGGCCATCGACAACCAACACGACCCCTGGCCATCGACAACCAACATGACCTCTGTCCATCGACAACCAACATGACCCCTGTTCATCGACAACAAACATGACCCCTGTCCATCGACAACCAACATGACCCCTGTCCATCGACAACCAACATGACCCCTGGCCATCGACAACCAACATGACCCCTGGCCATCGACAACCAACACGACCCCTGGCCATCGACAACCAACATGACCTCTGTCCATCGACAACCAACATGACCCCTGTTCATCGACAACAAACATGACCCCTGTCCATCGACAACCAACATGACCCCTGTCCATCGACAACCAACATGACCCCTGTCCATCGACAACCCACATGACCCCTATCCACTGACAACAACACGACCCCTGTCCACTGACAACAAGCATGACTCCTGTCCACTGACAACCAACATGACCCCTGTCCACTGACAACCAACAGGACCCCTGTCCATCGACAACCAACATGACCCCTGTCCACTGACAACAAACATGACCCCTGTCCACTGACAACCAACATGACCCCTGTCCACTGACAACAAACATGATCCCCGTCCATCGACAACCAACATGACCCCTGTCCACTGACAACAAGCATGATCCCTGTCCACTGACAACCAACATGACCCCTGTCCACTAACAACAAGCATGATCCCTGTCCATCGACAACCAACATGACCCCTGTCCACTGACAACAAACATGATCCCTGTCCATCGACAACCAACATGGCCCCTGTCCACTGACAACAAGCATGATCCCTGTCCACTGACAACCAACATGACACCTGTCCACTAACAACAAGCATGATCCCTGTACACTGACAACACGACCCCTGTCCACTGACAACCAACATGACCCCTGTCCATGACAACAAGCATGATCCCTGTCCACTGACAACAACATGACCCTGTCCACTAACAACAAGCATGATCCCTGTCCATCGACAACCAACATGACCCCTGTCCACTGACAAAAACATGATCCCTGTCCATCGACAACCAACATGGCCCCTGTCCACTGACAACAAGCATGATCCCTGTCCACTGACAACCAACATGACCCCTGTCCACTAACAACAAGCATGATCCCTGTACACTGACAACACGACCCCTGTCCACTGACAACAACATGACCCCTGTCCATGGACAACCAACATGACCCCTGTCCACTGACAACCAACATGACCCCTGTCCACTGACAACCAACATGACCCCTGTCCACTGACAACAAACATGACCCCTGTCCACTGACAACAAGCATGACTCCTGTCCACTGACAACAAGCATGACCCCTGTCCACTGACAACCAACATGACCCCTGTCCATGGACAACCAACATGGCCCCTGTCCACTGACAACAAGCATGATCCCTGTCCACTGACAACCAACATGGCCCCTGTCCACTGACAACCAACATGACCCCTGTCCACTGACAACCAACATGGCCCCTGTCCACTGACAACAAGCATGATCTTTGTCCACTGACAACCAACATGACCCCTGTCCACTGACAACCAACATGACCCCTGTCCACTGACAACCAACATGGCCCCTGTCCACTGACAACAAGCATGATCTTTGTCCACTGACAACCAACATGACCCCTGTCCACTGACAACCAACATGACCCCTGTCCACTGACAACCAACATGGCCCCTGTCCACTGACAACAAGCATGATCTTTGTCCACTGACAACCAACATGACCCCTGTCCACTGACAACCAACATGACCCCTGTCCACTGACAACAAGCATGACCCCTGTCCACTGACATCCAACATGACCCCTGTCCATGGACAACCAACATGACCCCTGTCCACCTGACAACCAACATGACCCCTGTCCACTGACAACCAACATGACCCCTGTCCACTGACAACAAGCATGATCTTTGTCAACTGACAACCAACATGACCCCTGTCCATTGACAACCAACATGACCCCTGTCCACTGACAACCATCATGACCCCTGTCCATGGACAACCAACATGACCCCTGTCCACTGACAACCAACATGACCCCTGTCCACTGACAACCAACATGACCCCTGTCCACTGACAACCAACATGACCCCTGTCCACTGACAACAAGCATGATCCCTGTCCACTGACAACCAACATGACCCCTGTCCACTGACAACCAACATGACCCCTGTCCACTGACAACAAGCATGACCCCTGGCCATCGACATCCAACATGACCCCTGTCCACTGACAACCAACATGACCCCTGGCCACTGACAACCAACATGACCACTGTCCACTGACAACCAACATGACCCCTGTCCACTGACAACCAACATGACCCCTGTCCACTGACAACCAACATGACCCCTGTCCACTGACAACCAACATGACCCTGGCCACTGACAACCAACATGACCCCTGTCCATTTTCAGGGCAAACAAAGTCATGTAGAAACACGCCAACAAAAATGGTGACACTGCACAATGGTGATTCACTTTCCCTTTGGGAAACCTGACGTTGACACACAGCTATGTTGTGAGAGGACCAAGTCTTGCTGCCCGCCTCAATGGCCATCCTTTACGTCAGACCGCATTACTCCGTTACACTGGCCTCAATGGCCATCCTCTACGTCAGACCGCGTTACTCCGTTACACTTGCCTCAATGGCCATCCTCTACGTCAGACCGCATTACTTCGTTACACTGGCCTCAATGGCCATCCTCTACGTCAGACCGCATTACTCCGTTACACTGGCCTCAATGGCCATCCTCTACGTCAGACCGCGTTACTCCGTTACACTGGCCTCAATGGCCATCCTCTACGTCAGACCGCGTTACTCCGTTACACTGGGCTCTCTTCTCTTGCTCCCTGTTTAGCAATGCTGCCAAGCTGTTACACCACATCTGCCAAGCTGTTACACCACATCTGGCAAGCTGTTACACCACATCTGCCAAGCTGTTACACCACATCTGCTAAGCTGTTACACCACAAGCGTAGTCCATGTACGTTACACACATCTGCCAAGCTGCTACACCACATCTGCCAAGCTGTTACATCTGCCAAGCTTTTACACCACATCTGCCAAGCTGTTAGACCACAAGCGTAGTCCATGTACGTTCTACCCCATCTGTCAAGCTGTTACACCACATCTGCCAAGCTGTTAAACCACATCTGCCAAGCTGTTACACCACAAACGTAGTCCATGTACGTTACACCACATCTGCCAAGCTGTTACACCACAAGCGTAGGATTGACAGCTAGTGGATCAATGAAGCGATGACGAGACTTAAGTTGAGGACTTCATGGCTACGATTTAGCACTGGCGATTATAAGGCTTTTCTGGTTGCCATCAGGTCTTTATGACGGAACTTACGTTGAGGGCTTCATGGCTACGATTTAGCACTGGCGATTTTAAGGCTTTTCTGGTTGCCTTCAAGTCGCAGATCCATTAGTTCACGTGTTCTGCCACACCATTGGTCCGAGTCCTTCATGGACGGCTTGTTGGTCCGAGTCCTACATGGACGGCTTGTTGGTCCGAGTCCTTCATGGACGGCTTGTTGGTCCGAGTCCTTCATGGACGGCTGCTCTGCCACACCATTGGTCTGAGTCCTTCATGGACTGCTGTTGTGCCACACCATTTGTCCGAGTCCTTCATGGACGGCTTGTTTTTCAAGTTGTTTCCACTCATCACAGCTAATCCCCGACCTTCATGCAATGCAGTACAATACGTCACAGTACAACACGATGTCATAAAAGGCAATGCAATGCTATTCAGTGTACAGTACATTATATATGACACACACTTGCACAACACACGACAGTACAGCACAGTGCAATACAGTACAACACTACAACATAATACAATAGTGTGTACGGTACGGTTTAACACAATACAATGCAGTACAACACTATAACACAATACAGTAGATCGAGTGTAGTACTGTACAGTACGGTATAACACAATACAATACAGTACACCACTATAACTTTACACAATAGTGTGTAGTACTGTACAGTTCGGTATAACACAATACAATACAGTACACCACTATAACATTACACAATAGTGTGTAGTACTGTACAGTACGGTATAACACAATACAATACAGTACACCACTATAACATAACACAATAGTGTGTAGTACTGTACGGTATGGTATAACACAATACAATACAGTACACCACTATAACATAACACAATAGTGTGTAGTACTGTACGGTATGGTTTAACACAATACAATACAGTACAACACTATAACATAACACAATCGTGTGTAGTACTGTACGGTATGGTATAACACAATACAATACAGTACAACACTATAACATAACACAATAGTGTGTAGTACTGTACGGTATGGTATAACATAATACAATACAGTACAACACTATTAACACAATACAATACTGTACAACACTACAACATAATACAACAGTGTGTAGTACTGTACGGCATGGTATACACAATTCAATACTATACGTTACAATAAAGTTCCACAACAGGGAGAGACACGTGGACACTGACACACAGTCTAGGACTCGACGACACACAGTGTAGGACTCGACGACACACAGTGTAGGACTCGACGACACACAGTGTAGGACTCGATGACACACAGTGTAGGACTCGATGACGCACAGTCTAGGACTCGACGACACACAGTGTAGGACTCGATGACACACAGTGTAGGACTCGATGACACACAGTCTAGGACTCGATGACACACAGTCTAGGACTCGACGACACACAGTGTAGGACTCGATGACACACAGTGTAGGACTCGATGACACACAGTCTAGGACTCGATGACACACAGTGTAGGACTCGATGACACACAGTCTAGGACTCGATGACACACAGTCTAGGACTCGACGACACACAGTCTAGGACTCGACGACACACAGTGTAGGACTCGATGACACACAGTGTAGGACTCGATGACACACAGTCTAGGACTCGATGACACACAGTCTAGGACTCGACGACACACAGTCTAGGACTCGATGACACACAGTGTAGGACTCGAGGACACAGTCTAGGACTCGATGACACACAGTGTAGGACTCGATGACACACAGTCTAGGACTCGATGACACACAGTCTAGGACTCGATGACACAGTCTAGGACTCGACGACACACAGTGTAGGACTCGACGACACACAGTGTAGGACTCGACGACACACAGTGTAGGACTCGACGACACACAGTCTAGGACTCGATGACACACAGTCTAGACTCGATGACACAGTCTAGGACTCGATGACACACAGTCTAGGACTCGATGACACACAGTGTAGGACTCGATGACACACAGTCTAGGACTCGATGAGCCCAGATATCTGACATGGCCGTCATTGGCATGTCTCGATTCTCAATGGCTGTTAGCAAGAATGTTTTACATTGCACTTTTTGCATTTCTCGAACTTCAGGGACAAATAGTGTGAACGTCTCACTATGCCGTCATTTACATGTCTTAATGTTCAGTAACAACTAGTGTCCATGTGTTACGGATGGTATGGGTGGTCTGCAGGTGTCTGACCGTCTGACTCTCACACAGAAATTCCGGATGCATGCACGACTTTTCTAATTCACATACACACACACACACTCACCCGAACATTGACAGCCAGGCAACAGAACAACACTTCTTTTTGTTTTGTTTTTTATGCTGCCCAAGCCATCCGACAAACATATAATATAAATACAGTAACCATGAGGCATACACACAAAATATCTCTATATATAGTGGCTATCAATTAGCGCTGCTGGGTCCAACGACGACGACGACGACGACAGCGATGAAGAAGTTGCGATGACGACGAGGACGAAACGACGACGATGACGAAGACGACCACCACAGCGTCAAGTCAATTCCGACATAGGACTCAAAAAAACTTCAGAGCTGTGGCTAAAAAAAAAAAAAACGCTAACACACTCGCGGCGTCTCTGCCGACGATGAGGTGACAATCTCGCACAGGAGCTGTGGCTCACACAACAAACACAACACAGCGACGGTCTGGCCAACAGGTCGCTGGTTCAACTCGGAGCGGCGCTCTGGCTTGGCAGCAGCGGCGTCTCCAGCCCAACTGGCTCAGCGGGTAGTCGGTCCCGGGCGCAGTGGCAGGTAGGGTGGTTATCGGCACTCAGGCCGACCTCTCCACGCCGACCAAAAGGCGGAGAACAGGGGGTAGTACGTGGCTACGGCCCCGACCCTCAGACAATGGCAGCCAGTCCCCCTCAGTCCAGGGAACACTTCTACCTGGGGAAACTGATTAACTACCTTGGTTATCATGGCTACTATTCATTACAATCACGACTACATTCATATTCATTAGCCACATCATATTTCACTAGAAATTGAGACAAGCATCAGCATATTCTTTCTTCAACATTACAATATTCCGTTTTCCGGAATCACAACACTACAACATTCCCTTTCCGGAATCATAACACTACAACATTCCCTTTCCGGAATCATAACACTACAACATTCCCTTTCCGGAATCATAACACAACATTCCCTTTCCGGAATCATAACACAACATTCCCTTTCCGGAATCATAACACTACACAGGAAAGGATTTCCATATAAACCTTTCAGAATTTAGTTTTCCAAATTGGGGAAAAGATTTCCACCTAGCCCCTCTTCCATAAACCATGAATACAATTCATTACACACAATTAATTATTACTTTCATTACACACAATTAATGATTACTTTTCATCAAACTATAAACGTCACGACACAATGTTCGTTTCCTTTCTTGTAACACGACAAGAATGTTCATTTCATTTCATATAGTCACCAGATTTTTAAAAGGTTTCATTTCAAAAAGATTCATCTACTTCAATATATGCGAGGGAAAGATTTCCACAACACTCTTGTTTACCAACACATACTGATATTTATATCAAGAGTGAATTAAATACTCATTCACATCAAAAATAAAAACCAGCAAAAAGTCTATGTTGCTCACTCTGGGAGCTTATTATCCATAGCATCAAAACTCTCCCTCTTCTCGCAAAGACTAGCTAAACCGCATTGAAATAATTAACATTTTTCCCAACATTAATTCATAACTAGTTAAGTCACAGAATAAGCAAAATCTTTTTTTTTCTTTCTGAAGACCACTTCCTTTAACACTTACTTCATCTATGTTTTCCGACAGCATTTCGTTTTGTTACCCTATCAAGTCATAGGACAACAGAACACAATTTTTTTTAAAACAAAACCTTCACAAATGCGCTGAGGAAGTTTCAGTCGCTCCTAAACGGGAATACAGTTTCGGTTTGCTAATAAATAAACATTCAATGATGAATACCTGACTGCTACAAAAAAATCAGCCGAGTCCCTCTTCGGCCTTCTGTGTTGTTGCGTTGCCGGAATCACTGCAGAGACTGCCTAACCGTTCAACTCACCCGGCTTTTAACAGTGCGCCGGTGAGTAGCAGTCAGCTGAATTTTCAAACCGGCTTCCGGACAACTACCTTCCGGTAAGCACGGTTGTATGAAAATTTGTGAACGGACGGAAAACGATCCGTCACACCATGTTTCACTATGCCGTCATTTACATGTCTTAATAGTCAGTAACAACCAGTGTCCATGTCTCACTATGCCGTCATTTACATGTCTTAATAGTCAGTAACAATCAGTGTCTATGTCTCACTATGCCGTCATTTACATGTCTTAATAGTCAGTAACAACCAGTGTCTATGTCTCACTATGCGTCAGCTACATGTCTTAATATTCAGCAACAACCAGTGTCAGTGGCTCATTATGTTGTCAGTTATATGTCTCAGTCTTCAGCAAAGTGAGTGAATAATACAATGTAATTGTGTTGTGTGTGTGCGTGCATGCGTGTGCTTGCGTGTGTGTGTGTGTGTGTGTGTGTGTGTGTGTGTGTGTGTGTGTGTGTGTGTGTGTGTGTGTGTGTGTGTGTGTGTGTGTGTGTGTGTGTGTGTGTGTGCCTGTCTATGTGTGTGTGAATGTGTGTGCGTGTGCATGTGTGGTGTGTGTGTGTGTGTGTGTGTGTGTGTGTGTGTGTGTGTGTGTGTGTGTGTGTGTGTGTGTGTGTGTGTGTGTGTGTGTGTGTGTGTGTGTGTGATGAAAATCGAGGTGTCAAAAGTTCACCTGTAAGGAAAAGCCAATGCAGACTTGTGATAGTTATGTCAAATCTCTAGGAACTATTTCTGGTTTAGAGTAAGGAAGAAATAATGAGGTTCTGTGAAGGGTTCAGCAAAGCTACTTTCACTCAATATGGGTCATTCGCCGCTAGGTCGCTTCAAAATAATGAGAGATTTTGTGGCACACCTTAGACCTAGACAGAGACTGAAACTGCATTGTAAGTCCATGACGACAAGGGTGGATTTTTTAAGGGAAATTGATGACACTGTTTTTTATAGGCCGATTTTGTAAAATAAAGTACCATTGTGAGTGTGTGTGGACCTTGTCGGTTTTTCGTGTTTTTTTTTGTGTGTGTTGTTTGTTTGTTTGTTGTTTGTTTGTTTGGAAAAGGAAATGGAGAATGGAGCGTAGGAGGGGTGGGGGTAGGGAAGAGGCAGACACTGGGGACCTCTTTGTCCCACATCAACCTTTTACGGAGGAGAAAGGGGGAAGAGATTTGTATTCTCTGTCTCATACCAACTTTTCATACTGTGGAGACGGGGAAGTGAGAGGAGCATCATTGACCCAATTTGAACCTTTAAACAGAGGAGTTGGAGTTCCTTGTCCCAGACTTATCTGTCAACACAGAAAATGGAGGGAACCAGAGGAGTGTTAGGTGTCGTATACTAACCTTTTAACCTAGAATGACTCATCTTTTGACAGAGAAAATGGATGGAGATAGAACAGTGTTCTTTGTCCTACATTTATCTTTTAACAAAGAAAATAGAGGAAAACGAAGGAATGTTCCGTGTCCTAAATTAACCTTTTAACCAAGAATGACTAACCTTTTGACAGAGACAATGGATGGAGACAGAGGGCGTTCCTTGTCCTATGTTAACCTTTTCACCTAGAAAATGGAGAAGGGCAGAAGAGTGTTCCTTGTACCAAACTAATCATTTCAGAGAGGAGATGGGAAAGACAGGAAGATTACCTACGTCAGTACTCGTCGATTCGCGCGGAACACGATGGTAGACGTGTTCATTAATATTGACAAATTGATTTCTGACCCCTCCAACTTCATTATCTGCGGGTACTCTCCTCAGCGGACTGTGGCTGGGATTCACGCACCCCGTGTTCACCACAGTGACGGTGATTCCGTTAGCACCATTCACCATTACCACACTGACGTCACGGTGCTTCACGCTCCCTGTGTTCACCACACTGACGTCACGGTGCTTCACGCTCCCTGTGTTCACCACACTGACGTCACGGTGCTTCACGCTCCCCGTGTTCACCACAGTGACGTCACGGTGCTTCACGCTCCCCGTGTTCACCACACTGACGTCACGATGCTTCACGCTCCCCGTGTTCACCACACTGACGTCACGGTGCTTCACGCTCCCCGTGTTCCCCTCACTGACGTCACGGTGCTTCACGCTCCCCGTGTTTACCACACTGACGTCACGGTGCTTCACGCTCCTCGTGTTCCCCTCACTGACGTCACGGTGCTTCACGCTCCCCGTGTTTACCACACTGACGTCACGGTGCTTCACGCTCCCCGTGTTCCCCTCACTGACGTCACGGTGCTTCACGCACCCCGTGATCACCACAGTAACGTCACGGTGCTTCACGCTCCCCGTGTTCCCCACACTGACGTCACGGTGCTTCACGCTCACCGTGTTCCCCACACTGACGTCACGGTGCTTCACGCACCCCGTGTTTACCACACTGATGTCACGGTGCTCACGCTCACCGTGTTCCCCACACTGACGTCACGGTGCTTCACGCACCCCGTGTTTACCACACTGACGTCACGGTGCTTCACGCTCCCCGTGTTCACCACAGTGACGGTGATTCCCTTATCACCATTCACCATCACCACACTGACGTCACGGTCACAGGGAACGTAAAAGCTGCGGCTGCCTTTGGATGATTTATATATCGCAAAATTCCACCATGAATTTACCTCACCAGCTCAGGTGGTGATGACTTAATAAAAGATGATTAACGTCTTCCGAACATCAGGTAATGAAAAGCCATAAGCGTGTGAAGGTCTAAGAGGCCATCTGAGTCTGACTCGGCAGATGAGCCGGTCAGTGTGGAGAGAAAGGCCTGACAGTGCTGTACACTCCAACACCACACCGCCTTTGTTCTCCTTCCTTAACACTACACAATGGCTTCAAAGTGGGTTAACACTACACATGGCTTCAAAGTGGGTTAACACTACACAATGGCTTCAAAGTGGGTTAACACTACACAATGGCTTCAAAGTGGGTTAACACTACACAATGGCTTCAAAGTGGGTTAACACTACACAATGGCTTCAAAGTGGGTTAACACTACACAATGGCTTCAAAGTGGGTTAACACTACACAATGGCTTCAAAGTGGGTTAACACTACACAATGGCTTCAAAGTGGGTTAACACTACACAATGGCTTCAAAGTGGGTTAACACTACACAATGGCTTCAAAGTGGGTTAACACTACACAATGGCTTCAAAGTGGGTTAACACTACACAATGGCTTCAAAGTGGGTTAACACTACACAATGGCTTCAAAGTGGGTTAACACTACACAATGGCTTCAAAGTGGGTTAACACTACACAATGGCTTCAAAGTGGGTTAACACTACACAATGGCTTCAAAGTGGGTTAACACTACACAATGGCTTCAAAGTGGGTTAACACTACACAATGGCTTCAAAGTGGGTTAACACTATGTAGTCAAGTGGTCGAGTGGTGTTGGTTCGTTGGAACGTGTGGCTCATTCACTCAATGAAACAGTTCAGCGACTAGAAGGTGATAGGTGTTTATTCATCTTCACTACAACACACACAGCAGGGAGCAAGCCTGTATAGACACATGCAAAGAAAACAACTTCTTAGCAAACAGTAAATGTAGGAGACAATAGTTGTCAAAATCCAATTACCTACATTTTACAATGGATACTAGGCTTGCGTACACCTACCCAATTCATTTTCTTATTTATGGATTTATAATTTACATAGTCATTTATCATACCAAGGGCAAAAAAAGACAAAATGAAATTATCAAACCTAAATAGGCAGTAGTTGTCAGTACACAACTCAACACACATACCACAAAACTTTAAACTTATACATCAACACAAAGAGAAAGAGAGAGGAGAGAGAGAGAGAGAGAGAGAAGAGAGAGAGAGAGAGAGAGAGAGAGAGAGAGAGAGATTTTTCTCTCTCCAAAAGTCTGGATCAGAAACACTCGGTGAGTGGGCCAAACAAACATACAAGAAAATTACAACTTTGCCACAATGTCATGGCTTCAGCCACCATTTTATCTTAATCTAAGACAGTTGAAGCCAATTTCAATGTTCTGACCCCTTTTCCCCATGACTTTCCAACCTGATCCTCAATGTGTGGTTGGTAAAATTAGCTCGATTCTCCCATGATCATTTAATCATGGAATGCCTTGCATTAGCTGCAACAAACCCGAAATCGAAATTTCCCGAAAGGAAATTTACAAAATTAGGTCTCTTCTGAACCAGGATTAGATCAATTTCCCAAGCAGAAATTGCTAACACTACTAACAAAAAAATAAATATAATTATTTACCACAGTTATTACCACACTGAGCCATGTATCAGTTAAATCCGAGGCTGTATACCTTTGTGACTAACCATTTAGAATATTAATCCTATAGGGCAAAAGCTACCTTCAAAAGATCCTGTGGACAAGAATTCTTGTTTGGTGTGACTTAGTAATTATGCTGAAGTGTCACCCTAATCATTATTCCAGCATACAAAATACACAAGAATGAAAGGATGAAAAAAAGAAAATTCAATGTTCCGGGTTGACTGGAACATAGACAAAAAATGAATTAAGGCTCTAGTTAAGAACCGCCTTTAGACAAATTTCTCTGGGCCAGGAAAATTTTGATGTCAGCTATGTACAACAATGTTGCAAAATCTGCTGACATGCCCGGTCGCAAAAGTGATACTTTTGTCAAATGTTACTCATAAAGTCTTTCAACAATAAATCTGCAAGTACAGTAGTCCACACAATCCTTTAGATGGCTGGGTAATTCTGAACGTTTCACACATTTTACATTTTCTTTCCAATACAGAGATGGTAATGATCTGAAAACAAAGAGAGTTTGTGTAGCAAAGCTAGCACGTGGCAGTTCAAAACTGAAGGGCTTGAAACAAAGGGAGTTTGAGCAGCAAGGCTAGCACATGGCCATTTCCGAAACTGAAAAGCTTGAAAGGTTCGCACCTACAAAACTGCAACTTGTACGAACATACAGGGTAAAGTATTTGAAGATCAATCAAAGAAACTTTTCAAAGTCTACAATTTCATACAATTTACGAACCGTTTAAGGCACTGCGTGCAGCCTCTTCGATGTCGTCGGGTCTACGTCAGGCTTCAAATTGCCCGGTTTCCGTTCGTCAATCCTTTTTGTTCTTTCACGGACCACGACTTCCGGTTTTGTGTCTATACGCACGGACGATGTTAATTTTACATCTGTATGCACCCTATAACACACAGCCCTTGCTTTTGAACGCAATGTCCCCATTGCTCCCAAAGATATCCTTTTGCTAATGTCGAAATTAGTTTCCGACCCAAACAGGTTAACATTAGCAATGAATGATAGAAAATTTACATTGGGAGTAGACTAATAGTTAGCCTCAGCTCTTAAAGTACAGTCAGTATAGTATGGAGAACATTGATGGGATTTGTTATGGGTGAACAGGTAATTGATATCTCTTTGTATGAAATTATAGCAAAACTAATACCTTCAACAAGTCCATGTAGGCCTTTCTAGATAAAACTAGCCATTACTTGCTTCCCTTAACTCTATTGACAAGCACGCGCCCGCTAGTGCCCAACCGGACATCACAGACATAAGGCTGAGCGCCTGCCAGTGCCCGGAAAACATGTGGCAACAATGGGCGCTGCCATGTTTTCTGATAGAGAAAGGAAGTCCTGCGAGAACGTGACTTCCTCCTTCCTGTAGCCATCCACTTCCGTTTGCAAAAAAAAAAACACGAGTCGATACATGCCGTAGTTCTTGAGTTATGAATTTTAAAAATTATTTCATTTCATTATCTCCTTTTCTCTCTTTTAAATTAATTTTTTTTAACTTTGGGTAACCATGTTCAAATTACAGAGTTACTTATCTTGCCGTAGGCTTTCAGCGTAACTGGCTCAGGTAAGTGCATACCGAAGAGGGTTAACTGAAATCTTTTGGTTCTTTCTCCAAATTTTGTGCCCCTTTATATAGTCAGACACATTCTCATCAAAACTGTCATGGTACAAAACCACTCTGCTGCTGGGTACTGGTGTGACTTGTTCGCAGATGGTTCTTTGGCTGCAATCCTGCCACTTCTGCGAAGTTATCATGAACACAAAGTCAAATCATTCTTATAGGTGTTCTCTTCATAGACAAAAACAAAGAAAGGGGATAAAACGCTTTACCTAAGTTTAAAAAATATTTCTTCAGTTTGCTTTTTCCAACATTAATAACGATTAATAATTGTATTAAAAGGAAAAGGACACGAAGGGTAGAGAGCCTGAGAGGCATAGCATTGTCCGTGAGAGTGCAAATGTCATGACCAGCAATGAAAGCCGAGGTTCATTCCCTGTGGAGGTGGGAGATGCCATCACAGGAAGAAAGCCAAGGTCCATTCCCTGTGGAGCTGGGAGATGCCACCACAGGAAGATAACTGGGGTTCATTCCCTGTGGAGGTGGGAGACGCCACCACAGGAAGATAACTGGGGTTCATTCCCTGTGGAGGTGGGAGATGCCACCACAGGAAGATAACTGAGGTTCATTCCCTGTGGAGGTGGGAGACGCCACCACAGGAAGATAACAGGGGGTTCATTCCCTGTGGAGGTGGGAGATGCCACCACAGGAAGATAACTGGGGTTCATTCCCTGTGGAGGTGGGGGATGCCACCACAGGAAGATAACTGGGGTTCATTCCCTGTGGAGGTGGGAGACGCCACCACAGGAAGATAACTGGGGTTCATTCCCTGTGGAGGTGGGAGACGCCACCACAGGAAGATAACTGGGGTTCATTCCCTGTGGAGGTGGGAGATGCCACCACAGGAAGATAACTGGGGTTCATTCCCTGTGGAGGTGGGAGACGCCACCACAGGAAGATAACTGGGGTTCATTCCCTGTGGAGGTGGGAGATGCCACCACAGGAAGATAACTGGGGTTCATTCCCTGTGGAGGTGGGAGATGCCACCACAGGAAGATAACTGGGGTTCATTCCCTGTGGAGGTGGGAGACGCCACCACAGGAAGATAACTGGGGTTCATTCCCTGTGGAGGTGGGAGACGCCACCACAGGAAGATAACTGGGGTTCATTCCCTGTGGAGGTGGGAGATGCCACCACAGGAAGATAACTGGGGTTCATTCCCTGTGGAGGTGGGAGACGCCACCACAGGAAGATAACTGGGGTTCATTCCCTGTGGAGGTGGGAGACGCCACCACAGGAAGATAACAGGGGTTCATTCCCTGTGGAGGTGGGAGATACCACCACAGGAAGATAACTGGGGTTCGGCTGTTGATCTTCCATCATGCTGTGTGTGTTGTAGGGTCACTCTTGTTCCGATCCTGTCGGTGACGCCACGTGTAGTCAAGTGGTCGAGTGGTGTTGGTTCGTTGGAACGTGTGGCTCATTCACTCAATGGAACAGTTCAGCGACTAGAAGGTGATAGGTGTTTATTCATCTTCACTACAACACACACAGCAGGGAGCAAGCCTGTATAGACACATGCAAAGAAAACAGCTTCTTAGCAAACAGTAAATGTAGGAGACAATAGTTGTCAAAATCCAATTACCTACATTTTACAATGGATACTAGGCTTGCGTACACATACCCAATTCATTTTCTTTATTTATGGATTTATAATTTACATAGTCATTTATCATACCAAGGGCAAAAAAAGACAAAATGAAATTATCAAACCTAAATAGGCAGTAGTTGTCAGTACACAACTCAACACACATACCACAAAACTTTAAACTTATACATCAACACAAAGAGAAAGAGAGAGAGAGAGAGAGAGAGAGAGAGAGAGAGAGAGAGAGAGAGAGAGAGAGAGAGAGAGAGAGAGATTTTTCTCTCCAAAAGTCTGGATCAGAAACACTCGGTGAGTGGGCCAAACAAACATACAAGAAAATTACAACTTTGCCACAATGTCATGGCTTCAGCCACCATTTTATCTTAATCTAAGACAGTTGAAGCCAATTCAATGTTCTGACCCCTTTTCCCCATGACTTTCCAACCTGATCCTCAATGTGGTGGTTGGTAAAATTAGCTCGATTCTCCCATGATCATTTAATCATGGAATGCCTTGCATTAGCTGCAACAAACCCGAAATCGAAATTTCCCGAAAGGAAATTTACAAAATTAGGTCTCTTCTGAACCAGGATTAGATCAATTTCCCAAGCAGAAATTGCTAACACTACTAACAAAAAAATAAATATAATTATTTACCACAGTTATTACCACACTGAGCCATGTATCAGTTAAATCCGAGGCTGTATACCTTGTGACTAACCATTTAGAATATTAATCCTATAGGGCAAAAGCTACCTTCAAAGATCCTGTGGACAAGAATTCTTGTTTGGTGTGACTTAGTAATTATGCTGAAGTGTCACCCTAATCATTATTCCAACATACAAAATACACAAGAATGAAAGGATGAAAAAAAGAAAATTCAATGTTCCAGGTTGACTGGAACATAGACAAAAAATCAATTAAGGCTCTAGTTAAGAACCGCCTTTAGACAAATTTCTCTGGGCCAGGAAAATTTTGATGTCAGCTATGTACAACAATGTTGCAAAATCTGCTGACATGCCCGGTCGCAAAAGTGATACTTTTGTCAAATGTTACTCATAAAGTCTTTCAACAATAAATCTGCAAGTACAGTAGTCCACACAATCCTTTAGATGGCTGGGTAATTCTGAACGTTTCACACATTTTACATTTTCTTTCCAATACAGAGATGGTAATGATCTGAAAACAAAGAAGTTTGTGTAGCAAAGCTAGCACGTGGCAGTTCAAAACTGAAGGGCTTGAAACAAAGGGAGTTTGAGCAGCAAGGCTAGCACATGGCCATTTCCGAAACTGAAAAGCTTGAAAGGTTCGCACCTACAAAACTGCAACTTGTACGAACATACAGGGTAAAGTATTTGAAGATCAATCAAAGAAACTTTTCAAAGTCTACAATTTCATACAATTTACTAACCGTTTAAGGCACTGCGTGCAGCCTCTTCGATGTCGTCGGGTCTACGCCAGGCTTCAAATTGCCCGGTTTCCGTTCGTCAATCCTTTTTGTTCTTTCACGGACCACGACTTCCGGTTTTGTGGCTATACGCACGGACGATGTTACTTTTACATCTGTATGCACCCTATAACAACTACACAATGGCTTCAAAGTGGGTTAACACTACACAATGGCTTCAAAGTGGGTTAACACTACACAATGGCTTCAAAGTGGGTTAACACTACACAATGGCTTTAAAGTGGGTTAACACTACACAATGGCTTCAAAGTGGGTTAACACTACACAATGGCTTCAAAGTGGGTTAACACTACACAATGGCTTCAAAGTGGGTTAACACTACACAATGGCTTCAAAGTGGGTTGACTGCAGGCGGAGATTGAAACAAGAGCAAACAGAGAATTACTGGGCCGCCAAAGAAAGGAAAAAGCAAACTACAAAACAAACACGACGCTTATAGAGAATGACTCGGGGACAGACAAAACAAACACGACGCTTAAAGAGAATGACTAGGGGACAGACTACAAACCAAACACGACGCTTATAGAGAATGACTAGGGGACAGACTACAAAACAAACACGACGCTTATAGAGAATTACTAGGGGACAGACTACAAAACAAACACGACGCTTATAGAGAATGACTAGGGGACAGACACAAAACAAACACGACGCTTATAGAGAATTACTAGGGGACAGACTACAAAACAAACACGACGCTTATAGAGAATTACTAGGGGACAGACTACAAAACAAACACGACGCTTATAGAGAATTCCTAGGGGACAGATTACAAAACAAACACGACGCTTATAGAGAATTACTAGGGGACAGATTACAAAACAAACACGACGCTTATAGAGAATTACTAGGGGACAGATTACAAAACAAACACGACGCTTATAGAGAATTATTAGGGGACAGATTACAAAACAAACACGACGCTTATAGAGAATTACTAGGGGACAGATTACAAAACAAACACGACGCTTATAGAGAATTACTAGGGGACAGACTACAAAACAAACACGACGCTTATAGAGAATTACTAGGGGACAGATTACAAAACAAACACGACGCTTATAGAGAATTACTAAGGGACAGACTACAAAACAAACACGACGCTTATAGAGAATTATTAGGGGACAGATTACAAAACAAACACGACGCTTATAGAGAATTATTAGGGGACAGACTACAAAACAAACACGACGCTTATAGAGAATTACTAGGGACAGACTACAAAACAAACACGACGCTTATAGAGAATTATTAGGGGACAGATTACAAAACAAACACGACGCTTTAGAGAATTATTAGGGGACAGATTACAAAACAAACACGACGCTTATAGAGAATTATTAGGGGACAGATTACAAAACAAACACGACGCTTATAGATAATTACTAGGGGACAGATTACAAAACAAACACGACGCTTATAGAGAATTATTAGGGGACAGATTACAAAACAAACACGAGGCTTATAGAGAATTACTAGGGGACAGATTACAAAACAAACACGACGCTTATAGAGAATTACTAGGGGACAGATTACAAAACAAACACGACGCTTATAGAGAATTACTAGGGGACAGATTACAAAACAAACACGACGCTTATAGAGAATTATTAGGGGACAGATTACAAAACAAACACGACGCGTGAAAAGAGAATTACTAGGGGACAGATTACAAAACAAACACGACGCGTGGAAAGAGAATTACTGGGGCCGTCAAACGAGGGAACAAACTACAAAACAAACACGACGCGTGTCGACTTATTGTGTCTTCTTCAGGCACAGCAAAAAAAGAAACCCGTCAAAACAATGAAAACAAAGGATACATGGACAGTCACTTATCTTCTGGAGATGGGTGGCAGGCTCGGTCTGGGTGAACAGTAGAAACTATGGAGCGGAACTGACGAGGGAAATGGACCGAAATAATGAGAGATTCCATTCTGAATTCTTGTTACTCTGTGAAAAAAGCAACAGAGATACATTAGCACAAGCCATGGTATTTTTTGTTTTTTTTTTTTTTTGTTAGTTTTGTTTTTTGTTTTGTTTTTAATGACCTGGCTCCATCCGTGTCACCACAACTAGCAAAATGTAAAGCACCGTGGTCACAAGCACCGTGGTCACCCGTCCAGCAATACGCTGAGGCAATTTCGTTTCCCATCGATCCAAAGTCTGGTCAAGACAATGTGTTTTGAGTTACAGACGGGATAATGCATTTTAACATATAGACGGGACAATGTACACAGAAAGGTCCAGATGGTAGAGCACCGGACTCGTAATCCGGGTGATTCTGGGGTTATAGGTTTGAATATCCTCCGGGCCGTTTCAGTCAAGGGGTTTACCCTCGGAGTGAACGTTGGGTCTGACTCCACTTCCCAAAAAGTCCTTCCAATGAGACAGGACAAGTCTGATTGTGACAATTCATGTCGGAGTATACACAGGACAAGTCTGATTGTGACAATTCATGTCGGATTATACACAGGACAAGTCTGATTGTGGCAATTCATGTCGGATTATACACAGGACAAGTCTGATTGTGACAATTCATGTCGGATTATACACAGGACAAGTCTGATTGTGGCAATTCATGTCGGATTATACACAGGACAAGTCTGATTGTGGCAATTCATGTCGGATTATACACAGGACAAGTCTGATTGTGACAATTCATGTCGGATTATACACAGGACAAGTCTGATTGTGACAATTCATGTTGAAGTATAGAGAAGATAAGTCCGATTGTGACAATTCATGTCGGATTAAAGACAGGATAAGTCTGATTGTGACAATTCATGTTGGATTAAAGACAGAATAAGTCTGATTGTGACAATTCATGTCGGATTATAGACAGGACAAGTCTGATTGTGACCATTCATGTTGGATTAAAGACTGGATAAGTCTGATTGTGATAATTCATATTGAAGCATAGACAGGACAACTCGATTTGTGGCGATTCGTGTAGAACTATAGACAGGACAAGTCGATTTGTGGCGACTCGTGTAGAACTATAGACAGGACAACTCGATTTGTGGCGATTCGTGTAGAACTATAGACAGGACAAGTCGATTTGTGGCGATTCGTGTAGAACTATAGACAGGACAACTCGATTTGTGGCGATTCGTGTAGAACTATAGACAGGACAAGTCGATTTGTGGCGATTCGTGTAGAACTATAGACAGGACAACTCGATTTGTGGCGATTCGTGTAGAACTATAGACAGGACAAGTCGATTTGTGGCGATTCGTGTAGAACTATAGACAGGACAAGTCGATTTGTGGCGATTCGTGTAGAACTATAGACAGACAAGTTGATTTGTGATGAACCATGTTGAATTATAGACAAGTCTGTTGTGACAATAAGTGAATAATGCATGTGTTAAATGATAGACAGAAATGTAGTAGACATATAGTTAGAAAAACA
>CM031595.1:453742-490920 GCA_018398815.1 Conus ventricosus
AAACAAGGTTTTTTTTCCCCCCCCAAAAGGGGTTTTTGAAAGTACCAAAAGTTTAAAAATAAATTTTTAAAACAAAAAAAAAGATGCTGGTAATTCTAAGTTTCACACATTATTAATTTTCTTTCCAATACAGAGATGGTAATGATCTGAAACAAGAGAGTTTGTGTAGCAAAGCTAGCACGGGGCAGTTCAAAACTGAAGGGCTTTGAAACAAAGGGAGTTTGAGCAGCAAGGCTAGCACAGGGCCCATTTCCGAAATGAAAAGCTTGAAAGGTTCGCACCTACAAAACTGCAACTTGTACGAACATACAGGGTAAAGTATTTGAAGATCAATCAAAGAACTTTTCAAAGTCTACAATTTCATACAATTTACTAACCGTTTAAGGCACTGCGTGCAGCCTCTTCGATGTCGTCGGGTCTACGCCAGGCTTCAAATTGCCCGGTTTCCGTTCGTCAATCCATTTTGTTCTTTCACGGACCACGACTTCCGGTTTTGTGCTATACGCACGGACGATGTTACTTTTACATCTGTATGCACCCTATAACAACTACACAATGGCTTCAAAGTGGGTTAACACTACACAATGGCTTCAAAGTGGGTTAACACTACACAATGGCTTCAAAGTGGGTTAACACTACACAATGGCTTTAAAGTGGGTTAACACTACACAATGGCTTCAAAGTGGGTTAACACTACACAATGGCTTCAAAGTGGGTTAACACTACACAATGGCTTCAAAGTGGGTTAACACTACACAATGGCTTCAAAGTGGGTTGACTGCAGGCGGAGATTGAAACAAGAGCAAACAGAGAATTACTGGGGCCGCCAAAGAAAGGAAAAAGCAAACTACAAAACAAACACGACGCTTATAGAGAATGACTCGGGGACAGACAAAACAAACCGACGCTTAAAGAGAATGACTAGGGGACAGACTACAAACCAAACCGACGCTTATAGAGAATGACTAGGGGACAGACTACAAAACAAACACGACGCTTATAGAGAATTACTAGGGACAGACTACAAAAACAAACACGACGCTTATAGAGAATGACTAGGGGACAGACTACAAAACAAACACGACGCTTATAGAGAATTACTAGGGACAGACTACAAAACAAACACGACGCTTATAGAGAATTACTAGGGGACAGACTACAAACAAACACGACGCTTATAGAGAATTCCTAGGGGACAGATTACAAAACAAACACGACGCTTATAGAGAATTACTAGGGGACAGATTACAAAACAAACACGACGCTTATAGAGAATTACTAGGGACAGATACAAAACAAACACGACGCTTATAGAGAATTTTATTAGGGGACAGATTACAAAACAAACACGACGCTTAAGAGAATTACTAGGGGACAGATTACAAACAAACACGACGCTTATAGAGAATTACTAGGGGACAGACTACAAAACAACACGACGCTTATAGAGAATTACTAGGGGACAGATTACAAACAAACACGACGCTTATAGAGAATTACTAAGGGACAGACTACAAAACAAACACGACGCTTATAGAGAATTATAGGGGACAGATTACAAAACAAACACGACGCTTATAGAGAATTATTGGGGGACAGACTACAAAACAAACACGACGCTTATAGAGAATTACTAGGGGACAGACTACAAAACAAACACGACGCTTATAGAGAATTATTGGGGGACAGTTTACAAAACAAACACGACGCTTATAGAGAATTATTAGGGGACAGATTACAAAACAAACACGACGCTTATAGAGAATTATTAGGGACAGATTACAAAACAAACACGACGCTTATAGATAATTACTAGGGGACAGATTACAAAACAAACACGACGCTATAGAGAATTATTAGGGGACAGATTACAAAACAAACACGAGGCTTATAGAGAATTACTAGGGACAGATTAAAAAACCCAAACACGACCCCTTATAGAGAATTACTAGGGACAGATTACAAAACCAACACGACGCTTATAGAGAATTACTAGGGGACAGATTACAAAACAAACACGACGCTTATAGAGAATTAATTAGGGGACAGATTACAAAACAAACACGACGCGTGAAAAGAGAATTAAACTAGGGGACAGATTACAAAACAAACACGACGCGTGGAAAGAGAATTACTGGGGCCGTCAAACGAGGGAACAAACTACAAAACAACACGACGCGTGTCGACTTATTGTGTCTTCTTCAGGCACAGCAAAAAAAGAAACCCGTCAAAACAATGAAAACAAAGGATACATGGACAGTCACTTATCTTCTGGAGATGGGTGGCAGGCTCGGTCTGGGTGAACAGTAGAAACTATGGAGCGGAACTGACGAGGGAAATGGACCGAAATAATGAGAGATTCCATTCTGAATTCTTGTTTAACTCTGTGAAAAAAGCAACAGAGATACATTAGCACAAGCCATGGTATTTTTTGTTTTGTTTTTTTTTGTTTGTTAGTTTTGTTTTTTGTTTTGTTTTTTAATGACCCGGCTCCATCCGTGTCACCACAACTAGCAAAATGTAAAGCACCGTGGTCACAAGCACCGTGGTCACCCGTCCAGCAATACGCTGAGGCAATTTCGTTTCCCATCGATCCAAAGTCTGGTCAAGACAATGTGTTTTGAGTTACAGACGGGATAATGCATTTTAACATATAGACGGGACAATGTAACAGAAAGGTCCCGATGGTAGAGCACCGGACTCGTAATCCGGGTGATTCTGGGGTTATAGTTTGAATATCCTCCGGGCCGTTTCAGTCAAGGGGGTTTACCCTCGGAGTGAACGTTGGGTCTGACTCCACTTCCCAAAAAAGTCTTCCAATGAGACAGGACAAGTCTGATTGTGACAATTCATGTCGGAGTATACACAGGACAAGTCTGATTGTGACAATTCATGTCGGAATTATACACAGGACAAGTCTGATTGTGGCAATTCATGTCGGATTATACACAGGACAAGTCTGATTGTGACAATTCATGTCGGATTATACAGGACAAGTCTGATTGTGGCAATTCATGTCGGATTATACACGGACAAGTCTGATTGTGCAATTCATGTCGGATTATACACAGGACAAGTCTGATTGTGACAATTCATGTCGGATTATACACAGGACAAGTCTGATTGTGACAATTCATGTTGAAGTATAGAGAAGATAAGTCCGATTGTGACAATTCATGTCGGATTAAAGACAGGATAAGTCTGATTGTGACAATTCATGTTGGATTAAAGACAGAATAAGTCTGATTGTGACAATTCATGTCGGATTATAGACAGACAAGTCTGATTGTGACCATTCAGTTGGATTAAAGACTGGATAAGTCTGATTGTGATAATTCTATTGAAGCATAGACAGGGGCAAAATCGATTTGTGGCGATTCGTGTAGAACTATAGACAGGACAAGTCGATTTGTGGCGACTCGTGTAGAACTATAGACAGGACAACTCGATTTGTGGCGATTCGTGTAGAACTATAGACAGGGCAAGTCGATTTGTGGCGATTCGAGTAGAACTATAGACAGGACAACTCGATTTGTGGCGATTCGTGTAGAACTATAGACAGGACAAGTCGATTTGTGGCGATTCGTGTAGAACTATAGACAGGACAACTCGATTTGTGGCGATTCGTGTAGAACTATAGACAGGGCAAGTCGATTTGTGGCGATTCGTGTAGAACTATAGACAGGGCAAGTCGATTTGTGGCGATTCGTGTAGAACTATAGACAGGACAAGTTGATTTGTGATGAACCATGTTTAATTATAGACAAGTCTGGTTGTGACAATTAAAGTTGAATAATAGCATGTGTGTAGAATGATAGACAGGACAATGTATGTAGACATTATAGTTAGAACAAATCATATTGAATTACACATTGGACAAAGTACATGACAAAGAACGTCTTAACGTGACAGGTTTGAAATGAATTATAGACAGGACGATGTATGTTGAACTATGGACAGAACAATGTATGTTAATTACAGGCTGGACATTACAGGTTAAACTATAGACAGAAGGAGTCTGGTCTTGACAATGCAAGTTGAATCCGAAACAGAGCAAGACACATCGTGAGAAAGCACGTTGAATTACAAACAATACAACGTATGTTGAAATAGAGACCGAGCATGTCTGATCGTGACAATGTTTGCTGAATGGTAGACAAGAGAACGTATGTTGAATGATAGGCAGATGAAGTCTTGTTGTCACAATTTATGTTGCGTTTTACTTGACAAATCTGGTTGCGATGATGGATGCTGGATTATAGATAGGATGGATAGAATGCTCACGAGAACTCAATTAAGTCCGCTTGAAGTAAACACAGCAGTTCAAAGCGAATAGTATTCGTAGAGGGATACTGTTTTACTATAACTTATAACTTTTTGGTTGCATGTTTAGCTACAGAAATATGAAGCTTCATTAAAACAAACATTTCCCAATAATGATACTAAAACTGTGAGTGTATGCGTCCTGTTTACTTCATTAAAACCAAACATTTCCCAATAATGATACTAAAACTGTGAGTGTTATTGTCCTGTTTACTTCATTAAAACAAACATTTCCCAATAATGATACTAAAACTGTGAGTGTATGTGTCCTGTTTACTTCATTAAAACAAACATTTCCCAATAATGATACTAAAACTGTAAGTGTATATGTCCTGTTTACTTCATTAAAACAAACATTTCCCAATAATGATATTTAACCTGTGAGTATATATGTCCTGTTTACTTCATTAAAACAAACATTTCTCAATAATGATACTAAAACTGTGAGTGTATGTGTCCTGTTTCGGTTGATTCCATGGCTCTTACGAGAAGAAGCAAAAACATTAAATTATGGAATGCGCAACAACAGCTTTCCTTTCCATCACACACACACACACACACACACACACACACAAACACACACACACACACACACACACACACACACACACACACACACACACACACACACACACACACACACACACACACACACACACACCACACACACACACACACACACACACGCACGCACGCACGCATGCACGCACGCACGCACGCACGCACACACACACACACACACACACACACACACACACACACACGCACGCACGCACGCATGCACGCACGCATGCACGCACAATCACACACACACACACACACAAACACACACACACACACACACACACACACACACACACACACACACACACACACACACACACACACACACACACACACACACACACACACACACACACACACACACACACACACACACACACGCACGCACACCGCAGCCACTTTCACAACAGTGCGTCGACGCGGAGGTGTCCAAAATGGGGGGAGAATGCCAGTGAACTGTTGAAAGGACGTGGGAAGAAGCCAGTAAAGTAAAATGAAAGGACAGGGAAAGAAATGCCATGACGGGGTGAAAGGACTGTGGGAAAGAATGCCAGTGAGGAAAAAATGAAAAGGATGTGGGAAGAAAGCCATAAAATGGAAAGGACTGGGGAAAATGCCAGTAAATTGAGAAAGGATGTGGGAAAATCCCAGTGAACTGCTGAAAGGACTTGGGGGAAATCCCAGTGAATTGATAAAAGGGCTGGGGGAGAATGCCGGAAACTTGAAAGGACTGGGGAAAAGCCAGTGAAGGGAAAAGGACTGGGGGAAGAATCCCCGTGATGATGAAAGGACGTGGAAAAATGCCATGAATGCAGAAAGGACTGGGGGAAAGAATCCCCGGGAAATTGATGAAAGGACTGTGGGAAAATGCCAGTGCTGGAAAGGACTGTGGAAAAATGCCAGTGACGTGATAAGGGACTGTGGGAAAGTAAACTGGAAAGGACTGTGGAAAAGCCAGTGCTGATAAAGGGGAGTGGGGAGAATCCAGTGAATGATGAAAGGCTGTGGAAAATGCCAGTAAACTGTGAAAGGACTGTGGGGAATCGTGAATTGTAAAAGGGCTGGGAAGAATGCCATAAAACGGAAAGGACGTGGGAAAATCATGAACTGTAAAGGGGACTGGGGGGAGAATCCCAGTGGGGATGAAAAGACTGGGGGGAAAATCCCCGGGAAATGATAAAAGGACTTGGAAGAATGCCAGTGACGTGATGAAAATTTGGGGGAAAAATGCCATGCGTGTAAGGACTTGGAAGAATCCCAGGATGATGAAAAAAAGGGGAGAATCCCGGACTGTGAAGGACGTGGAAGAATCCCGGGAAAAGTGAAAGACTGTGGGAAGAATCCCAAAACTGCTGAAAAAATGTGGGAAATGCCATAAACGGTGAAAGGACGGGGAAATCCCAGGAATGTGAAAGGACTGTGGGAAAAATCCCAGTAAAACTGTAAAAGGGACTGGGGAAGAATGCATGAATGATGAAAGGATGTGGGAAGAATGCCATGTGTAAAGGATGGGGAAAAAGAATGCAGTGAACTGTGAAAGGATGGGGGAAAATGCCGTAATTGATAAAAGGGGATGTGGAAGAACCCAGTAATGGAAAGGACTGGGGGAAAGAATCCATAAATTTGATGAAAGGACTGTGGGAAAAAAGCCAGTAAATTTGAAAAGGACTGTGGGGAGAATGCCAGTAAATTGATAAAGGACTGTGGGAAGAATGCCGTAAATGAAAAGACGGGGGGGAGAATCCCGGGCGTGATAAAAGACGTGGGAAAAAATGCCAGTGACGGAATGAAAAGGACGGGGGGAAGAATGCCTGACTGTGAAAGACGGGGGAAGAAACCAGTGAATGATGAAAACTGTGGAAAATGCCAGTGACGGAAAGGACTGGGGGGAAAAATGCCATAAATTTTGTAAAGGACTGTGGGGAATGCCAGTGACGGAAAAAGGAGTGGAGAATCCCATTAAAGGGAAAAAAGGGGTGGGGGAAGAATGCCATGACGTGATAAAAGGACTTGGGGGAATGCCAGGACGTGATAAAAGGACGTGGGAAGAATGCCATGCTATGAAAGGACTGTGGGGGAAGGGCCAGTGACTGAAAAAGGACTGTGGGAAAAAATCCCGTGACGTAATGAAAACTGGGGGAGAATGCCAGTAAAACTGTGAAAGGACGTGGGAAGAATGCCAGTACGGAGAAAGGATGTGGGAGAATGCCATGATATGAAGGACTGTGGGAAGAATGCCAGTGAGTGATAAAGGCGTGGGAAAATGCCAGGTTTTTGGAAAAAAGGGACTGGGGGGGAAGAATCAGTGACGTGATGAAAGCTTTTGGGGAGAATCCAGTGATGAAAAGGACTGTGGAAAAAGCCAGTAAAATGTAAAAGGGACTGGGGGAAAGAACCCCGTGACTTTGGAAAGGACTGGGGGGAAAAAATGCCAGTAAAACTGTAAAAGGGACTGGGGGAAGAACCCCGTGACGTATAAAGGATGTGGGGGGAATGCCTGAGGAATAAAAGGGACGGGGGGAAGAACCATGCGAAAAAAGACGGGGAAGAATCCCCAGTAAATTGATGAAAGGACTGGGAAGAATCCAGTGAACGGAAAGGAGGGGGAAAATGCCTGAACTGAAAGGAAAGGGGAAAATGCCAGAAAATTGATAAAAGGAGGGGGAAAATCCCAGTGAATGATGAAAGGAGGGAAGAATCCAGTAAATTGGAAAGGAGTGGGAAAATGCAGTGAATTGATAAAAGGACTGGGAAAGAAGCCAGTAACTGTGAAAAGGACTGTGGAAGAATGCAGTGAATGTGAAAGGGGGACTGGGGGGAGAAGCCAGTGACGTGATGAAAGACTGGGGAAGAATCCCATAAATGATGAAAACTGGGGAAAAAGAATGCCAGTGAGTGATAAAGCGGGGGAAGAATGCCAGTGACGTGATGAAAGAACTGTGGGAAAATCCAGTGATTAGAAAGGTGGGGGAGAAGCGGACTGGAAAGGACTGTGGGAAATCCCAGAATTGATGAAAGGACTGTGGGAGAATGCCAGGAACGGAAAAAGGACTGGGGGGAATGCCATGACTGTAAAAGGACTGTGGGAAAATTGCCAGAAAAAGGAAAGGACTGGGGGAAAACCAGTGAACGGGGAAAAGGACGGGGGAAAAATGCCAGTGATTGATAAAAGGGATTTGGGGGAAAAAAGCCAGGGGTTATGGGAGGGGGGAAGAATCCAGTGAATGTAAAAAGGACTGTGGGAAGAATGCCATGAATTGGAAAAGGACGTGGGAAGAATGCCAGGAATGTAAAAGGACTGTGGGGAACCCAGTAAATTGAGAAAGGACGGGGGGGAAAATAGCCGGGAAAATTGAAAAAAGGACTGGGGGGAGAATGATGATTGATGAAAGGACTGGGGGAAGAACCCATGAATTGTAAAAAGGATGGGGGGGAAATGCCAGGTTGGGGGGGGAAAAAAAAAAAAAAAAAACGTGATGAAAGGACTGGGGGAAAAATGCCAGTGACGTGATGAAAGGACTGTTGGAAACCAGTAAACTGGGGAAAGGATGTGGGAAGAATGCATGAGTGATAAAGGACGGGGGGAGAATGCCAGTGACGTGATGAAAGAACTGTGGGAAAAAATCCCAGAGTGATAAAAGGACTGGGGAAGAATGCCATGACGGAGAAAGGAAGTGGGGAAATGCCAGTGAATGTGAAACTGGGGGAAAAATCCATGACGTGATAAAAGGACGGGGGGGAAGAATCCAGTGAACTGCTAAAAAGGACTGGTGAAAAAAGCCATGACGTGATTAAAGGACTTGTGGAAATGCAGTGACGTGATGAAAATCCCAGTGACGTGTGAAAGGAGGGGGGAAGAAGCCAGTGCGTGATGACAGGACTGTGGGAAAAATGCCAGGAATGATGAAAGGACTGGGGGGAAGAATGCCAGGACTATGAAAATGCCAGTGACGTGATGAAAGGTGGGGGAAAATTCAGTGAACGATGAAAGGACTGGGGGGAAATGCCGTGACGTATAAAGGACTGGACAGAAAGCACCCGAGAGGTACCGAATAAATTGGATGTAAGGATACGAAAAAGGGGTTAGGACCCATTCAGACTGGAACAAGTCAAGATTGCTCGGATGGGTTAATTAGGCTGAGAAGGAGGGAAGAGATTCTGGGGATGGGTTGAATTTGGCTGAGAAGGGGGCACGTATCAACCTCAAAGGAGGGGAAAAGAGGATGTATTCCCCTGAAAATTTAAACATGTAGGTTTTGTTAGATTAGGCTACTGTGGCAAAAGACGGAAACATATATTCACTGTTCTAGAAATAGGGAAACCCTGGCAAAAGGCAAAATTTCTCGTCAGTTAACAAGAAACGCGAAAATTCTTTTCCCGCTTTTTTTTCCCCCCCATTCCACCGTTTTTGGTCACCCCACACCCGAGTTATGGTCACCCCAACCGCATTATGGGCACCCCAAAAAACCTGCATTATGGGCACCCCCCAACCCCCGCAGTTATGGCACCCCCACACCTGCATTATGGGTACCCCACACCTGCATTTTTGGTCACCCCCACCCGCAGTTAGTGCTCCTAAGGAACAGGGCTAGGTTTTTTTATTTTTTCTCTCTCATTTTGTGTGGTGGTTGTGTGGGGTTTGGTGTGTGTGGGTGTGTGTGTGGTGTGTGATGTGTGGTGTGTGGGGGTTTGTTTTTTTTTTTTCTCCTCTCTCTCCTCCTCTCTCTCCCTCCTCCCTCTCCTCTTCTCTCTTCTCTCTCCTCCTTTTCCCCTTTTTCCTTGTTTGTTCTCTTCCTCTCTCTTGTTGTTTTTTTTTTTTTTTTTCTCCCCTTCCTCTTTTTTTCTTTTCTCTCTCTCTCTCTTCCCTTTCCCTCCTCTCCTCCTCTCCTCCTCTCTCTCCTCTCTTTCTTCTCCTGTTGTTTTTGAGACTTTCTCTCCCCCCTCTCCGTCTCCGTCTCTGCTTCTTCTTCTTCTCTCTCTCCTTCTCTCAACTTTTCTTCTCTCTCTTTCTCTCTTCTCCCCCTTTTCTCTTTTTGTTTTTAGACTTTCCCCCCGTCTCCGTCCCGTTCTCCTCCTCTTTTTCCTTCCCCCTTTCTTTCTTCTCTCCTCTCCTCTTCTCTCTCTCGCTCTCTTTCCCCCACACACACAACAACCCAACACAACCTTCTCTCTCTCTCTTCCCCCCCCCCCCTCTCTTTTTCTCTTCTCTTCTTCTCTCCCCTACACACAAAAACCCCACTTCTTCTCTCTCCCCCTTCTTTCTTTCCCCTCTCTCCCCTTTTCTCCCCTCTTCTTCCCCCCTCTTCTCTCTTCCTGTATTTCCCGGGAAAAAAACCAGAAATGAATTTTTTTTTCCCGCGTTAATCCCAAATCAATGTTTAAAGAGTGGTTTTTTTTTGTGGTCGATGAAAAGGTAGCACAGTGTGAGCCGCGGCCGATTTTTCCCTTTCCCTTTTAGCCATTCAGGGGGATGGTGTTTTTTTTTGTTTTGTTTTTATCCAACCCCCATGGGGGAGGGAAAGATGATTAATCTACAGAAACTGGGTTTTAGTGTTGTGACCCAGCCAAAATATGTGGGGTGGGGGGGCGGGGGGGGGGGCTTTATTTTGGGCTTTTATCGGGCCGTAACCCCTGGGTTTTTTATCATTTGGTGGGAAAAAAAAGCCCTTCTAGTTCTGCCCCCCAAAAATTTTTTTACCCCCCCCTCCCACTCAAATTTAAGATTTTTTCAGAAATGTTTTTGCTGTGTAAAGATGGAGCAGGGGGGCGTGGTTTGTTGGGCAATTATTGTGGGCCGGCCCCAAAAGATTCCATCAACATTGTTAGCATTAACGACACTTTTGGGGGGGAAGTCGTTCGCATCAAGCCCTTAGCAACGCTCTCATATCCTTTTCAGCAATTAATTTACTTTTTTTCAGAAATATGTGGAGGGGGAGAGGGGTTCAAATAAGGGGTGAAGGGGTGGGTGGGATCTTCCGTGACCAGTTCCGGACCGACTCCAGGGAGAGTTCAGGTCTGAAAATTCTCCATTGCTTCAAAATACAGGTTATTTGGAGAAGTGGGGAGGGGGAAGGTGGGGTAGGGGGAGAGGGAATGAAGGGATGGGCTTCAGGAGGGAGGGGGGGGGTAGCATGACGTTCACTATTAGCCAGCAAAACGTGTAATTTCAAAACCGATGTTAAAGTGGGAATTTGGAGAGGGGGAGAGGGGGGGGGAGCGGGGGGGGTCTTTTTGGTTTGCCTCCAACGACCCCCTCAGTTTGTAGATGAATTCAAGAATCCCAAAATCTAGTCCCGCAAACCTCCGATACACCAACACTATCCTCCAACAGCACGTATCTCATCCAATAAAGAGCAGGAATCATTGTTTACGTCATGCAGGGCCGTTGCAAGGATACCCACTACCAACTCACCACTGTCTCCAAACCCTCATCCATCATCCATCCCCTGATCACCAGACAGAAAATAACAGAATTGAGGAAAATGCAAGTGGCAAAAAATATCGGTAGTTTAGTCTGGGGAGACCCTAAGATTTTCCAATGTCACTGTTAAGCCCTCCTACCCCTCACACCCAAGGTAAACAGTACAATGTTTGACGGAACATAGTGAACTTGACACCCAAGGTAAATAGTACAATGTTTGACGGAACATAGTGAACTTGACCCCAAGGTAAACAGTACAATGTTTGACGGAACATAGTGAACTTGACACCCAAGGTAAACAGTACAATGTTTGACGGAACATAGTGAACTTGACACCCAAGGTAAACAATACAATGTTTGACGGAACATAGTGAACTTGACACCAAGGTAAACAATACAATGTTTGACGGAACATAGTGAACTTGACACCCAAGGTAAACAATACAATGTTTGACGGAAAACAGTGAACTTGACACCCAAGGTAAACAATACAATGTTTGACGGAAAATAGTAAACTTGACACCCAAGTTAAACAATACAATGTTTGACGGAAAATAGTAAACTTGACACCCAATGTAAACATACAACATTTGACGGAAAATAGTGAACTTGACACCCATGTAAACATACAATATTTGACGGAAAATAGGAACTTGACATCCAGTGTAAACAGTTCAATGTTTGACGGCAAATAGTGAACGTGACGTCAAAAATGTTCATGGAGTCGTCCCCAAAATCCCTCTGACAGTCTCCATTGGAAGCCCCCTCACTCCTATCCGCATCTTGCCCCTGTTCTGAAATAACATGCATGTCAGGATATCTAGCAATGGAGTTTTAAAATAGTGATGAACTCTTGGGGAGGGGGGGGGGGGCGGGGCTAACTCTAAAAGACTCATGTCAAAGATCCATTTTTCCAAAATTCCCATAAAAAAACATTTATTCTGAATACTTTTCTTGAAGTGACTTTTTCTAGGTCTGCTGGGGTGACTGAATAATGCCAGCTGACAAGAAAGAGCGAAAACAGTTCATGTCCGTTGGCAACAAAAACTGAAATAGCCCATACATATTACATCCGCTGTCCCTGGTTCCACGTTTGGGAACATCGGTTGAAAGGATGGTGAAAAGACAAGGGGGTTGACCTTGATTTCAGGTCGGTTTGAGCAAAGGCAGAGGTTTTACTGACCATCTTTACCATCTGCCTTTCTCTGAGAAGGAACGAATACAGTCAATATAAAATCTAGCCACAATAAACCCAGATACAAGACGGATCTAAATCACGGTAGATTTGGCTATGACGTTGTTCACGTTTAATAAAAACCACTATAATCAATTATGATGCAAAACAACCAATATGAAATGTTCGTGTGGACGGCTAGGATACTTTGAAAGGTCGAGGGCGTGTACTCAGAAGTACAAATGTACTATTGTTTGACCTGTGTTTGTGGACATGAGCACTGCACCAATTTCAGCTTCTTGAATGGACACATAATTCTCTGTGTGACTGCATGCATGCATGCACGCGCGCGCGCGCGCGTGCATGCGTGCGTGTGTGTGTGTGTGTGTGGTGTGTGTGTGTGTGTGTGTGTGTGTGTGTGTGTGTGTGTGTGTGTGTGTGTAAGAGAAAGAAGAGAGAGAGAGAGAGAGAGAGAGAGAGAGAGAGAGAGAGAGAGAGAGAGAGAGAGAGAGAGAGAGAGAGAGAGAGATGTCCATGCTTACATCTCCTTACTTCTAACACCGTATATCAACCATCGACATTATACAGTATTCTGAAATTACGGTGAGAGAGCTGCCAATAATTCAGGAATGTGATGGGGTTTTTTTTTCGACTTATGAGGTTTGTGTGCGGCAAAAAAATCGGTCGTGACGCAGTTGTGGTATGATTGACCTTAAAATAACGCCTTTTCGTAACTGACACGAAATAGCCTCAGCATTTTTTACTGAACTGGTAAGTTGTTGGAGTTCTTCGGTTCATGGTTTTACTGGGACTCTGATGATGCAGATGAACTGCAAAGCTTAGAACAATTCTCTTTCTTCACGTCAGAGAGCTGTTTTCTGTCTGGGTCTGATTTTGTTTTCAGCCTATAGAAATGAAAGAGAATGTAAATATGTTCGTTTCAAGACCACCCATGTGATTCTGCCCGAAAACCCCCCATTTTCACATACAAATCACGTCCATCACATGTCAGTTTTGGCCAAATTTAACACATGTTTTCCAAAAAAATTAACGCCTCAAAACCTCGAAATATTGAGGGTTTCTGTGTAGAATAATATGGGTGATCATGAACGAAGATATTTACATTCTCTCCAAGGACATAAAAAATCTAATGATTTGAAGCACGCTCTTCAACTTCTAACACTATAAAATAAATTATTATAAAAAAGTGCAAAACTCTTCGCATCTGGCCACATTACTGATCACCCATTGGGTCTAACTTGAGACCCTATGGCGCCCTAGGGCCCCAAGCCAGATCCAGAGATCACAGATAAATGTGGCCAGATGTGAAGAGTTTTGGGAATATGCCTCTAATAGTGGTATTCTACACTTGGTTGTCTACTTTCAGTTGTCTAATTGGAGCAATTCTCTCACCCCATTTTCAGTGGCCCTTCCTAGGACACACACACATGTGGTTTGCGGGCGTTTATAGCCGCGCCAGTGACCCAGACATCACATTGTGGTTTGCGGCGTTTATAGCCTCGCCAGTGACCCAGACATCACATTGTGGTTTGCGGGCGTTTATAAGCCCGCGCCAGTGACCTAGACGAAACACGAAAATGGAAGGGTCACTATAGGCAGAGAAGAGGGCCAAATTAAGACTTTCCAAACCACACAAACAAGCACAAAACCGCCGCAGGCATATTCCCAACTTTACACTTTTTGGATTAATATAAATATACTGTACAAACCGAAAGCTTTCATAATTTTATGGCGTTTATGCATAATTGGGGTGTTATTAAAATTGTTTTTTATCAACAGAATAGTTTTAAAGGTTAAACAACAACTGTGCTTTAAAGTACTTTTTAGTAGCTACATTTGCACACTATTCATATTAAAAGCTTTAGCAAATTAAACACAAAAACACAACTTTTAATAATCAATTTTCTCTCACTGATCTATAAATAGATAATTTTATTCAGGGAGGTAATTACTTTTATGCATAATTAAAGGAGATAAATCACTTTCATTATCATTGTTTTGCTTATTTTGATTGTTAATGATTACTTTGTGAACAAGGAAGGTAAAATCAATACTCTACTGTAACTGCTAGAACGGGAAAACCCGAACCCAAATAGGCCTCAGCGGAAAACCCGAACCCAAAAATAGATCTCAACCGCTAACCTGATCAAATAGGCGGAATCGTTACGGACCGCGTGTGTCTGCCTGTCTGTCTGTCTGTCTGCCTGTCTGTCTGTCTGTCTGCCTGTCTGTCTGTGTTTGTGTCTGTGTGTTGAATGCGTGATCGGGCTGACTGGCGTGTGCGGTTCTGAATAACTATTGTTAAGCTACACGGGGACAACTCCTATTTTCAAGTTAAAAAACGTTACAGATTGTTTCCCTTAAAAAGTGCATTGCAAAAGAGAGGGAAAGGAAACTGATTACTTTTTTTTTTTTATTTAAAATTTTTATTTGTTTTTTAAAAATGGGGTCAAAAGTAGTTATGAGCTTTTTAAATATACTGTACAGTTGGATTGGGAGGGGGAGAAAAAAAGATCATTAAAAAAACGGGTTTTGAAAAATTTAAATTTCTGCCCTTTTTTAAATCCATAGTTAGGCAAAAATTTATTGGAAGCTACGAAAAATACCGATTTTTGGCCCCAAACATTTTTAAAGTTTTTTCCCCTTTTTAGTTTTTATAGGGGCTCCTGAAGATCTAACTGGCTTTTTCCCTACAACCCTAAAGGGTTACTTTTTGCTTTAATAAATTTTTATTTTTCCACTTTTAAAAAAAAAAAATAAATAACATTTAAAAAATTTAAAATTTAATTCTTTTTTTAATTTTATATAAAAAGGCTGCCGAACTCATGAATCTGTTTTTAAAAAAAAAGGGGGAATGAACTATTTAACGAAAAAAAAGGAAAGTTTTAAAAACATTGTTTTTTAGGTAAAATTTTTGGTTTTTGGAATGAAATAGACAATATAATAAAAGTTTAAAAAGTAAACTTTTTAAAACGAAGCAATCAAAGTGATAAAAAATTGACTGTAGTGATTCAGAAAAATAAAATATTGGCGGTGTTTTTGAAAAGGTTTTAACTGCCCTTAAAAAGTTTTTTGCGGCATTTTGGGCAAAGGGAATAAAACCTGTTTTACTTACTTTTTTTTACATTTATTTTTTTTGTTTTAAACGTAAATTTTGGGGTTTTAAAAAATGAAAACCAAAAGGGAAAAAATTTCAGGATAGAAAACTATATACAATAAAAAAAAATTTTTGATTTTGAAAAAAAACAATTAACCAAAACTTTTAGTAAAATAACATGAAAACATTAACCCAAAAAACGTTTTAAAAAAGCGTAGCACAGCTATCTCAAAAATTCCCAGAGCCCTTTTCAAGGGACCGCCATTAAAAGGCTGGGCGGGCTATTGTTTATATAACCCTGAGAAACAAACTTTCCGTCGGGTTTTCAAAAAGGGCAAAAGGGAAAAAACAGTTTAATCACCCCTTTAACTCAACGGGCCAAATTACATGCTTACACATTTTAAAACCATGCAATTTAAAACAAAGTTTGGGGGTTTCCCCGTTTTGGGGTCTAAAGGGGACAGTCCAAAAAAAACAAATTAAAACAAACAAATTTCTATCCTATTTGGCAATTTTACCTTCCTCTCCCAAAAAAGCAGATTAAAACGAGCAGTCTTAAACATCCCAAAATTCTGACAACTTTGTATTTTTTGGGGTTTTTTTTGGGCACATTTACCCCCTTAAAAAAAAGGGGGGCAAACAGATTTCTAATTATAACAATAAAAGGGGAAAAAGGGGCCCCTAAAATTTTGATAACATAAATTTTCCCAAAGTAAGTAAAAACAGTAACCCTCTTTTTTGAAAGCAAAACAAACCAATCACGGTAAACAAACAAAAGGTCTGTAGAAGTGATATGTCCCTCAAAGGGGTTTTTCCCCCAACCCCCCCACTTTGGGCGAGTCATTTAAAGCAAACACGAAATTTTATATGTTTGCAGATAGTACAAAGAGCCCCTTTAAATTATTAATCAAAAACAAAAACAGACTTATGGGTTTTACATAAAAGAAAAAACAAAAAAAAGGCTTTGAAAAGATTTTTTGGTCAGAACCCCAAACCCTATAGAAGCAGCCGCCGGGCAAAAGAAACTTGTAAAGTTTTGTAGATTTAAAAACCAAACCCTTTACCCAAAACCCCGGGGTCAAAATTTTTTTTTTAAAGAATATACACAAAATGCGATTTTTTCCGTACGGTTATGCTAAACTTTGAATCGCTCTTCCCGCGCAAAACTTGGCCCCACAACAACAAAACAAAACAAAAAACCAAAAAAACCCCCCAAACAATCTGTTAAAAAGCTTTATTGTTTTTAAGGTCAATGCAACACCCCAACCCCCTTTAGATTTACGAGGCCCCCCAACGCACCCACAGTTTTCTAGGCAAAAAAAAACAACTCCGAAATCATTTTCCAACCAACTAAACCCCCTCAACATTTTTTTTGACCCCTGAAGACCAAGAACGCTATGACCCACTACACACTTTTTTGGATTTGCAATAAAGATTATTAGCACAAAGTAAAGACCACGATCACATTACTGGGAATTTTAGGGGGAAACCCCACAACAATTTTAATTTCCAGTTTAAATTTTGCCCCTTTAAGACTGAAACTGCCTATTTTCCCTTTCATAACTTACGAGGCTACGATTTCTTTTTAATAAAGGCAAGAGGGGACTTCTGAATTTAAAAAGGGTTCCCTTTCCTTGCACATTTTCAAAAAAGTACATGACTTTTACTCTTATTTCTTTATCCTTTTAAACCTCCCCCAACATCTGAGGGATTTTGTTAATTTTTTAGGGGGATCGTTTAAAAGAAAAAACTTTCCAATCCTAAACAATACTTTAAACCCATTTTTTAGTGCGAAAAGGGATTTAACCTTATGAATAAAATGAACTGGGGGGGACGGGTTTGACGAAGATTCACTTCCCCCAAAAGGGGCGTTTTCCCTTTCTAGTCTTAGGGCAAAGCCCCAAAACTGACTCAAAATATAATACGCACAGAAACCCAACGGGAATTACACGGGGCCCGGGGAGGGCGACAAACACATCAAAATTTTTTGGGCTGACTGTGTTTTTTGGGAAAAGACTTTTTTTTCAAAAATTAAACAGTTCTACATGCATGAAAAAATTACAACTTAGCCCTCTTCTTTTTTCTTCTCGCCCCAGGCCTTTTTTGGGGACCCTTTTTAAAGTCTAAAAACCCTTTCCCAATTTTGACTTAATATCAATCAACCCACCTCCAATAATTGAAAAGGGTTGAGGGAGGGTTTTTGGCATGCCCTCAAAACCTTACTGCAAAGCCAACAACAAATATTTGACATTATACCAAAACAAAACCCAACCAAACAATCAAAAGTCCTTAGACGCCAACAATCTGATGGCGGCCATGACCCCGCTTCCTTTTACAAACCTTTCAGATTGAAACTGGAAGGGTTACAAAAAAAATTTTCCCGAGCATTAAAGGGGTTGGGAAACAGTTTGACTCAGATCAACAGAAAGGGTTTTTTTCAAAAGTAACTTAAATTTCCAAAAAAATTCCATCTCCAAAACGATTCCCCCCTAACCGCGAAAGTTTTTAAAGAGGGTCCTAAAGCCCGCCTAAACCTTCCTAATTTGGGGCCAAAAAACTAAGTTTTTTTTTTTTACAAATGCTACTTTTTACTTAAGAAAAGGACTGAACCCGAAAAAGCGTTCACGGGAATCATTGCTTTTGACCCAAGGGCCCTTTTAAAGGGGCCATACATAAAGAAGAAACTGATCTTAAAAACCCCAACCACTGTTTGCACAGAAAAAGCTTTTTTAAACTGATGAACAACAGCTTTTTTTGGTAAAACCATGGAAACGAAACACAATCAAAAAGTTTTAAAATTTAGTTACAAAAAAAACCAAGAAATTTAATTTTGCCTCTAAAACCCAACAAATAAAGGGACTTAGAAGTTTAACGACACCCTTTTTTTGGGCTTTAAAGATGAAAAAAAAAGGATGTTAATTGGGAAACGCCGGTTTTTTTGGGTTTTACCGTTTTTAGGCTGTCAAATTTTTTGATTTTTTAAAATTTCGGTCACAACTTTAAACCACTGTACCCAAAAACAAAAAAAAATTTTAAAACAACACTGTTTATTTTTTATTTAGACGTTCCCACAAAAAGACTTCTATAAGGACTTAAAAACAAAAAGAAGCAAAAGGGAACTGAGGGGTGGTAACAAAACCTGGCTATCCTAAAGACAGCCCCTTTACATTCAACGAACAAAAAATAATTGGGAAAAGTTGAAGGAAAAACCCTTAAGGGGATTTTTAAAAAAGAATATTTTGGGTTTGGCGGTAAAAAGATGTATAGCGTTCCCAGCCGACTTCGTAATGAAAAAAGCAAAAGGGGCATAAGTAAAGAAGTTGTCAAAAAAAATAAAACCAAAAAACTACAAGCAAGCTCTTTTTGAAAAAAAAGTATTTCATCACACAAATGTTAATCAACCTCACTCTTCACAAGTAAACACAACTGCTGTTAAAAAAAAATCACTAGTCTCAAACAAAACCCAAGAAACCCTTACGTCATCCTGATTTTTCAAATCTGTAGGACAGGGAGAACTTTAAAAGTTTAATTTTACCCTTGTATTTAAGCTTAAGAACCTAACAAATTTTTTACTTAAGAACAAAACTTGTACTTAACAAAAGAGCCAAACCTTGAACTTAACTTAAGAACATAACTAGTACTTAAAAAAAACTTTTTTTTTTTGTATTTTCCCTTGTAATTTACTTGCACTTAACTTAAAAGTACTTTTTTATAACAAATTAACCCTTTACTTTATTTAGTTTTCTTAACTTGCTGTATCTAGTTAAAAAAAACCATTACAAAGAAAATGGTCTACACAGGAAAGGGTGCTCTTTAATTTGCAGAATTTGGGTTTTTCTTCTTTTTCTGGCTTTTGGGGTTTTTTTGACTTTGCTGCTAATAGGGGTTTAAAAATTTAGGGTTTGAAATCCCCCACCCCCAAAAACAACAGTCAAAAAACATAATAATACATCTTATTTGTTTTTTTTTTGATTGTGTTGTTGTTTAAATTGGGGTTTTTGTTGTGCTGGCGATTTCTGTATTACTAACTTAAAAAATTTTTTTTTGTTTTGTTTTGAATTTTCCCAGCCGTTCCATTCCCTATTTAACCCCCCCGCCCAACACGCCCCAGGGGTTTAGCCAAAATAAAATACACCTTTTGGCCTCATCACTTGTAGCACAATTTTTGCCCTGCGGCACATTCGCCCTGAAAACTGTCCGGGCGTCTTCTTTTCCTATCGCTCATTTTTTTTTTTTGCGATTTTAAATTTTTAAAAACAAAATTAATATGATTTAAAATAATTAACCCCCTGATGAATGGGGAAAACATAGTCCCAAACGTAATACATTCACATGCAAGAGTTTCCCAGGGACTTGTTTAAAACCGGATCTTGTGTATAGCAAATTTTTAAAACTCTTTTGAACAACTTTGGGGCCAACTTTTAAAATTTCTAACTTAAACATATGACAAAACATTGTCTGACCTACGTCTAAAACCCTTTTTTTACCCAAACTTGCTTTGTACCTAAACGAAATACTTTTTCAACGCTGAAGTAGGGAGTTGGGGAAAACCCGTTCAAAAACTTTGTTCATGCCTAAATACTGTTTATTTTTCCACCCCCCCGGGGAAAAGGGATAATCCCTTTTTTTATGGGAGTTTGTCAACATTTAGTCTCTTGCCCCCCACACTTTAATAGTTCGTCACAACCATTTTTTAAAAAACAAAAAAAAATAATAAAAAAACTTTAAAAAAAAAAGAAATTTAAAGGTTTTTTTAATTAGGGGTTTCCCCCCCATCGTTTGGTTTTAGTTTTATTCCCAACCCCTTGCAAAATCTTTTTAGGGGTAAAACCAACCCCAAAATGGGGAAGATGAAGATTCGCCAAAAAAATTTCCAACTTTAATTTTTTGCTTTAACAACAAAAAAATTTTCCCAATTAAAAACACATAGACAGCCTTTCCTATATGAATTTTTTTAATTTTTTTTTTTAATAAAAAATGACGAAAAAAGATTATCAAAACATTTTTCCACTTGCTGAAATTTGCGGCCTTAGTATAGGCTATAGGTGTTTTCAAAAAAAAAAGTTTAAAAAAAAGCCAGGAAACTAGGAAAAGGGTTTAAAATTTAGGGGTGTTTTTTGGTTATAGTTGTAAAAACTGCAGGTAAAAGGGGGTCAAAAGACTTTTGTTTCACAAAAGGGGAAATTTTCCCAAAAATGTTAAATTTTAAAGAAAAATTAAATTCATAAGAAAATAAATTTTAAAAAAAGGGTGGCGGGGTAGTTTAGATGTTTGGAGGGGCTAAATTTTTTAAAAGCTTTTTCCTTCTCTGAAAAAAATTAATGTTTTTTTAAAATTTCGGGTCTGATGAAGAAGAGAACGCAAAAACAAGGCAATTTGAAGATTTAGCTAAGGCCCAAAAGACGGGTTTTTATAAAAACGAATTTCTCACTTACTTTTTTAAAAAAAAGTTAAAAAGAACAGGACATGCAGAGAACACTTTTTCAGACTTTGAAAAAGGGAAAAGAATGAGTAATTTCTTAGTAACAGGGAAAAAAGTTTTTTTACATCAAACCCCCGCCAAACCCGTCGACCCTTTTTGAACCAACAGAAAACAGAAAAAAGCGAAAATTTGGTTTTTTTTGTGGGGGGGGAAGGGAGCAATCTATAATTTTTGAAAAAAAAACAATTTTAAAAATTATATTAAAAGGGGAATTTAAAAAAAAAGTTTTAAAAATGATAAAATTTTAAAATTTTTCTCCTAAAGGGTTTTTGGGAAAAGGAAAAATTTCTAATTTAAAAAAAAAAGTAAACTGCTAGAGTTTTCCCGAAAAAAATGCGAAAGGCTGGCTTTCCCAAAAAACAAAATTTTGGGAAAATATACTGCCTGCCCCCAAAAAATAATAAATTTTTTAAAAAATTTTCCTTAAAAAAAAAAAACCCCCCAGATGGCTTTTATCTTCCCCCATACAAAGTTTGAAGAAAAAAATTTAAAAAATGCCCTGACAGTTGTTTAATGGCTTTAAGAAACAAAGCGCTGAAACCCTTTTAACCCGATAAAACTCAACTGCTGTGGCTGTAAACTTTTCAACAAATAAATATGCAGGGCCCCTTTAAAAAAACCCTAAGGGTGGGGGTTTAAGTTGATGAGGAAAAGATTTTTAAAAGGGTCGGGAAACCAGCTGTTTTTAAAACATCAAAGTTAAAAGTTAAGAGAGGGATCCCAGGGGAACCATCGAAAACAGGCCCCCAATAAAAACTTTAAAAAGAATCTAGCTGAACGCCTTTTTTACCCCAACCCAAAATCCAAGAAATTTAAGGACAGAATGCGGGAAACCAGAATGGGTTTTTTAGATTTCCTTCATCTTACGCGCCATGAACAATTTAAGAATTTAAAAACAAAGGGTTGAAGCCAGTAAAAGCAATTAAATTTTAAAAAATTAGCATTTCGAATAGTGGCAGGGGGCTCAAAAACTCTTCCGTTTTGGGCAAAAGTAAATACTTGTAGCCCCGGAAGGCAAAAAGGCCCATGTTAAAAATTAGAGCCCAATCCCATATGGGGGCGAAAATGTAAAAAAAAAAGTTTAAAGAAACATGAAAAAAAAGACCCCCCCCGTATATTAAATTTTAAAGAAACTCTCCTTTAAAAAAGGCCCCCCCTAAAAGGGCCCTTTTTTCGGGGAAAACTGCAAGTTGTCCCACCAAACACCGTGATTAACAAAAAAAATTTGTGTTTATTTTTTTTTAAAAAAAATTTTTTTGCCATTTTTGTTTTAACTGTCGGGGTGGGTTTTTTTTTCAAATTTTTTTTTTTAATTGCACGTGTCTCCTTTCGTTAAGGAAACTCCTTTCTCCCCAAAATTTTGGGGAAGGGTTTAATTTTTGGGGCGTCTGTTTAAATCCCCCCCGTCAGCCCTAAACCTTTTGAAATTCTTCTCCGTTTTAAGTTTTTATCCTGTAATGATTTTGGGTTTTTCTTAATCTTAATGAACAAAGTTTTGGGTGGGTGCAGGGGACAATGGCATGGGCTTTTGTAATTTTGGAGTTTTAAAATTTTTTTTTAAAAGCACTTAAAAATTAAAGGATAGCGCCTAAACCTATCCAAATTCCCCAAAAATAAAAAAAGGGTGGCGCCCCAACCCCACTACAAAAACCGCCAACTTTTAAACCCCGCACTGCCGGGTAGCATTTCTATGGCCCGTAATTTAAAATAAGAAAAAATTTTTTAAAGCTTTAGCTTTTTTCTTTTCCCAAAATCTATACTTTCCCCAAATCGCTTTTTTATTTCCTTTTTAAGTTTATTTTTTGCTTTTAAACCCAAACTGCGGGAAACCCCATTTTTTAAAAAAGATTTTTTTATTAATTTAAACTTTTACAAATTTTTTCTTATTAAACCTTCTTGGGACACTTTCACTAACCCCCAATAAAACGCAATAAAATTAAACCCTACTTAAAAGAGAATAAAGTTCGAAATACTGTTTTTTTGTCTTTTTTCCCAAAAAAAAAAGACCCTCAAAGTAACCTTTCAGATGAACATGGGGGTTTTTTTTGCCCCCGTTTTTTTTAATTTTCAATTTCAATTAAATGGGCAACCCTTTTTTCACCTTTTTTTTGTATACCTCTTATTGCGGTTTTCTTGGGAAACTATAACGCCCCCCCCGAGTAAAAAAATAGGCGAAAAAAAAACATCGTCCCTTTGCCTAGGGAGTGACGAAACGACGGGGGAAAAACTAAGCCGACAGTTTCATTCCCCCACTTTAGCGGACTTTTTTCTCGTAAACATTATTCAAACCCTGCATATTTTTTCAATCTGGTTTTTTTTTTGGTTTTCCCCCGGGAAAAAATTAAAGGCCCAACAAAATAAAGCCCTGCATTTAAGGCTTTTCTAAAATTGTTTTTTTTTATCAAAGGGATACATTAACTTCGTAGTTTTAAAAAATTTTAAATTTCCCAAACAATTTCAGGAAACAACGCCCAAACAATTCTCTTTTTTATGAAGTTTGTATTTGGGGTTTGCCAAAATCGTTTTCCCTTTAAAATTTTTTATCTCTTTTAGGGGAATTACTGCCCGGGCGTTTTTTTCTTTAAAATTTTTACCCTTTTGTAAACCCCATCATCTGTGTATTTCAAATCCAAAAAAATTTTCCTGCCACTCCTAATTAGATCAAACTCAGTTGTGTCTGCAAGGGTCATTTTAGATTATATTGTCTCCAGCTTCGAATCATTTCAAGTGAAAACTGAACCTGTCGGCTTCGACATTTTATCATGCTTCTTGGATCTTTTTTAACTTCCTCATTTATTTGTTGGTAGGTGGTCTGACTGTGAAGAGTAAGAATGTGCTTAGAAAGTGTTAACGTGGGAGGAAAAATTGTTGTGGGCGACAAAAAAGTCTGAGAGAGCTGTTACAAATGCCCATGTTGTCTGTAAAGCGAAGAAGATGCGTGTGACCAGACCACGATCTTGCAAGTCAGTAAACCTTGCGTTTGATTGGTATGGCTATTCTTCAGTCCAGGACGAAGATATCGTCAGTAAAAGCAGAAGTGTCAGATATAAACACAGTTTTTAAATTCCCCTGTCCAATGATTGTTCTTAACAGAGGTTATCGTTAATTGCTTTTTAGCTAAGGATATATTTTACATTTTGTTTTATAAAGCAACATAATTTAAGCTCAGATAGAGCAAACTGGTGCATTTAAGATACAAATAGTTGTGTTTCTTTTTAGTTTAAAATCTCATCTTAGAATTTATTGTCAAATGCGTTGTAGGAATGCAAATTTATACCAGTAAAATTCTTATAATTATTTAGTCACTCTTGAAATCCAAATTCTATTTATATGAATGTATGCCATATGTGACAAAATGGGTGATGTGACAAAATCAATGTTAAATTCTGCTGTGAATGTGAATGCCACAAAACTAATTTCTCGAACTGAGGATATAAAGTTTACCTTGACTGGACTTGACTTGACTTGACTCTACAGCAACTCATTTAAGGAGCTAGCTCCGTCTTTTGATTCTGGCCCTCGAGACATTCTTTTTATAATATAAAATTATAATAAATAAAATGTTACCAAGCAAACAATAAAAACAAATTATAATAAACAAACGATAGAACAGGAGGGTCAGTACCGAAAATCATAGCTATGTCGTGCATTAGATAATTCTAACTGCACTATTTTAAGTTATTTTTAACCCATCTTAGACCCTTATTAAATAATTTTCACTTAAAACATTCCTCAAACTATCTTTGTCCTTAGTGAAAAAAATACAACTCGAATATAAAAAAAAAAAAAAAAATTTAAAATTAAAATTTAAAAAAAAAAATTTAAAAATAAAAAAAAAAAAAAAATATAAAAAATTAAAAAAAAAAAAAAGTACAACAAAAAAAAAATTAAAAAAAATTAAATAAAAAAAAAAAATTAATAATAAAATTTACAAATCAATATTAAAAAAATTAAAAAAGCAAAAAAAACAATTAATTATAAAAATATAAAAACACATTAAAAAAAATATAAAATAAAAAAATAAAAAAAAAAAATAATAATAAAAAAAATAAAATAAAAAAATAAATAAAAATATAAAAAAAAAAAAATAAATAAAAAATAAAAAAAAAAACTATTAAAATAATTAAATTTGTATTTATAATAAAAAAAATAAATAAAAAAAAATTATAAAAAAGCTTAATAAAAAAAATTTAAAAATAAAAATAAAAAAATTTTTAAAAAAATTAATAATATAAATATAATTAAAAATAATAAAAAAAAAAGAAAAAAATAAAATTATAATAAATAAATAAAACCATAATAATAAAAATATAAAGAAAAATAAAAAAGGGAAAATAAAAAAAAAAAAATAAAAAAATTTAAAAAAAAAAAAAATAAAAAAAAAATAAAATAAAAATATAAACAAAAAAAAAATAAAAAAAATTTATTAAAAAATTAAAATAAAAAATAAAAAAATTAAAGAAATTTAAATAATTAAATTTTAAATAAAATAAAATTAATAATATACAAAATTAATAAAAAAAAAATTAATAATTAAAAAAAAAAATATAAAAAAAATAAATTTATAAATTAAAATAAAAAAAATAATAAATTTAAAAAAAATAAATAAAAAAATAAAAAAATAAAAAAAAAAATAAAATAAAAAAAATTTAAAATAAAATTTTAAAAAATAATTAAAAAAAAAAAAAAAAAAAATTTAATAAATTATTTTAAAAAAAATATAAAAAAAAAAAAATTTAAAATTTAATTAAAAAAAAAAGAAAACAAAAAAACAAGAAAAATATTAAAAAAAAAATAGTAAAAAAAAAAAAAAGATATATAAAATAAAATAAATAAAAAAATAAAATAAATAATACAAATATATAAAAAAAAAAAAAAAAAAAATAAAAAAAAAAAAATATAATAATATTTTTTAATTTTAATAAAAAAAATATAAATAAAAAAAAAAAAAAAATATATAAAAAAAAAAATTAACAATTTATAAATAAAAAAATAATGAGATATAACATAAAACATAAAAAAAATAAAATACAAAAAAAATAATTAAAAAAAAAAATTATATAAATAACATAAAAACCAATACAGGTTTTAAAAAATAATAACAAATAAAAAAAACAAAAAAAAAATACACGACCACCCCCACACCCCAAGACACCCGACTCCCCCCACCCCCACCCCCACCACCCAAACCACCCCCCCCACAGACCCCAACCCCCCCCCTACACCCCCCTCCCACCCCACCCCCCCCACCACCCCCCCACCTCCCACCCACCCTCCCCAACCACAAACCCCCCCCCCCCCCCTACTCTCCCCCCAAAAACCCCCGCCCCCAATAACCACCCCCACACCCCCAACCCGCCCCCCCCAAAACCCACCCCGCCCGCCCCACACGCGCCACCATAACCACGAACCCCCCCCAACCCCCCCACCCCCCCCTCCAACCAACCCACCCCCTCACCCCACCCCCCCCCCACCCCACCCCCCACAGCCCCCCCACCGCCACCCCCACCCCCCACGCCCAAACCCCCCCCCCCCCTCCCCCCCCCCCCCCCTCCCCACCCATCCCCACCGCAAAACCCGCCCCCACCCCCCACCCCAAGACCACCACAACCCCCCAAAACCCCCCATCCGCCTACCACCCCCCCCCCCACACACTTCCCCCCCACCACCCCCAGCGTCACACCCTACCAAAACCTCCCTCCAACCCAAGTGAAATCTAACCGCTCCACCCCCGCCCCACAGTCTAAGGGCGACGCACACTCGCTCTCAAAGCCCGCCTGCAAAACAAAAAAACACCAATACAAGTGATCCGGACAGCCTACACAGACAACCCACCAAACCCTGTATCCGAACCCACAAAAAGTCTATAGTAATGTTCTCACCAGATACGCACAGTTTGATCACAAGGAACACACTAAAAAAATATACACGACAGTCCAAAACACAACCATTCTTTGTAGGGGTAAGACTTGATGTGCAAAATGGTTGTGCAGATATAACAATGTGCTCGTAATGAAACCTGTAAAGTTTGATTAGTAACAAATCAGTACGAAGACAGTTTTCGCAACACACCCGGTAATCCCGCAAATAAAGACACAGTGGCGGAAACTTAAGGGAAGATAACTTCAAACTATCCCATTCAGAATTTAATAAGAATAATTCTTCTGCATTTTAATGACAGCGCGTCTTTTTTGCCTGCTTTCATCAATGATAAACTGAGCAATCACAAACCAAAAAAATGAGTGCATATTCTTGGCCGTTTCCGTCTGCTATCTTGAGAATAATAATTTTTAATGCCATCTTGCCCATATCCTTTCTCCACTTCCCAAACAATCTGTAGTCAAATTAGATCTAAAATCCAGCCACAGCCCAATTATAGTTATTAAGTAGGTTCTTCCAAGTCTTTACATCATAAAGGCTAAGTATTATTACATACACGAACAACTGCAGGAACCTTTGCCTTACCTCCAGCGGAACAACTTTTCTTATTCATTCAACGTGTTGTGAGGTAAAAGGTCCACGCCCTGAATACAACTGATCAGACCATGCATTTATTGTACAGGTCAACCTTCTTAATTTTGGATATAAAACTCTTCTGATTCACTCTGATAAGGAGTTTTTCTTCAGTAAATAAGAAAAAAAATCCTTTTAAAGACTTTAGAGACAGATTTAGATGTATGTTTCCAGAGAGTGGTCCGCTTGTTCCTAATTTTCTGTAATGGCGTTTATAACCCTGTTCAAATAAATACGCGTTTTAAAACTTTTATACAGGTTTAAGGATTGTATCTAGCCAATCCGTTTAGAAACAACATCAAACTCAAGAAGAATTGTCACCTATCTGTGTAATTAGCTACAAGGAACTTCAGATAGAAAAGCGACAGAGCCCTAGGATTAAATGTTTAGTACATGAAGTAAAGTTTTTTCTTTAGCGCACCTTGGAATAAGGCAAGATGCGTCATTAACAGCCTCAAAATCTAAGTGATGCAAGAATCTGTCTTGCCATATGCTTTCTGCTCTGGCCTCATCTTTAACATCATTCTTTGCATCCTCCGCTTTAAGCCAGTCTTGAGCCGTTTGGGATGTGGGTGTGGGGGGGGGGGGGTATTCTCCCTGATAAACTTTCCTCTTTTCTATTCTTTTTTTAGGCAGCCAAAGATCAAGAATAGAGGGCAAAAATGTCTGCCCTCGCCTAGTAAGAAAGACTTCTCTAACCCTCCAGTTTGATTATAATATGATTAACGAATAGCCCTGCAAATTAGCAACAACACTACAGTTTAGGATCTGCCGATGTAATATCTATTTTGAAGGATAGTATAAGTCAGTGCCTGGCATTAAATAACATCGTCAGCGCCAAAGATCGGGGTACTAGACTGTTAATTTCTTGACCAGGCCAACCTGTTTGATGGGTAGATAATCGGCTAATTACAGTCTGCCTTATTACCTTTTTTCCGCCAAGGGTTCCTTCCCTTTTCTGTAAGGATCGAGGTCACAACCGTATAGTTCATTTTATATAAACAAAAAGAAATATAAATAAAAAAAAATGGCTGAAGATTTTGACGGCAATTGATCCTATTGAAGGAAGAAGATATGAAACATAACTGGCCCTAATTCATTTGCATGAATGAGTTATGAAGGAGCAGGTTCATTACTCCCTAACATACGATCAAGAACTATTGCGGAAAGAATTAATCATTCATAAAAGCATAGGACGAGACTGCCAGAAGTGATTGAATCTCCCGATTTTGAAGAACGATGGTGGCATTTGTAATAAAAACTGGTGCAGGAGGTCGTGTAAATGCTACTTCATGCAAAACCCAAGCAGGTTTTTAAAAACAAACACACTAAGGAAAAACTCCATATTGCTAAGGCAGAACAATTAAACCTTTAGAGCTTAGAGCGAAGCCATAGTCGTTTACAGAACTTGTGGCAAGAGTTGCCAACACAATCTAAATCAAAACATACCTCTTCAAGATTTAATCAACCATTCAGAATGATCAATAGCAGAAATAGAAACGAGTTTAGTGAAGGAGACGTCAGAAAAACAATAGCAACTAATTGACGATTCTGGCCCCACTGAGCGAGAAATTGAGGTACTTAGGAATGAAACGATAAGCTTAGGCGCGAACTGAGGGCCTTAAGGACGCTCTTACAACTATAAGGGAGCACTAGCGCACAATCTAAGGAAAACTTGACGACTAGATTGAAACAATATGAAGAAAAAAAAATAAACACGCGATGCAGATGATAACAATTTAAGGAGGGAAGAAAAGGCTAGAATACAGCTGAAAAAACAGAATTTAATGTTGGCAAAAGGAAGCCAGGGTTTAGAAATGCTGTCTACAAACAGAGCGCAATAGCAGCGCAAACAATCAAGAATAAGAGAAACTATAAACAGAATACTTTAAGAAAATACTTACGCGAGCTGAAAGAAAAAGGACTCTGATCAGGGAACAGGGGAATACAATAGTTAGACATTTTAACAGCCTTTTTGGATTTGCTATCACTACACTCGTTTAAGCTTTACCAACTGGTAGTGCACCAACAGGGCCCAGTAGGTCCTCAACGCCTCAGCCTGGTAAAAGTTGGATTAAAACAATTACATCATCAGCAAACCTATTATAAGAAGTTAGCAGCCAAAGCGCTTGATGCTCGCCTGCAAAATCGGCAGTGTTTGTTAGATTGGGGTTTTTGTCTACTACAGGCAAAGTTGCTGGATATATGGCTAGACCATTCTGATTAGGACGTTAGGAGTGCTTAGCTGCTGGATAAATTTTAATGAAATGAGAAGTACGGCAACTCCAGTAAAAGTAAAAAACACAACGAGGGCTGTCTTTTCACTAGTGTGAAGTCGGTGTGAGGTGGATACAGACAGGCGGATTGCCCTTTCTGGACTGCTTTCTTGCGTGGGTCACTTATAACTGATCGCTTTCTTCAGGCTAGGTACTTTCTTTAAAATGGATTGAGCAGGCCTTGTGTTTAAGCCTGATTGTTGCCCTAAGTTTTTGATCGACCTCCAGCTATGATGATTTCGTTGTTATAATATCTGTATCATGCCAAACTGTAGTCTAAGGTCAGAGGTAGCATGTATAACCATGACCTACAACAAAGGTCCAACCTCTTTGACCTACAATTTGCAAGAACGTCTTGATACCTGTTGTATTGTGCAGGCAAATTAACAGCAAGTTAATAGCATCTTCTAAGCTTGGCTAGAAAATTGTTTTTCCTTGGCATCAAAGCCTGTAGATTTGATCTACAATACTAGACCTTGGTGCCTGTGCTATGTGCTCCTAATAGACACCAAACGTACGTCCGTATGGAGTCATTAAGTCCTTTGCACTCCTGGCATTGTTAGGCCTTTACTTTTCATCTAAATAATGTTGCCCAAGCATTAGGTGTTTTTTGTTCTATGTATCCCAATCGAACATGTTTGTCTGATTGAAAAGAGGTGTGGCCAGGCCAAATACATAAGAATATTCTCTTTTTTACACCCCACAAATACAATGTGCCCATCCCATGATTGCGGACTAAACTTTTGTCTAAAATCATTGAAGGATTAATGTAAATATTCGTTTGCAGATTCTTTCATTATGCATTAATGTCCAATTGGGCATTTGAAATGTTAAACGCGCTGTCTGCTTGTGAGACTACTTGTAGTTCATTATAGTATACGTCTGTACTGGTAACTAAACATGAAATTATATACTGACCTACTAAAAGAATGGGGGTGGGTTTAAATGGGTTTGCATATGAAACACACCGCATCCAGTAGTTGTGCAGTAAATGGCAAAATTTAACTGATTCTGGAAAAAAGACATAGGGCGGGACGACCATGCTGATGGCACTCTGTCATTCTTTATTGGCGGATTTAAATATTTAGTTAGTGGGTTTACAAGTCTAACGTGAAAGCCATTATATTCATCTTCTGCAATGGTTAAATTGCTGAAGTCCAAAGATTTGGGGTTATAAAATGCTCCTATATTGTAAGTAGCACTTTCGTTGTATTTAAAAAGGTTCCATTTTTAAATTAGTTTTTTTAAATAGTTATAAAAAGGATGTACATCTATATAACCAAGCAAAACGAGCGTGTGTTCTTAACGTACCCAATTGACAATAGGCGCGGGAGTTGTAGGATTGCCCTTAAAAAATTGGCTTTAAAGTTATGTGGGTTAACATATCTGAAGGAGCCCAGAATAACTGGATCAATGTTAATGACGAACAAGGCAATCAAGTAAGCCATATAACAATACCTGATGGTTACTACAACTTTTGTTCTTTAATAGAAGTACTTAGCGAATTTGGCATACTGCTGAGAATTAACGAGGCAAACCTCAGAATTACTATACATTTCCCACTAGAAGAAAGAAAAGATTACACTTTACCTAGAGGACTTGCTCGAATCTTAGGCTTTCACAGTAGTGATAAAGCTTATAAATTTAGTGCGAGAGAAGATGTTTATCAATTTGAAGGTAATAAACCTTCTGATTTTCTTGTAAATCCAATTTTGTATGTCCATTTACAACAGTTTAAAAACAAATACTAATTTGTTTAACGGATACCCATCTACAGTTCTACAAGCACTGCCATCAATTAAGGCGGGGTTTTGCGATTATCAGCTATATACATTTGGCGGAGACAGTGAATTTAAAGAATTAATTGAGGGGTCTTTAAATTCATTAGATGTAAAAATAACTAATCAAGATAGAAATCCAGTTGATTGTTCTAATTTATTAATTGTGTTAGAAGTAGAAGAGCATATTAGAAAAGTAGTAAGGCCTCATTCTCGCGGACGTTAATTTTTATGTTCCTGGGAGAGAATGTAAATATCTTCGTTCACGATCACCCATATTATTCTACACAGAAACCCCTCAATATTTAGAGGTTTTGAGGCGTTAATTTTTTTTGGAAAACAGGTGTTAAACTGGTCAAAATGACATGTGAGACTGATTTGTTTTGTGAAAAAAGGGGGTTTTTTCGTGCAAAAAAATATGGGTGGTCTTGAACGAACATATTTACATTCTCTAAGAATTTGCGTCATGAATTAAACCACAGAATTTTTCCATGTTTTCAGCCTGAAGAAGGGATTTGTCGCCATCACGACTGTACATCTCTTTGTTTAGCCTGTAGGAGTGAACTGTCGCCAAACTGGCCAAGAGACAATTCTCGTTGTCGAGTATTCCTTTTAATGCTAGCTGCACACAGACCTGTTCATCTCACAAAATTTCCTGACACAGACCTCTGTTTATCCACAGACTGTACCACACAGGCCCTTTTTATTCTCACGACTTACCTGACACAGCCCTGTTCATCTCACAGACTGTACCTACAACAGACTCGTCATCTCACGACTGTACTGAACACCGACCTCTTTCACTACAGACTGTACCTGACACACAGAAACCCCTGTTCTCCAGACTACCCGACACAGCCCTCGTTTATCTCACAGACACCTGACACAGACCTCTGTTCATCCAACAGAACTGTACCTGACACAGCCCCCTGTTTAAACTCACAGACTGTACCTGACACACAGCCCCCTGTTTCACTTTACAGACGACCTGACACAGACCTCGTTCATCTCACAGACTGTACCTGAACAAAGGCCTCTGTCCTCTCACAGACTGTCCCCGACACTGACACACAGACCTCTGTTCTTCCCCAGACTACCTGACACACAGACCTCTGTTCATCACACAGACTGACCTGACACACAGACCTCTGTTCATCTCACAGACTGTACCTGACACAGCCCTCTGATCATCTCACAGACTGTACCTGACACACAGACCTCTGTTCATCTCACAGACTGTACCTGACACACAGACCTCTGTTCATCTCACAGACTACCTGACACACAGACCTCTGTTCATCTCACAGACTACCTGACACACAGCCCTCTGTTCATCTCACAGACTGTACCTGACACAGCCCTCTGTTCATCTCACAGACTGTACCTGACACAGCCCTCTGTTCATCTCACAGACTGTACCTGACACAGCCCTCTGTTCATCTCACAGACTGTACCTGACACAGCCCACTGTTCATCTCACAGACTGTACCTGACACAGCCCTCTGTTCATCTCACAGACTTACCTGACACACAGACCTCTGTTCATCTCACAGACTACCTGACACACAGCCCTCTGTTCATCTCACAGACTGTACCTGACACACAGACCTCTGTTCATCTCACAGACTACCTGACACACAGACCTCTGTTCATCTCACAGACTGACCTGACACACAGACCTCTGTTCATCTCACAGACTGTACCTGACACACAAACCTCTGTTCATCTCACAGATTACCTGACACACAGACCTCTGTTCATCTCACAGACTACCTGACACACAGCCCTCTGTTCATCTCACAGACTGTACCTGACACACAGACCCTCTGTTCATCTCACAGACTACCTGACACACAGACCTCTGTTCATCTCACAGACTACCTGACACACAGACCTCGTTCATCACACAGACTACCTGACACACAGACGTCTGTTCATCTCACAGACTACCTGACACACAGACCCTGAGTTTATCTCACAGACTACCTGACACACAGACCTGTTCATCTCACAGACACCTGACACACAGACCCTGTTCATCTCACAGACTACCTGACACACAGACCTCTGTTCATCTCACAGACTGTACCTGACACACAGACCTCTGTTCATCTCACAGACTACCTGACACACAGACCTCTGTTCATCTCAGCAACTACCTACACACAGACCTCTGTTCATCTCACAACTACCTGACACACGGCCCTCTGTTCATCCACAGACTGTAACCTGACACACGGACCTCTGTTCATCTCACAGACTGTACCTGACACACGGACCTCTTTCATCTCACAGACTGTACCTGACCAATCAGTGGGCTGGGGTGGGGGGTGAAGGGGAGAGCTGGTCGAGAGAGAGAGAGAGAGAGAGATGAGAGGAGAGAGAGAGAGAGAAGAGTAAAAGAGACATGGTGAGAGAAGAAGGAAGAGAGAAGGAGACAGAGAAGGAGAGAGAGAGAGAGAGAGAACGAACGAACGAACGAACGAAATGTTGTTTAATGAGGAAAAGAATAAGACCAGTCAGTGCTTTTTTCCATCCACCCCAAACAATAAATACATGGTAGAAATCATTGCATCGAAAATGCATATAAACTCATAAACAACAATGAATACATGGCAATTTAGAATAAGAGAATGCACAATATAACTAAGGAAGAAGTGTGGGAGAGAGGGAGGGATGGAGAGCGACTCAAAGAGAGAGAGAGGTGGGGACTTGAGACACAGAATAAAGAGACGGAGTCTCTGACACAAGGAGAGACAAGAAAAAAGGAAGAAGAAGAAGAAGAAGAAGAAGAAGAAGAAGAAGAAGAAGAAGAAGAAGAAGAGAGAAGAAAAGAAAAGAAAAAAGAAAAAGAAGATTAAAAAGAAGACTTAGGAGAAGAGGAGGAGAGGAGGGGAGGAGGAGAGGAGGAGGAGGAGAGAGGAGGAGGAGAGGAGGAGGAGGAGAAGCATATAAAAATTGGCACATGACAAACTACAATGAAAGAGTGTAAAACATCAAGTCATGGAATGAAGGGGAAAAAAAAAAAAAAAAAAAGACACCAGACATGCCCAACTCGGCAGCAAGCAACAATTCCATACACGCCCCCCCCCCCCCCCCCCCCCAACTTCAAGAACGACAAGAGAAGGAAGAAGGAGATCAACATAGGATGACAAAATATGAGAGAGAGAGAGAGAGAGAGAGAGAGAGAGAGAGAGAAGAGAGAGGAGAGAGAGAAGAGAGAGAGAGAGAGAAAGGGAGAGGAGACAGAGACAGCCAGATCGACAGAGAGAGAGAGAGAAGATAGAGAGAGAGAGAGAGAGAGAGAGAGAGAAGAGAGAAGAGAGAGAGAGAGAGAGAGAGAGAGAGAGACACATACCAAAATTTGCCACATCACAAATGACAAAATACAATGAAAAAGGTAGTATCAAAATCAAAGTCATGCAATAAAGAGAATGAGCTGAAAACACCAGAAAAACCCATCACAGCAACCCCCCCCCCCCCCCCCCAACATCAAAACAATAAGAGAAAAGAAGAAGATCACATGGATAAAAAAAACTCGACTCATGGACTTTTGTTTTCTAGTTCAGTTAATAATAACGAGTGATACCTTTCTTTGAACAGTTGAGACTGATATTAACGTCGATTTTATAATAATGCATTCCACAAACAACTCCCTGAGTAAATTCAACTAGTTTTAAAAAGATCAATTCTGGACGCGTGGTACACCTAGACAAAGGTTATTACTCTTTGTTGGAAACAAATTAGTAAGGGAGGGTGGTGCTCTTCCGGACGAATTTGAACATGAAGACAGCTTTGTTATACTCAATTTCATTTTTAATGGCAAAATATTCAATACCTTATAATCAGACGCTAACAGCGTCCGACGGCTTTAAAAGAACCAATTTCAACGCTCGTCTATGAGACTTACTAGAGGTTTCATAATATTATTGCTTGCGGAATCCCAAACAGTTGAAACATAATTTATGTAAGATTCTATGTAAGCACAGAAGAACATTTTTCGACTGTGTAGATTCAAGAATTTTTTCACTTAGAGAGTTGAATAGATCTTTTAGAAATAATGTTACATATCCTTGTAATATGATCTGACCATGACAAATTATTATCAATGACAACTCCAAGAACTTTATGGCTATTAGTTTCTTCAATCTTTTTGTCATTTAGTAAAGAACAGATAAAATTATCAGGAAGATTTTGACGTTTTTGTCGAGTTGTTATACGCATGAATTTCGTTTTTTGTGGATGTGGACACATGTGATTTAGTTCAGACCAGTCGCAAGTGGTTAATATTTCCTGAAGAGCTGTTGAGACCTCAACGACATTGGTGCTACTGATGTGTAAGGTTGTGTCGTCAGCAAATAACTCGCATTCTGCAGTAAGAACTAAAGGTAAGTCGTTAATGTAAATTGAAAATAAAAAGGACCTAGGACAGAACCTTGTGGAACACCGTAATCAACAGGCAATGCAGAAGATGTTTTTCCACTAAACGTTACTGATTGTTTTCTACCAGATAGGAAAGATGACATGAGTTCTAATGAATCAGTAGACAAACGATAGATCTTAAGTTTTTTTAGAAGGAGTGCATGGTCAAGTACATCAAAGGCTTTAGTGAAATCAAACAAAGAGAGCACCAGTGATTTTGTCATTGTTGATATTAGTCAACCATTTGTCTACTAAGGATGTCAGTGCAGTATGGCATGAGAAGTTTGCTCTGAACCTGATTGGTTCGGATGGAAAAGATTGTAAAATTGAAATGATGGAGAATAGAATTTTTAATGTGATTTTCTAAGGTTTAGACAAGACAGGTAATAGAGAAATAGGCCTGTAATTAGAAGCTCTAAATGGTCTCCTGATTTATAAGGGAATAATTTTTGCAACTTTAAATGCCTTTGGGAATTTTATTTTTTGAGATGCACAAGTTGTAGATGTACGTAAGGGTTTCAGAAATAACTGGTGCTGAGATTTTAAGAATTTTACTATCAATACATCCAGTCCTCGTGAACATGTTTGCTTTAATGAGTGAGTGCATTGTATACTTCATGCACTGCCATTAAAGGTACGTTTAAATCAGAGGAAATGTCTTTTGAGTTACAGAATTCACGGACAGTCTCTAAGTCATTATAGGCAGATTTATCTTTCTTTACAGTTGCACTACCTATTCCACAGAAATAATTGTTGACTATGTCTGGCGACATATTGCTGACTGATATAGTTTTAGAGGCAGTGACTTTATTATTGGTTAATTGAGAGAGAGAGAGAGAGAGAAAGAGAGAGAGAGAGAGAGAGAGAGAGAGAGAGAGAGAGAGAGAGAGGGAGTAAAAGAGACATGTGAGGGGGGGGACGAGAGAGAGAGAGAGAGAGAGAGAGAGAGAGCGAGAGAGAGAGAGAGGAAGAGAGAGAAAGAGAGAGAGAGAGAGAGAGAGAGAGAGAGAGAGAGAAGAGTGAAAGAGACATGGTGAGAGAGAGAGAAGGAGAGGAAAGAAGGAGAAGAGAAGGAGAGAGAGAGAGAGAGAGGAGAGAGTAAAAAGA
>CM031595.1:501237-503737 GCA_018398815.1 Conus ventricosus
AATAATTGTTAGCATAACCACATCCCATATAATTACAATACAGAGATTTAGCAGTCATCATTTGCGCCATCTATTTCAAAGCATTAAGTACTTTTTCAAGGGAGTAAAACGTTGAAGCGAACTATGCACACCTTAGTTACAAAAATATCATTTTACACTAAAAAAGTAATTGGATCACAAATATGCTATGCACACTTGGTAAGACTAAGATACAGGCACACACAAGCTGGTTCTGAATCTGTTGGTACACAGTTCATGAAATCTTTATTGAAATACAAAAATACCCATTTTCTTTCACTGATTTTCACACAAAACCAATTCAAAAAGACAAAGAGCACACAACGAAAACAAGAGAAAAATCTTCCACAGAAAATGAGGACACGTGCAGGCATATAAGTAATAAACAAACAAGCATAGCCAACCAGAAAGAGAAAGCAACAAGCATAGCCAACCAGAAAGAGAGAGCAACAAGCATAGCCAACCAGAAAGAGAGAGCAACAAGCATAGCCAACCAGAAAGAGAGAGCAACAAGCATAGCCAACCAGAAAGAGAGAGCAACAAGCATAGCCAACCAGAAAGAGAGAGCAACAAGCATGAACCTAAAGCCCACTGTTTATCTGTACAAAGATTTTGAAGATTATACTTCGCATGCTGGATACAATCGTAACTGTCTGCACTGAAGCAGTTGTCAACACTGCACCGGAAAGCAGTCCAGGAAAGTCTTTCTTCTCCTATCTCATACACTGTCTCCATGTATCATCATTATTTCATAGATATACTTTCAAGAAAACACTGTCTCCATGTATCATCATCATTTCATAGATATACTTTCAAGAAAAAGATTCTCCCTTTCATTCTCATGCTCATTAAAAAAAAAACCCAGAACAAATGCTGTTAATAAGAATTCCCTTTTCCTCTCTTTTTCTTCTTATATCTATTTTCAAAACATCTTTACATTTTAGCAACTTTCCAAGCCTTCATCAAGAACACACTTTCATTTACGTCTTTCAAATCATCATGGGGTAACAATCAATACAAACTCGGAGATCTTACGTGATCTTCCTGTTTGTGTTTTGAATTTAAGACTTCGCCTAATGCTTCAACAATTAAATAAACAAAAAATGAACATAGTCTGCTAGTCCAGCAGTACACATGAAACGAAATACAATATTCACTCGTTATTATGGTATAGTATTTGATGAGCACTGACTGACATCCCATTGTAGGCAATATATACACATCACAGTTTGCTGCTATCAATGTTCTTTCCGTGCAGAGAGGGAAGAATCTCAAAGCTGGTAGAAGTACAGGAAAAGACCTACTGTCTCAGGAATGAGGACAATACAAACTATCAAAGCCAACATCAGTCCTGTACATCGCCAATATCAGTACATGACAACCAACTATCACTGGAATGACAATACAGTGCACAATACCTTTGCCAACGTCAATACACAAACAGCATCTATGTCACTGGAATGATGACAATACAATGCACAATACCTTTGCCAACGTCAATACACAGAACAAGACCTATTGTCACAGGAATGACAATACAGTGCACAATACATCTGCCAACATCAATACACAAACAACATCTATTGTCACTGGAATAATGACAATACAGTGCACAATACCTTTGCCAACGTCAATACACAGAACAAGACCTAATATCATTGGAAAGATGATACGGTGCATCAAAGCCAATGTCAATCCACAGTCAAGACCTACTGTCATTGGAATGATACGGTGCATCAAAGCCAAGGTCAATCCACAGTCAAGACCTATTGTCATTGGAATGATACGGTGCATCAAAGCCAAGGTCAATCCACAGTCAAGACCTACTGTCATTGGAATGAAGACCACACATTGATGAATTTCACTGCCAACATCAGTACAGGACGGGATCTCTTATCACTGTACTTCCGACCATACAGTAATTTATGTCATCGCCCAACATCAGTACAGGACAAGATCTATTGTCACTGTAATACAGACCATACAGTAATTTATGTCATCGCCCAACATCAGTAAAGGACAAGATCTATTGTCACTGGTATAAAGACAATACAACCAACGAGGCATTTTCCACAGGAGCCATCCTTACAGATTCATCCACTTCAGCACTATCACTATGGGTGCTGCCCTGACCCCACCCTCAGTCACCATCCTCTGAACACCCCCACCCTCACCACACGCTGGTGTGTGGATCAGCATGCTGGACACAGACTTCATTTGACTTATGTCAGTGGTCTACAGATACAGAACACCACACGCTGGTGTGTGGATCAGCATGCTGGACACAGACTTCATTTGACTTATGTCAGTGGTCTACAGATACAGAACACCACACGCTGGTGTGTGGATCAGCATGCTGGACACAGACTTCATTTGACTTATGTCAGTGGTCTACAGATACAGAACACCACACACAGATGCAGATTTTCCATGATTCCTATCAGTGAAGGCTGGGGAAGAGGGGCCACAAACAAATGGGCTC
>CM031595.1:508737-566809 GCA_018398815.1 Conus ventricosus
CCCTCACACCGACCCCAATTCACTGTCCCCTCACACTGACCCTAATCCACTGTCCCCCCCACACCGACCCTAATTCACTGTCCCCTCACACCGACTCTAATTCACTGTCCCCTCACACTGACCCCAATTCACTGTCCCTCACACCGACCCTAATTCACTGTCCCCTCACACCGACCCTAATTCACTGTCCCCTCACAACCGACCCTAATTCACTGTCCCCTCACACTGACCCTAATTCACTGTCCCCTCACACCGACCCTAATCCACTGTCCCCTCACACCGACCCTAAATCACTGTCCCCTCACATCCGACTCTAATTCACTGTCCCCTCACACTGACCCCAATTCACTGTCCCCTCACACCGACCCTAATTCACTGTCCCCTCACACCGACCCTAATTCACTGTCCCCTCACACCGACCCTAATTCACTGTCCCCTCACACCGACCCCAATTCACTGTCCCCTCACACCGCCCTAATTCACTGTCCCCTCACACCGACCCTAATTCACTGTCCCCTCACACCGACCCTAATTCACTGTCCCCTCACACCGACCCTAATTCACTGTCCCCTCACACCAACCCTAATTCACTGTCCCCTCACACCGACCCCCAATTCACTGTCCCCTCACACCGACCCTAATTCACTGTCCCCTCACATTGACCCCAATTCACTGTCCCCTCACACCAACCCTAATTCACTGTCCCCTCACACCGACCCTAATTCACTGTCCCCTCACACTGACCCTAATTCACTGTCCCCTCACACTGACCCTAATTCACTGTCCCCTCACACTGACCCCAACTAATTCACTGTCCCCTCACATTGACCCCAATTCACTGTCCCCTCACCACCGACCCTAATTCACTGTCCCCTCACACCAATCCTAATTCACTGTCCCCTCCACACCGACCCTAATTCACTGTCCCCTCACACTGACCCTAATTCACTGTCCCCTCACACTGACCCCAACTAATTCACTGTCCCATCACACTGACCCCAACTAATTCACTGTCCCCTCACACTGACCCCAACTATTTCACTGTCCCCTCACACTGACCCCAACTAATTCACTGTCCCCTCACACTGACCCCAACTAATTCCCTCTCACCTCACACTGACCCCAACTAATTCACAAATCCCGTCACAAATGACCCCAACTAATTCACTGTCCCTCACACCGACCCTAATTCACTGTCCCCTCACACTGACCCCAACTAATTCCACTGTCCCCTCTCACTGACCCTAATTCACTGTCCCCTCACACCGACCCTAATTCACTGTCCCTCACACTGACCCTAATTCACTGTCCCCTCACACTGACCCTAATTCACTGTCCCCTCACACCTGACCCCAACTAATTCACTGTCCCCTCACACTGACCCTAATTCACTGTCCCCTCACACTGACCCTAATTCACTGTCCCCTCACACTGACCCCAACTAATTCACTGTCCCCTCACACTGACCCCAACTAATTCACTGTCCCCTCACACTGACCCCAACTAATTCACTGTCCCATCACACTGACCCCAACTAATTCACTGTCCCCTCACACTGACCCCAACTAATTCACTGTCCCCTCACACTGACCCCAACTAATTCACTGTCCCATCACACTGACCCCAACTAATTCACTGTCCCATCACACTGACCCCAACTAATTCACTGTCCCCTCACACTGACCCCAACTAATTCACTGTCCCATCACACTGACCCCCAAATAAGGCACTGTCCCCTCACACTGACCCCAACTAATTCACTGTCCCATCACACTGACCCCAACTAAAGGCACTGTCCCCTCACACTGGCCCCAACTAATTCACTGTCTCATCACACTGACCCCAACTAATTCACTGGGCCCCTCACACTGTCCCTAATTAATTCCCTGTCCCCTCACACTGACCCCAACTAAGGCACTGTCTTCATGGGTATTTTTCCAAACTTTTTTTCTTTTTTGGGCATGCAAGCAAGCCGTTTCTGTTACAGTAATCTTCACTTAGACTGAAAACTTCTTTAGAAATACAAAACAGAAGAAGTGTGGGAAAGGAGAGGGGGCCAAGGGTGGGGGAAGGAGGGGGTGGAGAGGTGTGTGTGTATCTCCTTCTACAGGAGCTGCTCCCAAACTACACAGGAAATGCCACCTTCGTATGGCCCTTTGATGTCAAAAAATGCCACCTTCGTATGGCCCTTTGATGTCAGAAAATGCCACCTTCGTATCCCCCTTTGATGTCAGATGCTGGCAATGTTTAGATATTCCAGAATTTTAAAGAGACTCAGGATAAAATCACTAAAGAAGAATGAGGTTGGGGTTAGATTATTTTTTCCAACAGCTATTTGAATTCTACTGGTAAGCCGATCTTATCTTGAAGTGGTGACGTTAATTCGCAACGTGGCAATGTTTAGTACTCAAGAATTTCTGAGACTCGGGTTAAGATCACTAAATAAGAATGGCGCTGAGGTTTATTCTTTAAGGCTATTTGAATTCTATAATTTCAGTAGTCAATCTTCTCTTCAGGTGGTGAAATTAATTCATAGCAGGCAGATCTTTATGTGCTTTGTACCATCAGATAACTGCATAGTAATGTACAGTATAACAAGGTTGTTCCTCTATACACAAAGCTTTAACAATTTTTCCAGGCAACATGCCAGCACACCAGAACAAGCAGATGGAAGAACACAACAGAACACCACTGTCATTCTCTTCAGGAACACCACTGTCATTCTCTTCAGGAACACCACTGTCATTCTCTTCAGGAAACACCACTGTCATTTCTTCAGGAACACCACTGTCATTCTCTTCAGCACGGCATTCTGAACAAACTAGGCACCATGTTACCGATAAGGTGCCCCTCTCTCCTGGGTGTGTATGTGTAAAGTAACACAGCAACGCGCTACTTGTAATGTACAGACTTCGCAGACATGCAAATATGGTCTCCTTCATATATATAATATATATATATAATATATATTTTTTATATATATATATGATATATGATATATATATATATACACACACATACACACCCACTATTTATAATGTGTTGACTTTGCAGACATGCAAATACAGTCTCCTCACATATTATACACACATATACACCCACTACTTATAATGCGCCGACTTCGCAGACATGCAAATACAGTCTCCTTCATATCTATACACACACACATACACCCCCCCCCCCCCCCCCCCCCCCCCTCCCCACACACACACACACTGCTTATAATGTGCAGACTTGCAGACATGCAAATACAGTCTCCTATATATGTTATATAATATATATATACACACACACACACACACACACACACACACACACATACACACCCACTATTTAATGCGCTGACTTTCGCAGACATGCAAATACAGTCTCCTTCACATATATATATACACACATACACACCCACAATGCACTACTTATAATGCGCTGACTTCGCAACATGCAAATACAGTCTCCTTCATATCTATACACACACACATACATACCCCACCCCCACCCCCACCCACCCCACACACACAACTGCTTATAATGTGCAACTTCGCAGACATGCAAATACAGTCTCCTTCACATCCCCCCCCCCCCCTCTCTATTTCTGAACTATTGCTCTGGTTTGGTGATGGAACAGTGGATGTCGCTGCTGATATTGACCTGTATGGAAAAGGCCACGGCTAATGTGACATCATTCGCAACCATGGCAACAACTGGTCTATGTCACAGTCTCTCCAGACCACCAGAGTGCCGGCATCCATTAGAATGCCATGATCCTGGGAATCCTTTTGGCGCACACCTCTGAATGGTTCACGCCGCTTTGTTCACCTGGTGTGACAAGATCAGTTCTCTCCCTTACACTTTGTTCAAGGAGTGAATGGAATAAGTTCTCTCCCTTACACTGTGTTCAAGGAGAGAATGGAATAAGTTCTCTCCCTTACACTGTGTTCAAGGAGTGAATGGAATAAGTTCTCTCCCTTACACTGTGTTCAAGGAGTGAATGGAATAAGTTCTCTCCCTTACACTGTGTTCAAGGAGTGAATGCAATAAGTTCTCTCCCTTACTCTTCCAGACAGCAGAGCATCGTTATCCATTCTGCCTGCAGGTAATCACACACACTGCCCTCGACTGCCTTAAACACTGGAGGGAGAAGGGGTCAGCAAGAAGAAGAAGGGGGCTGTAACTTGTCTAGAATCCTCCCCCTTCCCCACTTCACTCTGTTAAAAAAAATAACTAAAAGTGACTATGATGGCGTGCCCTGTCGTCTATACTGGTGGTCCAAAGTGACTATGATGGCGTGCCCTGTCGTCTATACTGGTGGTCCAAAGTGACTATGATGTTGTGCCCTGTCGTCTATACTGGTGGTCTAAAGTGACTATGATGGCGTGCCCCGTTGTCTATACTGGTGGTCTAAAGTGACTATGATGGCGTGCCCCGTTGTCTATACTGGTGGTCTAAAGTGACTATGATGGCGTGCCCCGTTGTCTATACTGATGGTCTAAAGTGACTATGATGTCATGTGTACCGATGGTCCAAAGTGACTATGATGGCGCACCCTGTCGTGTGCACTGGTGGTCCAAAGTGACTATGATGGCGTGCCCTGTTGTCTATACTGGTGGTCCCTTTTGCCAGCACTTGGGCTCTAACTTATTGCCTCCCTTCACCCACCTCTCCTCCACCTCCTCCCCACCCTCCTACACCTCCCTAAACACTTTCCTTTCTCTGTTTTAGTCCCTGGGGTTTAACAATTCAGGTCTGGGAGGGTATCCTGAGTGGTCTGTGAATAATGCTCTATCTCAGACGATCAGCCCAACAAGCAGTCTAGAATTGTACTTAAACCCCTCTTGTTAAATGATGCGGCGTCTGTAGGTCAAAACAGCATCAATATTATGGATCTGAGAACACACAAACACACATCCTACACACACACATACACACACACACCCTAGACACGTACACACACACACGTGTGTGTGAAACAGCTACATTTTTCTCCAATTCTGAAACAAAAAAAAACAAAAAAAGAAAATGCAAAACATCATTTTGTTCACCAAGCTAAGTAATTCATGCATCTCAGCAACACTCCCCACTGACACTGAATGCAAACTTTCATTCACACAATGCCTCTGCATAGCACTGCGAGACACACATGACTTCAAACATGAAAAAACAAGGCAGCAACAACAACAAAGAAGGAATACAATGGAGAATATATACTTGGTTCTTCATTATGACATTTGGTTCACTGGTCAACACCATGGATCTGAAAAAAGCTTGAAAACATGCATCTCCCCCGGTTCCTCCCCTCCCCCTGGGTGGAACACGGAATACCTATGTACATCAAACCAAAAAGTCTTAGAGGGCAAGGTCCAGGGAAGACTGTACTGCTTCCATAATCTCTGTCCTGGAAGGTACAGCCAGCCCCCCACGCTGAAGACAGTGAGCACACTGCCGAGTACAGACCCTCCCTAGGCCTACTGGCCAGACTTCTTGATGTAGTTGCAGGGCAGGAAACCTCGCTTGCCTGACTCCAGCACCTCCCCAGTCCACCAGTTGGGGTCGGACTTGTCGATGACTCGGATCTGGTTGCCCCGGCGGAAACACACCTCGTCCTGCGACTGGGGCTCAAAGTCGTACAAGGCTTGGTACAGGTCGTCCTGCATCACCACCTGCTGCTGCACTTGGGGCTGACACACAAACAGCATTTTGTTTCAGATCTGCTCATGTCTATTTACCATCTACACAGTTAAAAAAAAATCCTCTACAGTGTCTACACTTTTCTCACCACACAGTATTTCAGGAGCAATCGATCATAAAAGAACATCAGTAGAAACCCATCTTTTCAACAGAACTTCACTATTCATTAGGTTCAAAGTGAGGTGACTGCAAGCAGAAACTGAAACAAATTCTAAAAGGAATTTAAAATAAATCCGTCAGATATCTGGGATAAACTTCTGCCAGAGGACGACTTAAAAGGTCACGACGCGTCGTTCTGTCTTAGGATTTGTTTGTTCCAGGTCACGACGCGTCGTTCTGTCTTAGGATTTGTTTGTTCCAGGTCACGACGCGTCGTTCTGTCTTAGGATTTGTTTGTTCCAGGTCACGACGCGTCGTTCTGTCTTAGGATTTGTTTGTTCCAGGTCACGACGCGTCGTTCTGTCTTAGGATTTGTTTGTTCCAGGTCACGACGCGTCGTTCTGTCTTAGGATTTGTTTGTTCCAGGTCACGACGCGTCGTTCTGTCTTAGGATTTGTTTGTTCCAGGTCACGACGCGTCGTTCTGTCTTAGGATTTGTTTGTTCCTGTTACCTGGCGGAATCACTTTAAATTCCTTTTAAAATTCACTATTCATTTATCCTTTTAAAATTCACTATTCATTTATCCTTTTAAAATTCACTATTCATTTATCCTTTTAAAATTCACTATTCATTAATCCTTTTAAAATTCACTATTCATTTATCTTTTTAAAATTCACTATTCATTTATCTTTTAAAATTCACTATTCATTTATCTTTTTAAAATTCACTATTCATTTATCCTTTTAAAATTCACTATTCATTTATCTTTTTAAAATTCACTATTCATTTATCCTTTTAAAATTTACTATTCATTTATCCTTTTAAAATTCACTATTCATTTATCCTTTTAAAATTCACTATTCATTTATCTTCTTTTTTTCCAGGACTGTTTCAAACACATTCAACTACTGTCATTTTTTTTAATCAGTATGTCATCTGTTTAGAGCTCATGTCCACAAAACGATGATTTTAAAGGAAGAAGTCTGTTTCCTCCAGAGTCCAGGTCTTTATACTGGCATGTCTAGAGGCAACACTGTGAGCCATGCTGAAGAGTCCAGGTCTTTATACTGGCATGTCTAGAGGCAACACTGTGAGGCATGCTGAAGAGTCCAGGTCTTTATACTGGCATGTCTAGAGGCAACACTGTGAGGCATGCTGAAGAGTCCAGGTCTTTATATGGTATGTCTAGAGGCAACACTGTGAGGCATGCTGAAGAGTCCAGGTCTTTATACTGGCATGTCTAGAGGCAACACTGTGAGGCATGCTGAAGTGTCCAGGTTTTATACTGGTATGTCTAGAGGCAACACATGTGAGGCATGCTGAAGAGTCCAGGTCTTTATACTGGCATGTCTAGAGGCAACACTGTGAGGCATGCTGAAGAGTCCAGGTCTTTATACTGGCATGTCTAGAGGCAACACTGTGAGGCATGCTGAGAGTCCAGGTCTTTATACTGGCATGTCTAGAGGCAACACTGTGAGGCATGCTGAAGAGTCCAGGTCTTTATACTGGCATGTCTAGAGGCAACACTGTGAGGCATGCTGAAGAGTCCAGGTCTTTATACTGGTATGTCTAGAGGCAACACTGTGATGCATGCTGAAGAGTCCAGGTCTTTATACTGGCATGTCCAGAGGCAAACACTGTGAGGCATGCTGAAGAGTCCAGGTCTTTATACTGGCATGTCTAGAGGCAACACTGTGAGGCATGCTGAAGAGTCCAGGTCTTTATACTGGTATGTCTAGAGGCAACACTGTGAGGATGCTGAAGAGTCCAGGTCTTTATACTGGCATGTCTAGAGGCAACACTGTGAGGCATGCTGAAGAGTCCAGGTCTTTATACTGGCATTTCTAGAGGCAACACTGTGAGGCATGCTGAAGAGTCCAGGTCTTTATACTGGTATGTCTAGAGGCAACACTGTGAGGCATGCTGAAGAGTCCAGGTCTTTATACTGGTATGTCTAGAGGCAACACTGTGAGGCATGCTGAAGAGTCCAGGTCTTTATACTGGTATGTCTAGAGGCAACACTGTGAGGCATGCTGAAGTGTCCAGGAGACAAACAGGTGGGGTTCACGTGTCACATAGGGGGCAGCGCAAGCCAAGGGGCAGGGTGGAGGAGTAAGGCCACTTGTGGGGCTGAAAATCTGGTGATGTTTTCACGCATTTCATCCACTTCTTTCTTGTAGATTTTGCTTTTGTTTCTGTTATTAGTACTTTCAACTCTCTATTTTGTGAATAAAAAGAGAGTCATTTCCAGTACTTTTGAGTCGTAGAATTGAATCCCACTGGAACTGGTGCATATTGGAACCCCAATCATGATCCTACACTGTGTTCACCTCTATCACCACACCTGTCAGTCATGATCCTACACTGTGTTCACCTCTATCACCACACCTGTCAGTCAGTCATGATCCTACACTGTGTTCACCTCTATCACCACACCTGTCAGTCAGTCATGATCCTACACTGTGTTCACCTCTATCACCACACCTGTCAGTCATGATCCTACACTGTGTTCACCGCTATCACCACACCTGTCAGTCATGATCCTACACTGTGTTCACCTCTATCACCACACCTGTCAGTCATGATCCTACACTGTGTTCACCTCTATCACCACACCTGTCAGTCAGTCATGACCTTACCTAGGGTTTCCAGTTGTTCAAAACACTGGGAACGTTTTCAACCGTCAACTTCATGGTCTGCCTACTCACATCAACGCTAAGTTCTCATCCCTACATCTATACCACCAACAGCTGTGTTTGGCTCAACAACATTGCCCACGGACATTTTTCAATTCTTTAGAATGACAGACACTACAACACCAGAGGAAACCTTTCCCCGTGACGCTGATGTGATGGCCTGAACTCTGTCACTGTATGGAACACTGGTTTTGCAGATTGCTGAGTTTTTTGTTGTTGGCTTTCTTTTAATCAATTTTTGCAGGTTTCTGTGAGTTTGTGGAGGAGTACGCTGCCTGATATACAACCTGTAGCATGGGACAGAAGACAAAGCGCTGGAATGTCAGTCATAAAACAATGAGACCAGACCTGTCCTGTTGTCCTACCATCATTCCCTGAGCTAACATAAACCAATGAGACCAGACCCTGTCCTACCCATCACTCCCTGAGCTAACATAAACCAATGGGACCAGACCCTGTCCTGTTGTCCTACCCATCATTCCCTGAGCTAACATAAACCAATGAGACCAGACCCTGTCCTACCCATCATTCCCTGAGCTATCATAAACCAATGAGGACCAGAACCTGTCCTACTCATCACTCCCTGAGCTAACATAAACCAATGGGACCAGACCCTGTCCTACTCATCACTCCCTGAGCTAACATAAACCAATGAGACCAGACCCTGACCTATTGTCCTACCTATCACTTCCTGAGCTAACATAAACCAATGAGACCAGACCCTGTCCTACCCATCACTCCCTGAGCTAACATAAACCAATGAGACAAGACCCTGTCCTACCCATCACTCCCTGAGCCAACATAAACCAATGAGACCAGACCCTGTCCTGCTGTCCTACCCATCATTCCCTGAGCTAACATAAACCAATGAGACCAGACCCTGTCCTGTTGTCCTACCCATCATTCCCTGAGCTAACATAAACCAATGAGACCAGACCCTGTCCTGTTGTCCTACCCATCATTCCCTGAGCTAACATAAACCAATGAGACCAGACCCTGTCCTACCCATCATTCCCTAGATAAGATAAGATAACGTTGCTTATAGCCCAGCCGACCGCAAAGGGCCACATCAGGGCTGTCCATCATTCCCTGAGCTAACATAAACCAATGAGACCAGACCCTGTCCTACCCATCACTCCCTGAGCTAACATAAACCAATGAGACCAGACCCTGTCCTACCCATCACTCCCTGAGCTAACATAAACCAATGAGACCAGACCCTGTCCTACCCATCACTCCCTGAGCTAACAGAAACCAATGAGACCAGACCCTGTCCTGTTGTCCTCCCCTCATTCCCTGAGCTAACATAAACCAATGGGACCAGACTCTGTCCTACCTGTCATTTCCTGAGGTAACCGAACAGGACTACCAGCAACTTGTCCTACCTGTCATTTCCTGAGGTAACCGAACAGGACTACCAGCAACTTGTGTTACCTGTCATTTCCTGAGGTAACCGAACAGGACTACCAGCAACTTGTCCTACCTGTCATTTCCTGAGCTAACCGAACAGGACTACCAGCAACTTGTCCTACCTGTCATTTCCTGAGGTAACCGAACAGGACTACCAGCAACTTATCCTACCTGTCATTTCCTGAGGTAACCGAACAGGACTACCAGCAACTTGTCCTACCTGTCATTTCCTGAGGTAACCGAACAGGACTACCAGCAACTTGTCCTACCTGTCATTTCCTGAGCTAACCGAACAGGACTACCAGCAACTTGTCCTACCTGTCATTTCCTGAGGTAACCGAACAGGACTACCAGCAACTTGTCCTACCTGTCATTTCCTGAGGTAACCGAACAGGACTACCAGCAACTTGTCCTACCTGTCATTTCCTGAGGTAACCGAACAGGACTACCAGCAACTTGTCCTACCTGTCATTTCCTGAGGTAACCGAACAGGACTACCAGCAACTTGTCCTACCTGTCATTTCCTGAGGTAACCGAACAGGACTACCAGCAACTTGTCCTACCTGTCATTTCCTGAGGTAACCGAACAGGACTACCAGCAACTTGTCCTACCTGTCATTTCCTGAGCTAACCGAACAGGACTACCAGCAACTTGTCCTACCTGTCATTTCCTGAGCTAACCGAACAGGACTACCAGCAACTTGTCCTACCTGTCATTTCCTGAGCTAACCGAACAGGACTACCAGCAACTTGTCCTACCTGTCATTTCCTGAACTAACCGAACAGGACTACCAGCAACTTGTCCTACCTGTCATTTCCTGAGCTAACCGAACAGGACTGCCAGCAACTTGTCCTACCTGTCATTTCCTGAGTTAACCGAACAGGACTACCAGCAACTTGTCCTACCTGTCATTTCCTGAGCTAACCGAACAGGACTACCAGCAACTTGTCCTACCTGTCATTTCCTGAGCTAACCGAACAGGACTACCAGCAACTTGTCCTACCTGTCATTTCCTGAGTTAACCGAACAGGACTACCAGCAACTTGTCCTACCTGTCATTTCCTGAGCTAACCGAACAGGACTACCAGCAACTTGTCCTACCTGTCATTTCCTGAGCTAACCGAACAGGACTACCAGCAACTTGTCCTACCTGTCATTTCCTGAGCTAACCGAACAGGACTACCAGCAACTTGTCCTACCTGTCATTTCCTGAGCTAACCGAACAGGACTACCAGCAACTTGTCCTACCTGTCATTTCCTGAGCTAACCGAACAGGACTACCAGCAACTTGTCCTACCTGTCATTTCCTGAGCTAACCGAACAGGACTACCAGCAACTTGTCCTACCTGTCATTTCCTGAGCTAACCGAACAGGACTACCAGCAACTTGTCCTACCTGTCATTTCCTGAGCTAACCGAACAGGACTACCAGCAACTTGTCCTACCTGTCATTTCCTGAGCTAACCGAACAGGACTACCAGCAACTTGTCCTACCTGTCATTTCCTGAGCTAACCGAACAGGACTACCAGCAACTTGTCCTACCTGTCATTTCCTGAGCTAACCGAACAGGACTACCAGCAACTTGTCCTACCTGTCATTTCCTGAGCTAACCGAACAGGACTACCAGCAACTTGTCCTACCTGTCATTTCCTGAGCTAACCGAACAGGGCTACCAGCAACTTGTCCTACCTGTCATTTCCTGAGGTAACAGAACAGGACTACCAGCAACTTGTCCTACCTGTCATTTCCTGAGCTAACCGAACAGGACTACCAGCAACTTGTCCTACCTGTCATTTCCTGAGGTAACCGAACAGGACTACCAGCAACTTGTCCTACAAGTGTGGCTGCTAAGGTCATAGTTCATTCTGATCATGGTCACATGCACAATGGTCAATACATGGGGCAGAAGCCCCTCCATGGCCAACCTGTGCGCTGTCTCGCAGGAATATCTTGGAGCCCGGTTCCCTGGCCACAGACACAGTGCGGTGGTAGTCGATGAGCTTGTTGATGGAGGGGAAGGTCTTATCCGGCCACAGGTAGTAGGCCCCCATGTAGTTGCACAGGATCTTGAAGTGTTGAGGACGACCACAGTGCCTGCCATCACCAATGTCACACATCAGTCCACACAGTCCCACAGCAACACAACACACCGTTCACATCTGTCATAGCAACACCACACACTGTCATAGCAACATGACACACTGCTCAACACACTGTCATACCAACAACACACACATGTTCAATACAGTCATAGCAACAACACACACGGTTCAACACACTGTTCAATACAGTCATAGCAACACTACACGCTGTTCAACACACTGTTCAATACAGTCATAGCAACAACACACACTGTTCAACACACTGTTCAATACAGTCATACCAACAACACACACTGTTCAACACACTGTTCAATACAGTCATAGCAACAACACACACGGTTCAACACACTGTTCAATACAGTCATAGCAACAACACACACTGTTCAACACACTGTCATAGCAACAACACACACTGTTCAACACACTGTCATAGCAACAACACACACTGTTCAACACACTGTCATAGCAACAACACACACTGTTCAACACACTGTTCAACACACTGTCATAGCAACAACACACACTGTTCAACACACTGTCATAGCAACAACGCACACTGTTCAATACAGTCATAGCAACAACACACACGGTTTCAACACACTGTCATAGCAACAACGCACACTGTTCATCAATACAGTCATAGCAACAACACACACTGTTCAACACACTGTCATAGCAACAACGCACACTGTTCCACACACTGTTCAATACAGTCATAGCAACAACACACACTGTTCAACACACTGTCATAGCAACAACACACACGGTTCAACACACTGTTCAATACAGTCATAGCAACAACACACACTGTTCAACACACTGTCATAGCAACAACACACACTGTTCAACACACTGTCATAGCAAAACACACACATGTTCAACACACTGTCATAGCAACAACACACACTGTTCAACACACTGTTCAACACACTGTCATAGCAACAACACACACTGTTCAACACACTGTCATAGCAACAACGCACACTGTTCAATACAGTCATAGCAACAACACACACGGTTCAACACACTGTCATAGCAACAACGCACACTGTTCATCAATACAGTCATAGCAACAACACACACTGTTCAACACACTGTCATAGCAACAACGCACACTGTTCCACACACTGTTCAATACAGTCATAGCAACAACACACACTGTTCAACACACTGTCATAGCAACAACACACACTGTTCAACACACTGTTCAATACAGTCATAGCAACAACACACACTGTTCAACACACTGTCATAGCAACAACACACACTGTTCAACACACTGTCATAGCAACAACGCACACTGTTCAATACAGTCATAGCAACAACACACACTGTTCAACACACTGTCATAGCAACAACACACACTGTTCAACACACTGTCATAGCAACAACACACACTGTTAACACACTGTCATAGCAACAACGCACACTGTTCAACACACTGTCATAGCAACAACACACACTGTTCAACACACTGTCATAGCAACAACGCACACTGTTCAATACAGTCATAGCAACAACGCACACTGTTCAACACACTGTCATAGCAACAACGCACACTGTTCAATACAGTCATAGCAACAACGCACACTGTTCAATCTTGAAGTGTTGAGGACCAGCGCAGTGCCTGCCATCAGCAATGACACACATCAGTCCACACTGTGCCGTAACCACACACTGTTTAACACACTATCATAGCAACATAACACGCTGTCCAACACACTGTCATAGCAACATGACACACTATTCACAACACATCATAGCAACACTGCACACTATTCATATCTGTTATAGCAACACTACACACTATTCATATCCATTATAGCAATACTACACACTATTCACGACATGTCTGTGACGAGTAATGACTACACCATTCCACACACTGTCATATCAACACTACACACTGTTCACCATACTGAAATATCAGCACTACACATTAATCGCCACACATGACTCAGTAATTAAAGCAGTCAGCACAAAAAAAGATTGAAAACAACACTGCAATACATATCGATTCTCTGCGAGTTGTACAGCTGTTCACCGACTCATGTTAAAACCACTGATCCACAAATCACATAAAATTTTAAAAAATTGTGTGAGGCATAGTATCTCTGACAGGAAGACTGAGGCAGTTACCACATAAGATCAATGTAAAAAAGAATGGTTTTAAAATCTTGAAAATAATTGTGTGTGTGTGTGTGTGTGTGTGTGTGTGTGTGTGTGTGTGTGTGTGTGTGTGTGTGTGTGTGTGTCAAGTCAAGTCAAAATTATCTTTATTGAGGGTTAAAAGAATAAGCTTTGCAGCTTTTTTTCATCCTGCCCTCACAAAAAAACATAAATATCAATCACAATAGTGAAAACCAGAAACTCGAAGCAATACATACGTATAAATCAGAAATATACAATGTAATGAAAACAATGAAACAATTAACAACCATTAATCAATATTGTGACGGACAATTGACACATGTCAAACATGGCAATAAAGACATTTGAGAGAGAGAGAGAGGGAGAGAGAGAGAGAGAGAGAGAGAGAGAGAGAAAGAGAGAGAGAGGGGGGGCTGACAGCAGAGAGACAGATAGCATTGACAAAGAATCCAATAGACAGACAGACAGACAGTCAGAGAGAAAGAGAGACAGAGAGAGAGAGAGAGAGAGAGAGAGAGAGAGAGAGAGAGAGAGAGAGAGAGAGAGAGAGGGGGGCTGACAGATAGCAGAGAGACAAATAGCATTGACAAAGAATCCAACAGACAGACAGACAGACAGTCAGAGAGAGAGAGAGAGAGAGAGAGAGAGAGAGAGAGAGAGAGAGAGAGAGAGAGAGAGAGAGAGAGAGGCAGAGAGAGAGAGAGAGAGAGAGAGAGGGGAGAGAGAGAGAGAGAGAGAGAGAGAAAGAGAGAGAGAGAGGAGGGGGGATCTGCAGCAAAATAGATAATCATAAATTACTTTATAATTTGTCCATCAAATATTTTTTCAGTGCTTTTTTAAACAGTAGTTTAAGATGTGTGTGTGTCTGTGTGTGTGTGTGTGCATGTGTGTGTGCATGTGTGTGTGCGTGTGTGTGTGCATGTGTGTGTGTGTGTGTGTGTGTCACGGACAAAAAAAAAGAAAAGCCGAAATCGTGGTCAGTCGCCAGCCAGTTCAATTGGACATAAGTCCAAACTCAAACATCCTGGTTTCCAGGCAGACGACTTCATGTGTCGCGTCAGCCAATTAGGCACGGCGAGGAGGCTATTTTCTAGTCCTTCACGGAGACGGCACCGTCCCGCAGACAGACTGAGTGGCTTGACCAAAGTCTCAATAGGTCTGGCCAGACGGATCTCTACGTCTAGGTCAGACTGATACAGCTAATTTGCAAGACCAGTGCCCACAGTTAAGTCGGACGTCGCCGGTTAAAGTAGGAAGGGGGGAGGTATTGTGTAGTGGGGGTGAAACCAAGTTAATTAATTAAATGACCCATTGACCACCACAGAGAGCAAGGCCGGTAGATGTGACTTTCATGATTTACATGTCCAATGAAATTAGAGGGGAGGTAACCTCGGTACAAGGCGGGAAAAATTCTGACCAATGGTACTCACCCTTTTGACACGTAGGAACAGAATAAGAAGCTAGGGGAGTGAGAGAAGAGGAGAAGAGGAAGAAAAAAAGAAGAAACAGAGAGAGAGAGAGGTTCTGGGAGTAGGCTCTGCACAAGAGAAAAGCAGAGAGATGAGAGGAGGAGTGAAGAGAACCGAGTTGAAGCATTAGCACCATATAGAGTCTGCAGAGGAAGGACTAAGGAGAGATGTTGAGAGAGAGAGTTGCTAATCGATGCAGAGGAAAAAAAAAAGAAAGAAAAAAAGGCAACTATGTCCATTTGATAGAGCAGACTAGAAGAGAGAGAGAGAGTGCAATGCGTTAATGCAGGAAGAAAGAAAGGAGAACAGATCGATGTCTGGTAGTCACTGTTCAATCTGAACCGGGGTTCGACCTCATACCTGGCAGCGCCACTTTCATCAGGCAGAACCACAGGCCAACGCCAGTAACCTGACCAGCGCCAGCGGTCTAACCTGACCAGTGCCAGCAGTCCAACCTGACCAGTGCCGGCGGTCCAACCTGACCAGTGCCAGCAGTTGTGTCGTGACTGGTGTTTGTGAAAGCAACAGTGAAAAGAAAAAAAAGAAGAAAAGGAAAGACAGTGATTCGTAAATAGTTTAAGATCACCTGGCCAGGTAAAGTAGAAAATCTATTTATACCCGGGTTAGTTATGATGATTTAGATAAATAGTTTTGTGAAGTTCAAGGAAAGAGAGAATATTTTATTTTGTTTGACTCCATGCGCATTGATGTTTTCTATGATTATGTGTAGTAAAGTTATAGACTTTACTAGTGGATTGATGTGACGAATGCATGATATATGAATGAGATTGTAAGCAAGCTGAGTGTGTTTGGGCTGTGCGCTAGTCCTTCCTCCACTGACGTACCCCGAGGTTGACAGTGTGTGTGTGTGTGTAAGTAATGAAAATGATGATAATAATGATAATTATAATAATAATAATAATAATAATAAAAATAATAATGATATTAATGAAGGACCAGTGTCTAAAAGATTCTCAGCACTCACACACACACACACACACACACACACACACGCACACACACAAACGTACACACACACACACTACACAAACAAAGGCAAATGGAATGGGGCTATGAGCAGGTCAAAAGGGCAGTGTGGACAGATGGAATGGGGCTATGAGCAGGTCAAAAGGGCAGTGTGGACAGATGGAATGGGGCTATGAGCAGGTCAAAAGGGCAGTGTGGACAGATGGAATGGGGCTATGAGGTCAAAAGGGCAGTGTGGACAGATGGAATGGGGCTATGAGCAGGTCAAAAGGGCAGTGTGGACAGATGGAATGGGCTATGAGCAGGTCAAAAGGGTAAATTGTGTGGACAGATGGAATGGGCTATGAGCAGGTCAAAAGGGCAGTGTGGACAGATGGAATGGGCTATGAGGTCAAAAGGGCAGTGTGGACAGATGGAATGGGGCTATGAGGTCAAAAGGGCAGTGTGGACAGATGGAATGGGCTATGAGGTCAAAAAGGCAGTGTGGACAGATGGAATGGGGCTATGAGCAGGTCAAAAGGGCAGTGTGGACAGATGGAATGGGGCTATGAGCAGGTCAAAAGGGCAGTGTGGACAGATGGAATGGGGCTATGAGCAGGTCAAAAGGGCAGTGTGGACAGATGGAATGGGGCTATGAGCAGGTCAAAAGGGCAGTGTGGACAGATGGAATGGGGCTATGAGCAGGTCAAAAGGGCAGTGTGGAGAGATAACTTGAAGGAAGAGAAGGAAGTACAAGTGTGGGCAGCGAAAGCAAGTTTGTTCCCTGCAGAGGGCACTTGAACAGAGAAAGTGTGGGCAGTGAAAGCTTGAACAGAGAAAGTGTGGGCAGTGAAAGCTTGAACAGAGAAAGTGTGGGCAGTGAAAGCTTGAACAGAGAAAGTGTGGGCAGTGAAAGCTTGAACAGAGAAAGTGTGGGCAGTGAAAGCTTGTTGAACAGAGAAAGTGTGGGCAGTGAAAGCTTGAATAGAGAAAGTGTGGGCAGTGAAAGCTTGAACAGAGAAAGTGTGGGCAGTGAAAGCTTGAACAGAGAAAGTGTGGGCAGTGAAAGCTTGAACAGAGAAAGTGTGGGCAGTGAAAGCTTGAACAGAGAAAGTGTGGGCAGTGAAAGCTTGAACAGAGAAAGTGTGGGCAGTGAAAGCAAGTTTGTTCCCTGCAGAGGGCGCTTGAATAGAGAAAGTTGGCTCTCCAAAGGTCTTGATGTGCAAACGAACAATGTGGAGATGAGTATCGGCAGAGGAATGCAATGAGGAGGCAGGAGCGTACAACTGGAGAAGATCAGAAAGACAGAGAGGAACTTGACCATTCAGAGACTTGAAACTGAGTAAAAGACAACTTGTAATCAACTGGTTTTCCAACAGGAAGCCAGTGAAGAGAATGAAGAACAGGAGCACCAGGGGTGGGTTTAAACTGGAAAGTTCAATTGGTTGCACTATACTGCACATTTTGTGATGATGAATAAGATGTCTTGGACTGACAGCGAGAGGAGAACGACAGTAACCTCGGCATGAAAGAACACAAGCACAGATTAGGGTGTTGACTGACAGAGACAGACTCAAGGTCAACAAGTCAGTTAAATACAGAGACAGACACAAGGTGAACATGTCAGTTAAATACAGAGACAGATTTAAGGTGAACACATCAGTTAAATACAGAGACAGATTTAAGGTGAACACGTCAGTTAAATACACAGATAGACACAAGGTGAACACGTCAGTTAAATACACAGATAGACACAAGGTGAACACGTCAGTTAAATACAGAGACAGATTTAAGGTGAACACGTCAGTTAAATACACAGATAGACACAAGGTGAACACGTCAGTTAAATACACTATACAGAGACAGACACAAGGTGAACACGTCAGTTAAATACAGAGACAGATTTAAGGTGAACACGTCAGTTAAATATACAGACACAAGGTGAACACGTCAGTTAAATACAGAGACAGATTCAAGGTGAACACGTCAGTTAAATACAGAGACAGACTCAAGGTGAACAAGTCAGTTAAATACAGAGACAGACTCAAGGTGAACACGTCAGTTCAAGACAAATTTAGACACGTGGTGAACATGTCAGTTAAAGACAAACACAAGATGAACAAAGAGGCTAAAGACAGAGACAGACACAAGGTGAACAAAGAGGCTAAAAATAGAGACAAACACAAGATGAACAAAGAAACTAAAGACTGAGGCAGACACACGGTGAACAAAGAGGCTAAAGATAGAGACAGACACAAGATGAACAAAGAAGCTAAAGACTGAGTCAGACACAAGGTGAACAAAGAGGCTAATGATAGAGACAGACACAAGGTGAACAAAGAGACTAATGATAGAGACAGACACACGGTGAACAAAGAGGCTAAAGATAGAGTCAGACACAAGGTGAACAAAGAGGCTAAAGACAGTCAGACACAAGGTGAACAAAGAGGCTAAAGACAGAGACAGACAGAAGGAAAGAGGGAAGCGAAGGAGAGCTGAGCACTCACAAGACAGACAGACAGAGAGACAGACAGACTGAGACATACAGAGAGACAGACAGACAGAGAGACAGACAGACAGAGGGAAAAAGAAGCCAAGGAGAGCCGAGCACTCACAAGAGAGACAGACAGACTGGGAGACAGACAGACAGACAGAGAAAGTGGAAAGCGAGCACTCACAAGACAGACAGAGAGAACTGGTTTTTGTCGGTCTGGCAGTCTCGGACCAGGAAGCAGCCGTCATGACTGATATTGTGAGACGTGGATGTGGTCAGCTGGCACTCGGCCTCCGTGCGAGATATGTTGCCTTTGTACCAACTGAAACAATGTACAGACGCATACATCTCTTTGTACTCTGCCTCCCCACGAGATATGTTGCCTTTGTACCAACTGAAACAATGTACAGACGCATACATCTCTTTGTACTCTGCTTCCGTACGAGATACGTTGCCTTTGTACCAACTGAAACAATGTACAGACGCATACATCTCTTTGTACTCTGCTTCCGTACGAGATACGTTGCCTTTGTACCAACTGAAACAATGGAAAGACCCATACATATCTTTGTACTCTGCTTCCGTACGAGATACGTTGCCTTTGTACCAACTGAAACAATGGACAGATGCATACATATCTTTGTACTCTGCCTCTGTGCGAGATATGTTGCCTTTGTACCAACTGATAGACACATAACAGATAGACACATAAGTTTTTTTGCATTCTGCCTCTGTGCAAGATATATTGCCTTTAGTTTGTACCAACTGAAACAACAGATAGACACATCAGTATCTTTGCACTAGCTGAAACAACAGATAGACACATCAGTATCTTTGTACAAGCTGAAACAACAGATAGACACATAAGTATCTTTGTACTAGCTGAAACAAGAGATAGACACATGAGTATCTTTGTACTAGCTGAAATATAAGCACAGGTGGCTTTGCACTAGTTGAACAAGAAAAACAGTGCATGTATATTGTATGTAAATGCCTTTGTACTATCTGGAAAAAAAAAAAAAATCTGAAAAAAAACAAGATGCGAAGCATATAAACGTACTCCCAGTTTTCCAAACCGCTTATAAATCGGCCAAGTGCTTTGTGAGATAAGAAATAAAGGCAAAGTAACGGTTTTAACAGTTATTTAACCGATGTACACTTTTGAAACTGGTATTTTAGTCCTCACTGGGCTAAAGCCTGTGTACATAACCAAATTTCATCCAAATCGGACAATATTTCAAGAATAACGGTTTTTAACGGTCAGATTTTGAAACACTACATGGATGTGCCATTTGTGTGTGATGACCTTTCTATATACAAAATTTCATTAAAACCCACCAATATATAAAAATAACGGCAAAATAACGGTTTAATGGTTATATAACCGATATATACTTTCGAAACCGGTATTTTAGTCCTTACTGGGCTAAAGCCTGTGTACAAATCAAATTTCATCCAAATCGGACAATATGTCAAGAATAACGGTTTTTAACGGTCAAATTTTCAACCAATCTATAGAAGTGCCATTTGTGTGTGATAACCTTTCTATATACCAAATTTCATTAAAATCCACCTATATATAAGAAATAACGGCAGAATAACGGTTTTTAACGGTTGTTTAATCCATTTGTAGCATTACATCACTTTCATATGGACAGAGGCTCCGATTTGTCACAAGATCATCCAAACCGCTTATAAACTGGCCAAGTACTTTCTGAGATATTCCATAAAGAAGAAAAACCGTTACAGGCCGTTACAACCATTAGTAACGGCTATAACAGGGCAAACTAAAACATCAGGCATCATCCATGACCCATAATGAACATACCTGCTATTTTTCATCAAGGTCGGCCAAGTACTTTCTGAGATATTCTATAAAGAAGAAAAACTGTTACAGGCCGTTACAACCGTTACTAACGGTTATAACGGTAAACCAAAACATCGGGCATTATTTGTGACCCATAATGATCATACCTACAAATTTTCAGAAAGATCGGCCAAGTACTTTCTGAGATATTCCATAAAGAAGAAAAACCGTTACAGGCCGTTACAGCCATTAGTAACAGCTATAACAAGGTAAACCAAAACATCGGGCATCATCCGTGACCCATAATGAACGTACCTGCTCATTTTTACAAAGATCGGCCAAGTACTTTCTGAGATATTCCGTAAAGAAGAAAAACCGTTACAGGCCGTTACAGCCGTTAGTAACGGCTATAGCGGTAAACTAAAACATCGGGCATCATCCGTGGCCCATAATGAACATACCTACAAATTTTCAGAAAGATTGGCCCAGTAGTTTTGTCTGGAGCGAGTGGAACACATTTTGACCACGGACACACAGACAGACAGACAGACACACCACACACACACACACACACACACACACACACACACACACACAGACACACAGACAGCATTTCTTCGTTCCCATTCTAAAGTACTCCCTGTTCTATAAGAACTGGGAGTACAAAAAATCAATCGAGATTGGTTGTACCAACTCAAATAACACCACAGATGCATGAATACCTTTGTACTAGTTGAAACAAGTGCTTAGTAAAAAAAAAAAAAAAAATCAGGGTTAAAGTTCACAGCCTGCAGGCCATCAGGGCAGTGCACTGTCATAGGTCCACTGTGTCTGGGGCACAGCGGGATGAAAGTCGGTACCCATCCCTATCCTTCCACTGCCTTTAATCTTGCCTGAACTGAAACAGGTACCCTTTCACTGCCGGATGGAGCGACAGTTTTCAGGCTGAAGAATCTGACACTGTGTGTGGCTCCACTGTCAACAGTGAGGGATCCAGTGTGGTTCCTCTGTCAGCAATGAGGGATCCAGTGTGTGGTTCCTCTGTCAGCAGTGAGGGATCCAGTGTGTGGTTCACTGTCAGCAGTGAGGGATCCAGTGTGTGGTTCCTCTGTCAGCAGTGAGGGATCCAGTGTGTGGTTGCTCTGTCAGCAGTGAGGGATCCAGTGTGTGGTTCCTCTATCAGCAGTGAGGGATCCAGTGTGTGGTTCCTCTATCAGCAGTGAGGGATCCAGTGTGTGATTCCTCTGTCAGCAGTGAGGGATCCAGTGTGTGGTTCCTCTGTCAGCAGTGAGGGATCCAGTGTGGTTGCTCTGTCAGCAGTGAGGGATCCAAACAGTGCGTGGTTCCTCTGTCAGCAGTGAGGGATCCAGTGTGTGTTCACTGTCAGCAGTGAGGGATCCAGTGTGTGGTTCCTCTGTCAGCAGTGAGGGATCCAGTGTGTAGTTCACTGTCAGCAGTGAGGGATCCAGTGTGTGGTTCCTCTGTCAGCAGTGAGGGATCCAAACAGTGTAGCATGCTGTACCCATGACTCCCCTCAGAGGTGAGGGAGAAGAAACAGATGTAGAATAGCACGCTGTACCCATGACTCCCCTCAGAGGTGAGGGAGAAGAAACAGATGTGTAGTTTGAGTTCATGACTGTCAACTCTGAAGGCAAATGCTTGAACTGTGTGACTATAGGGACCCCTGAAACAATAGTACAGATGTGGAATTGCTTCAACTGTGTGACTATAGGTACCCCTGAAACAATAGTACAGATGTGGAAATGCTCCAACTGTGTGACTATAGGTACCCCTGAAACAATAGTACAGATGTGGAATTGCTTCAACTGTGTGACTATAGGGACCTCTGAACCAACACCACATATGTGGAGATGTTTTTGTACTAACTGAAAAACAAATTCAGACATGTGAATGCCTGACTTGTGCTGACAAAAAACCTTCAGACGTGTTAACTTTTAGTAGCAACTGAACCCCCTCCCCAAAAAAAAAACAACAAAAAAACACACACATAAATATGTAATGCCTTTGCCCTTTCTGGAAAAAAAAAATCCAGTGCAGAAGCATAAATTCTTTGTAAAATTAAAAAAAGAAAGGAAACTGTCAATGCTCTTGTACTATTTGAAAATACAGATAAATGAGAGATGTTACTGTTTTTGTACCAATGGTAACAACTGCAAAAAAATTATGCCTTTTCACAATCATAACAACAACATCAACAAAATTATTCAAAGACACACACACACACACACACACACACACACACACACACACACACACACACACTGAGAAATGTTGACAAAGCAGTGGAGAGGTTTGAAGAGCCACAGAAGCGATGCACAGCCTTACGTGTGAGGTTCCATCTTGATGTAGGTACTGGGGACATAACCCATCTTCCCATTCAGCTCCGCTTGGTACCACCCTCCATCCTCTATAGTCCTGATCTGTACACACACACACACACACACACACACACACACACACACACACACACACACACACAGAGTGTCTAATCAAAAAGTGACAGTAAATCAATTGGAGGTTGGTGTTTTTTATGCCGCTTTCAATGGATGAACTTTTCACATCTCAGAAAATGGGGAACAACAAAAGCCCTGGGTCTGATGGCTGAAGCTGTCACATTTGAATAATTGTTTTTTCTTTTCTTTTCTTTTTCTTTTTTCCATGTTCCCCAAATGACAATGTTTCCATATGGGGAAAGGTGTCTGGAATGTGGTCCTTTGCATGTCAGGAGAAAGGTGTCTGGAATATGGTCATTTGCATGTGGGGGAAAGGTGTCTGGAATGTGGTCCTTTGCATGTCAGGAGAAAGGTGTCTGGAATGTGGTCCTTTGCATGTGGGGAAAGGTGTCTGGAATGTGGTCCTTTGCATGTCAGGAGAAAGGTGTCTGGAATGTGGTCCTTTGCATGGTGGGGAAAGGTGTCTGGAATGTGGTCCTTTGCATGTGGGGAAAGGTTTCTGGAATATGGTCTTTTGCATGTGGGGGAAAGGTGTCTGGAATGTGGTCATTTGTATGTGGGGGAAAGGTGTCTGGAATATGGTCCTTTGCAGACTGACTGTGATCTGGGCACTACTGTTTGGGGCATTTCTGGTGTCTGCAGACTGACTGTGATCTGGGCATACTGTTTGGGCATTTCTGGTGTCTGCAGACTGACTGTGATCTGGGCAGACCGTATTGGGCATTTCTGGTGTCTGCAGACTGACTTGATCTGGGCATACTGTTTGGGCATTTCTGGTGTCTGCAGACTGACTGTGATCTGGGCATACTGTTTGGGGCATTTCTGGTGTCTGCAGACTGACTGTGATATGGGCATACTGTTTGGGGCATTTCTGGTGTCCGAGGACTGACTGTGATCTGGGCATACTGTTTGGGGCATTTCTGGTGTCTGCAGCCTGAGGAAGACATATTTGTCAAACGTTTACCTGTCTGCTTCATATTGTCTGGTAAAACAAGCATTTCGCAACTCCTTGTTGTGTACTTGTGAATAATTTGACTCTGCGTGTATCAAACAAAGCCAAAGACCATAACTGGCTGCCATGGTGAAGTGGTTAGCATAGCAGATTCCTAGCTGTGAGGTCGTCGGTTTCAATTCTTTTCAGAACCATTAAATTGTGGGACTTTTCTGCCCCTACAGCTCCTATCCAGAGCTGAGTTAGCTTTAGATTCAACTGGGAAGACACAGCTGAGTTCAATCCACTTAATGTATGTATGCAAACCTGAGAGCGTTGCTCAAATTTCCATATGGAAGACTGGACCACACAGCTGACTTTAATCCACTTAATGTATGTATGCATCTCTAAGCGTGTTGTTCAAATGTCCTGACCAACACTGCAAGTGTCTATATCTCTCAGGCCCGGCTGATCCCAGGATACATTATGTAAGTCAGCATAGCCTACAACCCTGTCATGCAGTCTCCGAACAGAATGGAAATCTGTAGCATTATCTTCATCATCCTCATCAATCAGCATGCAAAAAGTCTCAAATTCTGTGGCCCTTCATGACCTGCTCTCACAGTGACCATCGTTATAATCTGCCTTTGCTTCGGTTCTGTCAGAGTAATTGCTACTGGCAAATTCATGGGGACTGTGGTTGGATACACGTGGTAGGCCCTCTGGAGGAAGAGCTCACTCTAGCTAGTTCACTGACTATGCTATTGTTGCCATCAGTAGAGAGTCAGCAGGTGGTGTCCTACATATGCTATTGTTGCCATCAGTAGAGAGTCAGCAGGTGGTGTCCTACATATGCTTATTGTTGCCATCAGTAGAGAGCAGCAGGTGGTGTACTCTAGCTAGTTCACTGACTATGCTATTGTTGCCATCAGTAGAGAGTCAGCAGGTGGTGTCCTACATATGCTATTGTTGCCATCAGTAGAGAGTCAGCAGGTGGTGTACTCTAGCTAGTTCACTGACTATGCTATTGTTGCCATCAGTAGAGTGTCAGCGGGTGGTGTCCTACATATGCTATTGTTGCCATCAGTAGAGAGTCAGCAGGTGGTGTACTCTAGCTAGTTCACTGACTATGCTATTGTTGCCATCAGTAGAGAGTCAGCAGGTGGTGTCCTACATATGCTATTGTTGCCATCAGTAGAGAGTCAGCAGGTGGTGTACTCTAGCTAGTTCACTGACTATGCTATTGTTGCCATCAGTAGAGAGTCAGCAGGTGGTGTCCTACATATGCTATTGTTGCCATCAGTAGAGACTCAGCGGGTGGTGTCCTACATATGCTATTGTTGCCATCAGTAGAGAGTCAGCAGGGGGTGTCCTACATATGCTATTGTTGCCATCAGTAGAGAGTCAGCAGGTGGTGTCCTACATATGCTATTGTTGCCATCAGTAGAGACTCAGCAGGTGGTGTCCTACATATGCTATTGTTGCCATCAGTAGAGACTCAGCAGGTGGTGTCCTACATATGCTATTGTTGCCATCAGTAGAGACTCAGCAGGTGGTGTACTCTAGCTAGTTCACTGACTGTGCTATTGTTGTCATCAGTAGAGAGTCAGCAGGTGGTGTCCTACACATGCTATTGTTGCCGTCAGTACAGACTCAGCAGGTGGTGTCCTACACATGCTATTGTTGCCATCAGTAGAGAGTCAGCAGGTGGTGTCCTACATATGCTATTGTTGCCATCAGTAGAGAGTCAGCAGGTGGTGTCCTACATATGCTATTGTTGCCATCAGTAGAGACTCAGCAGGTGGTGTCCTACACATGCTATTGTTGCCGTCAGTAGAAACTCAGCAGGTGGTGTCCTACATATGCCATTGTTGTCATCAGTAGAGAGTCAGCAGGTGGTGTCCTACACATGCTATTGTTGCCGTCAGTAGAGACTCAGCAGGTGGTGTCCTACACATGCTATTGTTGCCGTCAGTAGACTCAGCAGGTGGTGTCCTACACATGCTATTGTTGCCATCAGTAGACTCAGCAGGTGGTGTCCTACACATGCTATTGTTGCCGTCAGTAGAGAGTCAGCAGGTGGTGTCCTACACATGCTATTGTTGCCGTCAGTAGACTCAGCAGGTGGTGTCCTACACATGCTATTGTTGCCGTCAGTAGACTCAGCAGGTGGTGTCCTACACATGCTATTGTTGCCGTCAGTAGACTCAGCAGGTGGTGTCCTACACATGCTATTGTTGCCGTCAGTAGACTCAGCAGTGGTGTCCTACACATGCTATTGTTGCCGTCAGTAGACTCAGCAGGTGGTGTCCTACACATGCTATTGTTGCCGTCAGTAGACTCAGCAGGTGGTGTCCTACACATGCTATTGTTGCCGTCAGTAGACTCAGCAGGTGGTGTCCTACACATGCTATTGTTGCCGTCAGTAGACTCAGCAGGTGGTGTCCTACACATGCTATTGTTGCCGTCAGTAGACTCAGCAGGTGGTGTCCTACACATGCTATTGTTGCCGTCAGTAGACTCAGCAGGTGGTGTCCTACACATGCTATTGTTGCCGTCAGTAGAGACTCAGCAGGGGGTGTCCTACACATGCTATTGTTGCCGTCAGTAGAGACTCAGCAGGTGGTGTCCTACACATGCTATTGTTGCCGTCAGTAGACTCAGCAGGTGTGTCCTACACATGCTATTGTTGCCGTCAGTAGACTCAGCAGGTGGTGTCCTACACATGCTGGATCACAGCAGTAACACTGAGCACCAACACAGTGACTCACAGTGGTGCAGTGTCTCCTCTGGTGTGTTGCCTCCTGACCACTTGACACTGACTGTTCCCTTGGTGCCAGGGCTGGGGCAGGATGGGTGAGGTTATGGCTGTGGAGGGGGGGGGGGGGGGGGGTGGTCTGAAATGAGCAGTGTGGGTGCAATGCCCCTGAGGTAGGATGGAAGATAAGAGGGAAAAAAAAACCACCACCCAAAAACGTTAAAACAAACAAATATGAATCATGCATTCCTATGAGAACCAAAGGCCAAACATACTTGAGAAAGTAGTGGTCCCTAATTACTAAGTACATAACATAAAATTACAAGCTCTCTCATTATTCTTAAGTAAAGCCAGAAACAACATTTTCTTAACAGTAAAACACTTACTATCAGAGTAAGCAGATGCTATACATGTGACATTTTGTCGAAACTGCTGAAGGATCTCAATTTCGCCACTGGTGAATTTCCACAAGGTATTTCAAAGGGGATCACTCTTACTAGGCAGATGGCGTGGGATAGGTCCTGTTATTTTTCAGAAGTCTGCAGTGGGGAAAAAAACAAATTTTTGAGATGGGTGTGAGAGGTGGAGGGGGGGGGGGGGGGGGGGGGGGGGGGGGGAGAGGAGTACACACAATTAAAAAAAAAGAGTGGAGCATGGAAGGAAAGGGCTGGAGACAGATGGATGAGTGAAGCTAGGGCTGGAGACAGTTGGATGAGTGAAGCTAGGGCTGGAGACAGTTGGATGAGTGAAGCTAGGGCTGGAGACAGTTGGATGAGTGAAGCTAGGGCTGGAGACAGTTGGATGAGTGAAGCTAGGAATGGAGACAGTTGGATGAGTGAAGCTAGGCCTGGAGACAGCTGGATGAGTGAAGCTAGGCCTGGAGACAGTTGGATGAGTGAAGCTAGGGCTGGAGACAGTTGGATGTGTGAAGCTAGGCCTGGAGACAGTTGGATGAGTGAAGCTAGGCTGGAGACATTTGGATGAGTGAAGCTAGGGCTGGAGACAGTTGGATGAGTGAAGCTAGGCCTGGAGAAAGCTGGATGAGTGAAGCTAGGGCTGGAGACAGTTGGATGAGTGAAGCTAGGGCTGGAAACAGTTGGATGAGTGAAGCTAGGGGTGGAGACAGTTGGATGTGTGAAGCTAGGGCTGGAGACAGCTGGATGAGTGAAGCTAGGGGTGGAGACAGTTGGATGAGTGAAGCTAGGGCTGGAGACAGTTGGATGAGTGAAGCTAGGCCTGGAGACAGCTGGATGAGTGAAGCTAGGCCTGGAGACAGTTGGATGAATGAAGCTAGGGCTGGAGACAGTTGGATGTGTGAAGCTAGGCCTGGAGACAGTTGGATGAGTGAAGCTAGGCCTGGAGACAGCTGGATGAGTGAAGCTAGGCCTGGAGACAGCTGGATGAGTGAAGCTAGGCCTGGAGACAGTTGGATGAGTGAAGCTAGGCCTGGAGACAGTTGGATGAGTGAAGCTAGGGCTGGAGACAGTTGGATGAGTGAAGCTAGGGCTGGAGACTGTTGGATGAGTGAAGCTAGGGCTGGAGACAGCTGGATGAGTGAAGCTAGGGCTGGAGACAGCTGGATGAGTGAAGCTAGGGCTGGAGACTGCTGGATGAGTGAAGCTAGGGCTGGAGACAGCTGGATGAGTGAAGCTAGGCTGGAGACAGTTGGATGAGTGAAGCTAGGGCTGGAGACAGCTGGATGAGTGAAGCTAGGGCTGGAGACAGCTGGATGAGTGAAGCTAGGGCTGGAGACAGCTGGATGAGTGAAGCTAGGGCTGGAGACAGTTGGATGAGTGAAGCTAGGGCTGGAGACAGCTGGATGAGTGAAGCTAGGGCTGGAGACAGCTGGATGAGTGAAGCTAGGGCTGGAGACAGTTGGACGAGTGAAGCTAGGGCTGGAGACAGTTGGACGAGTGAAGCTAGGGCTGGAGACAGTTGGATGAGTGAAGCTAGGGCTGAGACAGTTGGATGAGTGAAGCTAGGGCTGGAGACAGTTGGATGAGTGAAGCTAGGGCTGGAGACAGTTGGATGAGTGAAGCTAGGGCTGGAGACAGTTGGATGAGTGAAGCTAGGGCTGGAGACAGTTGGATGAGTGAAGCTAGGGCTGGAGACAGTTGGATGAGTGAAGCTAGGGCTGGAGACAGCTGGATGAGTGAAGCTAGGGCTGGAGACAGTTGGATGAGTGAAGCTAGGGCTGGGGTAGTTTATGAGTAAAGCTAGGGCTGGCGACAGTTGGATGAGTGAAGCTAAGGGCACAATGCATGATAAAGTATCAGGGTGACAAATTCCCAACAAGTTTCTTTTTGATTCTGTTTTTCCCTGGAACTAGGAATGCACTCTTCAGCCCCATCCAGCTTTTCATGTTCCTGGATGTAGGAAGAGAGAGGAAGGGCAGCCCTGCCACCATGTGTTTCATCTCCTTGTCTTGCCATGTGTTTCATCTCCTTGTCTTGCCATGTGTTTCATCTCCTTGTCTTGCCAGTGTTTCATCTCCTTGTCTTGCCATGTGTTTCATCTTGTCTTGCCATGTGTTTCCCCTCCTTGTCTTGCCATGTGTTTCATCTCCTTGTCTTGCCATGTGTTTCATCTCCTTGTCTTGATGGTCACTTAAAACTAGAATGATGGCAACGACCGGATGATAGCATTTTGGTCTGACACTTTATGAACAGGCTGTACTCAATGCTGCCACGGTTCAATGTTGTGATGAGAATGATAATGATAAAATAGTGTTAAGGATATAATGATCATGATAGTTACAATAGTAACAATAATAATGATAACAGTAGCATATTTGCAGTGCTTTCCAAAACCTAGAGTTGCTTTACAATAACAAAAGCACTGTAAGAGTGACACCACGATTTGTGCATTTGATGTTAATGAGCTCCACTGTAAGAGTGACACCACGATTTGTGCATTTTATGTTAATGAGCTCCACTGTAAGAGTGACACCATGATTTGTGCATCTGATGTTAACAGAGCTCCACTGTAAGAGTGACACCACGATTTGTGCATTTGATGTTAATGAGCTCCACTGTAAGAGTGACACCACGATTTGTGCATTTTATGTTAAAGAGCTCCACTGTAAGAGTGACACCATGATTTGTGCATTTGATGTTAACAGAGCTCCACTGTTTGAGTGACACAATTTGTGCATCTGATGTTAACAGAGCTCCACTGTAAGAGTGACACCACGATTTGTGCATTTGATGTTAATGAGCTCCACTGTAAGAGTGACACCACGATTTGTGCATTTTATGTTAAAGAGCTCCACTGTAAGAGTGACACCATGATTTGTGCATTTGATGTTAACAGAGCTCCACTGTTTGAGTGACACAATTTGTGCATCTGATGTTAACAGAGCTCCACTGTAAGAGTGACACCACGATTTGTGCATTTGATGTTAATGAGCTCCACTGTAAGAGTGACACCACGATTTGTGCATTTTATGTTAAAGAGCTCCACTGTAAGAGTGACACCATGATTTGTGCATTTGATGTTAACAGAGCTCCACTGTTTGAGTGACACAATTTGTGCATTTGATGTTAACAGAGCTCCACTGTTTGAGTGACACCATGATTTGTGCATTTGACGTAAACAGAGCTCCACTGTACCTAGAGTGACACCACGATTTGTGCATTTGATGTTAACAGAGCTCCACTGTGAGGAAAACCAGACTCTTTCTTACTTCAACTTGTGTGGTCTTGTTTCTTGCACCCAGAAGTTCAACCTACAACCCTGTATCTCAGGGGGAGGGTGGGAGTGGCACAGGGTGGGGTGGAGGGTGCTGGTGCAACAGGTATTGTGACTTGGCTCACAGATTTCAACTGTTAAGTTACAACAGGTATGTGACTTGGCTCACAGATTTCAACTGTTAAGTTACAACAGATATGTGACTTGGCTCACAGATTTCAACTGTTAAGTTATAAACTGTTGCTTTGACTTAAACCTTGACCATCTCCCTCCCCTTCCCACACATATGTAGTTTTCAGAGAGTCTATACAACTTTTAAAAGATTGGCCGGGAAAATAAAGATTATCAAATTTTGGGCACGGGTTAGATTTTATTGAAAGTGAAAATTGATAGTCATTGTCACGAGTTTGTCACGAGGCCTACGACGTTTGACCCATCTAGGGTGGCGGAATTATTCATTTGTTTATTGTCGTTGCTGTTGTCGTGTATCCGTCCCTTAATGTGGCTTGTGGTGCGGTTGCACCTTGGTGTAGTTCAGCTCAACTTCGGTTTGCTTTCTCTCTCTCTCTCTAATTCCACTGCCCGTGCTATTCATCCTTTAGGTTCACGGGTGGCTGGTACCTTTCTCTCGAACTTGCTGTCTATCGGCCTCTCGCCTGTCTTTTTACCTGTCGCACGTGCTTCATTTCTTTTAGTTTGAAGTATGCTCACTCTGTGACGCAGCATGGCATGTTGGCCGCCATTGCTGAGGGAGGTTAGCTCTCACTCGAGCGGAAGATGTCTCTGGGAGCGCCTGCTCCGGTCTGGTTCTTCACCGTATCATCGAGGGTACAGTCGGTATCTTCAATTCCTACAGTCGGCCTGTAGGAAGGGACATCACTTCTTCTTTTTCCGCACCTGTGCCTCTGTCCTCTCGACTGGACAGAGGGCAGAGAGAGTCGTTTGACCCGCCTCTTCTGGTCACCCACGGGTAGCTGGTAAGCATCGTTTCGTGGTTTGTTTGTTTGGTTTGTTGTTGTTAGCGGCTTATTCTTCTTTTTGCGCAATTTTCTTTTGTTTTCAAAATTGTAAAAAGAAATATTGTTTGAGACCTTTTCTCTGGTTAATTCAATCTTTAACCTGCCATTCTAAATTGTTTCCAAATTTCTTTCTCCTGTTTATGCATCTGGTGATGCGGTAGTCGTGGGGATGGAGAGAACCTGGTGATTCAGGGTTGGAACTTGCTTGGTCTCGCTCGTCCGCCCCTGTCACATTTGCCGGACTCTTATTCTTCGGCCACCGTCTGTTTGTGTGTGCAAGAGAACGAGTTTTATGTTCGCGAGTGTGCGTACGCATGATTTGTCGTTCGGATGCGGTTGGAGATTTGTGTTATTTTGAAATGTGGCTATAAAATGTGACAATTATGCCATTGAATTATTATTTGCAAATGTGTGGCAGTTATTAAGCGATGGCCGCTGAGTTGGTTTATTTCTAAGAAAGGAAATTGTTAAACTGAGTGAGAGAAGGGTGAAGATAATTCATATTTGTTTTATAGCCTGTTGATTTAATGCAGTCCCTTACCTGCTTCATGTGAGAAGACTTTAACGATTTGATCGTTTACTGTGGTTATCCTCAGGTCCTGTGTTGAGCTGGCTGTGGGTGCGATGGATAGACTTCCCCTCGCCCATCACGCGAGTGCTGTTAAGATTTAGCAGCATTGGTCAGATACAGTACTGACGGCGGGGTTCCAGTACCCTTCCATCCTCCTCCTTCTTCCTTCCCTCCCTTTCTTCTCTCCTCCCACTACTTTCCTCCCCCCCCCTCCCGGGCTTCACCCGGAGTCTGGACTGGATTGGTGCCCCGGAACGAGCCTGGTTGAGGCACGCTCTGGCTGAGACCGCGGACTGGATGGTGCCCACGTGCTGGTTGATGCCAACGCTCTGGCTGAGACCAAGACTGGATGGTGCCATCGGTGGCTGGTGAGGCCCACGCTCTGGCTGGACCCGCGGACTGGATGGTGCCACCGCTGGACGAGGCCAGCTCTGGCGGGACAGGCGGACTGGTAAGAGCCCCCGCCGTCTTTGACTGGCCGGCCCGTGACCCCCTCGTCCAGACCTCCAGTAACACGCCACGATCCCATCCCTCCCGCCCCCCCCCCCCCCCCCCCCCCCTCCGGACGCGCTCTTCACTGCCTGCATGGTGTCGCGGTGTCGCTTTGAGCGACTCCCTACAGAACCAATCCTTTCGGAGCACCTAGTGCGACAGGGTTCTCCCAGTAGACTTGACGGAGGCAAGGGGTGTGGAGCAACTCCAGGGAGTGGGAAGGGAAGGAAGCTGGCAATGTTTCTTCTTTATAAATGTGGTATATGTCCATATGTGCTGGGAGTGCGGTAAATTGTGATTGTGTACGCGTATGGTGAATGTTTATTATAAATCGTGCATGTTTGTGAGTGTGTAATGCTTGATTGTGATGGTGCATGTTAAGTGTGTAGGAATGTTTGAATGTATAGTGCCATGGTGCGTGTGTTTGAAATATATCATTTGCGATTGTGTGTGTAGTAATAAATGGGGTATTTTATCGTAATCTTATTGTTTGGTCTCCTTGCGAGGGCGTGTGAGGTCAGCACTCCCTTCACTCCCACCCTAGACCGATCCAGTCAGGCAGACCTCCAGGGGTCGTCGTGACAATTTGTGGGCTTCGTCCGGGATTGAAGGCTCTGGCTGTCTCCTCTCGTTTCGCGGAGTACCTGTTAGTTTTGTCTGTTTTTGGTATATGTTTAGTCATTTGTCGTGATTGTTCGTGGTTGGTTGCTGGTGACACTAGCGTGAAGGGATCTTTTTGAGGCCTGAGGAACATCCGGTGTGACTGGGAGTCGAGTGAGACCGAGGGGAGTCGACGCGCGTCCAGAACCTCTTCCGCCGGACCTCACGCAGGTACGGCCGTACTCTTCGCCTTTCTGTTGCCGCTCAGTTCTCCAATTCCAGTTGTGTATTTAGTCCAGTTTTTGTTTTTTTTCTCCTACCGGTTCATTTGAGTACAGGGGTTGTATCGACTTATGTCAGTTTTTTTTTCTTTCCTCTCTCCTGATGTCCGTCTGCTTGTTTTGTTTTTCCGGCCAGCCCCACCGCAACTGTTCTCGTGCTGTGGACGCGTCGGTGGTTCCAGAGTGGGGGCAGCTCGGTAAATAGTTTTTATTATTTTTTTTTTTTTTTTTGGTGAGCCACCGCACTGATTGCTCTGTTGAGAGCGCGGTGTTTGCCCGAGGGGAGCAGTCGGAACTTGTCCCACACACGCACTACACATACATACACACATATACACAACACACCCTAAATATTTGTTTTTTCAAGTGGAAGATGTCTTTCCCCTGTATTTGATAATAACTGTAGGAGATAGTTGTCATGCAACGTCCGGTGCTGTGGTAGGCTACTCGCTCGAAGAAGAGTGGTCCCTTCTAAATTAGTCCCCACTATCGTACCATCACTTTCGACTACAGTGAACTTCCCCTTATTCCCATGCTGTAGCCGATAGTCCACCGAGTACTTTCACTTCTTCTTCGATAGGGGGATATTCTGCTGAGACCCTGCCCGACTGGCACATCCGCTCGAATCTGTCAGAGTAAAGCTAAGCAACTGTGGCTACTGTTGAGTCGCAGAAACCCGACAGCAAAGCCCCCTATTCCCATTCTTCCCCTCGTAAGGATTATGCCCCGGGGACTTTCCTCAGGGGAATGTCGAGACCCAAGGACGGTCAGACGGGTCATCCTCCAGTTGTCGGGATGGTAATCCCTCCCATACATCACCTCTTTCCTGATGTTCCTAGAGCAGCAGCGACGATAAGAGGCTGCCCTTCGTAGGGAAGAGGCTGCTCATCGTAAAGGGAAAGTTGGATAGTAGGAGGCTCTCGCCGAGAGGTAGACTGATCAGACAGGAGATTCTGCATAGGGAAGAGGCTATGCTGCGCATAGTAGAGGCTGTCCCGACAGGAAGGCCCTTCGTAAGGAAGAACTGCCCGACAGGAGGCCCTTCGAAAGGAAGAGGCCAGCCCGACAGAGCCCTTCGTAAGGAAGAAGGCTTCCCAGCGAAGGGAAGAGGCTGCCCTCCGTAGGGAAGAAACTATACAGGATGGAGGCCTGCGTAGGGAGGAGCGATGGAAACAACTTCTTTCGCGTCCTCCCCGTCAGTAAAGTCAGGGGTTAATCATCCCAGGCAAGGTGATATAGTTAGAGGCCCAAAGTTAAAGCTTACCAAGAGTTTCAACCTAGCGGGACATAGAAATGTTCTTAAGCATTTTGACAAGGTATCTACTTATACCACTTGTCTTGAGGAACAAAAGGCCATGCACCTTTTTTTCCCTGGTTAGTCGGTGCTGCAAGGGAGTGTGTGCTCACTCTAAATGCTAAGGAGGAGCGTCTTATGCAGACATGGGCAGTTGCTCTGCGAAATCGATATCCACCATCCCCAGAGACTTACAGGAGGAAGTTCAGAGTCCAAGAAGAAGAATAATTACTAGACCTTCGTGCAGGTTTGGTGATAGGCTCCGCAAACGCTAGGGTACTGGCATCAGTTGGCTAAGTTGGAGCTGAGGGATCTGATCCTCTTGAACAGCTCACCACAGTGTCCCAAATTAAGGATCCGGATAGGCAGACAGCACCTCAGGATTTCGCGGCTGCGATTCACCACCGCTGAGGTTTTGCTGAAGCTCGCAGGGCTTAATGGGCATCGCCCAGATACCGGAGAGGAAGTCCCTCCACATAATTAAGATGGCAAAAAGGCGCCGACAACTGCTAGCGGGGTGAACAAGGCAGGCAGTTCAATCGGGGATTTCAGCGCCCCGACAGTGTTTTTCTTTGTGGTCTCCTGGCCACATTAGGAAAGATGCCCAAAAGCCGCTGTAGTCATGGGGCTATTCCTTTCTCACATCATCGCGCCTCAGCTACGTGTGTCCACCAGCATCTGGTTGTACAGAGTGCCCCATGTTTCTCTAAGTGTTGGATCCTCCTTGGACGACACCATCAGGGATCGGCGCATCAACGATCTTGGTGGAAAGAATTTGGATATTTTCCCCTGAGGCCCGGCGGGGCGCTAGTTATGATGTTTGCGGGGTGAGGCAGGTTTACCCTCCACCCGTCCCTTCTGTACTTATCCTATCATCCACCCCCCTACTTCTGTGGTGAAATTATGGGCCATCGAGTTGGAGCGACCTATGTATTCCCTTCACATAGGGAAAACAGTCACCTTTTGCAGACGGCGCAGTCAGTCCGTGTCTAACGGATCTCCCCGTACAGGCGAGTGTGGGAGTTGACCCCACGCGCCAAAGCTAAGAAGCAGGAACAGAATTGCCGTCCCCGTTCTCCCAGCCGATCTCATGACGATGTTTGGCCATGCCGATCCTGCGTAACCAATGGGTCCGTCTTCAGGCCAGGGACTTGGATTGTCCCCAACGCCTGCGACAACTGGTAGAATCGTCCCGCTCAGTCCTGCCCACACGCCAAAGGTGAGGCTCAGCTCCACAAGGATCCTCTTTAGGGTTTTCACTCAGGCAGATCGTGTGGCCCAAGACCAGCTTTTGTCCCCAAAGCTTGAGAGAGTCTGTGCTACCGGCAGGCCCAACGATTCCCCGCTTGGCAGTGTCATATGGGCTCCAAGCGGACTCTCGAGCGGGTAAGACAAGACATTCTTTTGGCCAGGATGCACTCACAGGTAGGCAAGTAACTGCCGTCATTTGCGATGTTGCCCACGGACAACGCCTAAGGGTCCGCTTGAAGCGTGTTCCCCTAGGTCAGTGGCCAACACGGGTTGGGAGCATTCAGCAAGGGTTGGGGTCGACCTGGATGGGACCCAATAATCTCCAACAGATCGCTGACACCGCTAATCACTTCGGTATGTGGTATAATCTGCGAGTCGATACCAGAGGCTACCGCTTATGACTAATCCGATGCCGCCAACTGTTGCTGAATCCTCTCAGGCAGATTTGGACGCGCACTGGCGTGCCCAAGAAGAATAAGCCGGAAAGGTGTGTACTGGCGAGCATCCATCATCCTCTCCAGTTCTTGGACCGGATCCGCCAGTCCGTCGTCGACATCATGACTTAAGGCAGTGGAACTGCAGAGTCATTGCGTTTCACTTTTCGTCAAATCAAGGGTTCCCGTAATACGTATGCTGACTAATCTTAGCCGAGCTTCCTAGTCACACAGTGGAAAAATCGTCAGTAGGACACTTCCTCCTCAACCATGGTTTATATCCCCCTTTTGGGTCTTTGTATCAGGTGTAGTGAACAGTATTCACTTCAGTGATGTTAACGGTATGTGAATCACCCAATGTTTCGGATGGTTACTTTCATGTGGGAAGGTTTCGCTTAGTTTGTTGATAAATGTAGTATATGTATTTCCTGTGTGATTTCTATCCGGGGAATGTTTGTATTGGATTTCATCGTACTCTGTCCGATTCACAGAGAGTTTGTTTCGGGGTCCATTGTTGAGAATATCACAAGCGTCAAGGAACAAAGGAGCACTGTATCTCAGAGAAACAGATGCTTTTAGAAGAGGGTTTTTGTCACAGTTTGTTCACGAGCCCTTAGACGTTTGACCCATCTATGGTGGCGGAAATTCATTTGTTAATGTCGATGCTGTTGGTCCGAGTATCCCGTCCCTTAATGTGGCTTGTGGTGGCGGTTGCACCTTGGTGTAGTTCAGCTCAACATTCGGTTAGTCTTTTCTCACTCTCTCTCTAATTCCACTGCCCTGCTATTCAATCCCTGTAGGTTTTAGTTTCCCCCCACGGGTGGCCAGGTACCTTTCTCACAACTTGCTGTCTATCGTGTCCTCTCGCGCCTGTCTTTTTAACCTGTCGCACTTGCTATCATTTCTTTTTGTTTGAATAAGCTCACTATGTGACGCAGCATGGCATGTTGCCGCCATTGCTGAAGGAGGTTAGCTCTTCACTCGAGCGGAGATGTCTCGAGGAAGTCGCCTGCTCCGGTCCTACACATGGTTCTTACCGTATCATCGAGGGAACAGTCGTATCTCAATTCCCTAAAGTCGCCTGTTAGGAGAGTGACATATCACTTCTTCTTTTCCGCACCTGTGGCCTCTGTCCCACACGACTGACAGAGGGCAGAAGAGTCGTTTGACCCCCGCATCGTCACCCACGGGTACTATTGCGGCTGTGTTTCTTATCAGTTTCGTGGGTTATGTTTTGTTTTGGTTTTGTTGTTGTTAGCCGCTTAGTCTTCTCATTTTGCGCAATTTTCTTTTGTTTTCAAAATAGTAAAAGAAATATTGATTTGAAGGACCTTTTCTCTGGTTAAATTCAAAATCTTTAACCTGGCCATTCAAAAAAGTACCCAAATTCTTTCTCCTGTTTTATGCATCTGGTGATGCGTAGTCGGTGTGGATGGGAGAGACCTGGTGATTCAGGGGTGGAACTTGCTTGGCCTCGCTCGTCAGCCCCTTCACATATGCCGACCTCTTATTCTTCCGGCCACCCCCCGTTTCCAGTATTGTGTGTGCAAGGAGAACGAGGTTAATAATTTTCGCTGAGAGGAGGCGTAAGCATGATTTGTCCGTTCGGATATCGTGGTTTGAGATTGTGTTATTTTGAAAATTGGCAATAAAATGTGACAATTATGCCATTGAATTATTATGTGCAAATGTGGTGGCAGTTATTAAGCGATGGCCGCTGAGTTTTTATTTCCTAAGAAAGGACAGTGTTAAACGTGAGTGAGAGAAGGGTGAAGATAATTCAAATTTGATTTTTATAGCCAGTGTTGATTTAATGGCAGCCTTACCTGCTTCATGTGGATAAGACTTTAAACGATTTGATTCGTATACTGTGTTATGCTCAGGTCTGTGTTGAGACTGGGCTGTGGGTGCGTTTGATAGACTTTCCCCTCGCCCCTCACGCGAGTGGCTGTTAATATTTAGCAGCCTGGTCCAGACTGTACTGACGGCGGGGTTCCAGTACCCTTCCGTTCCACCTTTCCTTCTTGGGTCTTCCCTCCCATTCTTTTTTCCTCTCCTCCCAGCCTACGTTTCCTCCCCCCCCCCCACCCGGTGGCCTTCACCCGGAGGTCTGGACTTGATGGTGCCACAGCAGGTTGAGGCCAACTCTCTGGCTGAGACCGCGGACTGAATGGATGCCGACGTCGGGTTTGAGGCCACGCTCTGTGCATGATACCACGGACTGGATGGTTGCCACGTGCTCGTTGAGGCCACGCCTCTGCTGGACGCGACCGGATGGTGCCACGCGCTGGTCGAGGCCCACGCCAGTGTCGGGACCAGCGGACTGGTAGAGAGCCCCGCCGTCTGACTGGCCGGCCCTGACCCTCGTCAGGAGCCTGTCCATAACAGCGCCACGTTCCGCCCCCCCCCCTCCGGGACGCGCTCAAACACTGCCTGCTTGTGTGTCTAGGGAGTCGGCTTGAGCGACACCTTAAGAACCAATCCGGTTTGGAGAGCACCTAGTGCACATGGTGCTCCCAGAAACTTGACGAGGAGGGTTTGAGGCACTCCAGGTGTGGGAAGGGATGGATGCTGGAAATGTTTAGCTTTAAATTTTGTATATGTCATGAAAGGTGCAGGAATGCATGTAATTGTGATTGTGTACGCGTCGTATGGTTGAAATGTTTATTTTAATCGTGCATTGTGTGGTGGAATGCTTGATTGTGATTGTGCCCATGTTTATGTGTGTTGGACAGTTTGATTGTGATAGTGCATGGTGCCGTGTGTTGAAATATTTATATATGCGATTGTGTGTGTTGTTGAAAAATGGGTATTGTATCGTAATCTTTATTGTTGTGGGCCTTGCGAGGCCGTGTGAGGACATCAATCCCTTCACACCCCCTAGACCGATCCTGTCAAGGCAGCCTCCAGGGTCGGACAGTGACAGTCCATACACACATCACACAATGCATAGATTGTTTCCTTTTTTCAGAAAAAAGGTTCTAATAACTCTTAAATAAGTAAAAACGGGGTAACATATATTCGCACCTGGTGACAGAGCGTTGGGATATACCAGCTTCTGACACCAAATAAAATCAGTGTGAAAAATACATGCGGGTAGTGTGCATGACTGCTTTGCAGAAATGAATCATAATGAAATCAGGTCACATAACTGAAGCCTGAAAGGAAAAGAAAAAAGAAACAATAGTTATTATTCACTACGCCTATTTAATTAACCAACTGGTGCTTTGCCATACAAGAAAGAACAGAATCACAAATTGGGCCCATTCAAAGTGTGGGCACGCATAACTGACAAAACTACACTGCAATGAATGTACTTGCATTTGTAGAAATCATGATTGAACTTTTTTTCCCCCTTTTGCAGCATACATAAATTTAGAAATACAGACCTGTATACCCACATTAATTTCAAACCGTATTCGGTACCAATGATTAGCTAAAATACGACAAATTAAAAAAAAAGAAGAAATCTGAAATGAAATTTCACATGAGCAGTACTTGCACTTGCGGATTCGTAACAGTAGTTAGAGGTGGAGGCGTGGGAGGTGAAACTGACCAAAGAGCCACAACTCTTGCTAACATCTGTGCGCGAAACAATGTCAGGTTTTTCCTAAATTTTTCGACAATGTATCTTGAAACATTGAAAAAGGGTGAGACAGCAGATTTAATGCCACGTATGCTGATGAATCAGATTTTCCAGTAAACTGGACAGACAAACCCCCATCTTCACCCGTAGTTAATGTAAGATAAGACATTGCAAACACGAGGTCTGGAAGGAAGCCTGAACAGTAAAGATGTCAAAAACGACACATGTCCCAAACACTGGCCTCAACCACAGATGTAATAGACCTTCATTAAATGTAAGCTCAATGAACTGTACATGTTGACCGCAGACGTATCTTCATTGAGATTAAATCTCAACGAACGTGCCTATGATGATTTGACAATGGCAGCATTTGCACATGAATTGCAAAATGACATACACACACACACACAATAAAAGTAACAAACAAAGAAAAACCTAAAAAACAAAAGAAAAAACACAGCACGGGCATGTTGCTATTTCCGGATCCCAAAAAAACGAACAAGTGTGGAACTCCCGTTTCCAAAAGGCAAGGTGAACACCATTTTTTCCAAACAGCGAGGTGGAACTCCAGTTACCAAATCGCGAGGTGGAACTCCAGTTTCCACATGTGCGTGAGTTGAACACCAGTTCCGAAACGCGAGGTGGAACTCCAGTTTCCAAACACGAGGTGGAACTCACCAGTTTCCAAACGGCGTGGTGGAACTCCAGTTTCCAAACGGCGTGGTGGAACTCCAGTTTCCAAACGCGAAGGTGGGAACTCCATTTATCCAAACTGCGAGGTGAACTCCCAGATTTCAACAGCGCGGTGAACTTTCCAGTTCCAAACGGCGTCGTGAACTCCATTTACCCAACGGCGAGGTGGGAAACTCCAGTGTTTCCAAATACGGCTAGGTGGAACTACCAGTATCCAAACGTCGAGGTGGAACTCCAGTTTCCACCTTTTCTGAGGCAAGTGAGTTTTCAGATGTGTGGCTTCATCCATAGCCAGCTTCCATAATCAACTGCCAACTTATCAAAACTTATATCGCAAAGCTGTCTCGAGAAACTTCCTAAAATGTACAGGATTACATCTGGACTTCAGGTTACATTCTGCTCTCCTCATATCTATTGCCAAGCCCACAAATGACATACTACACCAACTGGAAATATGAAAATTCTCATGGACTCCTTAATCTTTGTTTTTTAGTATCTCCCCACTTTTATCAAAAACTTTTTGGCTGATCAGCATCCCCAAGTCTGATGTTTGGCACCATGCTGTCCTGACATCCAAGAGCAGTATCCAGGGTTTACCCCAGGTGAGCACCTTTTACCGCTTCTCTTCAAGGTTCTGAATCCTCTCTGATGATGACTTTGCACTCTAGTATTGGCCGGAACTTGTGTGGATAAGATCCAACACTGGACCTGGGAAAAATGGGTGCTACTTTTTAAAGTACCCTAACCCAGTATATCCACCTCATGACTTACAATAGTAAATATAGTCTGACCCTGCCATTCATACTGAAAAATCCACTATTTTCTACTGTGAAGAAAGCCCGATTGAAAATTGCAAACCAAAGCCCTGTGTACTGAGAATATGTGGGCCGTAACTGGACGCTCCTGAGTAGTAAAACTCTTCTCCACCTTGGACACGAGACAAGAATCCAGTCCAAACTGGTGCTATGATGAGTTGTCTGTGGTATCAGGCCACTGTAGTGCCCAACCTATCCAGCGCTCCAAACTCTGGATCCCAACCACTATCAAGGCTTTGACTCTGTCTGGTGCAATTCCGTACTACGCCCTGTCTAACAGTCCCTGCATACAAGCAGTAGACCATTCCTCTCAAAGCTATCGGCTGAAACAAATACTTTGAACTATTGTTTTGAACCTCTCCTCAGAACCACCATCCCAGTCCTATCCACCTGTGGGAAGCTGTATTCTTTGAGCACCACTTGAACAGTGCAGACACAACCCTGGAGCGCCTGTTGATTCGTCCACATTTCCTTACAACCCACCTCCTCCCACAGGAATATGCCAAGGTCTGGCCTCACATCCCACTCCACCATCTCCTAGCCATACAAACACTTCTGCTGAACTCGTATTGTCTAAATTTCCATCTTTTCAAAGAATAATATTACTGATGACTTGATCTGAAGGGGTAGGGGGAGGGGTGGGGGGTGGGGGGGGGGGGGGGGGGGGGGGGCTGCCACTGGATGTGTAGAGTAGACAACAGCTTCCTCATCAGATGTTCTGAACACATCCCACTGGAAGATTTCATCAACACTGCTGTGACCTGACAGCGTTGGTACTTGGAACTTCAAAATGGTCCTAAATCAAAACAGAAGACCCCCCTCACTCTGTCCCACTCCTCTTTCAGCTTTGAACCCCATCAGCTTGTAATCATACAGTAAAAATATCAATACTCAGTTTTTTAGATGCCACCAAAGACCTTGGATTATGTAACAGTCAGGTTGAATCACCAACTCGTGGTAAGGATTCCTGGATTTAATTTTTTATACCATTGTTCCAGGCGCTTTAGGGCAACTCATGGATGAAATTGCAGACGCCTGGGTGAACATGACATAGATACTTTTAGAGAGTAAATTTCAACACCTTATCGAAGAAAACCCCCTAACCGTACCATCAGAGACACTGGAACCAAGCAGATTAACCATAAAATTGCGGGCAGGATACTCATAATCTCAGTGCGTCTTTTTTTGAGGTCCATAGTGTTAAAGATAAGTACAGTGATCTTGGAAAGTGTAATAAAAAAAAATAATTTGGAAATTTATTAGGATGACAACCTACCTACTAAAAAAACATTCAAGCAAGAACCAACCATCCAAGGAATACTAACTAAAAACTAAACGATTGTTGAGAATGTAAACAACGTTATCTTTCTTCTTTAAGAACTTGAAACAACATCCTAATTATAAAGATTACGGGTTCGGTATAAACCAATTAAGGAGAAGGTTCAGAGATAAAGTAGACTGCTCACTCCAATTATTTAAATTCGATGATTTCGGAAGGTATCAATCCAACAAGAAATTCTGGACCATACATAAGGAGTAATAGAACAGGGACAACATTGGGATACCAGACCTGAGAAATAACCAGAATAACCTAATACAGGACCTCCAGAGGAAAGCAAACTTACAAAACAAGCAGTTTTGTTCAGTTTTCTCAAATCCCAACCTTTAAATTAATGTTAGACTAAAGGATGATGATAAACACCCGGAAATGGCAAAACATCAAAGTAAACAAAGCAGGAGATTTAAGTTACTGACACCAATATCATTGAAAACACAGCTACTGTCCGATGGCGTTCCTGGCATGCTCTTAAAATATGTGCCAGTGAAATGAGTAGTATACCAATTACGTTTACTCAAGCTTCATCCCAGGGAACCAGGGATAATACCTGATGAGGGCGAGAAGCGAGCATTGTTCCTTATTTAAAAAGGGTGACAAAACAAAAGCAGAGAATTATAGACCTGTATCTCTACATTCTCATAATCAGCTAAATACTTGAACACTTAATATATAGTAGCATAATGGGGGGGGGGGGGGGGGGGGGGGGGGGGGGGGGGGGGGGGGGAACCATTTTGACAATATGATTTCTTAAATAACGCCCAGCATGGATTGTAGAAACAGCGAAGGAAGTTGTGAGACTCAACTTATAACAACTCTCATGAATTTTAAGTAACTGTCTTAACAACAGACAGCAATAGTATGCCAAATTTATTGGATTTTCTAATCCTATTGATACGGTTGACCATGAGGCCTGCTGCTTAAATTAGAACACATAGGCAATGGCGGTTTCTTTGCTAAAATGGGCTAATCATTCCTCGTTGGGAAACGCAGAAAGTTTGTTGTGGAAGGGTCCGACACCCATTGTCAACCAGTCTTGTCATTGTACCACAGGGAACTGTTCTGGGGCCCTTGTTTATTCTTAATTTATATAAATGACATAAGTAGAAATACTCTCTCCTGGAACTCCTATAAGGCTTTTTGCAGATGACAGTTTAGTAAATATAGAACAATTAGAAGCAAGAATAGATACACGCATTCCTAACAATAAGATCTAAAACGCTTTACAGACGAGTGGGAAAGAACTGGAAAATGGAATTTCATCCTCAAAAGTGCCAAGTGTTGCGTATATGTAACAACGCTTCCCCCCCACTAAATAGATCAGATAATTCTATCACCAAATAACTATTCTTAAAGAAACTAATGCTGCAAAATATATTAGGGCGTGATTATAGATAGTCCGTCACAAAATGGAAAGAACATTACAATTTAGTAAGGTCAGAAAGCAAATAACATCTTAGCTTTCTTACACAGGAATATCAATGACTGCCCCCAAAAGGTTAAAGAAACGCCTGCTACAAACACTGTATACCAGTACTGGAAAATGGTTGCTCAGTTTGTACCATACATCTAAAGACAATTGATAACCTTGAAAAGAATTCAGGAAGATGAAGACAGCACGGTTCGTAACAGGGAACCACATCAGAAAAAGGGAATCCTAGAAGAACATGAGGAAATTAGAATGGAAACCCTTAGAAGAGAGAAGAGCTTTCATTAAACTTAACACCTTTTTCCAAAGGCAGAGCTAAAGTAATTGATATTCCAATGGAACAACTAGTATGAATAAAAGTAGCACTCAGAGTGGGTCAGTGTAATGACCATACCATGCAAACAAATAATGACATCCCCTTACATCTTTTTATCCCAGTTCGTACGCATGTGGAACCTCACTGCCGGGTGCCCATCAAGATTGCCACAAATGCAATCTCTCTTAAAAAACAAAATGATACAACAAGTTCTGAGATCTGCATAATGATGTTTTTTCTATTTTTTACTTCCCCAATATTTTACTGTTAAACTGGGCCTGAATATGGCCATGCTTTTTAACTTCTTGAATATCGAGTGCGACCCTTGTTGCCAAATTGTCTCCAGGGGCCAACAGTCTAAGTCGCACTATTTTATGTTATTTTTTTTAACTTTTTTTAACATGCGCGCTGGGACTACTCGATTTATTGAGTGACCGATTATTATAGGAAGAAGAGTAAGAAGAAAATCTCATGCAACCCTCAACTGCGAAATTGTCCTGAATGTACACTCTCTGAAATCAGAATAGTTACACCATAGTCTTTGCTTGGCTTCACGAGTCTTGTCAGCATTCAAGGCAAGTGAGTGACTGATCAACTTGCCAAAATACCACATGCAAAGAGTTGAGACTTGATTCTCTATCCCTCACACCCATCTGACTCCCAACACTACAGGCTCATGTGAAAAATCTCTTGCAAAGGAAAGGACACAGACATTATGAGCAAACACATCTAAATCCATCCAAACCAGAAAGAAGTTTTCTTTTATATTTAACTATGTGCCATTGGCAAGATAAATAAAGAAAGTCTTGTGCCAGCTTGCACAGGCCACACCACTGATACCAACTCATATCTATACAAGCTGAAGAAGCGACTGTGGGTTGCATTCCAATGATGTATCCTCCCTAAACAACATCTTCTGACAGGTGTTGGGACTTAACATGATTTCAGACATAAACTTTTACACAGACTTCACGAAAATCATGTTCTGAGATGTCCAATCAGACATGATTTTGTTTCTGAAAAGAAATAAACTCTATTTTCCATCTGAGATTTTTTACCAGATGGGGCTGGTGGAGGGGTTGGGGTTGGTAAGTGTTGGGGGAGGGTAAAAGGTCAGAGAAAGATTTTATTGACATTTTGGTGTGTTACCAAAACAGTTTAAAATGGTAGTGAATGTTGTTTTAAAAAAAATCTATATTTGAGAGTTGATATTCAATATGTGACACTTTGATATGGCCTTTGTGGCAGGCTGTGCAACATAATTCTCTCACCCACCTACTCTCCTTTCACACTCACCACGTTTTTTTTTATCTCCCTTCCTCTTACTGCTTATCCCATCGTGCCATCTTCCTCTCCACTTTTCAAACAATGTCGTTCTCAGGGCTATACAGCTACTGGCGCATGCTGTGATGTGTGCCTTTGTTGACTGTTTTTGTAACTCATGAAGAAGACCCATTTTGTAACAATACGTTTTGCATTGAATTCGTACTTCGGTTTAGTTCTGAAGAATGAAAATTGATGGATTCTGGCAGATGTGGGCAATGAATTTCCAGGTTTGTGCAGCAGATATACCAAAGTTCTTCCCCCACGCCTCACTCTGTTCACCTTAAGATCCAAGGAATCCGACATCATCAGATATACCAGAATTTCTTCCCCCACGCCTCACTCTGTCAACCTCTGTGAGCCAAGGAACCGACATCAAGCAAAATACCAGAATTCTTCCCCCCACTCACTCCGTACAACCTCAGTGAGCCAAGGATCTTGTCTCGAGCATAAAAACCAGAAGTTCTTCCCCCGCGCCTCACTCTGTTCAAACCTTAAGAGAGCCAAAGATCCACATCAGCAGAAAAACCAGAAGTTTCTCCCCACGTCTCACTCTTTTCAACCTCTGTGAGCCAATGATCTTGTCGTCTGCAGAAATACCAGAAGTTCTTCCCCCACCGCCCTCACACTGTTTCAAATCCTTAGAGAGCCAAGGATCTGTCGTCAGCAGAAATACCAGAAGTACTTCCCCCACGCCTCACACTCTGTTCAGATCCTCTGTGAAATCCAAGGATCTGATCGCCGTCAGCAGAAATACCAGAAGTTCTTCCCCACAACCTCACTACTGTTCAACCTTAGATGAGCCAAGATCGACATCACGATAAGAAGGTCAGTGACTTGTAATAATTTTAGGAAATATACCAGTGTCATAAACATATTTCTAAAAAAGTAGGGGAAAAAAAAGTTTTATTTTCTGATAGCTGAACTGCTGAAAAACCTACTACTACTACTAGTCTAGTGACATTCGTGGGGCTGAAGACCGAGACTGGAACCCACATTAGTTCAAATATTGGAAGAAGAAAAAAAAAAAAGAAACCAAAACCTAACAGATTTTGACAAATGTTTTCATTAATTACCTTAGTTTACAACTAATTATCACTAACATTAAACATGAAAAGATATATTACAAAGATCAGGCTGTCATATATAATAACCTCTGTAGTGTAATAAATGCAAATGGCACCGCCCATGTTTTACACACACACAAACGCACACACTGGTACATCTCAATCTATCTATATATGTAACAATATATGTAAAATATTATATATATATATAATATATATATATAAATAATATAAATATATAAATATATATTTAATTAATAAATATAAATAATAATTATAAAAAAAAATATTTTTAACCAATGTTGCTCCCCAAGGGGGTGAGCTTTTCAGATTTTTAAGGATGTTTTTATACTGATTATGATAAATATAGATATATAAATAAATATTATTTTTTTATCATACAAGACCTGAAGAGCAAGCATTGTAATTCAATAATATATAAATTATAATATATAAATGAAATATATATAAATCGTATATATATATATGTTGTGTGTGTGTGTGTGTGTGTGTGTTTGAGGGTGTGTGTGTGTTTGAAAAAAACCATCCCAATCACATACTGGTATAAGATCTTCAAAAGCCCCTTTTCTGCACAGGCTTTCTTCTGGATTTTAATTGTTCCACCCTTCACTGGCTGCTTGGAGTAACCCTTCAAATTCTGTTCCCGAACCCTCCAGTGTAAAAATACCCACAGAAATAACGACTGCAGGACAAATAACAATTTATGCACATGTTTTCCCCCACTACCTAATGTACAGAGCACAGAAATCATAACTGTACATCTCCATTTGAATGCTAAGAGAGCACAAACAACAATCAGCCATGTCCTCAGGGACATATCAGAGGATGAAATGCCACTGAGAGAAGCAATTTTGAAAGTGGTCTGTATTCACGAGGGCTTATCGATGGTCCCTACAATATTGCGAGTGAAAATTTCTATGATCATAATCATACCACCACCCTAATCTTTCAATCCCTGTTTATTACTTTCATCCACACACCCCCTCCTCATCTTCACCGTCTTTTCCTTCTCCTTCCTCATTTTTATTCTTTTCTTGAGCTATTTTTTCTTAAAGTAACTAATGTAATGACAGAGGAATTGCTATCTTGCCACGTTTGTTATTCCTCCAGCTTAAATGTTACACACACACCCACACACCCAACACAACACACACACACACCAAGTCATAATTTGTTAATGACAGTTGAATAGTTAGCTTGCATTGTTTTTCCTCCAATACTCATTTGTTCAAAACACACATTAAAACACACACACACACACCACACACACAACACACACACACACACACACAACACACCCCACACTTGTGTTTTTGTTTGTGTGTGTGTGTGTGTGTGGTGTGTGTGTTGTGTGTTGTGTGTGTGTGTTGGGTGTGTTGCCCAAAATTTGTTCTTCCCACATCACAAAAGTAATGGGGAAGAAAAAGATATAAACAATCATTTTCCAAATTGCTACCACATAGTTATCTAGAATCCGTCCCGTTAAAATGATCATGGTCATTGAAAGAAAAAAAACAACTGAAAAAAAAAAATGTAAGATTAACTGAAATGTTTTGAGTTAAGTCTTTGCCTTGAAAACGATGAATTTAAACTGAATCTGTTCCTAAAACTGGTTTATTCTTCAGAAATGCGTGCCCAGTTGCGTCACGGGGAACCGCTGTCATTCGTCATGCAGGCCTGCGTCCGATCCTCAACCATCGAACCGGGAATATACATCCGAGGCAGATCTGACATGTAACTTTGTCACATTAGTCGATTGGAAAAGAATTTCATACATAACACTCTGTTTTGTTTATTTACCTTCATAAAACTCTCCTTGTCTAAAGTGACAGTTCATCTCCTTGAGGGCGTAAACAGATTGTTTGATTCTTATGGCCTCCATAACCGCTTTGACAACAGACCAACATTCTGGCTACTGAATATCAACGCAGCCTTAAACATGGAAGTTGTATTAAGCTAATGTTCCGGTGGCAAAGACTAACCCACCCCGACCTCGCACCTCCCGATCGCATGGCTGCACTCCAACAAATAAATCGACAAGCGGCAAGATTCGTGCCTGCTGTACTTCTCTGAACTGCTGTTACGGCCTCTGCTGCTTTTACTGTCGCACGGCTTCATTCTTGTTTGAAGTAGCTCACTCTGTGACGCAGCATGGCATGTTGGCCGCCATTGCTGAGGGAGGTTAGCTCTTCACTCGAGCGGAAGATGTCTCTGGGAGCGCCTGCTCCGGTCTTGGTTCTTTACCGTATCATCGAGGGTACAGTCGGTATCTTCAATTCCTACAGTCGGCCTGTAGGAGAGGGACATCACTTCTTCTTTTTCCGCACCTGTGCCTCTGTCCTCTCGACTGGACAGAGGGCAGAGAGAGTCGTTTGACCCGCCTCTTCTGGGTCACCCACGGGTAGCTGGTAAGCATCAGTTTCGTGGTTTGTTTGTTTTGGTTTGTTGTTGTTAGCCGGCTTATTCTTCTCTTTTGCGCAATTTTCTTTTGTTTTCAAAATTGTAAAAGAAATATTGTTTGAGACCTTTTCTCTGGTTAATTCAATCTTTAACCTGGCCATTCTAAATTGTATCCAAAATTCTTTCTCCTGTTTATGCATCTGGTGATGCGGTAGTCGGTGGGGATGGGAGAGAACCTGGTGATTCAGGGTTGGAACTTGCTTGGTCTCGCTCGTCCGCCCCTGTCACATTTGCCGGACTCTTATTCTTCGGCCACCGTCTGTTTGTGTGTGCAAGGAGAACGAGTTTTATGTTCGCGAGTGTGCGTACGCATGATTTGTCGTTCGGATGCGTGGTTGGAGATTTGTGTTATTTTGAAATGTGGCTATAAAATGTGACAATTATGCCATTGAATTATTATTTGCAAATGTGGTGGCAGTTATTAAGCGATGGCCGCTGAGTTGGTTTATTTCCTAAGAAAGGAAATTGTTAAACGTGAGTGAGAGAAGGGTGAAGATAATTCATATTTGTTTTATAGCCTGTTGATTTAATGCAGTCCCTTACCTGCTTCATGTGAGAAGACTTTAACGATTTGATCGGTTTACTGTGTTATGCTCAGGTCTGTGTTGAGCTGGGGCTGTGGGTGCGTTTGATAGACTTCCCTCGCCATCACGCGAGTGGCTGTTAAGATTTAGCAGCATGGTCAGACTGTACTGACGGCGGGGTTCCAGTACCCTTCCTTCCTCCTTCCTTCTTCCTTCCCTCCCTTTCTTCTCTCCTCCCAGCTACGTTTCCTCCCCCCCCCTCCCGGGGGCTTCACCCGGAGTCTGGACTGGATGGTGCCACATGCTGGTTGAGGCCACGCTCTGGCTGAGACCGCGGACTGGATGGTGCCACGTGCTGGTTGAGGCCACGCTCTGGCTGAGACCACGGACTGGATGGTGCCACGTGCTGGTTGAGGCCACGCTCTGGCTGGGACCGCGGACTGGATGGTGCCACGCGCTGGTCGAGGCCACGCTCTGGTCGGGACCGCGGACTGGTAGAGGAGCCCGCCGTCTTGACTGGCCGGCCCTGACCCTCGTCCAGGACCTCCAGTAACAGCGCCACGTTTCCCCCCCCCCCCCCCCCCCCCCCCCCCCCCCCCCCCTCCGGGACGCGCTCTTCACTGCCTGCTTGTGTGTCGAGGGTGTCGGCTTTGAGCGACTCCCTTCAAGAACCAATCCGGTTCGGAGCACCTAGTGCGACAGGGTGCTCCCAGTAGACTTGACGGAGGCAGGGGTGTGGAGGCACTCCAGGGTGTGGGAAGGGATGGATGCTGGAAATGTTTCTTTATATTGTGTATATGTCATATGTGCTGGAATGCTGTAATTGTGATTGTGTAGTCGTTATGGTGAAATGTTTATTTATAATCGTGCATGTTGTGTGTGTTGGAATGCTTGATTGTGATTGTGCATGTTATGTGTGTTGGAATGTTTGATTGTGATAGTGCATGGTGCGTGTGTTGAAATATTTATTTGCGATTGTGTGTGTTGTGAATAAATGGGGTATTGTATCGTAATCTTTATTGTGTGGGCTCTTGCGAGGCGTGTGAGGTCAGTCACTCCCTTCACTCCCACCTAGACCGATCCTGTCAAGGCAGACCTCCAGGGGTCGGTCGTGACAGTCATACACACATCACACAATGCATAGATTGTTTCCTTTTTTCAGAAAAAAGGTTCTAATAACTCTTATATTTGTAATACGGGGTAACATATATTCGCACTGGGGTGACAAGCTTGGGGATATACCAGTCTTCTGACAACCATAAATCAGGTGTGAAAAATACGAGTGGGGTAGTGTGCATGACTGCTTTGCTGAAATGAATCAGAATGAATTCAGTCACATTAACTGAACATTAAAGAAAAAAAAGAAACAATATTTATTCACTTCGCCTATTTAATTAACCAACTGGTGCTTTGCCATACAAGAAAGAACCAGGAATCACAAATTGCCCATTCAAAGTGTGCTCGCATTAACTGACAAAACTACACTGCAATGAATGTACTTGCATTTGTAATAAATCATGATTGAACTTTTTTCCCCCTTTTGCGAGCATACATAAATTTAGAAATAACAGACCTGTATACCCACATGATTTCACCGTATTCGGTACCTATGATTAGCGAAAATACGACAAATTAAAAAAAAGAAGAAATGCTGAGATGAATTTCATGAGCAGTACTTGCACTTGCGGATCGTAACAGTAGTGAGAGGGTGGAGGCGTGGGAGGTGAATCTGACCAAAGAGCAACAACTCTTGCTAACTTCTGTGCGCGAAACAATGTCAGGTTTTGTCTAACTTTTCGACAATGTATCTTGAAACATTGAAAAAGGGGTGAGACAGCAGGAGTTTATGCCACAGTATGCTGATGAATCAGATTTGACAGTAACCTGTGACAGGACAAACCCATCTTCACCGTAGTTAATGTAAGATTAGACAGTTGCAACTCGGAGGTCGGGAAGAAGCCTGTACAGTATGATGGCAAAAAACGGAACTTGTCCCAAACACTGGCATCAACCACAGATGTATAGACCTTCATTAAAATGTATGCTCAATGAACGGTACTGTTGACCGCAGACGTATCTTCATTGAGATTAAATCTCAACGAACGGTGCCTTGATGATTGGCAGATGCAGCATTTGCACATTGAATTGGCAAAATGACATACACACACACACACAATAAAAGTAACAAACAAAGAAAAACCTAAAAACAAAGAAAAAACACAGACTCGGGCATTTTGCTATTTCCGGATCCCAAGAAAAACGACAAGGTGGAACTCCAGTTTCCAAACGGCAAGGTGGAACTCCAGTTTCCAAACAGCGAGGTGGAACTCCAGTTTCCAAACAGCGAGGTGGAACTCCAGTTTCCAAATGGCGTGGTGGAACTCCAGTTTCCAAACGGCGAGGTGGAACTCCAGTTTCCAAACAGCGAGGTGGAACTCCAGTTTCCAAACGGCGTGGTGGAACTCCAGTTTCCAAACGGCGTGGTGGAACTCCAGTTTCCAAACGGCGAGGTGGAACTCAGTTTCCAAACGGCGAGGTGGAACTCCAGTTTCCAAACAGCGAGGTGGAACTCCAGTTTCCAAACGGCGTCGTGGAACTCCAGTTTCCAAACGGCGTGGTGGAACTCCAGTTTCCAAACGGCGAGGTGGAACTCCAGTTTCCAAACGGCGAGGTGGAACTCCAGTTTCCAGCCTTTTCTGAGGCAGTGAGTTTTCAGATGTGTGGCTTCATCCATGCCAGCTTTCCATAATCAACTGCCAACTTATAAAACGTTTTATCGCAAAGCTGTCTCGAGAACCTTCTAAATGTACATGATTACATCTGGACTTCAGGTTACATTCTGCTCTCTCATATCTATTGCCAAGCCCACAAATGACTTACTACACCATCTGGAAATATGAAATTCTCATGGGTCTCCTTAATTTTGTTTTTTAAGTTATCTCCCTCTTTTATCAAAAACTTTTTGGCTGATCAGCAGTCCCAAGTCTGTGTTGGCACCATGCTGTCTGACATCCAAGAGCAGTATCCAGGGTTTACCCCAGGGGAGCATCCTTTTACCTGCTCTCTTCAGGGTTCTGAATCTCTCTGTTGATGACTTTGCACTCTAGTATTGGCCGGAACTTTGTGTGGATAAGATCCAACACTGGACTGGGGAAAATGGGTGTACTTTTTAAAGTACCCAAACCCAGTATATCCACCTTCATGACTTACAATAGTATTTTGCTGACCTGAAATTCATCTGGATAAATCCACTATTCTAGCTGTGAAGAAAGCCAGATTGAAAAATTTCAAACCAAAGCAATGTGTTCTGAGAATTGTGGCACGTAAGCTGGGAGCTCCTGATAGGAAAACTCTTCTCCACCTTGACAGAGCTCTGATCCAGTCCAAACTGGTCTATGGTTGAGTTGTCTGTGGTTCAGCCACTGTAGTGCCCAACCTTCCTGCCTCCAAACTCTGGATCCCAACCACTATCAAGGGCTTTGACTCTGTCTGGGTGCATTCCGTACTACCCCTGTATACAGTCTGCATACAGAGGCAGTAGAACCATTCCTCTCAAGCTATCGGCTGAAACATTCTTTGAACTATTGTTTGAACCTCTCCTCTGAACCACCATCCCAGTTCCCAAACCCACTGTGGGAAGCTGTATTCTTTGACACCACTTGAACAGTGCAGACACAGACCTGGAGTCCTGTGTGATTCGTCCACATTTCCTGACAACCCACCTCCTCCCACTGGAAATATGCCTTGGTCTGGCCTCACATCACCACTCCACCAGCTCCTAGCCATACAAGACACTTTCTGCTGAACTCTGTTCTAAATTTCCATCTTTTCAAAGAATATTTACTGATGACTTGAAATCTGAAGGGGTGGGGGGGGGTGGGGGGGGGGGGGGGGGGGGGGGGGGGGGGGCCACTGTTGTGTAGTAGACAACGCTTCTTCAGATGTTCGAAACATTCCCTGGCGATTCTCAACATGCTGACTAGTGGTGGAGGTCAATAGCCCATTGCCCTTGTGACTGTTCAGTAAAAATTTTTAAAATTTTTTGGGGGTTTTCCCTTTTTTTAAAATTTTTAAAAACCCCCGGGGAAAATTTTTTAAAAAAATTTTTCCCTTTGGGGGGGGAATTTTCCCCCCCCCCCCCCCTTTTTTTTTTTTTAAAATTTTTTTTTTGGGGCCCCCGGGGGGAAAAGACCCAAATTGGGGGGGTTTTTTCCTTTTAACCCCCCCCCAAAATTTCCTTTTTTTTTTTTCCCCCCCCCCAAAAAAAAAAATTTTTTTTGGGAAAAATTTAAAATTTTTAAAAAAATTTTTTTTTTTAAAAAGGGGGGGGCCCGGGGGGGGAAAATTTTGGGGGGGGGGGGGGGGGGGGGGGGGTTTTTTTTTGGGGAAAAACCCTTTTTTTTCCCCCCCCCAACCTTTAAATTTTTTTGGGGGGGTTTCCCCCCAAAAAAAAAAAAAAAGGGGGGCCCCTTCCTTTTCCCCCCCTTTGGGGCCCCCTTTTTTTTTAAAAACCCAAAAAAACCCCGGTTTTTTCCCCAAAAACCTTTTTTTTAAAAACCCAAAAAAAAAAGGGGGAATTTTTTTTTTTAAAATTTTTTGGGCCCCCCCCCGGGGTTTTTTTTTTTGGGGGGGGAAAAACCCCCCCAAAGAAAAAAATTTTGGGAAAACCCCTTTTTTTTTTTAAAAAATTTTTTTTAAAAAAGGGGGGGGGGGGGGTTTTTGGGGGGGGGGGGGGGGGGGGGGGGGGGGGTTTTTTTTTGGGATTTTTTTTTTTGGGGGGGGGGGGGGGGGGGGGGGGGGGGGGAAAAAGGGGGGGGGGGGGGGGGGGGGGGGGGGGGGGAAACCGGGGGGTTTTAATTTTTTTTGGTTTGGGGGTTTTTTTTTTTTTTTTTTTTTTTTTTTTTTTTTTTTTTTTTTTTTTTTTTTTTTTTTTTTTTTTTTTTTTTTTTTTTTTTTTTTTTAAAATTTTTTTTTTTTTTTTTTTTTTTTTTTTTTTTTTTTTTTTTTTTTTTTTTTTTTGGGTTTTTTTTTTTTTTTTTTTTTTTTTTTTTTTTTTTTTTTTTTTTTTTTTTTAAAAAAAATTTTTTTTAAAATTTTTTAAAAAAATTTTGGGTTTTAAAAAAAATTTTAAAATTTTAAAAAAAAAAAAAACCCCAAAGCAAAAAACCCCCCCAAAAAAAAAAAAAAAAAAATTTTTTTTTAAAAAAATTTTAAAAAAAATTTTTAAAAAAAAATTTTTGGGGGGGAAAAAAAAAAAAAGGGGCCTTTAATTTTTTTTTTTCCCCAATTTATTTTTTGGTTTTTTAAAAAAAAAAAAATTTTTTTTGGGGGGGGGGGAAAAAAAAAAAGGGTTAAAAAAAAAATTAAAAAAAACCCAAAAGGGAAACCAAAAAAAAAAAAAATTTTTTTTTAAAAAAATTTTTTTTTAAAATTTAAAAAAAAAAAAAAATCCAAAAAAAAAAAAAAAAAATTTTTTTAAAAAAAAAAAAAAAAAGGTTCCCGATGGCTTTCCCCCTTTTTTAAAAAAAGGTGCCAGTGAATTGAGTGAGGTTTTAAAAATTTTTAAAAAATTTAAATGGACCAGGGGGGGGGTTTTTTTCCTGTTTTGTGGCGGTGCGAGCATTGGGTTTCCCCTTTTTTAAAAAGGGTGGGCAAAACAAAAACAGGAATTTTAGACCTGAAACTCTAATCCATTTGCTAAATTACTTGATCCTTTTAAAATTTTTGGGAGCATAATGGAAACCTTTTTTACAAATATGGGTTTCTTAAATAACGCCCCCGCATGGTTTTAGACAGGGGAAAGGGGGTTTTGGACTAACTTTTTAAAAACTCTCAATGTTTTTGTAACTGTCTTAACAAACCCGGGCAGAAATTGTTTCAAATTTTTTTGGATTTTTTTAAAGCCCTTTTTTAAGGTTGACCCCCAGGGCCTGCTGCTTAAATTAGAAAACATTGGCCCTTGGCGGTTCTTTGCTAAAATGGGGTGATCATTCTCGTTGGGGAAGCGAAAAGAAAGTTTTTTGTGGGAAAGGGGGTTTATCCCTTTTTAAACCGTTTGTTTAGGTGTAACCCCGGGAACTGTTTTTTGGGGCCCTTGTTTTTTTAATTTAATTTTTTGACTAAGTAAAAAATCTCTCTCCTTTGGGAAATTCTATTTAAAGGGTTTTTGCAGAAGACCCGTTTAGTTATAGAACAAATTAGAAGCAAGAATGATACACGCTTCTTTCAAGAAAAAAACAAACGCTTTACAAGGGTTTTGGGGAAAAAACTTGGAAAAGGGGTTTTTCATCCCAAAAAATGCCAAATGTTGCGTATATTTAACAAACGGGTCAAATAATTAGAAACAGATTATTCTTTTCCCTAATTTCTATTTCTTAAAAAAAATTTAAAGTGCCAAAAAAATTTTGGGTGATTATTGATAGTCGTCTTTAAATGGAAAGAACATTTTTCAATTTAGTATGTAAAAAAGCAAATAAAAATCTTAGTTTTTACACAGGAAAAATTTAAATTTTTTGCCCCCAAAAAGGGTTAAAAAAACGAGCTACAAAACATGGTTAGACCAGTTTCTGGGGAAAATGGTTTCTCAGTTTGGGGTCCTTTCCCTCTAAAGGACATTGAAAAAACCCGGGAAAAAATTCAGAAGAGAGCGCCGGGGTTGTAAAGGGGAACCCCAAACAGAGAAAAGGGGAAACTAGGAAGAACATGGGAAATTAGAATGGAAACCCTTTTGAAGAGAGAAGAGCTTTTTTTAAAAATTAACACCTTTTTCAAAGGCCCGAGTAAAATAATTTTAAAATTTTCCCAAAGGAAAAAACTAGTATTGAAAAAAAAGTTGCACCAGGAGTGGCGGGGCAGTGTTATACCATATGCATCAAAAAATTGGGCAGCCACTTACATTCTTTTTTTCCCGTTCTGTACGGCGGGGGAATCACTGCCCGGGGGCCCTTTAAGTTGCCACAAATGCAATCTCTTTTAAAAAAAAAAATTGATACAAAAAGTTTTGAGATTGATATTTTTGTTTTTCTATTTTTTTTTCCCAGATAATTTTTTTGTTAAAATGGGCCTGAATTTTGGGCCCTTGTTTTAACTTCTTGAAAAATCGAGTGCGACCCTTGTTGCCAAAAATTTTCCCCCAGGGGCCAACAGTCTGGTCGCACTATTTTAAGTTATTTTTTTTTTCTTTTTAACATGCGCGCTGGTGACCTACTCGTTTTTGAGGAACCGAAATTTTTGGAAGAAGAAGAAGAAGAAATCCATGCACCTTTAAAATGCGAAATTTTTTGAAATGTTAAATCTTGAAATCTGATAGTTTAAAACCCTTGTCTTTGCTTGGTTCAAGGTCTTGTCGCAATTTAAAGGGAAGTGAGTTTATGTTTAACTTTTCCCAAAAATTTCCAAAATGCAAAGAGTTGGGGCTGATTTCTATCCTCACACCATCTTTAATCCCAAAATTTAGGCTCATGTGAAAAACTTTTTGCAAAGGAATGGAATCAGGGAATTTGACAAACTTTTTCTAAATCCATCCAAACCCGAAAAGGGGTTTTTCTTTTTTTAACTATGTGCCATTTTTAGTGATAAAGAAAAAAAGTTTGTGCGCTTGCACAAGGGGCCCCTCCTTGTTTCCCCAAATATATCTTTTAAAAGCTGAAGAAGCTCTTGTGGTGCATTCCAAATGATGTATCTCTCCCCATACAACATCTTCTGACAGGGTGTTGGGAAATTAACATGGGTTTCAGACATAAACTTTTCAACAGACTTCACGAAAATCTTTTTTCTGGATGTCCAAATTTTGACTGGGTTTGTTTTGAAAAGAAAAAAAACTTTTT
>CM031595.1:566909-651540 GCA_018398815.1 Conus ventricosus
GTGGTGGTGGTGGTGGGGGTGCTGTGTGTGTGTGTGTGTGTGTGTGTGTGTGTGCGTGTGTGGTGTGCGTGTGTGTGTGTGTTGTGTGGTGGTGTTGCGGGTGCGTGCGTGCGTGCGTGCGTGCGTGTGGTTGTTGTTGTTTTGTTGTTGCTATCGTGACTTGCATGTTTTCCATTGTTTGTGTTCTCTCTCTCTCTTCTCTCTCTCTCTCTCTCTTCTCTCTCCTCTCTCTTCTTCTTCTTCTTCTTCTTCTTTTTTCCTTCTTTTTCTTCTTCTTCTTCTTCTTCTTCGTCTTCTCTTTTTTGACGTCCCCAGGGATGGGTGGAAAAAAGCATGTATGATTTGCTTATCTCATTACCCTGGTTAAATAAAGTCTCTCTCTCTCCTCTCTCTCTCTCTCTCTCTCTCTCCTCTCTCTCTCCGTATACGTAAATTTTGGGCCCATTGTGGTGTCCGTCCGAGTTTCTACTGTTCATTCACAGAAAAAATGTCGATCTGACCGAAATCCCCAGTGTTATCTAAATATAGATCTGCTTGTGTCCTGTCCATGAGTGCGGAAACTACTTAACCTTTTTCCTGTTTTTGCTTCCGGAATTAAGTGACCCGATCTTCGACTAATTAAGTTTGTGTAGTGACATAATTTATCCTTCTTACTTAATCGCGACTGTCGTTTTTGAAATTGACTGAAAAAAACCCTCATACAATTAAGTTTTTTTTGTCATGTCTAACATGTCCTCTCTGTCTCTCTGTCTCTGTCTCTGTCTCTCCCTTTTCTCATATCTTTTATAACATTATTTTTATCTTTATGATTATCATTATTATTATTGTTATTATTATTGCGTCATTATTACGTTTATGAACAGTGTCCTTGTCTTTGTAGAATTAGATTACAGCGTTGCTATGTTGAATTGTCAGTATAAAACGATATGTGCTGAAATACTGTATGCATGACAATGACAGATTGTAAGACTAGGCTTTGGCCTAAAATCTTCATCCTTGAGTATTACAGATCAATTAATCAATAAATCAATCTCTTATCTGATACCCGTAGAAATAAAGATCATCATCATCATCATCATTATTACCTTGGATTACCTTTTTAATAAGGATAGACAGAAAATACTGTTTGGGAAAACTATTTACAAAAGGTCCAAACTCAAAAAACTGAAAATGAAGAAAAAATGTTTGAGTTGCAAAACCCAAATTAGATTAGAAAATTCAAATATTTTTTGTATAACTGGAGATTTTAATTTCCCAGATATTGACTGGCATGGTACTGGCTCTGGAGAAAAGAGGTAAAAAATTTCATAAACTACCTACGGGATGCATTTCTGAACCAAATGGTGAAACAAACCAACAAGACACAGGGAGGGACAACAATCAAATATACTAGATTTAGTACTTGTTAATGGAAAATATGATATCAGACTTTAAGCACTTAGCTCCTATAGGCAAAAGTGATCATGAGGTTTTTAATGTTTTCTTTGTACCTAGGAGAGGAGCAAGGGAAGAAGAATCAAAGCAGTCATATAATTTTAAGAGAGGAAATTTTATACAAAATGAAAGAAGAATTAAAGAAGATCAACTGGAATAAACTCAATGTTTGGGTGGAACAATGTTGGGGGAAATAAAAGTATTTTAAATTCTTTAATAGAAAACAACGTTCCAAAACAAATTTTTAAAAAAAATAAAAAACAGAAACCAAAGTGGATGAAGTAAGCAATGAAATTTGTAAAAAAGAAATATATATGTTCAGGATTCTTAGTCACAAAGCAGGGGAAAGATTATCAAAATATATTAAAGCACGTAATACTTGTAACAAAAAAATAAGAAAAGCAAAAAAGGAATTTGAAAAGAAGTTATCAAAGGATGTAAACAAAATCCAAAAGCCTTTTGGAGATATGTACAATCGAAACAAAGATGAATACTGGAGTGAGCCTTTAGAGACTAAGGATGGTGACACGTGGGACAGATAGAGATAAGGCAGATATTTTGAATACATTTTTTTCTAGTGTATTCCAAAAGGGAAGTACTAATAATATGCTGTTCTAGGTCCAGCCTCAAGGTCAAAAGGCATAATGTTGGGAAAATGTAGATTTTTCAGTGGATGCAATAAAAAAGAAACTTCAATCTTTAAACCCTAATAAGGCATGTGGTCCGGATGCCATCCCATCGAGATACTAAAAGAGCTAACGAGGAAATGGCCTTCCCACTTTACATACTCTTTCTAAATCGGTTAAAGAAATGATAGTACCTTTAGATTGGAAAACAAACTACAGTCATTCCAGTATCAAAATGGTACAAGAACAGATCCAGGAAATTATAGCCAGTGAGTTTTTAAAATGCATTATATGCAAAATTTTAGAATCATTTATGAGGGCATTATTAAACATATGACAGAAAATAAATTATATGCTGAGTGTTAGCATGGAATTCGTGCAAAAAGATCTTGTGTGACTCAACTTTTAGAAGTGATGGAAGACTTCACAAAGGAGATAGTAAAGGAGAGAATATAGATGTTTTGTATTTAGACTTTAGAAAAAACATTCGATTCAGTCCCCATGAAAGACTTTTAAAGAAATTTTGAGTCTTATGGAATAATAGGAAATATACTTGGTTGGGTTAGAGACTTTTATCAAAAAGAACTCAGAAGGTAAGGATTGGTAGCTCCCTTTTCTCATAGTGCTGATGTTTTAGTGGGATTTCCACAAGGTAGTATTTTGGGACCAATATTATTTACGGTGTTTTTAATGATCTCCTGTAGAATTAAGAGTACATGCAAAGTCTTTGCAGATGACACAAACTGTATAACTCTCCAAAATTACATAAGGAATTACAAAAGGATATTGAAACATTAGTACAGTGGTCTGATACTTGGAACCCCATATTTTAATGCAGAAAAATGTAAAGCCTACTTCTATTGGTAAAACAAAACCCACAAAGGGTATAATGAAAAATTTGGGGGGAAGGAAATAAAAGTATCTAAATGTGAAGAAGAGAAGACCTTTGGGGTGACTTTTTGACAAAAACTATTATTTGACAATTTATATTGTAATAGTATTAATAAAGCTAACAGAATGATTGGAATAATAAAAAGAACCTTTACATTTATGGAAAAGGACCTTTTTTGCAATTATATAAGACACTAGTTAGACCTGTTTTGAATATGGCAACACTGTATGGTATCCATGCTAAAGAGACAATCAGAAGCTCTAGAACGGTACAAAGAAGAGCAACCAAAAAGATTCATAATATAAAAGATTACTCATATCAGGAAGATTTAAAAAAATTTGCAACTTCCAACACTTAAGGCAAGAAGAATAAGAGGTGACTTGATTCAGGCATACAAGATATTTAATGAAATTGATGATTTTGATAAAGCAGCTTTTTTTGTACTCCGCAGAAGAAATGTTACAAGGAACAGTGAAGATAAGATATTTAAACAATATTCTAGAACGAATTTAAGAAAATTTACTTTTACTAATAGAGTAACCAACAATTTTGGAATAAACTAACACTTAAACATCAAACGTGCACCAGTATTAATGTGCTCAAGAACCTCATAGATAAACATGAATTATAACAAAAATTAGATATGAATTTGATGGATAATAGTCTGAGCTAGCTATGACTGGACCAACGGTTATGAAAAAAAAAAAGGATATATACATACAGAAGGGGCGTAAAAAGCCTAAATAGGCTAAGTTGTATTTATACAACCGCCCCTGATCCTGATCCTGATCCTGATCCTGATCTCATCATCGATATCATCATCATCAATCATCCAATCACTCTCATTCATCATCATCATCATATATTCTTGTTGTTTTTTTTAATTGTTGTGTTGTGTTGTTGTGTTGTTGTTGTTCTGCTGTTCTTGTTCTTCGTTGTTCTTGTTGTCAGTAGTAGTAGTTGGTTGTTTGAGTAGTAGTATATTGCTGTCTGTTGTGTTGTTGTGATCAGTAATGTGTATGTCATTTCTTAGCAGCCATTCCTCAAAGATAATCAAATGCACACACACAACACTCACACACTCAACACACACACACACAACACCACACACACACACACACAATAACCATACCAACACACACATTGTTGGGCTCATTTTGTGGTCAACACTTTTAACACTTTTATTTTTCTTTCATGTTTAACCAGCCTGTATAATTGCGCATTTTTGAAAGTATCTTCATTGTTCTCTTTTTCATGTTTATAACCTCAGCTGTATTTGCATTGAGGCTTTGAAACTATCTATTGTTTTCTCTTTTTGTGTTTTAGGCTATTTAACTTACTCATTGTATTTCTTTTTGTGTTGTTGAGTTTGAAACGTCCTCTTGTTTTCCTTTGTGGTTTAGTTCTCTTCTTCTTCTTCCTAAAATACTGGTTCACTCAAAACGAGTAGGTCACCAGCGCGCCATGTTAAAAAGTAAAATAAAAGACATAAAATAGTGCGACTCAGACTGTTGGCCCGGAGCAAATTGGCAACAAGGGGTCGCACTCGATATTCAAGAGTTAAAAGCAATGGCCAAATTCAGGCCAGGTACAGTAAAATTTGGGAAGTAAAATAAAATCGTCAATATGCAGATCTCAAAACTGTCGTATCAATTTGTTTTTTAAATGAGATTGCATTTGTGGCAATCTTGATGGCCCCCGGCAGTGAGTTCCACAGCCGTACGAACTGGGATTAAAAGAATGTAAGTGGCTGTCAATATTTGATGCAGGTATGGTATAACATTGACCGCCACTCCTGGGTGCTACTTTTATTCAATACCAGTTGTTCCTTTGGGAAATATCAATTATTTAGCTCTGCCTTTAAAGAGAGTTAAGTTTGATAAAAGCTCTTCTCTCTTCTAAGGGTTTCCATTCTAATTCCTCATGTTCTTCCTAGTATTCCCCTTTTCTCTGATGTGGTTCCCTGTACGAACCGGGCTGCTCTCTTCTGAATCTTTTCGGGTTATCAATGTCCTTTAGATGGTAAGGATCCCAAATGAAACAACCATATTCCAGTCTGGTCTAAACCAGTGTTTTGTAGCAGTCGTCTTTAACCTTTTGGGGGCAGTCAAATTTATATTTCCCGTATAAGAAAGCTAAGATGTTATTTGCTTTCTTACATACTTAATTGTAATGTTCTTTCCATTTGAGACGACTATCTATAATTTACGCCTAAATATTTTGCGCATTAGTTTCTTTAAGAATAGAAATTTTGGATAGAATAATCTGATCTAATTGGTGAGCGTTTGTTACATATACGCAACACTTGGCACTTTTGGGGATGAAATTCCATTTCCAAGTTCTTTCCCACTCTTGTAAAGCGTTTAGATCTTCTTGTAGAATGCGTGTATCCTTCTTGTTTGATTGTTCTATATACTAAGCTGTCCTCTGCAAAAAACCTTATAGTAGTTCCCGGAGAGAGATTTCTATTATGTCATTTATATAAATTTAAAAAAAACAAAGGGGCCCCCAACAGTTCCCCGTGGTACACCTGACAAGACTGGTTTACAATGGGATGACGACCTTCCACAACACCCTTTCTGCGTTCTCCCAATGAGGAAAAGATTAGCCCATTTTAGCAAAGAACCGCCAATGCCGATGCGTTCTAATTTAATCAGCAGGCCTCATGGTCAACCTTATCAAAGGCTTTAGAAAAGTCTATAAATTGCATCTATTTGCTGTCTGTTGTTAAGAACAGTTATTAAAATCATTGAGAGTTGTTATAAGTTTGGGCTCACAACTCCTTCGCTGTCTAAAACCATGCTGGGCGTTATTTAAGAAGTCATATTTGTCAAGATGGTCCCTTATGCTACTATATATTAAAGTGTTCAAGTAGTTTTAGCTGATATGGATGTAAGAGAAACAGGTCTATAGTTCTCTGCTTTTTTTTTGTCACCCTTTTTGAATAAGGGAACAATGCTCGCATCTCGCCACCATCAGGTATTACTCCCGGTTTCCCGGAAGCTTGGAAAGTAGTTGGTATAAACCCCACTCAATTCATTGGCACATAATTTTAGAGCTTGCAGGAACGCCATCGGGACCAGTAGCTTTGTTTTTCATTGATGTTGGTCAGTAACTTAAATACTCCTGCTTTGTTTACTTTGATGTTTGCATTTCAGGGAGTTTTTCATATCTTTTAGTCTAACGTTAATTAAAGGTTTGGGTTTGAGAAAACTGAACAAAACTGCTTGTTTAGTATTTGCTTTCCCCTTCAGGGTCTTGTATTAGGTTATTTGGTTGTTTCTCAGGTCTGGAATCCCAATGTTGTCCGGGTCTTCTTCCTTATGTAAGCCCATAATTTCTTGTTTTGGTGATCACCTTCTGAAATCATCGATTAAATAAAATTTGGGGTGAGCAAGCCTTCTCTCTTGACACCTTCTCTTAATATGTTTATACCTAACCAGTAATTTTCTGAATAAGGTGTTTGTTTCAATTTCTTAAAGAAAAGATGTTTCCTTCTCACCCAAAAGTTTTAGTTTTTTTTAGTAATCCATGGGTGGGGTTCTTGCTTGAAGTTATTTTAGTAGGTATGTTGTCATCCATAATAAATTCAAAGTTAGTTATTTATACACTTCCAAAGGTCACTGACATTATCTTTAACACTATGGGACCCCAAAAAAAAGACGACTGAAATCATGGTATCCCTGCGCAATTTGGTAGATCTGCTTGGTTCCAGGTTGATGGTACGTTTAGGGGTTTTTTTCGAAAGGGTTGAAAGTTGCTCTTCCCCTTTCCTTTGTTTTGATAGGGTTAATACTACTTTCCCGAATTTTATTTTGATCATTTATGACTTATTTTTGATATATTATTCCTTTACAGTGCTTTATTTCATTTGTCTTTCTATCCTTTGCTTTAGAAGTAACAATCGCGTGGCGTTGCTTGCCGCTTGTCGATTTTTTTGTGGAGTGCAGCCAAGCGATCGGGGGGGGAGGGGGGTGTCTTAGCCCGGAACATTAGCTTAAAAAAATTTCCCCATTTCAGGTGGTGAATCAGACCAAAAAAGGGTCTTTTTTTAAAGGGGTATGGGGGCCAAAGCACAACACAGCTTTGCGCCACTAAAGGGTGAACTGTCTTTAGACAAGGAGGTTCTGAAGGTAAATAAACCAGAGGTTTTTTAGAAATTTTTTTCCCAAAATCAAAATGTCCAAAGTTCATGTAGATCGGGCCCGGGATGTTTTCCGGGTTTCGGGGTTTTGAGGAGGGACAGGCCTGCATGACAATGCGGGGTCCCCGTTGTCAACGGGGAGCTTTGAAGAAAAAACCATTTTAGGAACAGATTCATTTTAAAATCATCTTTTTTCAGGCAAAGATTAACTCAAACATTTGTGTTTCTACATTTTTTTTCAGTTTTTTTTTTCTTCTCAATGCCCATGATCATTAGGACTGGTTATCTATCAACTAGTGGGTAAAATTTTGGAAAAATTTTTTGTTTATTTTTTTTTTTTCCCCCCCTATTTTGGATGGGGAAGAACAAATTTTGGGAAAACACACCACACACACACACAACAAAAACCACACACACACACACACACACACCCACACCCCAACACCAGGTGGTGGTGGTGTGTGTGTTGTGTGTTTGGGGGTGTGTGTGTGTGGTGTGTGTTTTTGAAAAATGGTTTGGGGGAAAAACAAATGCAAGCAACAATTCAACTGTCATACAATTGTTGGTTGTGGTGTGTGTGTGTGTGTGTGTGTGTGTGTGTGTAACTTTTAATGCGGAGGAAAACAATGCAAGCTAGAAATTCCTCTGTCTTAATTTTGTTACTTTAAGAAAATATCATCAAAAAAAAGAAAAAAAAGGGAAGGAGAAAAAAAAGACGGTAAAGTGGGGGTGTGGGTGGAAAGAAATAAACAGGAATGAAGATTAGGGGGGAGATTATAAACATAGAACTTTCACTGCAATTGAGGGACCATCAAAAGCCCTTTTGAATACAACCCATTCAAATTGTTTTCCAGAGGCTTTCATCCATGTATGTCCCTGAGACATGGCGATTGTGTTTGTGCCTTTAGCATCAAATGGGGATGTACCAGTTAGATTTGTGCTGAACAATTTTAGTGGGGCAAAAAAAGTGCTTAAAGTTAATTGTCCAGCAGTCTATAATTTTGTGGATTTTTTTCCACTGAGGGGGTTTGGGAAAAAGAATTTTAGGACTCCAAAGCAGCCGGAAGGGTGAACAAATAAAACAAAAAGAAAGCATGTGCAGAAATGGGCTTTTGGATCTAAAACCGTATGTGATTTTGGGAAGGTTTTTTCACACACCACACACACACACACAACACACACACCCCCCACACAATAATTTTAAAAATTTTATTAATATATATAATAATATAATATTATTTGAATTTCAAACTTTCTCTTATGTCTTAGTTGAAAAAAAAAAATTATATAAATATATATATATATTATATAAACGTATAAAAAACCCTTAAAAAAACGAAAAAGCTCAACCCCTTTGGGGACAACATTGTTAAAAATTAATTTTATTATTATTTTATATTTATTTTAATATTATATATATATTTAAATATATATATATATATATTATATATATAAAATAAAATATGTGTTATAATTTTAGATGTTGAGATGTGTGTGTGGTTTTGGTGTTGTAAACATGGGGGGTTGCCCTATGATTTTCTTACCTACAGAGGTTTTTTAAATTTTTACAGCCGAATCTTGAAATAACTTTTTAGGTTAAAATTTAGTGATATTAGTTTTAAAAAAGGAAATTAATGAAACATTTGACAAATCTGTTAGGTTTTGGTTTCTTTTTCTTTTTTTCTTCTTCCAATATTTGAATAATTTGGGTCCAGTCTCCTGTCTTCAGCCCACGAATGTCACTAGTACTAGTAGTAGTAGTAGTTTCAGCAGTTCAGTATCAGAAATAAACTTTTTTTCCCCAACTTTTTAGAAATATGTTTATGACACTGGTATATTTCCTAAATTATACAAAGTCACTTCCTTCTTCTCGTGATGTCGGATCCTTGGCTCTCTAAGGTTGAACAGAGTGAGGTGTGGGGGAAGAACTTCTGGTATTTCTGCTGACGACAGATCCTTGGCTCACAGAGGTTGAACAGAGTGAGGCGTGGGGGAAGAACTTCTGGTATTTCTGCTGACGACAGATCCTTGGCTCTCTAAGGTTGAACAGAGTGAGGCGTGGGGGAAGAACTTCTGGTATTTCTGCTGACGACAGATCCTTGGCTCACAGAGGTTGAACAGAGTGAGACGTGGGGGAAGAAACTTCTGGTATTTCTGCTGATGTCGGATCTTTGGCTCTCTAAGGTTGAACAGAGTGAGGCGCGGGGGAAGAACTTCTGGTATTTCTGCTGACGACAGATCCTTGGCTCACTAAGGTTGAACAGAGTGAGGTGTGGGGGAAGAACTTCTGGTATTTCTGCTGATGTCGGATCCTTGGCTCACAGAGGTTGACAGAGTGAGGCGTGGGGGAAGAACTTCTGGTATATCTGCTGATGTCGGATCCTTGGCTCTTAAGGTTGAACAGAGTGAGGCGTGGGGAAGAACTTCTGGTATATCTGCTGCACAAACCTGGAATTCATTGCCCATCTTGCCAGAATCCATCAATTTCATTCTTCAGAACTAACCGAAGTACGAATGCAATGCAAAACGTATTGTTAACAAAATGGGTCTTCTTCAAGAGTTACAAACAGTCAACAAAGGCACACACACAGCATGCGCCAGTAGCAGTTAGCCTGAGAACGACAATGTATGAAAAGTGGAGAGGAAGTGAGCACGATTGAAAAGCAGAAAGAGGAAGGAAAAACGATGGAGAGTGTGAAAGGAGAGTAGGTGGGAGAGAGATTATGTTGCACAGCCGGCCACAAAGGGCCATATCAAAGTGTCACATCATTGAATTCAACTCTCAAAATAGATTTTTTTTAAAACAAACATACACAACCCATTAAAACAGTTTTTGTTAACACACCAAAATGTCAATAAAATCTTTCTCTGCCCTTTCCACCCTCCCCCAACCACTACCAACCCCCAACCCCTCCACCAGCCCCATCTGGTAAAATCTCAGATGAAAAAGTTTCTTTCTTTCAGAAACAAATCATGTCTGATTGGACATCTCAGAACAAGATTTTCGTGAAGTCTGTTGTAAAGTTTATGTCTGAAATCATGTTAAGTCCCAACACACTGTCAGAAGATGTTGTATAGGGAGAGATACATCATTTGGAATGCACCACAGAGCTTCTTCAGCTTTTAAAAGATATGAGTTGGTATCAGAGGAGTGGCCCTTGTGCAAGCTGCACAAGACTTTCTTTCTTTATCACTGCCAATGGCACATAGTTAAAAAAAGAAAACTCTTTCTGGTTTGGATGGATTTAGAAGAGTTTGTCATATGTCTGAGTTCCATTCCTTTTGCAAGAGATTTTTCACATGAGCCTGAGTGTTGGGATTCAGATGGGTGTGAGGGATAGAGAATCAGTCCAACTCTTTGCATGTGGTATTCTTGGCAAGTTGATCAGTCACTCACTTGCCTTGAATGCTGACAAGACCGTGAAGCCAAGCAAAGACTATGGTGTAACTATCAGATTTCAGAGAGTGTACAGTTCAGACAATTTCGGCAGTTGAGGGTGCATGAGATTTCTTCTTCTTCTTCTTCCTAAAATACTGGTTCACTCAAAAACGAGTAGGTCACCAGCGCGCATGTTAAAAAGTAAAAAAAATAACATAAAATAGTGCGACTCAGACTGTTGGCCCCTGGAGCAAATTTGGCAACAAGGGGTCGCACTCGATATTCAAGAAGTTAAAAGCAATGGCCAAATTCAGGCCCAGTTAACAGTAAAATATCTGGGGAAGTAAAAATAGAAAAACATCAATATGCAGATCTCAAAACTGTTGTATCAATTGTTTTTTAAAAGAGATTGCTTTTGTGGCAATCTTGATGGCACCCGGCAGTGAGTTCCACAGCCGTACAGAACTGGGATAAAAGAATGTAAGTGGCTGTCAATATTTGATGCAGGTATGGTATAACACTGACCGCCACTCCTGGTGCTACTTTTATTCAATACTAGTTGTTCCATTGGAATATCAATTACTTTAGCTCTGCCTTTGAAAAAGGTGTTAAGTTTAATAAAAGCTCTTCTCTCTTCTAAGGGTTTCCATTCTAATTTCCTCATGTTCTTCCTAGTATTCCCCTTTTCTCTGATGTGGTTCCCTGTTACGAACCGTGCTGCTCTCTTCTAAATCTTTTCAAGGTTATCAATGTCCTTTAGATGGTAAGGATCCCAAACTGAGCAACCATATTCCAGTACTGGTCTAACCAGTGTTTTGTAGCAGTCGTCTTTAACCTTTTGGGGGCAGTCATTGATATTCCTGTGTAAGAAAGCTAAGATGTTATTTGCTTTCTTACATACTAAATTGTAATGTTCTTTCCATTTGAGACGACTATCTATAATCACGCCTAAATATTTTGCAGCATTAGTTTCTTTAAGAATAGTATTATGGATAGAATAATCTGATCTAATTAGTGAGCGTTTGTTACATATACGCAACACTTGGCACTTTTGAGGATGAAATTCCATTTTCCAAGTTCTTTCCCACTCTTGTAAAGCGTTTAGATCTTCTTGTAGAATGCGTGTATCATTCTTGCTTCTAATTGTTCTATATACTAAACTGTCATCTGCAAAAAGCCTTATAGTAGTTCCAGGAGAGAGATTTCTACTTATGTCATTTATATAAATTAAGAAAAACAAGGGCCCCAGAACAGTTCCCTGTGGTACACCTGACAAGACTGGTTTACAATGGGATGACGACCCTTCCACAACAACTTTCTGCGTTCTCCCAACGAGGAATGATCTAGCCCATTTTAGCAAAGAACCGCCAATGCCAATGTGTTCTAATTTAAGCAGCAGGCCCTCATGGTCAACCTTATCAAAGGCTTTAGAAAATCCAATAAAATTGCATCTATTTGCTGTCTGTTGTTAAGACAGTTACTAAAATCATTGAGAGTTGTTATAAGTTGAGTCTCACAACTCCTTCGCTGTCTAAAACCATGCTGGGCGTTATTTAAGAAATCATATTTGTCAAAATGGTCCATTATGCTACTATATATTATGTGTTCAAGTAATTTAGCTGATATGGATGTAAGAGATACAGGTCTATAATTCTCTGCTTTTGTTTTGTCACCCTTTTAAATAAGGGAACAAATGCTCGCATCTCGCCACTCATCAGGTATTACTCCCTGGTCCAGTGAAGCTTGGTAAAGTAATTGGTATACCTCACTCAATTCACTGGCACATAATTTTAAGAGCTTGCCAGGAACGCCATCGGGACCAGTAGCTTTGTTTTCATTGATATTGGTCAGTAACTTAAATACTCCTGCTTTGTTTACTTTGATGTTTTGCATTTCAGGGAGTTTATCATCATCCTTTAGTCTAACATTAATTAAAGGTTTGGGATTTGAGAAAACTGAACAAAACTGCTTGTTTAGTAAGTTTGCTTTCCCTTCAGGGTCCTGTATTAGGTTATTCTGGTTATTTCTCAGGTCTGGAATCCCAATGTTGTCCTGTCTCTTACTCCTTATGTAAGACCATAATTTCTTGTTTTGATGATCACCTTCCGAAATCATCGAATTAACATAATTGGAGTGAGCAAGTCCTACATTCTCTCTGACACCTTCTCTTAATATGTTTATACCTAACCAGTAATCTTTCTGAATTAGGATGTAGTTTCAATTTCTTAAAGAAACGATGTTTCCTTCTCAACAAACGTTTAGTTTTAGTAGTAATCCATGGCTGGTGGTTCTTGCTTGAAGTTATTTTAGTAGGTATGTTGTCATCCATAATAAATTCCAAATTAGTTTTTATACACTTCCAAAGATCACTGACATTATCTTTAACACTATGGGACCTCAAAAAAGACGACTGAAATTATGAGTATCCCTGCGCAATTTTGGTAAATCTGCTTGGTTCCAGAGTCTGATGGTACGTTTAGGGGTTTTCTTCGAAAGGGTTGAAAATTACTCTCTAAAAGAACTATGTCATGATCACCCAGGCCTGCAATTAATTCCTGATTGCCTAAAGCGCCTGGACAATTGGTAAAAAATAAATCCAGGAATGCCTTACCACGAGTTGGTGATTCAACTGACTGTACTAATCCAAGGTCTTTGGTGGCATCAAAAAACTGAGTATTGATATTTTTACTGTATTGATTACCAGTGATGGGTTCCAAAGCTGAAAGGGAGTGGGACAGAGTGAGGAGGTCTTCCTGTTTTGATTTAGAGACCATTTGAAGTGCCAGTACCAACGCTGTCAGGTCAGCAGTGTTGATGAATCTGCCAGTGGGAATGTGTTCAGAACATCTGAGAGGAAGCTGTTGTCTACTACAAACAGTGGCAGCCCCCCCCCCCCCCCCCCCCCCCCCACCCCCCCACCCCTCCCCCACCCCTTCAGATTTCAAGTCATCAGTAAATATTCTTTGAAAAGATGGAAATTTAGAACAGAGTTCAGCAGAAAGTGTCTTGTATGGCTAGGAGCTGGTGGAGTGGTGATGTGAGGCCAGACCAAGGCATATTTCCAGTGGGAGGAGGTGGGTTGTCAGGAAATGTGGACGAATCACACAGGACTCCAGGGTCTGTGTCTGCACTGTTCAAGTGGTGTCAAAGAATACAGCTTCCCACAGGTGGGATTGGAACTGGGATGGTGGTTCAGAGGAGAGGTTCAAACAATAGTTCAAAGAATGTTTCAGCCGATAGCTTGAGAGGAATGGTTCTACTGCCTCTGTATGCAGACTGTATACAGGGGTAGTACGGAATGCACCCAGACAGAGTCAAAGCCCTTGATAGTGGTTGGGATCCAGAGTTTGGAGGCAGGAAGGTTGGGCACTACAGTGGCTGAACCACAGACAACTCAACCATAGACCAGTTTGGACTGGATCAGAGCTCTGTCAAGGTGGAGAAGAGTTTTCCTATCAGGAGCTCCCAGCTTACGTGCCACAATTCTCAGAACACATTGCTTTGGTTTGAAATTTTTCAATCTGGCTTTCTTCACAGCTAGAATAGTGGATTTATCCAGATGAAATTTCAGGGTCAGCAAAATACTATTGTAAGTCATGAAGGTGGATATACTGGGTTTGGGTACTTTAAAAAGTACACCCATTTTCCCCAGTCCAGTGTTGGATCTTATCCACACAAAGTTCCGGCCAATACTAGAGTGCAAAGTCATCAACAGAGAGGATTCAGAACCCTGAAGAGAGCAGGTAAAAGGATGCTCCCTGGGGTAAACCCTGGATACTGCTCTTGGATGTCAGACAGCATGGTGCCAACACAGACTTGGGACTGCTGATCAGCCAAAAAGTTTTTGATAAAAGAGGGAGATAACTTAAAAAACAAGATTAAGGAGACCCATGAGAATTTCATATTTCCAGATGGTGTAGTAAGTCATTTGTGGGCTTGGCAATAGATATGAGGAGAGCAGAATGTAACCTGAAGTCCAGATGTAATCATGTACATTTAGAAGGTTCTCGAGACAGCTTTGCGATAAACGTTTTATAAGTTGGCAGTTGATTATGGAAAGCTGGCATGGATGAAGCCACACATCTGAAAACTCACTGCCTCAGAAAAGGCTGGAAACTGGAGTTCCACCTCGCCGTTTGGAAACTGGAGTTCCACCTCGCCGTTTGGAAACTGGAGTTCCACCACGCCGTTTGGAAACTGGAGTTCCACGACGCCGTTTGGAAACTGGAGTTCCACCTCGCTGTTGGAAACTGGAGTTCCACCTCGCCGTTTGGAAACTGGAGTTCCACCTCGCCGTTTGGAAACTGGAGTTCCACCACGCCGTTTGGAAACTGGAGTTCCACCACGCCGTTTGGAAACTGGAGTTCCACCTCGCTGTTTGGAAACTGGAGTTCCACCTCGCCGTTTGGAAACTGGAGTTCCACCACGCCATTTGGAAACTGGAGTTCCACCTCGCTGTTTGGAAACTGGAGTTCCACCTCGCTGTTTGGAAACTGGAGTTCCACCTTGCCGTTTGGAAACTGGAGTTCCACCTTGTCGTTTTTCTTGGGATCCGGAAATAGCAAAATGCCCGAGTCTGTGTTTTTTCTTTGTTTTTTAGGTTTTTCTTTGTTTGTTACTTTTATTGTGTGTGTGTGTGTATGTCATTTTGCCAATTCAATGTGCAAATGCTGCATCTGCCAATCATCAAGGCACCGTTCGTTGAGATTTAATCTCAATGAAGATACGTCTGCGGTCAACAGTACCGTTCATTGAGCATACATTTTAATGAAGGTCTATACATCTGTGGTTGATGCCAGTGTTTGGGACAAGTTCCGTTTTTTTGCCATCATACTGTACAGGCTTCTTCCGACCTCCGAGTTGCAACTGTCTAATCTTACATTAACTACGGTGAAGATGGGTTTGTCCTGTCACAGGTTACTGTCAAATCTGATTCATCAGCATACTGTGGCATAAACTCCTGCTGTCTCACCCCTTTTTCAATGTTTCAAGATACATTGTCGAAAAGTTAGACAAAACCTGACATTGTTTCGCGCACAGAAGTTAGCAAGAGTTGTTGCTCTTTGGTCAGATTCACCTCCCACGCCTCCACCCTCTCACTACTGTTACGATCCGCAAGTGCAAGTACTGCTCATGAAATTCATCTCAGCATTTCTTCTTTTTTTTAATTTGTCGTATTTTCGCTAATCATAGGTACCGAATACGGTGAAATCATGTGGGTATACAGGTCTGTTATTTCTAAATTTATGTATGCTCGCAAAAGGGGGAAAAAAAGTTCAATCATGATTTATTACAAATGCAAGTACATTCATTGCAGTGTAGTTTTGTCAGTTAATGCGAGCACACTTTGAATGGGCAATTTGTGATTCTGGTTCTTTCTTGTATGGCAAAGCACCAGTTGGTTAATTAAATAGGCGAAGTGAATAAATATTGTTTCTTTTTTTTCTTTAATGTTCAGTTAATGTGACTGAATTCATTCTGATTCATTTCAGCAAAGCAGTCATGCACACTACCCCACTCGTATTTTTCACACCTGATTTATGGTTGTCAGAAGACTGGTATATCCCCAAGCTTGTCACCCCAGTGCGAATATATGTTACCCCGTATTACAAATATAAGAGTTATTAGAACCTTTTTTCTGAAAAAAGGAAACAATCTATGCATTGTGTGATGTGTGTATGACTGTCACGACCGACCCCTGGAGGTCTGCCTTGACAGGATCGGTCTAGGTGGGAGTGAAGGGAGTGACTGACCTCACACGCCTCGCAAGAGCCCACACAATAAAGATTACGATACAATACCCCATTTATTCACAACACACACAATCGCAAATAAATATTTCAACACACGCACCATGCACTATCACAATCAAACATTCCAACACACATAACATGCACAATCACAATCAAGCATTCCAAACACACAACATGCACGATTTATAAATAAAACTTTCACCATACGACGTACACAATCACATTACAGCATTCCAGCACATATGACATATACACAATTATAAAGAAACATTTCCAGCATCCATCCCTTCCCACACCCTGGAGTGCCCACACCCCTGCCTCCGTCAAGTCTACTGGGAGCACCCTGTCGCACTAGGTGCTCCGAACCGGATTGGTTCTTGAAGGGGTCGCTCAAAGCCGACACCCTCGACACACAAGCAGGCAGTGAAGAGCGCGTCCCGGAGGGGGGGGGGGGGGAAACGTGGCGCTGTTACTGGAGGTCCTGGACGAGGGTCAGGGCCGGCCAGTCAAGACGGCGGGCTCCTCTACCAGTCCGCGGTCCCGACCAGAGCGTGGCCTCGACCAGCGCGTGGCACCATCCAGTCCGCGGTCCCAGCCAGAGCGTGGCCCAACCAGCAACGTGGCACCATCCAGTCGTGGTCTCAGCCAGAGCGTGGCCTCAACCAGCACGTGGCACCATCCAGTCCGCGGTCTCAGCCAGAGCGTGGGCCTCAACCAGCATGTGGCACCATCCAGTCCAGACTCGGGTGAAGCCCCGGGAGGGGGGGGGGGAGGAAACGTAGCTGGGAGGAGAGAAGAAAGGGAGGGAAGGAGAAGGAAGGAGGAAGGAAGGGTACTGGAACCCCGCCGTCAGTACAGTCTGACCATGCTGCTAAATCTTAACAGCCACTCGCGTGATGGGCGAGGGGAAGTCTATCAAAGCCCCCACAGCCCCAGCTCAACACAGACCTGAGCATAACACAGTAAACCGATCAAATCGTTAAAGTCTTCTCACATGAAGCAGGTAAGGGACTGCATTAAATCAACAGGCTATAAAACAAATATGAATTATCTTCACCCTTCTCTCACTCAGTTTAACAATTTCCTTTCTTAGGAAATAAACCAACTCAGCGGCCATCGCTTAATAACTGCCACCACATTTGCAAATAATAATTCAATGGCATAATTGTCACATTTTATAGCCACTTTCAAAATAACACAAATCTCCAACCACGCATCCGAACGACAAATCATGGTACGCACACTCGCGAACATAAAACTCGTCTCCTTGCACACACAAACAGACGGTGGCCGAAGAATAAGAGTCCGGCAAATGTGACAGGGGCGGACGAGCGAGACCAAGCAAGTTCCAACCCTGAATCACCAGGTTCTCTCCCATCCCCACCGACTACCGCATCACCAGATGCATAAACAGGAGAAAGAATTTGGATACAATTTAGAATGGCCAGGTTAAAGATTGAATTAACCAGAGAAAGGTCTCAAACAATATTTCTTTTACAATTTTGAAAACAAAAGAAAATTGCGCAAAAGAGAAGAATAAGCCGGCTAACAACAACAAACCAAAACAAAAACCACGAAACTGATGCTTACCAGCTACCCGTGGGTGACCAGAAGAGGCGGGTTCAAACGACTCTCTCTGCCCTCTGTCCAGTCGAGAGGACAGAGGCACAGGTGCGGAAAAAGAAGAAGTGATGTCCCTCTCCTACAGGCCGACTGTAGGAATTGAAGATACCGACTGTACCCTCGATGATACGGTAAAGAACCAAGACCGGAGCAGGCGCTCCCAGAGACATCTTCCGCTCGAGTGAAGAGCTAACCTCCCTCAGCAATGGCGGCCAACATGCCATGCTGCGTCACAGAGTGAGCATACTTCAAACTAAAAGAAATGAAGCACGTGCGACAGGTAAAAAGACAGGCGAGAGGCCGATAGACAGCAAGTTCGAGAGAAAGGTACCAGCCACCCGTGAACCTACAGGATGAATAGCACGGGCAGTGGAATTAGAGAGAGAGAGAGAAAGCAAACCGAAGTTGAGCTGAACTACACCAAGGTGCAACCGCACCACAAGCCACATTAAGGGACGGATACACGACAACAGCAACGACAATAAACAAATGAATAATTCGCCACCCTAGATGGGTCAAACGTCGTAGGCCTCGTGACAAACTCGTGACAAACCCCCTTCTAAAAGCATCTGTTTCTCTGAGATACAGTGCTCCTTTGACCTTGACGCATGTGCAAATTCACAACAATGGGACCGAACCCCAACTCTCTGTGATCGACAGAGTACGATGAATCCAATACAAACATTCCACGATAGAAATCACACAGGGAAATACATATACTACATTTATCAAACAACTAAGCGAAACCTTCCCACCATGAAAGTAACAATCCGAACCATTGGTGATTCACTACCGTTAACATCACTGAAGTGAAAACTGTCACTACACCTGATACAAAGACCAAAAGGGGATATAACCCTGTTGAGGGGAAGTGTCCTCTGACGATTTTTCAATGTGCTGACTACGGAGCTCGGCTAGATAGTCAGCATCCGTATTACAGGAACCCTTGATATGACGAAAAGTGAACGCATGACTCTGCAGTTCCACTGCCTAACTCATGAGTCGACGACTGACTGGCCGGATCCGGTCCAAGCACTGGAGAGGATGATGATCGCTCTCCAGTACAAAACTTCCGGCCGTACTTCTTCTTGGGCACGCCAGTGCGCGTCCAAATCTGCCTGAGAGATTCAGCAACAGTAGGGGCATCGATAGTCCTAAGGCGGGACAGCCTTGGGTATCGACTCGCAGATTCTACCACTACCGAAGTGTAGCGGTTGACCGCGATCGGATGGAGGATTAATGGGTCCCACCAGGTCGACCCCAACCTTGCTGAATGCCTCCCCAACCCGTGGCACTGGACCCTAGGGGAACACGCTTCAAGCGACCCTTAGGCGTTGTCCGTGGCAGACATCGCAACTGCGGCAGTACTGCCTACCTGTGAGTTCATCCCTGGCCAAAAGAAGTCTTGTCTTACCCGCTCGAGAGTCCGCTTGGAGCCCATATGACCTGCCATGGGGGAATCGTGGGCCTGCCGGAGCACAGACTCTCTCAAGCTTTGGGGAACAACAAGCTGTTTGGCCACACGATCTGCCTGAGTGAAAACCCTAAAGAGGATCCCCTTGTGGAGCTTGAAGCTCACCTTGGCGTGTCGGGCAGACTGAGCGGACGATCTACCAGTTGTCGCAGGCGTTGGACATCCAAGTCCCTGGCCTGAAGACGGACCATGGTAGCAGGATCGGCCCTGGCCAGAACCTCGTCAGAGATCGGCTGGAGAACGGGACGCAATTCCTGTTCCTGCTTCTTAGCTTTGGCGCGTGTGGTAACTCCCACACACGCCTGTACGGGGAGATCCGTAGACACGGACTGACTGCGTCCGTCAGCAAGGTGACAGTATTCCCTATGAGAAGGGAATACATAGGTCGCTCACCGCGATGGCCCATACTTCACCACAGAAGTAGGGGGTGGATGATAGGAAATAAGTACAGAAGGACGGGTGGAGGTAAACCAGCCTCCAACCCGCACACATCATAACTAGCGCCCCGCCGGGCCTCAGGGGAAACAAATTCTTATCCACAAAGATCGTTGATGCTCCCGAATCCCTGATGGTGTCGACCAAGGAGGAACCAACAACAGAGAGAAACACTGGGCACTCTGTACCACCAGAAGCTTGGATGGACCCACGTTAGCTGAGGCGCGAGGATGCTGGAAAGGACTAGCCCCATGACTACCAGCGGCTTTTAGGGCAATCTTTCCTAATGTGGCCAGGACGACCACAAAGAAAACACAGTCGGGGCGCTGAAATCCCCGATGAACTGCCTGCCTTGTTCACCCCGCTAGCAGTTGTCGGCGCCTTATTGCCACTAAATCCTGTGGAGGGCTTCCTCTCCGTATCTGGGCGATGCCCATAAGCCCTGCGAGCTTCAGCAAACACCTCAGCGGTGTGAATCGCAGCCGCGAAATCCTGAGGTGCTGTCTCGCCTATCCGGATCCTTAACTCTGGGGACATGTTGGTGAGCTGTTCAATGAGGATCAGATCCTCCAGCTCCAACTTAGCCAACTGACGCCAGTACCCTAGCGTTTTGCGCAGCCTATCACCAAACTGCACGAAGGTCTCGTCATTATTCTTCTTCATGGACCTGAACTTCCTCCTGTACGTCTCTGGGGTAAGGTGGAAACGCTTACGCAGAGCCAACTGCATGTCTGCATAAGACGCGCCCTTCATTTAGAGTGAGGCACACACTCCCTTGCAGCACCCGACAACCAGAAAAAAGGTGCATGGCCTTTTGTTCCTCAGACAATTGGTATGAAGTAGCTACCTTGTCAAAATGCTCTAAGAACATATCTATGTCCTCGCTAGGTCTGAACTCTGGAAGCTTTAACTTTGGGCCTCTAACTCTATCACCTGCCTGGTGATTAACCCCTGACTTACAGACGCGGGAGACCGCGAAAGAAGTTGTTCCATCTCCTCCCTACGCAGAGCCTCCATCCTGTCTAGTTCTTCCCTACGGAGGGCAGCCTCTTCCCTACGCTGGGCAGCCTCTTCCTTACGAAGGGCCTCCTGTCGGGCAGCCTCTTCCTTACGAAGGGCCTCCTGTCGGGCAGCCTTTTCCTTACGAAGGGCCTCCTGTCGGGCAGCCTCTTCTCTGCGCAGCATAGCCTCTTCCTATGCAGATCTCCTGTCTGTCAGTCTCCTCTCGGCGCAGAGCCTCCATTCCTATCCAACTCTTCCTACGCTGAGCAGCCTCTTCCCTACGAAGGGCAGCCTCTTCTCGTCGCTGCTGCTCTAGGAACATCAGGACAGAGGTGATGTCCTGGGAGGGATTCACCACTCCCGACACTGGAGGATGACCCGTCTGACCCGTCCCTTGGGTCTCGACCTTCCCATGAGGAAAGTCCCCCGGGGCATACTCCTTACGAGGGGAAGCATGGAGAATAGGGGGCTTTGGTTTCTGCGACTCAACAGAAGCCCACAGTTGCTTTCGCTATACTCTGACGCTTCGAGCGGAAGTGCCAGTCGGGGTCTCAGCAGGAAAATCCCCTAGCGAAGAAGAAGTGAAAGTACTCGCTGGACTATCGGCTACAGCACTGGAATAAGTGGAAGTCACTGTAGTCGAAGTGCTGGTACTAATAGTGGGGGACTACATTTAGAAGACCCTTCTTCTTCGACGCCCGAGTAGCCATACACCACCACCGGACGTTGCCATGACAACTATATCCTACAGTTATCAAATACAGGGGAAAGACAATTCCACTTGAAAACAAATATTTAGGGGTGTGTGTATATGTGTGTATGTATGTGTGTGCGTGTGTGCGGACAAGTTTCCGGCTGCTCCCACTCTGGCAACACCGCGCTCTACAACACGAGCAACAGTGCGGTGGGGCTCACCAAAAAAAAAAAAAAAAAAAAAACTATGTCCGGCTGCCCCCACTCTGGCAACACCGCGCTCCACAGCACGAGCAACAGTGCGGTGGGGCTGGCCGGAAAAACAAACAAGCAGACGGAATCGGAGAGAGGAAAGAAAAAAAAAATGACACTACGTCCGATACAACCCCCTGTACTCAATGACCCGGTAGAGAAAAAAAAAACAAAACTGGCTAAATACACAACAGGAATGGAAGACTGAGCGGCAACAGAAAGGCAAGACTTACGGCCGTACCTGCGTGAGGTACCCGGCGGAAGGAGGTCTGGACGCGGTCGACTCCCCTCGGTCTCACCTCGACTCCCCAGTCACACGGATGTTTCCCTCAGGCCACAAAAAGACTCCCTCACGCTAGAGTCACCCAGCCAACCACCCACGAACAAACACGACAAACTGACTAAACATATACAAAACAGACAAAACTAAACAGGTACTCCGCGAAACGAGAGAGACAGCCAGAGCCCTTCACATCCCGGACGAGCCCCCACAATTGTCACGACCGACCCCTGGAGGTCTGCCCTGACAGGATCGGTCTAGGTGGGAGTGAAGGGAGTGACTGACCTCACACGCCTCGCAAGAGCCCACACAATAAAGATTACGATACAATACCCCATTTATTCACAACACACACAATCGCAAATAAATATTTCAAACACGCACCATGGCACTATCAAATCAAACATTCCAACACAATAACATGCACAATCACAATCAAGCATTCCAACACACACAACATGCACGATTATAAATAACATTTCACCATACGACGTACACAATCACAATTACAGCACTCCAGCACATATGACATTACACAATTATAAAGAAACATTTCCAGCATCCATCCCTTCCCACACCCTGGAGTGCCTCCACACCCCTGCCTCCGTCAAGTCTACTGGGAGCACCCTGTCGCACTAGGTGCTCCGAACCGGATTGGTTCTTGAAGGGAGTCGCTCAAAGCCGACACCCTCGACACACAAGCAGGCAGTGAAGAGCGCGTCCCGGAGGGGGGGGGGGGGGGGGGGGGGGGGGGGGGGGGGGGGGGGGGGAACCGTGGCGCTGTTACTGGAGGTCCTGGACGAGGGTCAGGGCCGGCCAGTCAAGACGGCGGGCTCCTCTACCAGTCCGCGGTCCCGACCAGAGCGTGGCCTCGACCAGCGCGTGGCACCATCCAGTCCGCGGTCCCAGCCAGAGCGTGGCCTCAACCAGCACGTGGCACCATCCAGTCCGTGGTCTCAGCCAGAGCGTGGCCTCAACCAGCACGTGGCCACTCCAGTCCGCGGTCTCAGCCAGAGCGTGGCCTCAACCAGCACGTGGCACCATCCAGTCCAGACTCCGGGTGAAGCCCCCGGGAGGGGGGGGGAGGAAACGTAGCTGGGAGGAGAGAAGAAAGGGAGGGAAGGAAGAAGGAAGGAGGAAGGAAGGGTACTGGAACCCCGCCGTCAGTACAGTCTGACCATGCTGCTAAATCTTAACAGCCACTCGCGTGATGGGCGAGGGGAAGTCTATCAAACGCACCCACAGCCCCAGCTCAACACAGACCTGAGCATAACACAGTAACCGATCAAATCGTTAAAGTCTTCTCACATGAAGCAGGTAAGGGACTGCATTAAATCAACAGGCTATAAAACAAATATGAATTATCTTCACCCTTCTCTCACTCACGTTTAACAATTTCCTTTCTTAGGAAATAAACCAACTCAGCGGCCATCGCTTAATAACTGCCACCACCATTTGCAAATATAATTCATGGCATATTGTCACATTTTATAGCCACATTTCAAATACACAAATCTCCAACCACGCATCCGAACGACAAATCATGCGTACGCACACTCGCGAACATAAAACTCGTTCTCCTTGCACACACAAACAGACGGTGGCCGAAGAATAAGAGTCCGGCAAATGTGACAGGGGCGGACGAGCGAGACCAAGCAAGTTCAACCCTGAATCACCAGGTTCTCTCCCATCCCCACCGACTACCGCATCACCAGATGCATAAACAGGAGAAAGAATTTTGGAAACAATTTAGAATGGCCAGGTTAAAGATTGAATTAACCAGAGAAAAGGTCCAAAACAATATTTCTTTTACAATTTTGAAAACAAAAGAAAATTGCGCAAAAGGAAGAATAAGCGGCTAACAACAACAAACCAAAACAAACAAACCACGAAACTGATGCTTACCAGCTACCCGTGGGTGACCCAGACAGAGGCGGGTCAAACGACTCTCTCTGCCCTCTGTCCAGTCGAGAGGACAGAGGCACAGGTGCGGAAAAAGAGAAGTGGATGTCCCTCTCCTACAGGCCGACTGTAGGAATTGAAGATACCGACTGTACCCTCGATGATTACGGTGAAGAACCAAGACCGGAGCAGGCGCTCCAGAGACATCTTCCGCTCGAGTGAAGAGCTAACCTCCCTCAGCAATGGCGGCCAACATGCCATGCTGCGTCACAGAGTGAGCATACTTCAAACTAAAAGAAATGAAGCACGTGCGACAGGTTAAAAAGACAGGCGAGAGGCCGATAGACAGCAAGTTCGAGAGAAAGGTACCAGCCACCCGTGAACCTAAAGGATGAATAGCACGGGCAGTGGAATTAGAGAGAGAGAGAGAAAGCAAACCGAAGTTGAGCTGAACTACACCAAGGTGCAACCGCACCACAAGCCACTTAAGGGACGGATACACGACAACAGCAACGACAATAAACAAATGAATAATTCCGCCACCCTAGATGGGTCAAACGTCGTAGGCCTCGTGACAAACTCGTGACAATGACTATCAATTTTCACTTTCAATAAAATCTAACCCGTGCCAAAATTTGATAATCTTTATTTTCCCGGCCAATCTTTTAAAAGTTGTATAGACTCTCTGAAAACTACATATGTGTGGGAAGGGGAGGGAGATGGTCAAGGTTTAAGTCAAAGCAACAGTTTATAACTTAACAGTTGAAATCTGTGAGCCAAGTCACATATCTGTTGTAACTTAACAGTTGAAATCTGTGAGCCAAGTCACATACCTGTTGTAACTTAACAGTTGAAATCTGTGAGCCAAGTCACATACCTGTTGCACCAGCACCCTCCACCCCACCCTGTGCCACTCCCACCCCTCCCCCTGAGATACAGGGTTGTAGGTTGAACTTCTGGGTGCAAGAAACAAGACCACACAAGTTGAAGTAAGAAAGAGTCTGGTTTTCCTCACAGTGGAGCTCTGTTAACATCAATGCACAAATCGTGGTGTCACTCTAGGTACAGTGGAGCTCTGTTTACGTCAAATGCACAAATCATGGTGTCACTCAAACAGTGGAGCTCTGTTAACATCAAATGCACAAATTGTGTCACTCAAACAGTGGAGCTCTGTTAACATCAAATGCACAAATCATGGTGTCACTCTTACAGTGGAGCTCTTTAACATAAAATGCACAAAACGTGGTGTCACTCTTACAGTGGAGCTCATTAACATCAAATGCACAAATCGTGGTGTCACTCTTACAGTGGAGCTCTGTTAACATCAGATGCACAAATTGTGTCACTCAAACAGTGGAGCTCTGTTAACATCAAATGCACAAATCATGGTGTCACTCTTACAGTGGAGCTCTTTAACATAAAATGCACAAATCGTGGTGTCACTCTTACAGTGGAGCTCATTAACATCAAATGCACAAATCGTGGTGTCACTCTTACAGTGGAGCTCTGTTAACATCAGATGCACAAATTGTGTCACTCAAAAAAGTGGAGCTCTGTTAACATCAAATGCACAAATCATGGTGTCACTCTTACAGTGGAGCTCTTTAACATAAAATGCACAATCGTGGTGTCACTCTTACAGTGGAGCTCATTAAAATCAAATGCACAATCGTGGTGTCACTCTTACAGTGGAGCTCTGTTAACATCAGATGCACAAATCATGGTGTCACTCTTACAGTGGAGCTCATTAACATAAAATGCACAAATCGTGGTGTCACTCTTACAGTGGAGCTCATTAACATCAAATGCACAAATCGTGGTGTCACTCTTACAGTGCTTTTGTTATTGTAAAGCAACTCTAGGTTTGGAAAGCACTGCAAATATGCTACTGTTATCATTATTATTGTTACTATTGTAACTATCATGATCATTATTATCCTTAACACTATTTTATCATTATCATTCTCATCACAACATTGAACCGTGGCAGCATTGAGTACAGCCTGTTCATAAAGTGTCAGACCAAATGCTATCATCCCGGTCGTTGCCATCATTCTAGTTTTAAGTGACCATCAAGACAAGGAGATGAAACACATGGCAAGACAAGGAGATGAAACACATGGCAAGACAAGGAGAGGAAACACATGGCAAGACAAAATGAAACACATGGCAAGACAAGGAGAATGAAACACATGGCAAGACAAGGAGATGAAACACATGGCAAGACAAGGAGATGAAACACATGGCAAGACAAGGAGATGAAACACATGGTGGCAGGGCTGCCCTTCCTCTCTCTTCCTACATCCAGGAACATGAAAAGCTGGATGGGGCTGAAGAGTGCATTCCTAGTTCCAGGGAAAAACAGAATCAAAAAGAAACTTGTTGGAATTTGTCACCCTGATACTTTATCATGCATTGTGCCCTTAGCTTCACTCATCCAACTGTCGCCAGCCCTAGCTTTACTTCATAAACTACCCCAGCCCTAGCTTCACTCATCCAACTGTCTCCAGCCCTAGCTTCACTCATCCAGCTGTCTCCAGCCCTAGCTTCACTCATCCAACTGTCTCCAGCCCTAGCTTCACTCATCCAACTGTCTCCAGCCCTAGCTTCACTCATCCAACTGTCTCCAGCCCTAGCTTCACTCATCCAACTGTCTCCAGCCCCAGCTTCACTCATCCAACTGTCTCCAGCCCTAGCTTCACTCATCCAACTGTCTCCAGCCTAGCTTCACTCATCCAACTGTCTCCAGCCCTAGCTTCACTCGTCCAACTGTCTCCAGCCCTAGCTTCACTCGTCCAACTGTCTCCAGCCCTAGCTTCACTCATCCAGCTGTCTCCAGCCCTAGCTTCACTCATCCAGCTGTCTCCAGCCCTAGCTTCACTCATCCAACTGTCTCCAGCCCTAGCTTCACTCATCCAGCTGTCTCCAGCCCTAGCTTCACTCATCCAGCTGTCTCAGCCCTAGCTTCACTCATCCAGCTGTCTCCAGCCCTAGCTTCACTCATCCAACTGTCTCCAGCCCTAGCTTCACTCATCCAGCTGTCTCCAGCCCTAGCTTCACTCATCCAGCAGTCTCCAGCCCTAGCTTCACTCATCCAGCTGTCTCCAGCCCTAGCTTCACTCATCCAGCTGTCTCCAGCCCTAGCTTCACTCATCCCAAAAGTCTCCAGCCCTAGCTTCACTCATCCAACTGTCTCCAGCCCTAGCTTCACTCATCCAACTGTCTCCAGGCCTAGCTTCACTCATCCAACTGTCTCCAGGCCTAGCTTCACTCATCCAGCTGTCTCCAGGCCTAGCTTCACTCATCCAGCTGTCTCCAGGCCTAGCTTCACTCATCCAACTGTCTCCAGGCCTAGCTTCACACATCCAACTGTCTCCAGCCCTAGCTTCATTCATCCAACTGTCTCCAGGCCTAGCTTCACTCATCCAGCTGTCTCAGGCCTAGCTTCACTCATCCAACTGTCTCCAGCCTAGCTTCACTCATCCAACTGTCTCCAGCCCTAGCTTCACTCATCCAGCTGTCTCCAGCCCTAGCTTCACACATCCAACTGTCTCCAGCCTAGCTTCACTCATCCAACTGTTTCCAGCCTAGCTTCACTCATCCAACTGTCTCCAGCCCTAGCTTCACTCATCCAGCTTTCTCCAGGCCTAGCTTCACTCATCCAACTGTCTCCAGCCCTAGCTTCACTCATCCAATGTCTCCAGCCCTAGCTTCACTCATCCAACTGTCTCCAGGCCTAGCTTCACACATCCAACTGTCTCCAGCCCTAGCTTCACTCATCCAACTGTCTCCAGGCCTAGCTTCACTCATCCAGCTGTCTCCAGGCCTAGCTTCACTCATCCAACTGTCTCCATTCCTAGCTTCACTCATCCAACTGTCTCCAGCCCTAGCTTCACTCATCCAACTGTCTCCAGCCCTAGCTTCACTCATCCAACTGTCTCCAGCCCAGCTTCCCCCTTTCATCCAACGTCTCCGCCCTAGCTTCACTCACCACTTTTCCCCAGCCCTTTCCTTCCAATGCTCCACCCTAGTTTAAACCCCCCAAACCCCCCCCCCCCCCCCCCACCCCCCCCACCCCCAAAAACCCCCCCCCCCCCCCCCCCCCCCCCCCCCCCCCCCTCCCCTCACAACCCATCTCAAAAATTTTTTTTTTTTTCCCCCATGCAGATTTGAAAAAAAACAGGCTTCCCCACCCCCATCTGCCTAGTAAGAGTGCCCCCCTTTAAATTTCCTTGTGGGAAATTCACCTTGGCGAATTTTGAGACCCTTGCAGTTTCGAAAAAATGTAATGTATGCATTGCTTACTCTGATAGTAAGTGTTTTATTTTAAAAAAAGTTGTTTTGGTTTTTCTTAAGAAAAGAGAGAGTTTGTAATTTTAGTTATGTCTTGTTTTGGGACCCCCTATTTTTCTAAGTATGTTTGGCCCTTTTGGGTTTCATGGAATGCATTTTTTCATATTTGTTTGTTAACTTTTTTGGGGTGGGGGTTTTTTTTCCCTTTATCTTCCATCCCCTCAGGGCATTGCCCCCACACTGTCCTTTCACAACCCCCCCCCCCCCCCTCCACGCCACCCCCCAACCCACCCTCCCCCCCCGGGAACCAAGGGAACAGTCAGTGTAAGTGGTGGGAGAAAAACACCAGAGGAGACACGCCCCACTGGAGTCATGTTTTGGTGCCGGGGGTTACGTGTGATCGCATGAAAAAAAGGACACCACTGCGATCTACTGACGGCAACAAAAAGCATGTGTAGGAACCCCCTGGAGTCTATGACGGCAACAATAGATGTGAGGACACCCCCTGCTGGTCTCTTATGCGGAACAATAGATGGTAGGACAACCTGCTGAGTCTTAATGACGGAACTTTGCATGTGTAGGACACCACCTCTGAGTCACTGACGGAACTTTGCATTTGTTGGACACCACCGCTGGGGCCCTTTGCGGAAAAAAATACATTTGGTAGGACACCACCTGCTGAGTCTCTGAGGAACAATAGAATGGGGAACCCCCCGCTGGTCTACTAAAAAGGCAAAAAAGCATGGTGGACCCCAACCTGCGGGTTTTTTAAACTAGGAAAAAAAGCGTGTGGAACCACCTGCTGGTTTACTGACGGCAAAACAATGATGTGAGGCACCCCCTGCTGGTTACTGACGGCAACAATACCCATGTGTAGGCACCACCTGTGATTATGCGGCAAAAATAGCTTGTGAAAACACCACCTGCTGAGTCTATGACGGCAACAATAGCAGTTTTGGACACCCCCTGTGGTTACTGACGGCAACAATAGCATGGTGGGAACCACCTGTGACCTTTGCGGCAAAAAATAGAGTGTAGGACCCCACCTGCGAGTTATGATGCAAAAATAGCATGTGTAGGACCCCACCTGGGGTCACGCGGCAACAATTTTGCATGTGTGGACCCCACCTGAGTCCTCGACGGCAAAAAAGCATGGTAGGAAACCCCCCTGCTGACTCTCATGATGAAAACAATGCTTGTAGGACACCACCTGCTGAGTTTCTATGAGGAACAATAGCATGTGTGGGGAACCACTGCTGAGTCTTATGAGGCAACAATAGCATATGTAGACACACCTGCTGACTCTCTCGGGGCAAATGATTTTTTGGCCCCAAACCACCGCTGACTCTAATGATGGAAACAATAGCAGGAGGCACCACCTTAGTCTGTTCTACGGCAACAAAAAGCATGTGGGACACCCCCTGCTGATTTACTGATGACAAAAATAGCACAGTCGGGAAAACTAGCTGATACACCACCGCGAGTTTTAAACGATGGCAAAATAGTATTGGCCCCAAACTGTAGTCTTACTGAGGCAAAAATTAGATATGTAGGAACCACCTGCTGAGTTCTATGAGGGCAACAATAGCTAGTGGACCCCACCTGCGACTCCTATGAGGGCAACAATGCATTGTAGGAACCCCCTGTGATCTTATGAGGCAACAATAGCATTGTAGGACAAACCCCTGCTGAGTCTCTATGATGGCAAAAATAGCATATGTAGGCACCCCCTCTGCTTCTACTGTCACAATAGAAGTCAGTGAACTAGCTAGGTCCCAATGCTGACCTCTACTGATGGCAACAATAGCTTGTAGGCCCCACTGCTGACTTTATGATGGAACAAACTTTGTCAGTGAACTAGCTAAGACACCACCTGCTGACTCTCTACTGTTGGCAAAAAATTAGCATTTGTGGCCCCCCCTTACACTCTACTGAGGGCCCAATAGATAGCAGTGAATAGCAAAGGTAAAAACCCCCTGCTGACCTCTCTGATGCAACAAAGCATTGTGGAAACCCCCTGCTGACCCCTCTCTGATGGCAAAAATAGATAGTAGGATCTAGCTAGGTAAAACCCCTGCGAACCCCTATGAGGGAAACAAACATATTTTGGACCCCACCTGCTGACTCCTACTGAGGCAACAATGATAGGGCAACCTGTATCTCTCGTGGCAAAAATAGCATAGTCATGAACTAGCTAGAGTGAGCCTTTCCTCCGGGGGGGCCTCCCAGTATCCAACCCAGTCCATAAATTTGCAGTAGCAATTCTCTGACAAAACCGAAGCAAGGCAGATTATAACGATGGTCATGTGGAGCGGGTCATGAAGGGCCAAAAATTTTGAGATTTTTTTGCATGTGATGATGGGGATGAGAAAGAAATGTCAGTTTTCCCCATTCTTTTTCGGGACTGCATGACAGGGTTGTGGGCTTGCTGATTACATATGTACCCGGGGATCACCGGGGGCCTGAGGTATAGACCTTGCAGTGTTGGTGGGAAATTTTGAAAAAAACGGTTTTAAGTGCTACAACAAATTGATTAAAGTCAGCTGTGGCCCAGTTTTCCCAAGGGAAAATTTGGGAAAATCTAGGTTTGCAACATAATTAATGGATTGAACTAGCTGGTTTCCCATTTGAATTTAAATAACTCAGCTTGGATGGGAGCTGTAGGGGCGAAAAAAGTCCCAAATTTAAAGGGGTTCGAAAAAAATTGCCCGAGCCCACAGCTAGGTTTTGCTATGCTCCACTTACCATGGCAGCCTTTATGGTTTTGGGTTTGTTTGTACCCCAGATCAAATTTTTCACAAGTACACAAAAAGGAGTTGCGAAATGTTTTTTCCAGACAATATGAACAAAACAGGTAAACGTTTGACAAATTGTCTTCTCAGGCTCAGGAAACACCAGAAATGCCCCAAACTATGCCCAATCACAGTCAGTCCCCGGGACAACCAGAAATGCCCCAAACGTATCCCCAATTTTTAAAGTCGTCTGAAACCCCAAAATGCCCCAAACGTTGAGATCCATCCGTCTGCAGACACCAAAAAATGCCCAAACCGACCCCGATAAAGTCACTGCAGCACCAAAAAAAATGCCATAGGTTTTGGCCCAATCCCCTCATTCTGCAGACCCCAAAATGCCCCCAAACATATCCCCAATCCCCCGTCAGTTGCAGACCCCAAAATGCCCCAAACAGATGCCCAACACGTCAGTCTGCAAAGGCATTTTTCCCAACACCTTTCCCCACATAAAAATGACACTTTCCCAGACACCTTTCCCCACATCAAAAAGACCAATTCCGAAACCTTTTCCCCCACATGAAAGGACCACTTTCCGAACCTTTCCCCCCACATGCAAAGGACCACTTCCAACACCTTTCCCCTGACATGCAAAGGACCACATTAACACCTTTTCCCCCCAATGAAAGGACCACTTTCGACCCTTTTTTTGGCATCAAAGGACCACATTCCAGACCCCTTTTCCCCCAATGAAAATGCCATTCCAGCACCTTTTCCTGAAATCAAAGGACCACATTCCGAACCTTTTCCCCCTATGGAAAAATTGTCTTTTGGGGAACATGGAAAAAAAAAAAGAAAAGAAAAAAAAAAAACAATTATTCAAATTGAAAGTTCACCCATCGCCCCAGGGCTTTTGTTTTTCCCCCATTTTTGGTTTAAAAAGTTCTCCTTGAAAGCGGCATAAAAAACCCCAAAACCCCCAATTGATTTACTTCACTTTTTGATTAGACACTCTGGTTGTGTGGGGGTGTGTGTGTGTGTGTTGTGTGTTGGTGTGGGAAAAGATGGGGGGACTATAGGGTGGAGGGTGGTACCAAGCGGAGCGAAAAAAAGGGGTTATGTCCCCAAAACCCATCAGAGGGAACTCACACGTAAGGTGTGCATCGCTTCTGGGCTTTCAAAATCCCCACTGCTTTGTAAACTTTTTTCCAGTGTTGTGTGTGTGTGTTGGTGGTGGGTGTGTGTGTGTGGTGTGCTTTAAAATAATTTTTTTGATTTTGTTGTTTATGTTGTGAAAAGGAAATTTTTTTGGCATTGTTCCCTTTGGGTACAAAAACATAACATCCTCATTTATTGTTTTTTTCAAATGTACAAGAGCTTGACGTTTCCTTTTCTTTTTTAATTTTACAAAGAATTTGCTTCTGAACTGGATTTTTTTTTCCAGAAAGGGCAAAGGCATTACATTTTAGGGGTTGTTTTTTTGTTTTTTTTTTTGGGGGGGGGAGGGGGTTCGTTGCTACTAAAGTTAACAGTCAAAAGTTTTTTCAGCAAAAGTCAGGCATTCACGTCTGAATTTGTTTTTTCAGTAGTACAAAAACATCCCAATATGTGGTTTGGTTCAGGGGTCCAAGTCACACATTTTGAAGCTTTCCCACATCTTCTTTTGTTTCAGGGGTACCTATAGTCACACAGGAGCTTTCCCATCTTTCTTTGTTTCAGGGGTACCTATAGACACAGTTGAAGCAATTCCACATCTGTACTTTGTTTCGGGGTCCCCTTAGTCACAAGTTCAGCATTTCCCTTTAAGGTTTCCCCAGTCAAAAACTCAAATAAATCTGTTTTTCCCCCCTACCCTGAGGGGAGTCTTGGGAAACAGGGGCTATTTAAACATTGTTTCTTCCCCTCATCTGGGGGAGTCATGGGTACGCTGCTACACTTTTTGGTTCCCCCCGTGAAAGAGGACCACACACTGGATCCCTCACTGCTGACATGAACTACACACTGGACCCCTCACTGTGACAAGGAACCCCACGGGATCCCCCACGCTGACAGTGAACCAAAAACACGGACCCCTCCTGCTGACAGAGGAACCACGACTGTTTGGATCCCTCACTGCTGCAGAGAACAACACTGGACCCCTCACGCGAAGAGGAAACACACTGGATCCCTCACTGTGCGAGGAATCACACACTGGATCCTCACGCGATAGGGAACCACCCTGGATCCCCCACGCATAGAGGAACCAAACTGGAACCCTCACTGTGACAGAGCAACCACCTGGACCCTCATGTGAAGGGGAAAACCCCCAACACGGGATCCCTCACGCTGACAGTAAACCCCAAAAACCCGGATCCCTCAGTGCAGGGGAAACCCACAAAAGGGACCCCATTGCTGACAGAGGAAACCCCACAAAATGGTCCCTCATGTTGACAGGACCCACCACAGTGTCAGATTTCCCTGAAAACTGTCGCTCCACCCGGCAGTGAAAGGGTACTTTTTTTCAGTTCGGGCAAGATTAAAGGCATGGAAGGATGGGGATGGGTCCCGATTTCTTTCCCGCTGTCCCCCCAACACAGGGGCCCATGACAGTGCACCCCCCTGAGGCTGGGGCGTGAACTTTAAACCCTGATTTTTTTTTTTTTTTTTTTATAAGCACTTTTTAATAGTACAAAGGTATTCATGCATTGGGTGTTATTTGGTTGGTAAACATTTCTTTTGATTTTGTACTCCCCAAAAGTTTTTTTAGAACGGGAAACAGAATGGGAACGAAAAAAATGCTGTCTGTGTGCCGTTGGTGTGTGTGTGTTGTTTTGGGGGTGTTGGGGGGGGTGTTTTTGTCGCTGTTGTCCGGGTAAAAATGTGTTACTCGTCGAAAAAAACTGGGCAACTTTCTGAAAATTTGTAGTATGTTTTTAAAAGGGGGCCAGGGTATCCCCTTTTTTTTTGTTTACGAATGCCGTTTTACAACGGCTTAACGGCCCTTAAAACGGTTTTTCTTCTTTAGGAATATCTCAGAAAGTACTGGCCGATCTTTGTAAAAAATGAGCAGGTACTTCATTAGGGGCCCGGGATGATGCCCGATGTTTTTGGTTTTACCTTTTTTATGTGTTCTAAGGCTTAACCCCTGAAAGGTTTTTCTTCTTTTGGAATATTCAGAAAGACTTGCCGATCTTTCTAAAAATTTTTGTAGGTATACATTATGGGTCACAAATAATTGCCCCATGTTTTGGGTTTCCCTTATAACCGTTAGAGGGTTTTGAAGGCCTGTAACGTTTTTTCTTTTTTAAATTTCAGAAAGTATTTGGCCGACTTGAGAAAAATAGCAGGTAGGTTCTTTTTGGGTAATGGATGTCCCTGATGTTTAGTTTCCCCTGTTATAGCCGTTACTATGGTTTTTAGGCCTGTAACTTTTTTTCTTCTTTTTGGAATTTCTAGAAAGTACTTGGCCATTTTTATAAGCGGTTTGGATATCTTGTGAAAAATCGGGCCCCTGTCCTATGAAGTGATGTAATGCTCAAATGGTTTAAAAAAACCCTTTTAAAAACGTTATTCTCCCGTTTTTTCTTTATATAGGTGGATTTTAATGAATTTGGGTATTTAAAAAGTTTCAACAAAAATGGCACTTTATAGATTGTTTAAAATTTGCCCTTTTTAAAAACCGTTTTCATGACTATTGTCCGATTGGAGAAATTGAGACACCTTTAGCCCAGAAGGGACAAAAATACCGGTTTCGAAATTATTTTTCTTATAAAACCCTTAAACCGTTATTTTCCCGTATTTTTTTTTTTTGGGGGTTTTTTTTAATTTTGTTAAAAGGTCTTCACCACAAAGGGCACACCCATGTAGGGGTTTTTTCAAAACTGACCAAAAAAAAACCCGTTTTTGAAATTAGTCCGATTTGGATAAAATTTGGGTTATGTACAAGGCTTTAGCCCGTGAGGACAAAAATACCTTTCAAAAGTGTAACGGTTAAATAACTGTTAAAACCGTACTTTGCCTTTTTTTTATCTCACAAAGATTTGGCCGATTTTTAAGCGTTTGGAAAATGGGAGACGTTTTAAAATGTTCGCATCTTTTTTTTTTTTCGTTTTTTTTTTTTTTTCCGATTACAAAGGCATTTAAAAACAATTTAACATGCTGTTTTTCTTGTTCAACTAGTGCAAACCCACCTGTGCTTATATTTCAGCTAGTACAAAGTATCGTGTCTATCTCTTGTTTCGGGCAACAAAGATCTTAGGTTATCTTTGTTTCAGCTTGTACAAAGATATGATGTGTCATCTTTGTTTTTCAGTATGCAAAAGAAAAGAGGCTATCTTTTTGTTTCATTTGGGTCCCCTAAAGGCAATATATCTTCACAGACAGAATGCAAAAAAATTATGTGTCTATTGTTTGTGCTATAAGTTGGTACAAAAGCAACATATCCGCAAGAGGCAGAGTACAAAGATATGTATGCATCTGTCCATTGTTTCATTGGTACAAAGGCAACGATCTCGTACGGGAAGCAAGTACAAAGATATGTAAAATTTTGGGTCTTCCTTTGTTTCATTTGGGGGTTACAAAGGCAACGTATCTTGTCGGAAGCAGAAGTAAAAAGATGTATGCGCTGTCATTGTTTAGTTGTACAAAGGAACCCGTACCCAAAAAGGGAGCAGAGTAAAGAGATGAAAAATTCGTCGTACATGTTTCGTTGGTACAAAAGGCAACATATTTTCGTGGGAGGGGGGTCAAAGGATTTGGGCTTTTGTACATTGTTTTTTTCGTTGGTACAAAGGCAACATATCTCACGGGGCCATTCCAGTGACCCTCCCGCTCCAATTCATCTGACGGGCGCTTCCGGGTCCGGCGCCAACCGCAAAAAACCCCCAGTTCTCTCTTTGCTTGTAGTGTTTTTCCCCTTTACTTTTGTCTTTGTCTGTCCCCCATCTTTGCTCTTTGTAGTGCCTGGGCTCCCCTTTCTTCTTTTTCCCCCTCTGTCTTTGTTCCTTTTTCTCTTGTATTGTCCCCCGTCTTCTGCCTTTTTCCTTTTGTCTTCTTGTGATCTGCCCCCCTTCGCTTTCCCCTTTCCTTTGTCTGTCCGCTTTACCTTGGTTCCCCGGGTCTCTGTTTTACTTTTGTTCACCTTGTGTCTGAATCTTCTTTAGCCCTTTGTTACCGTGTTTTCGTTCTTTATATCTCTTGTAACCTTTCTTCTCACATTACCTCTTTGTCACCTTTTGTCTACCGCTTTTAGCTTTTTTGGTTCATTTTTGGTCTGTTCTATTTTAGCCTTTTTGTTACCGTTGTTAATAGTCTTTATTTTTTTGCACGTGTTTTGCTCTATTTTAGTTTTTGTTCACCTTGTGTCTTCTTGCTTTACCCTTTGTTCTTTTTGGGTTTTTTTTAAAATAAAATGTCACCACTTTAAATTTGTCTTGAAATGACTGTTCACCTTTGGTCTGTCTTGTATTTAATGACTTGTTACCTTGAGTCTGTCTCGTAAAAACTATTTTCCCCTAACCCTGTTTGTTTAAAATATTTTCACCTTTGTCGTTATTTTAAATGAGTGCACCTTTAAATCCTTCCTGTATTTAACTTGACGTTTCACCTTGTGTCTGTCTCTTATATGTTTTTAATTTTTTAAACCTTTGTCTTCTGTGTTTTTTAAACTAGGGTTCACCAAAAATCTGTCTCTTTTTAATTTTCGGGTTTCCCTTTTTTAAACTTGTTTTTAATGATTTCCCCTTGGCTACTGTGTATTTAAAACGGACGTTTCATTTAAATCGCCGGGGAAATGATTTTCCCTTAAATCTGTTCTTTTTAACTGACATTTCCCCTTTTGGTCTGCCTTATTTAAATTTTTGACCTTGACTTCTCTGTCAGTCCACCCCAACTTGTTTGGGTTTCCTTTTTCATGCCAACTTTTCCCCTTCGCTTCATCCAAAAATCTTTTTCATCATCACAAAATTGGCAATGTAAAAAAATTGAATTTTTCCTTTTTAACCCCACCCCCTTTCTCTGTTCTTCATCTCTTTAGGGTTCGTTGGGAAAAACCATTGTTCAAGTGTCTTTTCTTTTAAGTCCCTGAAGGGCCCAAGTTCCCCTGTTTTCTTCTTTTTAATTTCCCCCCCTTTTCCCATTGTTTCCTCTGCCATACCATTTTCCAACATTTTGTTTCACTCAAATTTTTAGACCAACTTTTTTATTCAACCCCTTCCTCCGGGAACAAATTCTTTCCACTGCCCCCCCTGCAAGCTTTCCCCACTGCCCCCTTTTTCTTCAAGCTTCACTGCCCACCTTTTTGTTCAAGCTTTTCACCCCACACTTTCCCCTTCAACTTTCACCCCCCCACACTTTCTCTTTCAACTTTCCCCCACACTTTTCCATCAACTTTTTCCCCACACCCCACAACCACCCCAAACCCCAACTTTCACCCCCCACCTCTTAAAAACTTCCTCCCACACCCCTCTGCAATTTTCACCCCCCCCCAACCCTTTCCCCCCCCTTTTTGTCAATCCCTCGCAAAAAACCCCCCCCACATTTAATTCCCCTTCCCTTAAAATTATCCCCCAACGCCCTTTTACCCCATACCCCACAATTTTTCCACACTCCCTTTTACCTTCAAACCCCCACCACCCACACTCCCCTTTTGACCTCATAGCCCAATTTTTTCCATCTGTCCACACCCCTTTTTGCCCCAACCCCACCAATTTCCCCACACCCCCTTTTTGCCTGTATAGCCCACCACCCCCAACCCCTTTTTGACCCAAACCCACCAATTTCCCCCCCAACCCTTTCCCTCACCCCACCAACTTAAACCCCCCTTTTTTACCTCATACCCCCCATTGTCCACACGCCCTTTTGACCTGCTCATAGCCCATTCCTTTTTCCAAAAAATTTACCCTTTTTAAACCCCCAATCCAAAACCTGCCCCTTTTTGACCTGCCCCATGCCCATTCCTCTGTCCCCACTGCCCTTTTAAATCATCCCCCATTCCTCTGTCCACACTCCCCTTTTTTGACCCTATACCCCCTTTCCTCTGTCCACACTGCCTTTTGACCTGTCTAGCCCCTTTCCATCTGTACACTCCCCCTTTTGAACCTGTCATACCCCCTTCCCTTTTGCCTTGTTTTTGGGGTGTGTGTGTGTCGTTTGTGTGTGGGGTTTGGTTGTTGGTGTGTGGTGTGTTGTGTGAGTGCTGAGAATTTTTTTAGACACTGGTCCTTCTTAATAATTATTTTTTTTATTATTATTATTATTATTATAATTATCATTATTATCATATTTTCATTATTACACCACACACCAAACTTCAAACTGGGGGTAGTCAGTGGAGGAAGGACTAGGACAACCCAAACACATCAGCTTGCTTACTTCTAATTCATATATCAGCATTCGTCACATCAACCCATAAAAAAGTCTAATTTTTCTCCAAAAATCATAAAAACATCAATGGCATGGGTCAAACAAAATAAAATATTCTCTCTTTCCTTGAACTTCACAAACTATTTTCTAAATCTATAAATGGGTAAATATTTTTTCTTTACCTGGCCCGGTGACTTTAAAAATTTAAAATACTGTCTTTCCTTTTCTTTTTTTTTTTCTTTTCACTGTTGCTTTCACAAAACCCCGTCACGAAAAAAACTGCTGGCAGGTCGGTTACCCCCGGGATGTCCCGGTTGACTGCTGGAGGTAGGTTAAAAAAACCGGGGCTGGTAGGTTATGGCGTTGGCCTGTGGTTTTTGCCTGAATAAAGAGGCGCTGCCGGTTTTTGAGGTCGAACCCCTTCAGATTGAACGTGACTCCAAACGATCGTTCTCCTTTCTTTCTTCCTGCATTAAGATTGCACTCTCTCTTTCTTCTAGTCCCGCTCTACAAATGGAATAGTTGCCTTTTTTTCTTTCTTTTTTTTTTTTCCCCTGCATCGATTAGCAACTCTCTCTCTCCATCTCTCCTTAGTCCTTTCCTCTGCAAATCTATATGGTGCTAATGCTTCAAATGGTTCCCCTTCACCCCTCTTCATCTCTCTGCTTTTCTCTTGTGCAACCTACTCCCAGAACCTCCCTCTCCCTTGTTTCTTCTTTTTTCTTCCTCTTCTCCTCTTCCTCCCCCCCCCTAGCTTCTTTTTTGTTCAAAGTGGCAAAAAAAGGGGGTACCCTTGGGAGAAATTTTTCCCCCCCCCCTTGTACCGATTACCTCCCCTCAATTTCATTGGCATGTAAAATCATGAAAGTCAAAACTACCGGCCTTTCTCTCTGTGGGGGTCAATGGGGCATTTTAATTTAAATTTAATTGGTTTCACCCCCAAAACACAAAAAACCTCCCCCCTTCCTTCTTTTAACCCCGGGGACGTCCGACTTAACTGTGGGCACTGGTCTTTGCAAATTGCGTTCATCTGACCCTAGACTAAGATCGTTGGCCAACCTATTGAGACTTTGGGCAAAGCCCCTCAGTTGTCCCCGCGGACGGTGCCCTCTCCGTAAAGGCCCAGAAAAAAAAAGCCTCCTCGCCCTGCCTAATTTGGGTGAGCGAAATGAAGTGTCTCCTGGAAACCAGGATGTTTAGTTTGGACTTATGTCCAATTGAATGGCTGGGACACCACGATTTGGCTTTTTTTTTTTTTTTTCGTGACACAACACACACACACACACATTTCACCCACACCACACCCAAATGAAAAACCCCAAAGCACACCACCACACAACACACCACATCTTAAACATGTTTAAAAAAACATGAAAAAATATTTTATGGACAAATTATAAAGTAAATTTATGATTTCTATTTTGCTGCAGATCCCCCCCCTCCCCTCTTTTCTCTTTCTCTTCCCCTCTCTCTTCTCTCTTCTCCTCTCTCTCTCCCCTCGCCTCCCCTCTCTCTCTCTCTCTCTCTCTCTCTCTCTTCTCTTCTCTCTCTCTTCTCTCTCCTCTTACTGTCTGTCTGTCTGTTGTTGGATTCTTTTCAATGCTATTTGCTCTTGATTGTCAGCCCCCCTTTCTCTCTCTCTCTCTCTCTCCCTCTCTCTCTCTCTCTCTCTCCTTTCCTGTCTCCTTTTCTTGACTGTCTGTCTGTTGTTATTGGATTTTTTTTGCAATGCTTTTTCTCTCTGCTGTCACCCCCCCCTCTCTCTCTCTTTCCTTCTCTCTCTCTCTCCTCTCTCTCTCCTCCCCCTCTCTCTCTCAAATGTCTTTATGCCAGTTTGACATTGTCAATTGTCCGTCACAATATTTATTAATGGTTTTTAATTGTTTATTTTTTTCATTACTTTGTATATTTTTTGTTTATACTTGAATTTTCTTCGAGTTTGGTTTTCCTATTGTATTGTTTTATGTTTTTTTGTGAGGGCGGATGAAAAAAAATGCAAGCTTATTCTTTTAAAAACCCCAAAAAGAAATTTTGACTTGCTTTACACACACACACCCACACACAACACACACCACACACACCACCACACACACACAAAACACAAATTTTTTTCAGATTTTAAAACCATTCTTTTTTACTTTGATTTATGTGGTAATGCCTCGTTTCCTTCAGAGATATATGCCCCCACACAATTTTTTAAAATTTTATGGATTGTGGCATGGTTTTAACAAGATTTAAACGCGTACAACTGCAGGAAAAAAATAGTAAAATTTCATGTTGTTTTAATCTTTTTTGCTGAAAAAATAGGTCATGTGTGGCATTTAATGGTAGTGCGATATTTTCGTATGGTGAACAGTGTGTATGTTGTTTTACATGTGTGGAATGGTGTAGTCTTACTCTCCAGCATGTCGTGATTTGTGTGTAGTATTGCTATATGGTATGAATTGGTGTGTAGTGTTGCTTTAAAAAAAATGAATATGGCAGTGTTGCTATGATGTGTTGTGAAAAGGTGTCATGTTGCTATGACGTGTTTTGGGCGCGTGTTATGTTGCTTGATATGGTTAAACAGTGTGGGTTTCGGCACAGTGTGAAATGTGTGGTTTTTGCTGATGGCAGGGGACTCCCTGGCCATCCCCACTTGATTTTAAAGTGTGCGTTGTTGTATGATTATTGAAAAAAGTGTGGTTGTTTCTATGAAATGTGTTGAACGTGTGCGTTGTGCTAAAGATGTATTGAACAGTGTGGTTTTTTTGCATGCAGTGGTTAACATTTTGTGTTGTTGCATGACGTGGTTGAACAGTGGGTTTTCTATGACAGTGGTTAACAGTGTGTGTTGTTGATGAACAGTGTGTTGAAAAGTGTGTGGTTGTTGCTATGAGTGTGTTGAACAGTGTGTGTTGTTTTCATGACTGTATTTAACAGGGCTTTTTTTGGAGACAGTGTGTTGAAAATGTGTGTTGTTCACCCGTTGTTGAACAGTGTGTGTTTTGCATGCTGTATTGAACGTTGTTGAACAGTGTGTGTTGTTGCTTTGACAGTGGTTTAAACAGTGTTGTTGTTGTAACTGTTTTGAAAAATGTGTGGAAAAGTGGGCGTTGTTGCTATGACATTTTGTTGAACAGTGGTTTTTGTTGTATGATGTATTTATGAAAAATGTGCTTTTTGCTATGACTGGTTTAACCGTGGTGGTTTATGTGTATTTTAACAGTGTGCGTTGTTGCTAGACAGTGTGTTGAACGTGGGTGTTTCTAAACCGGGGTTTGAAAAAAGTGTGTTGAACGGGGGTGTTGTTGCTAGCAGTGTGTTTTAACAGTTTGTGTTGTTGCTATGACATGTTTTGAACAGTGTGTGTTGTTGCTATGCAGGTGTTGAACAGTGGTTTGTTTAATGACGTATTAACATGTGTTGAAGGTGTTGTTGTTTCATACGGTTTGAAAAAAGTGTGTGTTGTTTCAATGCGTATTGAAAGTGTGTGGAAAAGTGTGCGTTGTTGCATGACGTGTGTTGAACATGTGTGTTGTTGCTATACTTATTATGAAAAGTGTGCGGTTTTTTCTATGACTGTTTGAAAAGGTTTTTGTTGTTTCTATGACTGATTGAAAGTGGCGTTGTTGCTATGCATGTGTTGAAAAAGTGTGTGTTGTTGCTATGACGTGGTTGAAAATGTGTTGAAAAGTGTGTGTTGCTATGACAGTGGTTGAAAAAATGTGTGTTGTTGCTATGACTGGTTGAACAGTGTGTGTTTTTTCTATGACTGTTTTCGTGTTGTTGTTGTAGACTGTATTGAAAAAGTGTGTTGAACCCCCTGGTGTTTTCATGACTGTTTTAACGTGGTTGAACTGTGGTGTTGTTTTATGACGTATTGAACAGTGTGTTGAACAGTGTGTGTTGTTGCTATGATGTATTGAAAGTGTGTTGAAAAGCGGGTAGTGTTGCTTGACTGTTTGAACTGTGTTGAACCCTGTGTGTTGTTGCTATGACTGTATTGAACAGTGGGTTTGTTGGTATGACAGGTTTGAGCGTTTTTGTTGTTGCTAGCAGGTGTGGTGTTGCAGACAGTGTGAACGGTGTGTTGTGTTTTGTGGGACTGTGTGGAACTATGGGTACATTGGTGATGGAAAGGGCCCTTTGGGGTCCCAACACTTCAAGATCCGTGCAACTACATGGGGGCCTACTACCCGTGCCCGGATAAGGGCCTTCCCCTCCCATCAACAAACCATCACACCCCCCCCCCGCACCCTGTGTTGTGGCCGGGGAACCCCGGGGCTCAAAATATTCCTCCCAAAGACAGCGCACAGGTTGGCCCTGGAGGGGGTTCTGCCCCCCGTATTGACCCTGTGTGTGACCTGATCAGAATGAACATGACCTTAGGCCCCCCACTTGTAGGACAAATTGTGGTGGGCCCGTTCGGTTACTCAGGAAAAAGACAGGTAGGCATTGCGGGGTTTCCCGTTCGGTTGCTCCGGAAATGACAGGTAGGAAAAATTGCTGGTATGTCTGTTTGTTACCCTCAGGAAATGACAGGGAGGAAAAGGCGGTACCCTGTTCGGGTTAGCTCAGGAAAAGAAGGTGGACAAATTGCTGGAGCCCTTTCGGTTAGCTCAGAAGACAGGAGGACAATTGCTGGTGTCCCGTTCGGGTTTGCTCAGGAATGACAGGTAGGGCAAGTTGTGGTAGTCCTGCGGTTAGTCAGGAAATGACAGGTGGGCAATTGCTGGTAGTCCCCGTTGGTTAGAGGAAATGACAGGAGGGCAATTGTGGAGCCGTTCGGGGTTTGCCAGGAAATGAAAAAAAAGGACAAGTTGTGGTTTGTCCCCGGGTCGGTTAGCTCGGAAAGACGGGGGACAAGTTTGGGAGTCCTGTTCGGGTTTTGCTCAGGGAAAAGACAGGGAGGACAAGTTGTGGTAGTCCTTTCGGTTTTCTCAGGAAATGAAAAGGTTTGGACAAGTTTCGGGTATCCTGTTGGTTAGCCCAGAATTTTAAGGGGGGACAAATTGTGGGTGTCCTTTTCGGGTTTGTCAGGAAAATGCGGTAGGAAAGTTGCTGGGGAGTCCTGTTCGGGTTTAGTCAGGGAAAAGAAAAGGTAGGGCAAATTGGGTGTCCTGTTCGGTTTCTCAGGGAAAAAGACAGGTAGGGCAATTGTGGTAGTCTGTTTTCGGTTAACCAGGAATGACAGGTAGGGGCAAGTTGCTGGGAGTCCTTTCGGGTTGCTCAGGAAATGCAGTAGGAAAAGTTGTGGAGTCCTGTTCGGTTAGTCAGGAAAAGGGAAAAGTGGACGTTGCTGGGATCCTGTTTGGTTTAAATCGGAAATGCAGGTGGACAAGTTGCTGGCATCCCGTTCGGTTAGCTCAGGGAAAAGCGGTCCCAAATTGTGGTGTCCTGTTCGGTTATTCAGGAAAAAGCAGGTGGACAAGTTGCTTAGTCCTTTCCGGTTTGCTCAGGAAATGAAGGTGGACAATTCGGTTTAGTCCCGTTCGGTTAGCTCAGGGGAATGACAGTAGGACAAGTTCTGGGATTGTTCGGTTATCAGGAAAAGCGGGGGACAATTTCGGGTTGTCCTGTTCGGTTACCTCAGGAAAGACAGGTAGGACAAATTGCGGTAGTCCCCGTTCGGTTTTTCCTCAGGAAATGACAGGTAGGCAAGTTGCTGGAAATCCCCCGTTCCCGGTTTTCCTCAGGAAATGACAGGTAGGACAAGTTGTGGTATCTGTTCGGTTACCTCAGGAAATGAAGGTGGAAAGTTGTGGTGTCCTGTTCGGGGTTTCCTCAGGAAATGAGGTAGGCAGTTGCTGGTAGTCCTTTTCCGGGTTACCTCAGGAAATGACGGTAGGACATTGTGTGCCTGTTCGGGTTTGCTCAGGAAAGACAGGTTTGGAAAGTTGTGGGGTCCCCGTTCGGTTTTCCCCCAGGGAAAGACAGGAGACAAGTTGTGTAGTCCTGTTGGTTCCCCCCCAGGAAAGAAAGTAGGATAAGTTCTGGTATCCTGTTGGGGACCTCGGAAATGAAGGTAGGACAAATTGCTGGTAGTTGTTCGGTTTAGCTCAGGAAATGGGCAGGTGGACAGTTGCGGGTTTTTGTTCGGGTTACCCAGGAAATGACAGGAACCAAGTTTCTGGTTCCTGTTCGGTTCCCCAGGAAATGACAGGGAGGACAAGTTGCTGGTACCCCCTTTTTGGTTACCTCAAAAAGAAGGGAGGACAGAGTCCCCCCGGCCCCTTGGTTTATGTTAGCCGGGGAAGAGGGGGGAAACGGAAGGGTTTGGCTCTTTTGGGTTTTTTTGTTAGCTCAGGGAGGGATGGGGGAGGACCCCGGGTTTGGGTTCTTTTTTTGTTTTCAGGGAGTGTGGGTTTGGACAGGGTTGGGTTTATTGGTTTTGTTAGCTCAGGGAGTGATGGGTAGGGCAAGGGGCTGGCTCATTGGGTTATGTTGCTCAGGGAATGATGGGCAGCCCTGAGTGGCCCTTTGGGGGTCGGCTGGGCTATAACAACGTTTTTCTTATCTTATTAGGGAAATGATGGGTAGGCAAGGGGTTGGGCTCTTGGTTTTGTTAGCTCGGGATGAGGGGGGGACAACAGGGCAGGGTCCCGGTCTCATTGGTTTATTTACTAGGGGGTAGGGTAGGACAACGGACGGGGCTGGTTATTTGGGTTTTTGAGCTCAGGGAATGATGGGTAGGACAGCAGGGCAGGGGCTGTTCAGGGTTTTTGTTGGCCGGGAGGATGGGTGGGCAGGGTCTTGTCCTCTTGTTTTTGTTAGTCAGGGAAAATGATGGGGGAGGGCAGGGTCTGGTCTTTGGTTTTTTTGTTAGCTCGGAAGTGATGGTGGAAATAGGGAGGGGCCCCGGGTTTATTGGTTTTTTAGCTCAGGGAGTGATGGTAGGACAGGGGGCTGGTCCCATGGGTTTTTGTTAGCTAAAGGGGAGTGATGGTAGGACATTCGGTCCCCCCCATTGGTTTTTTTGTGCTCAGGGAAGATGGGTGGACAGGGGTTGGTCTCATTGGTTTTATGTTAGCTCAGGGAATTGGGTGGACAACAGGACGGGTCTGGTCCCATTTGGGTTTTGTTAGCTCAGGGGGGTTGGTAGGCGGGTCTGGTCTCATGGTTTATGTTTGCTCAGGGAATGATGGTAGGAAAAGGCAGGGGTCTGGTCTCTTTTTTTTTTGGGCTGAATTTTTAGCGCTTTGTCTTCTGCCCCGTACAGGTTGTTATCAGGCAGCGTACTCCTCCACAAATCACAGAAACCTGCAAAAATTGATTAAAAAAAACCAACAACAAAAACCCGCAATCGAAAAAACCGTGTTCATACGTGACGAGTTCAGGCCATCACATCAGCGCACGGGGAAAGGTTTTCTGGGGTTGTAGTGTCCCTGTATTTAAAGAATTGAAAAATGTCCCGGGGCAATGTTGTTGAGCCAAAAACAGCTGTGGTGGAAAAAGTTTGGGGGTGAAACTTGCGTTGTTGAGAGCGAAAATGAATTACGGTTGAAACGTTCCAGTGTTTTGACAACTGGAAACCCCAGGGAAGGTCATGACTGAGAAGTGTGGGATAGGGTGAAAACGTGTGGTAAAGACTACAGGTTTGGGGATAGAGGGGTGAACACAGTGAGGATCATGACTGCAGGTGTGGTGAAGAGGTTAACAATGTTGGTCGGGCTGACAGGTGTGGTGATAGGGTGAACACAGTGTAGGATCATGATGCTGAAGGGGTGGGATAGAGGTGAAAAAGTGTAGGATCATGATGCTGCAGGTGTGGTGATAGAGGGGAACACAGTGGGGTCATGGATGGGGGGGTGATAGAGGTGAAAAAGTGTAGGAATCATGATTGGGGGTTCCAAGCAAGTTCCAGGGGATTCATTTAGACCAAAAGTACTGGAAAATGACCTTTTTATTCACAAAATAAAGGGGTTAAAGTACTAAACAGAAAAAAACAAAATCTACAAGAAAGAAATGGAGAAATGGTGAAAAAAATCACCAATTTTAAACCCCACAAGTGGCCTTACTCCTCCCCCCCTGCCCCTTGGCTTGCGCTGCCCCCTTGTGAACGTGAACCCCCCTGTTTGTCTCCCGACACTTCACATGCCCCCGTGTTGCCCTAACATAAGTATAAAGACCTGGGCTCTTCGCATGCCTCCGTGTGGGCCCCTAGACATACCAGTATAAAGCCTGGGGCTCTTCAGTGCCTCCGGTTTTCCTCTAGACATCCATTAAAAACCGGACTTTCAGCAGCCTCCGTGTTGCCCCTTTGAAATCCCGTAAAAGGCCCCGGGCTTTAGTCCCCACAGTGTTGTCTAAACATGCCATAAAAGACCTGGACTCCAGCATCCTAAAAAGTGTTGCTTAACATACCGTATAAAGACCCGGCCTTCAGCTTTCCCCCAAGGGTTTTCCTCTAACATGCCCTAAAGACCCCGGACTCTTAGCTGCCTCACAGTTTGGCCCCCTGGGGTCCGTAAAGCCGGACTCTTCAGCTGCCACACATGGTTTTCCTTTCCGTATAAAGACCTGGGTTTTCAGCATGCCCCACGTTTGCCCCTAGACATGCCAGTAAAAGACCTGGACTCTTCAGCATGCCTCAAGTGTTGCCCTTTGACATGCCAGTATAAAAAACCTGGACTCTTCAGCTTTCCCCCCTGGTTTTCCTCTAGACATGCCATAAAAGCCTGGCTCTTCAGCATGCCTACAGGTTGCCTCTGACATGCCCTATAAAGCCCGGACTTTCAGCAGCCCCACAGTGTTGCCTCTAGACTACCAGTATAAAAAACCTGACACTTCGCATGCCACGGTTGCCTCTAGCATGCTATAAAGACCTGGGCTCTTCGCATGCCCACAGTGTTGCTTTGAAATCCCATATAAAGACCCGGGCCCTTTAGCATGCCTCACAGTGTTTTCCTCTAGACTGCCAGTATAAAAGACCTGGCTCTTAGCATGCTCACGTGTTGGCTCTAGACATGCCATTAAAACCTGGAATCTTCGCCCTGGCTCACGTGTTGCCCCAAAACATGCAGTATTTTAAAAACCTGGTTGGGGAAACAGACTTTTCCTTTAAAATCTCGTTTTTTGGACTGAGCTCTAAACCCTGAATTTGATTAAAAAAATGCAAATGTTGAAAGTTTTTGAAACAGTCTGGAAAAAAAAAGATAAAAGAAAAGTGATTTTTAAAAGGAAAAAATAATAGTGAATTTTAAAAAGGGTAAATGAATAGTAATTTTAAAAGGTTAAAAGAAAAGTGAATTTTTAAAAGATAAAAGAATAGTGAATTTTTAAAAAAATAAATGAAAAGTGAATTTTTTAAAAAAATAAATAAAAGTGAATTTTAAAAGATAAATGATAGTGAATTTTAAAAAGATAAATGAATAGTGAAAATTTTAAAAAGGATTAAAGAATAGTGAATTTTAAAAGGAAAATTTTAAAAGAATAGGAATTTTAAAAGGATAAAGAATAGTAATTTTAAAAGGGGTAAAGAAAAGTTTAAATTTTTAAAAAGGGAAATTTTAAAGTGTTTCCCCCCAGGTAAAAGGAACAAACAAATCCCAAGCAGAAAGACGCGTGTGACCTGGAACAAACAAATCTAAAACAGAAAGAGCGTCGTGACCTGGGCAAACAAATCCTAAGACAGAACACGGGGTGCCTGGAACAAACAAAAATCCTAAGACAGAAGAGCGTCGTGACCCGGCAAACAAATCCTGAACAGAAAAAACGCGTCGTGACCCGGAACAAAAAATCTAAAAAACAAACCCCCACGCGGGGTTACCCGGAACAAAAAAAATCTAAAACGAACGACCGTGTGACCCGGGAAAACAAATCCTAAGCAGAAGAGGTCGTGACCTTTAAGTCCCTCTGGCAAAGTTTATCCCGATTTGAGGATTTATTTTAATTCCTTTTTGAATTTGTTTTCGTTTCGCTTGCGTCACCTCACTTTGAACTAAAAAGAATAGTGAAGTTCGTTTAAAAGATGGGTTTCCCATGATGTTCTTTTATGATCGATTTTCTCTGAAAAACGTGGGTGAGAAAAGTGTAGACACTGTAGGGATTTTTTTTAACTGTGTAATGGGAATTAGACAGGACAGACTGAAAAAAAATGCGTTTGTGTGTTTAGCCCCAAGTCAAAAAAAGGGGGGGTGATGCAGGACGCCTGTCCAAGCCTTGTACGACTTTGAGCCCCAGTCGCAGGACAGGGTTTTGGGTTTCCGCCGGGGCAACCCAATCCCCAGGGCACGACAAGTCCGACCCCAAAAAGGGGGACTGGGGGGGTGCGGAGTCAGGCAAACGAGGTTTTCCGCCCTGCAATACATCAAGAGTTGGCCAATTGGCCCAAGGGGGGGTTTTACTCGGCAGTGTCCACTGTCTTCGCGTGGGGGGGGGCTGTACCCTTCCCGGGACAAAATTATGGGCAGTACTCTTCCCTGGACCCTTTCCCCTTTAAGTTTTTTGGTTTTATGAATTTGGTATTCCGGTTCCCCAGGGGGAGGGGGGACCGGGGGGGAGATGCATGTTTTCAAAACTTTTTTCAGATCCGGTGTTGACCCGTGAACCAAAGTATAAATTTTAAAACCGTATATATTTCCATTGTATTCCTTCTTTGTGTTGTTGCGCCTTGTTTTTTCATGTTTTGAACATTTGCTCCCGGCTTGAGAGGATTGGTGAATGAAAGTTGCATTCATGCAGGGGGGGGTGTTGCTGAGAGCATGAATTACTTGTTGGGAAAAAAATGATGTTTTGCTTTTTTTTTTTTTTTTTTTTTTGTTTCAGAAAAGGAGAAAAAAAGTAGCTGTTTCAACACATTGGGGTTGTGTAGTGTTAGGGTGTGTTGTGTATGTGTGTGTGTAGGGGTGTGTTTTGTGTTCTCAGATCATAATTTTGATGCGGTTTTGACCTACGAAGCCGCAAAAATTTAACAAAAGGGGTTTAATTAAAATTCTAGATGTTGTTGGGGTGATCGTTTTGAGATAAAAACATTATTACAGACCACTCAGGATCCCCCCCAACCGAATTGTTAAACCCCCCGGGGCTAAAACAGGAAAAAAAAAAGGTTTAGGAGGGTAGGGGGGGTGGGGAGGAGGTGGAGGAGAGGTGGGGGAAGGAGGCAATAAGTTAGAGCCCAAGTGCTGGCAAAAGGGACCACCAGTATAGACAACAGGGCACGCCTCATAGTCACTTTGGACACAGTGCACACGACAGGGTGGCGCCATCATAGTCACTTTGGACCATCGGTACACATGCATCATAGTCACTTTAGACCATCAGTATAGACAACGGGGCACGCCATCATAGTCACTTTAGACCACCAGTATAGACAACGGGGCACGCCATCATAGTCACTTTAGACCACCAGTATAGACAACGGGCACGCCATCATAGTCACTTTAGACCACCAGTATAGACGACAGGGCAACAACATCATAGTCACTTTGGACCACCAGTATAGACGACAGGGCACGCCATCATAGTCACTTTGGACCACCAGTATAGACGACAGGGCACGCCATCATAGTTCACTTTTAGTTATTTTTTTAACAGAGTGAAGTGGGGAAGGGGGAGGATTCTAGACAAGTTACAGCCCCCTTCTTCTTCTTGCTGGACCCCTTCTCCCTCCAGTGTTTAAGGCAGTCGAGGGGCAGTGTGTGTGTGATTACCTGCAGGCAGAATGGATAACGATGCTCTGCTGTCTGGAAGAGTAAGGAGAGAACTTATTGCATTCACTCCTTGAACACAGTGTAAGGGAGAGAACTTATTCCATTCACTCTTGAACACAGTGTAAGGGAGAGAACTTATTCCATTCACTCTTGAACACAGTGTAAGGGAGAGAACTTATTCCATTCTCCTTGAACACAGTGTAAGGGAGAGAACTTATTCCATTCACTCTTGAACAAGTGTAAGGGAGAGAACTGATCTTGTCACACCAGGTGAACAAAGCGGCGTGAACCATTCAGAGGTTGTGCGCCAAAAGGATTCCCAGGATCATGGCATTCTAATGGATGCCGGCACTCTGGTGGTCTGGAGAGACTGTGACATAGACCAGTTGTTGCCATGGTTGCGAATGATGTCACATTAGCCGTGGCCTTTTCCATACAGGTCAATATCAGCAGCGACATCCACTGTTCCATCAACCAACCGAGCAATAGTTCAGAAATAGAGAGGGGGGGGGGGGATGTGAAGGAGACTGTATTTGCATGTCTGCGAAGTCTGCACATTATAAGCAGTGTGTGTGTGGGGGGGTGGGGGGGGGGTGGGGTATGTATGTGTGTGTGTATAGATATGAAGGAGACTGTATTTGCATGTCTGCGAAGTCAGGCATTATAAGTAGTGCATGTGGGTGTGTATGTGTGTATATTATATATGTGAAGGAGACTGTATTGCATGTCTGCGAAGTCAGCGCATTATAAATAGTGGGTGTGTATGTGTGTGTGTGTGTGTGGTGTGTGTGTGTGTTGTTATATATATATATATATACATAGATAAGGAGACTGTATTTGCATGTCTGCAAAGTCTGCACATTATAAGCAGTGTGTGTTGTGTGTGGGGGGGGGGGGGGGGGGGGGGGGGGATGTATGTGTGTGTGTATAGATATGAAGGAGATGTATTTGCATGTCTGCGAAGTCGGCGCATTATAAGTAGTGGGTGTATATGTGTGTATATATATGTGAAGGAGACTGTATTTGCATGTCTGCAAAGTCAACACATTATAAATAGTGGGTGTGTATGTGTGTGTATATTATATATATATATATATATATATATATAAAAAATATATATATATATATATATATATTATATATATATGAAGGAGACCATATTTGCATGTCTGCGAAGTCTGTACATTACAAGTAGCGCGTTGCTGTGTTACTTTACACATACACACCCAGGAGAGAGGGGCAACCTTATCGGTAACATGGTGCCTAGGTTTGTTCAGAATGCCGTGCTGAGAGAATGACAGTGGTGTTCTCTGAAGAGAATGACAGTGGGTTCCTGAAGAGAATGACAGTGGTGTTCCTGAAGAGAATGACAGTGGTGTTCCTGAAGAGAATGACAGTGGTGTTCTTGTTGTGTTCTTCCATCTGCTGTTCTGGTGTGCTGGCATGTTGCCTGGAAAAATTGTTAAAGCTTTGTGTATAGAGGACAACCTTGTTATAACTGTACATTACTATGCAGTTATCTGATGGTACAAAGCACATAAAGATCTGCCTGCTATGATTAATTTCACCACCTGAAGAGAAGATTGACTACTGAAATTAATAGAATTCAAATAGCCTTAAAGAAATAAACCTCAGCGCCATTCTTATTTAGTGATCTTAACCCGAGTCTCAGAAATTCTTGAGTACCTAAACATTGCCACGTTGCGAATTAACGTCACCACTTCAAGATAAGATCGGCCTACCAGTAGATTCAAATAGCTGTTGGAAAAAAATAATCTAACCCCAACCTCATTCTTCTTTAGTGATTTTATCCTGAGTCTCTTTAAAATTCTGGAATATCTAAACATTGCCAGCATCTGACATCAAAGGGGGATACGAAGTGGCATTTTCTGACATCAAAGGGCCATACGAAGGTGGCATTTTTTGACATCAAAAGGGCCATACGAAGGTGGCATTTCCTGTGTAGTTTGGGAGCAGCTCCTGTAGAAGGATACACACACACCTCTCCACCCCCTCCTTCCCCCACACCTTGGCCCCCTCTCCTTTCCCACACTTCTTCTGTTTTGTATTTCATAAAGAAGTTTTCAGTCTAAGTGAAGATTACTGTACAGGAACGGCTTGCCTTGCATGCCCAAAAAAGAAAAAAAATTTGGAAGAATACCCATGAAGACAGTGCCTTAGTTGGGGTCAGTGTGAGGGGACAGGGAATTAATTAGGGACAGTGTGAGGGGGACAGTGAATTAGTTGGGTCAGTGTGATGAGACAGTGAATTAGTTGGGGCCAGTGTGAGGGGACAGTGCCTTAGTTGGGGTCAGTGTGATGGGACAGTGAATTAGTTGGGGTCAGTGTGAGGGGACAGTGCCTTAGTTGGGGTCAGTGTGATGGGACAGTGAATTAGTTGGGGGGCAGTGTGAGGGGACAGTGAATTAGTTGGGGTCAGTGTGATGGGAAGTGAATTAGTTGGGGTCAGTGTGATGGGACGTGAATTAGTTGGGGTCAGTGTGATGGGACAGTGAATTAGTTGGGGTCAGTGTGAGGGGACAGTGAATTAGTGGGGTCAGTTGATGGGACAGTGAATTAGTTGGGGTCAGTGTGGGGACAGTGAATTAGTTGGGGTCAGTGTGAGGGGACAGTGAATTAGTTGGGGTCAGTGTGAGGGGACAGTGAATTAGGGTCAGTGTGAGGGGACGTGAATTGGGTCAGTGTGAGGAGGACAGTGAATTAGTTGGGGTCAGTGTGAGGGACAGTGAATTAGGGTCAGTGTGAGGGGACAGTGAATTAGGGTCAGTGTGAGGGGACAGTGAATTAGGGTCGGTGTGAGGGGACAGTGAATTAGGGTCAGTGTGAGGGGACAGTGATTAGTTGGGGTCAGTGTGAGGGGACAGTGAATTAGGGTCGGTGTGAGGGGACAGTGAATTAGTTGGGGTCAGTGTGACGGGACTGTGAATTAGTTGGGGTCAGTGTGAGGTGAGAGGGAATTAGTTGGGGTCCAGTGTGAGGGGACAGTGAATTGTTGGGGTCAGTGTGAGGGGACAGTGAAATAGTTGGGGTCAGTGTGAGGGGACCAGTGATTAGTATGTGGGTCAGTGTGATGGGACAGTGAATTAGTTGGGGTCAGTGTGAGGGGACAGTGAATTAGGGTCAGTGTGAGGGGACAGTGAATTAGGGTCGGTGTGGAGGGGACAGTGAATTAGGATTGGTGTGAGGGGACAGTGAATTAGGGTCGGTGTGAGGGGACAGTGAATTGGGGTCATGTGAGGGGACAGTGAATTAGTTGGGGTCAGTGTGCAGGGGACAGTGAATTAGGGTCAGTGTGAGGGGACAGTGAATTAGGGTCATGTGAGGGGACAGTGAATTAGGGTCGGTGTGGAGGGGACAGTGAATTAGGGTTGGTGTGAGGGGACAGTGAATTGGGGTCAATGTGACGGGGACAGTGAATTAGGGTCGGGGTGAGGGCAGTGAATTGGGGTCGGTGTGAGGGGACAGTGAATTAGGGTTGGTGTGAGGGGACAGTGAATTAGGGTCGGTGTGAGGGGACAGTGAATTAGGGTCGGTGTGAGGGGACAGTGAATTAGGGTCGGTGTGAGGGGACAGTGAATTAGGGTCGGTGTGAGGGGACAGTGAATTGGGGTCGGTGTGGGGGACAGTAAATTAGGTCGTGTGAGGGACAGTGACATTGGGTGGGGTGTAAAGGGAAGTGAATTAGGGTCGGTGTGAGGGGACAGTGATTGGGGGTCAGTGTGAGGGGACAGTGAATTGAGTGGGGTTGGAGGGGACAGTGAAATTAGGGTCGGTGTGAGGGGACAGGGGATTAGGGTCGGTGTGAGGGGACAGTGAATTAGGGTCGTGTGAGGGGACAGTGAATTAGGGTGGGTTTGTGAGGGGACAGTGATTAGGGTCGGTGTGAGGGGACAGTGGAATTAGGGTCGGTGTGAGGGGACAGTGAATTGGGGTCAGTGTGAGGGGACAGTGAATTAGAGTCGGTGTGGGGGGACAGTGAATTAGGGTCGGTTTTTGAGGGGACAGTGGATTAGGGTCGTGTGAGGGGACGTGAATTGGGGTCGGTGTGGGGGGACAGGGGGTTGGGTCGGTGTGGGTGAACTCAGGGCCAGCGGTCCCCAGCGGGACATGTGGGGCTGAGCACTGGGTAGCCTGTCACAAAGGAGACCAGCCATCACGGATGGATTTGGTGATCTCATATTTCACCTCGCTCCTTTCTGTGTGGGGAAGGGGAATGGTTTCTGCATTGTCTTAGGATGGTGGGCCCTTTTTGTTGACCTCTGTGTTCTGTGGCAGGGCACAGGGCGTACTGCAGGTCTTTGATGGTGGGCTTTGTTTGCCTCTGTGTTCTGTGGTAGGGCACAGGGTGTACTGCATTGTCTTATGATGGTGGGCCTTTGTTCTCCTCTCTGTTCTGTGGCAGGGCACAGCACGGCGCCGCAGGTACACTCAGAGCAAAACTGCATTAAGTTCGCTCAGCGCTTTGCCTTTTGACCCCAGCTAGGCAGTAACCAGTCAGCCACCCACTTCCAGACGCGCTCAGCAAAAGACGCTGTACTGCTGTGTGTGTGAGTGTGGACGCTTCGGGGACTGTGCCAACATCATTAAGTTATTATTTACTGTGCAGTTGTTTTTAGACTATAATTTCTGTGTGTCAGAATAGCTCAGTTTGAAGTCTTGAGAATGTGAAAAACGGGCATTTCGACAGCTCTGGAGAAACCATAATTAAGCAGTGTTTAAACTTTCTGAAAAGAACTTGCGACCCCCCGGGGGACGGCCTGCGCGTGCGTGCGTCGTTGGCTGATGTGCTTTTAAGCCGAAGTAGGTCAACATTGGCAAGCATCTTTGTGAACGAAAAGTTGGATTTGTAAAGGGGTCGTATTTACACGTTGTATACACACATATTTCTTCATTGTTGCTAATTTTATATGTACTAGGGTTTGCATGTAGAGCAACGTAGGCCTTAATTAAAGGGAAACGTAGAGGATAACATAATTACTACAAGCAAATTAACACTACTGTTTAAAAACCAGTAATGGTAGTAGGCCCTAACAGTAATAAGTAAACAAATTATCATAATTATAATAATACTTCATTTCCAATCACTAACTACTATTTCTTCGGCAAATTCAAATTAAAGTGTGCTGTTGGTAGTACCCATTAGGGTGTTTTTTATTGTGTGTGTGTTTTGTGTTGTGTGGGGTTGTGTGTGAGAGAGGAGAGAAAAAGCAGAAGAGTGAGAGAGAGAAGGAAAAGGAGAGAGAGAGAGAGAGAGAGGGGGGTGGGGTGGCGAAAGGATTATGGAACAAAAACGGTCATTCTCTCACTGTACATTTAGAAGTTTAAAGGTCTTGTGTAGACTGTGTGGGAAAAGGTCTAAGAGATTAAAGAAAGTAAAAACAAATCAGTGGTAACATGTTTGAGTGTTGCTTCTGAAATAAATGTAATCTCAATGAGGACAGGTATGAAAATTCATATACGTAAGATTTGTTGAAATGAAAAAGCATTACATAAGTACTATCCCAAATTGACACAAAAAAATTGTGTACATAATCATCCTATAGAACGTAAGAGCATTACAATGTTACTTTCAAGTTGACATATGTTCACTGATACAAGTTGAATTGCATGTTTGTAATGGGTGTATATAATAGCTAGAAATATTGACCTTTATTTCCAAGATTAATGCATATATTGATAAATATAGGTTTTAAAATTATTTACATGAAGTGAGAGTAATACTAAACATCAACTATAGTTTTTGTTTTAGATTTTTTTTTCAACGGGCAAAGTTTTTACTTCATGTTAAAGTGTGGGGGTGGGGGGACAGGGTGGGGGTGGGGGCGGTTTGAGAGAGGAGAGGGGACAACAGCAAAAGCCCTGTCAGTGTCACATTATTCTGTAACCAAGCCGCTGATTGAGAGTGCAGGACACCCCCGAGACATGTGCCAACAAGACAGTTTGTGTTGTGTGTTAAAAGTGATAGTGAACAGTTATGTGATGAGAAGCGGATATTTACACAGAACCATGGCTTTACCTACAAGGGTCGTGAGTACACATGTGTGTGTGTGTGTGGGGTGTGCGTGTGTGCGTGGTTTCGTGCGTGCGTCGTGCGTGCGTGCGTGTGTGTGTGCGTGTGAGTGTGTGTGTGTGTGTGTGTGTGTGAGCAGGGGTCGTGTGTGTGTGTGTGGTGTTGTGTGTGTGTGTGTGGTGGTGCTGTGATCTTTTTGTTTGTAAGTCATGCATGCACGTCAGTTTCAACAGCTTCTCTCCCCTCCCCTCTCTCTCTTCCTCCCCCCCCCCCCCTCTCTCTCTCTGCTCTCTCCTCTCCCCCTCCCTTCCCCGACCCCCCTCAGTCTGTATGCTGTGTGCCCTGTATATGTTGTGTGTGTGTGTGTGTGTGTGTGTGTGTGTGTGTGTGTGTGTGGTGTGTGTGTGTGGTGATATCTGTTTGTTATGTGAAGTCATGCATGCACGTCGTTTCAGTTCTTTCTCTCTCTCTCTTTTCTCTCTCTCTCTCTCTCTCTCTCTCTCCGCTCAGATCGTATGGGCCGTGTGCCGTGTATATGTAATTTTTAGTGTGTGGTGTGTGTGTGTGTGTGTGTGTGTGTGTGTGTGTGAGAGAGAGAGAGAGGAGTGTGTGTGTGTGTGTGTGTGTGTGTGAGAGAGAGAGAGAGAGAGAGAGAGAGTTTGTTCAGTTATGAGTGCAAGCATTGTCATGTGAAACATTTTCTCTCTGATCATTCTTTATTGATTTGTATAACATGTACAAAGCTATCTGTGCATTTTCAAGTTCTTATATATGTATTATTATTGTTCCTCCCCCCAACCTCCACCTCTCCTCCCTCTCTTCTCTCTGCATGCTTTTATTGATTTTGTGTGTTACAAAGGTATCGTGCAATGTCTGTTTCTTTATGTAGGGTTTCTCAATCAGTCATCCTCCCCACCCCCAATTTTTCCCCTCCCTCTCTCTCCTATGGTCAGGACTTCTCTCTCTCTCTTTCACTCTCTTTTCTCTCCAGTTTTTGCATGCGCGCCGGTGTACACTGTGCATGTTTCTTTTCTTCCCTATTGATTTTATAAGTGGTAAATTTGCGTGCAGTGTCTTGTGTAGTCATGTTTACTAACCATTCCCTCTCATCTCTTTTTGTTCTCTCTCTCTCTCTCTCTCTCTCTCACAGACACACACGCACACACCACACACACACACACCCACAAAACACACACACACACACACACACACACACACATACACACCAAAACCACACACACACACACTCGAAATTTTGGGTTGCAGCAGTTTTTCGTCAAGCGCTGGTCTTGTTTTTGTTTTGTTTTTTTCCATTAGTCAGGCTGTTAAAAGTTCATACCTAAACCCCCAAACTGTAATGTTAATAATCATAATGAGGGTATTGACGGTAAGTTTCTGCTTTTTTGTACATATTGTGAGTGCGCGCGCATGTGTGTGCTGTCGCTGTGGGTGTGTGTGTGTTGTGTGTGTGTGTGTGTGTGTGTGTGTGTGTGTGTGTTTGCGCGCCGCGCGCGCCCGGCGCACGAGTACGTGCGTGCGTTCGTGTATGTGTAAGAATTCGTGTATGTGTAAGAATAACTTCGCAGAAAAAGCGCTCACAGGGTGTTGTGGACAAAGACAATTCCGCTGTTCTCGGTGTACACTCGCCTCCTGTGGGCAGCCGTTGTGTAAACATTGGTAGCTATTGGCGCGATACGACACCAAAGCAGTGTGTTTGTTCGCTATTCTCCACGCTTTCAGTACAAGCAGAAGCGCTTGGGCCCTTATCTCCAGACCTCTAGGGTTTCAGATACCAGACCCCTAGGCCTAAAAAGTCACAGACCGGCTGGTTTGGCTGGCGCGCGAACAATTTGTTACTTTGTTTCCCTCTAACGCTTTTGAAGAATTTGACTCAAGCGACTTAATGCAGCAGTCGAACTGCCGTGCAGGGGTACTGCATTGTCTTATGATGGTGGGCCTTGTTTGACCCCTGTGTTCTGTGGCGGGCACAGGGGCGTACTGCATTGTCCTTATGATGGTGGGCCTTTGTTTGACCTCTGTGTTCTGTGGCAGGGCACAGGGCATACTTCTGCTTCTTTGCTGGATGGTTGTGGGCTGTTTTGAGACAGTTTGGTCCATTTTCAGGGACACTGTGATATAAGTTGGTGCCTTTGTCGCGTTTTCCCTGTTGCAGTCTGGTACTGCATGAATGAACAATGTGTATTTACAGTATTGATTTGTGAATAGTCTGAATGTTTTTGAACTTCTTTATGGGTTGGAAATCTCTATTTCAGCAGCATGAATAGGTGATTTTTGTGTGTGCTTTTTTCAGTGCGCTGTTGTTTTAAGTGCTGCAGTCAGTGTGAACATTGTGCACATAACGTGTCCCACTGTGGAGACTGATCGTGTGGTGTACAGGGGTTGTTTTGACTGGTTTCAAACTTAAATTCAAATCAGTTCTATAACAGGGGTTGTGTTTTTACTGTTTCAAACATACATTCAAATCAGTTCTGTGGTGTGATAGGGGCTGTGTTTGACTGGTTTCAAACTTAAATTCAGATCAGTTATTTAGTGTGGTATAACAGGGGCTGTGTTTGACGGGTTTCAAACTTACATTAGATCAGTTCTATTAGTGTGGTATAACAGGGCTGTGTTTGACTGGTTTCAAACAGTTCTTTAGTGTGGTATAACAGGGGCTGTGTTTGACTGGTTTCAAACAGTTTTATTAGGTGGTATAACAGGGGCTGTGTTTGACTGGTTTCAAACTTAAATTTAGATCATTTCATTGTGTGGTATAACAGGGGCTGTGTTTGACTGGTTTCAAACAGTTTATTAGTGTGGTATAACAGGGGCTGTGTTTGACTGGTTTCAAAAATTACATTCAGATCAGTTCTGTTCTGTTCTGAATAAATTTGAAAGAGAGAAGTGGAGCTGCAGCCTAATTTGCAAACAGAATGTTGATGGACGTTCATGATCTTTCTTACAGGGTTTTTTGTTCCCCCGTTCCGCTGCATTGTTCATGAGCCCTTGTTTGTGGTCCCTCTTCCCCAGCCTTCACTGATAGGAATTTATGGAAAATCTGATCTGTGTGTGGTGTTCTGTATCTGTTTGACCACTGACATAAGTCAATGAAGTCTGTGGGCCAGCATGCTGATCCACACCAGCGTGTGGTGTTCTGTATCTGTAGGGCCACTGACATAAGTCAATGGGAAGTCTGTGTCCAGCATGCTGATCCACACACCAGCGTGTGGTGTTCTGTATTTGTAGACCACTGACATAAGTCAATGAAGTCTGTGTCCCGCATGCTGATCCACACACCAGGTGTGGTGGAGGGTGGGGGTGTTCAGAGGATGGTGACTGAGGGTGGGGTCAGGGCAGCACCCATAGTGATAGTGCTGAAGTGGATGAATCTGTAAGGATGGCTCCTGTGGAAATGCCTCGTTGGTTGTATTGTCTTTATACCAGTGACAATAGATCTTGTCCTTTACTGATGTTGGGCGATGACATAAATTACTGTATGGTCTGTATTACAGTGACAATAGATCTTGTCCTGTACTGATGTTGGGCGATGACATAAATTACTGTATGGTCGGAAGTACAGTGATAAGAGATCCGTCCTGTACTGATGTTGGCAGTGAAATTCATCAATGTGTGGTCTTCATTCCAATGACAGTAGGTCTTGACTGTGGATTGACCTTGGCTTTGATGCACCGTATCATTCCAATGACAATAGGTCTTGACTGTGGATTGACCTTTGGGCTTTGATGCACCGTATCATTCCAATGACAGTAGGTCTTGTGTGGATTGAAAATTGGCTTTGATGCACCGTATATTTTTCCCAATTGATATTAGGTCTTGTTCTGTGTATTGACGTTGGCAAAGGTATTGTGCACTGTATTGTCATTATTCCAGTGACAATAGATGTTGTTTGTGTATTGATGTTGGCAGATGTATTGTGCACTGTATTGTCATTCCTGTGACAATAGGTCTTGTTCTGTGAAATTGACTTTGGGCAAAGGTATTGTGATTGTATTGTCATCATTCCCAGTGAAAATAGATGCTGTTTGTGTATTGACGTTGGAAAAGGTATTGTGCACTGTATTGTCATTCCAGTGATAGTTGGTTGTCATGTACTGTATTGGCGATGTACAGGACTGATGTTGGCTTTGATAGTTTGTATTGTCCTCATTTCTGAGACAGTAGGTCTTTTCCTGTACTTCACCAGCTTTGAGATTCTTCCCTCTCTGCACGGAAAGAACATTGATAGCAGCAAACTGTGATGTGTATATATTGCCTACAATGGATGTCAGTCAGTGCTCATCAAATACTATACCATAATAACGAGTGAATATTGTATTTCGTTTCATGTGTACTGCTGGACTAGCAGACTATGTTCATTTTTTGTTTATTTAATTGTTGAAGCATTAGGCGAAGTCTTAAATTCAAAACACAAACAGGAAAGATCACGTAAGATCTCCGAGTTTGTATTGATTGTTACCCCATGATGTTTTGAAAGACGTAAATGAAAGTGTGTTCTTGTGAGGCTTGGGAAAAAGTTGCTAAATGTAAAGATGTTTTGAAAATAGATATAAGAAGAAAAAGAGAGGAAAAGGGAATTCTTTTTTAACAGCATTTGTTCTGGGTTTTTTTTTAATGAGCATGAGAATGAAAGGGAGATCTTTTTCTTGAAAGTATATCTATGAAATGATGATGATACATGGGGGACAGTGTTTTCTTGAAAGTATATCTATGAAATAATGATGATACATGGAGACAGTGTATGAGATAGGAGAAGAAAGATTTTCCCTGGACTGTTTTCCCGGTTTGCAGTGTTTGACAACTGCTTCAGTGCGACAGTTACGATTGTACCAGCATGCGAAGTATAATCTTCAAAATCTTTGTACAGATAAACAGGGGGTTTTAGGTTCATGCTTGTTGCTCTCTCTTTCGGGTTTGGGTATGCTTGTTGCTCTCTCTTTCTGGTTGGCTATGCTTGTTGCTCTCTCTTTCTGGTTGGCTATGCTTGTTGCTCTCTCTTTCTGGTTGGCTATGCTTGTTGCTCTCTCTTTCTGGTTGGCTATGCTTGTTGCTTTCTCTTTCTGGTTGGCTATGCTTGTTTGTTTATTACTTATATCCCTGCACGTGCCCTCATTTTCTGTGGAAGATTTTTCTCTTGTTTTCGTTGTGTGCTCTTTGTCTTTTTGAATTGGTTTTGTGTGAAAATCAGTGAAAAAAAATGGGGATTTTTTGTATTTCAAAAAGATTTCATGAACTGTGTACCAACAGATTCAGAACGCTTGTGTGTGCCTGTATCTTAGTCTTACAAGTGTGCATAGCATATTTGTGATCCAATTACTTTTTAGTGTAAAAAGATATTTTTGTAACTAAGGTGGCATAGTTCGCTTCAACGTTTTACTCCCTTGAAAAAGTAAATTAATGCTTTGAAATAGGCGCAAATGATGACATAATCTCTGTCATTGTAATTATATGGATGTTGTTACATATTGCTACACAATTTCCTTGAATTACAACTGCTAGAATATTGAAGAGATTGAGGAAATGCATTTCCTTTTGAGTTGGTATGTTCTCTGTTAAATTATTTTCTTCTATTACTTTTTGTCATTGTTGAAGGTTTTGTTTGTTTTTTTTTCAAATAAGGCAGAAAACATTAAAACAGATAAATAAAAATGAAATCTGTGTTTCTTTGCTTGACATCATGTTCAGAGACAATTTTTGCCAAATACATACTGCGGGGGATTAGAAGTGTTGGAGAAGTGCATGAAATCAGTATGTCACTGACCAGCCAGTGACTCTTCAGACTTTGACACATTTTGGTTTATGTATTTTTATGTCCACCAAGAAATGTTCAGGGAAATATTTAAATAAAAAGAAAACTACACCATGTATTAAGTGAACAAACTCTGAGGCATGTAAAGTTTTTGCATTGTCATTGGACTCTCAACATCTGCCTCTGATTGTGGTGTGGAAAACCCACTGTGGATGTGTTTCACGAGAAATGGACCAGGTTTCTCGACCAAAAGTGGTCCTTGCATTGTTTTTCCAGGTGGTAGCAGGCCCCTATGTTTCCCTTTTTTCTCAGAGGCTGTCATTTTGGCCCGTGCCTTGTGTGTAAAAACCCCCTGTGTTTAAACTGTTCACACAATTTGCAAATCTTCTCCTAAGTGGAAAAAAGGCCTGTATGTTACACTTACACAGAGGCTGTAATATTTTCCTGTGCCTATGATTACATTTTCCACAGAAGCTGTAATCTTTTTTTTTTTTTTCTGTCCAACCTCTTGCGCCACCTCAGAGGCAGTGCACCACGCCGCTCATTTCCGACAAACCCCCTCCACAGCCACAGCCTGCTCGGCCCCCCCGCAGCCCGGCACCGGCAATCCACAGGAAGCAGTTTAAAGTCAAAGTCGTCAAGAGGCCCAAACCCCCCGGAGGAGACACGCACTGCTGCCGAGTCACTTCGGTGGTGTTCAGTGGGGCCTGTTCTGATCTAACATACAAGGACAACCCCCTGCTAAGCCCCCTACTGACGACAATAATTGCTTAGTCACGGAGCCGGCGTAATTTTTGTGTAATGTGAGTCTTGTGCCTCCTGTACAATAAAACAGTTTCTGATAACTGCTCATTTGCAAAATACAAAAAACTGCTGCAGAAAAAATTTTTATTTTCTGATGTTCCAACAGACAGCATGCACGTGGAGAGAAACAGAGAGAGACAAGCATTACATGCACATGGAGAGAGACGAGGCATTACATGGGACATGGCGAGAGACAAGACATTACATGCACATGGAGAGAGACATAGAGAGACAAGACATTACATGCACATGGAGAGAGACAAGGGGATTTTCATGCCAAAATGGCGAGAGGGCAAGACATTACATGCACATGGAGAGAGACAAGACATTACATGCACATAGAGACAAGGGCATTCCTGCACATGGAGAGAGACAAGACATTACATGCACATGGAGAGAGACAAGGACACTACATGCACATAGAGACAAGGTATTACATGCGCATGGAGAGAGACAAAGTATTCATGCACATGGAGTGAGACAAGACATTTATGCACTGGGAGGGACAAGACATTACATGGAGAGAACAGGCATTAATGCCATGGGAGAGTCAAGACATTACATGCACGTAGAGAGAGACAAGGTTCAGCACATAGGCAAGGCATTAATGGACATGGGAGACAAACATTTCATGCACATGGGGAGAAAGACTTCCTGCACATGGAGAAGACTTACATTCAAAGAAGCGAGGAAAGACATTTCAGACATGGTGAGAGAAAAGGATTCATGCACATGTGAGAGACAAGACATTACATGCACATGGGAGAGACAGACAAACATTCAGTACATGGAAAAAATACAAGGGGATTACATGACATGGAGAGAGACAAGACTTACATGTTTCAAGGGAGAGACAAGACATTACTGTACAAAGGAGAGGACAAGGCCTTCATGACTGGAGAGAGAGAGGCATTACATGCACTGGAGGGGAGAAAAGGGTTACATGACTGGAGAGGAAAAAGGATTACATGACTGGAGGAGACAAGGCATTTCATGCATGGAGGGACAAACTTACGGAGATAGACAATGCATTTCATGCACAGGAGAGAGACAAAACATTACATGACCTAGAGACAATGCATTCATGCCAAAGGAGAGAACAAGACATTACGTGCACATGGGCAAACATACATGACATGGAGAGGGGGAAAGACTTACATGCACTGGGGGCGTTTCATGCCCTGGAGAGAGCAAGGGTTACTGCCATGGAGAGAGACAAGACTTAATGCCATAGAGACAAAGGGTTAGCACATGGGGAGACAAAACATTCATCACATAGAGGCAAGGCATTCATGCCATGGAGGAGAAAGGACATTACATGGAATGGGGAAAAGGCATTACATGCACATGCAGTGGAGAGTGACAAACATTACATGGAGAGGGGGACAAGACCTTACTGTACATGGAGAGAGACAAGGCATTTAAAGCACATGGAAAAAGGGGAGGCATTTTCAGCTCATGGAGAGAGACAAGGCTTACTGCACATAGTGAGAGAGACAAGGATACAACACATGGGGAGAGACAAAAGATTAGCACTGGAGAGAGACAAGACATTTCTTTCCTGGAGGGAAGACAAAGGGATTACATACACTTGGAGAGAGACAAGGTATTTCATACACTGGAGGGACAAGACCTTATGCACATGGAGGGCAAAACATTCATGCAATAGAGAGAAAAAAAGAATTACATACACATTTAGAGAGGGGCAAGGTATTACATACAGATGGAGAGAGACAAGATATTACATACACATGGAGAGAGACAAGACATACATGTATTACATACACATGGCGAGAGACAAGACATTACATGCACATGGAGAGAAACAAGGCATTACATACAATGGAAAAGAGAGACAAGACATTACATGCTATGGAGAGAGACAAGACATTACATGCACATGGAGAGAGGGCAAGAATTACATGCAGATACAGACAAGGCATTACATGCACATGGAGAGAAACAAGACATTACATGCACATGAAGAGAGACAAGGCATACAGCACATACAGACAAGGCATTACATGGACATGGAGAGAGACAAGACATTAATGGACATGGAGAGAGACAAGACATTACATGCACCATGGAGAGAGATTTAAAACATTACACGCACATGGAGAGAGAGAGACAAGACCTTACATGGAGAGAGATAAGACATTTTCATGGAGAGAGAGACAAAGACATTACATGCACATAGAGACAAGGCATTACATGCACATGGAGAGAGAAAAGACATTACATGCACATGGGGAGAGATAAGACCCTTACACGCACATGGAGAGAAAGACAAGACCTTAAGAAAGAGGACAAGACATTACATGGAGAGAGAGACAAGACATTACATGCACATAGATGCAAGGCATTACATGCACATGGAGAGAGACAAGACTTTTCATGCACATGGAGAGAGAGAAGACATTTCATGCACATGGAGAGAGACAAGAAAATTACATCGAGAGAGACAAGGCATTACTGCACATGGAGAGAGACAAGACATTGCATGCACATGGGAAAGACAAGGTATTACAAGCACATGGAGAGAGACAAGACATTTTATGCACTTTGAGACAGGCCAGACATTACATGCACATGGAGACAGACAAGACATTACAGCACATGGAGAGAGACAGATATTACATGGAGAGAGACAAGACTTTTCAAGCACATGGAGAGAGACAAGACATTACATTTTACATAGAGACAAGACATTCCATGCACATGGAGAGAGACAAGGTATTAATGCACATGGAGAGAGACAAGAATTATATGCACATGGAGAGAGACAAGACATTACATGGAGAGAGACAAAGGCATTGCATGCACATGGGAGAGAGACAAGACATTACATGCACATGGAGAGAGACAAGGGATTACATACACATGGAGAGAGACAAGACATTTCATGCACATGGAGAGAGACATAGAGAGACAAGACATTTCATGCACATGGAGAAAAACAAGACATTACATGCCAATGGAGAAGGAGAAAACATTGGGACATGGAGAGAGAAAGACATTACATGCACATGGGAAAAGAAGAGGACAAGGAATTACATGCACATGGAGAGAGGACAAGACATTACATGCAAAATGGAGAGAGACAAGACATTACATGCACATGGAGAGAGAAACACATACAGAGCACATACCTGACCTAGAGGTGAGAAAAGGTGAAAATCAAAAAAAACGTGTGGGTGAAAAGATGTTAAATTGAAATACAAACAGAAATGCACACTCCCATGCACAAGCGGAAAATACACCAACACACGCAAACACACACGCAAACCCAATGAAACTGCAGTACGAGTACATTTGAAGAATGCTTGTTAGAAGGAGTGAGGGTCTTGAATTGTTTTAAATGGCTATGGGATTGCCCCTTTAAAAAGCGTTACTATTCTGCCGGAAGGAAGACGTTGGAACAGATGATCGCTGGGGGTGTGGGTGTGCACAGAAGGGATCTTTCCATTTCCACAACAGCTACAGATACAGACACGAGGGCTGTACTGGAAACGCCACAACAGCTACAGATACAGACCGAGGGCTGTCTGGAAACGCCCAACAGCTAAGATACAGACATAGGCTGTACTGAAAAAGCCCCAACAGTACAGTCAGGGCATTGGGGGTGTACTGGAAACGCCACAACAGCTACAGATCAGACTGAGGGCTGTACTGGAAAAAGCCCCAACTACGTACAGACCGAGGGCTGTACTGGAAACCCCCAAACAAACACAGATACAGCACGGGGCTGTAGGGAAAGCCACAACAACACAGATACGACCCCGAGGGCGTACGGAAACGCCACAAAAAAACTACAAAAAAACAACCACAGGGCTGTATGGAAAGCCACAACTCAGTACAGCAGGGGCTGTACTGAAAACGCCCAACAACTACGATCGACCCGAGGGGTAGGAAACGCCACAATAGGTAAGATCAGTACGGGGCTGTACTGGAAACGCCACAAAGCTAAATAAGACCGAGGGCTGTCTGGAAAAGCCACAACAGGCCCGAAAAAGGGCACGAGGGCTGTATGGAAAAACCACAACAGACGATACAGACACGGGGCTGTATGGAAACGCCACAAAAAGCTACAGAACAGACCTGAGGGCTGTTCTTTAAACGCCACAACAAAACAGATACAGACCCGAGGGGTGTACTGGAAAAAGCCCAACAGCAAAAATACAGACACGAGGGCTGTATTGGAAACGCCACAACAGCTACAGATCAGACATGAGGGTGTATTGGAAAAACGCCACAACAGTACAGATACAGACCTGAGGGCTGTATTGGAAACGCCACAACAGCTACAGATACAGACCTGAGGGCTGTATTGGAAACGCCAAAACAGCTACAGATACAGACCTGAGGGTTTGTACTGGAAACGCCACAACAACTACAGATATTAGAGCTGTACTGGAAACGCTACAACCACAGGAATTAAAACAATGACAAATGAAGAGGTTGAAGTTTAATTCCTCACTGATTTTTCATCCTTCACGTGTGGGGCTCCCTGTGGAATTGCCTACCCCATCCCTCGGTGACATCAGTGCCGGCATCACCCCTCGAGTCTCGGCTTAAAGCACAATCGATCACCCTCTTTAGTTTGTCAGGTTGGTGGGGCATGAGTACAGAGGCTGGTGTGTATGGAACGCCCAATGATGCAGGGTGCATCTGCAGCTCTGAGCACAAACTTTGGAGCTACTGCACGTTCATATCTGCATTAACTGGCGAGAATGTGTGATGCGAAACTGGTCGGAATTCAACCCACAACTGCGCAAACAACTGTGCCGCGTTTGTGCCGACCACTTTCTCTCTCTCCAAGCACTGAAAAATTTGGACTAGAGAAGTTGCAGTTAACAGAGACTCTCTCTCTCTCTCTCTCTCTCTCTCTTTTCTCTCTCTCTCTCTCTCTCTCTCTCTCTCTCTCTGAGGGCTTGCCGTATACATTCATCAATCAATTGCCAACATTACCCGACGCAGAACTGATCTTGAAACTAATACTGTCGAATGTATCTGGATTGAAATAAAAAACTCCAAATCACCGCCATTAATAATCGGACATTTATATAGGACACCATCTTCCACATACGAATGGTATGACAACTTTGTACAAATGATGGATTGGATCTGTCACAACAATTCAAATATATACTGTTAGGGGACTTCAATATTGATAGTTAAAACAACAACCAGCTTGGACAAGTACACTATCACTTCATGCACTCCATCAGTTAGTACAAACCCCAACGAGAATAACTAAAACAACTGCGACACTTATTGATCATGTATACACTAACAACAAATCCGCAATACTAGATGTTTCAGTGGTACATTCTGGTATTAGTGATCACTGTCCAGTCTTCTGCACGTGGTCCTTAAAGCTCCCAAAACCACCACCCAAAGGTCCCCACGACCATCCAATACCGCTCTTTCAAAAAGTTTAATGAAGCAGCATACCTCTATGACTTAAACGTTTCCCCATTTCACTTAACTTATTAATTACTCAGACGTCGATGATGCACTGTCCTTCTGGTACCAAACTTTCCCTCACCATCATAAAATAAACACGCGCCGTTACATCAAAAAAGAGTTAGGCATCCGCAGATGAACCCGTGGTTAACCTCAGAATTGCTGCAAGAAATGGTACTACGTGACCAACTCAAGGCAGCAAATTTGTTTGACGAATACAAGAGCAGAGAAACTTTGTTTCAACGAAGTTGAAAAAGCCAAACGAGACTACTTCAGTCAAATGATAACGGATGCAAATCCACAGCGCCAATGTGGAGGGCAATAAAACACTATTGTACGCAACAAGCGTACAAATTCACAAACTTCAAGCACCAACATCACCCCGGACAAATATAATACCCACTTTCTGTCATTATCAGATACCCTTACTCAAGCTTCACAGACTATAAGAGCACCAAATGAATATACATGCCGACTTCCCTAATATCATTTTGCAAACAAAAACTTGGATCCAGTAACTCAATTAAAATTCCCTTCTTGCTGTACATGAAGTAGGTATGCACATAGCGCAATTAAAGAATAAAAAATCCATGGGTCCTGATAACATACCCACATTTCTTCTCAAACTCGCTCTACCTTACATTGTTGAGTCTCTTACATACATATATAATCAAATCATTGAAACTAATGTTTTCCCTCAGGCGTTCAAAAACGCCAAAGTAATCCCCTTCCAAAATCAAATGATTTGTCGGATCCAAATAATTTCAGACCTATATCCTTACTATCGATTCTATCCAAAACCCTTGAAAGACACATACACACACACGTATCTCAGTTCATGGAGAAAAACAAACTATTTCACCCACTCCAATCTGGATTCCGATCTAATCACTCCTGCCACACAGCATTATCACGAATGTGTGACTCATGGCTTTCAAATATGAACCAATCACAAATGACAGGGGTTGTCTTTCTTGACTTCAAAAAGGCGTTTGATCTTGTTGATCATTCCATTCTTCTAAAGAAACTATCTGTCTACTTGAACCATCCCCCGACAATCTCATTATTCCAATCATACTTGAACGATAGGACTCAGTATGTGGCGCTTAATGGGAAAAACCTCCACTTCAGACTTTGTCAGACATGGAGTCCCAGGGCTCTGTACTAGGCCCCCTACTATTCTGCATCTTCATCAATGATTTACCATTGTCCGTATCAGATGAAAAGGTCACGACAGATTTATTTGCTGATGACTCGTCGCTCCAAACGAATGGTAGTGATCTACAGACAATAGAAACTTCTTCCAGGAAAGTCTAAACGACGTGTCAGACTGGTGTCATTCAAACTCAATGGTTACACCAGCCAAAACCAAATCTATGATTATAGCTAACCCCAAAAAACACCAGTTGACTCCTCTTTGCCTAAAACTTAAGTTGAATGGCACTTCTATCGAGCAGGTAGATTGAGCATCGTGTTTTAGGGTTAACGATAGATAAAAGAATTGAAATGCGCATCTCATCTAAATAAAAGTATGCAAGGTAGTCTCAAAACACCTTTTCTGTTATCTCAATTAAGCGCTACGTCAACAGTAATGTGCTTAAAACTTTTCTTCAATGCACACATAATGTCACGTATAATTACGCCTCAACAGTGTGGGACGGCAGTAGTGACGTCCACAAAAAAAAGGCTGAATTCTCTCCATAGACGTGCAGCAAAGCTACTCCATCCAGCTGTATCTCTAACAACAGACGAAAAAACTAAAAGCGCTGAACATACTTCCTCTGAATAGGCAATTGGAATTCAACAAGGCATCATTTATGTTTACAAATCTTGACAGATACTATGCCATGTTATATCAATGCCTTTTTACAAGATCGAACAGCTTTTCTGGCTCGACGAAATTCTTCTTCCCTACCACGCATTGATCTATACAAACAAGTCTAAGCTTACTTGGACCATATGTCTGGAATCACTTCCACCGAATCTACAAAACATGAATACTTAAAACCTTTTCAAGGAACATTTGCATAACATTTTATGTCTCAGTAGTTAAAATTATTCGATTACATGATTAGCGTCCATTCGCAATAAGTCTTCTGTGAACCATACTTTTGATAATCGTTTCAACATAAAACCTACTCCGTTAAAATCGCTCATCCCCACTCCACTCTGTCTACCATCCCTTTTCTCTCCCCCTACCTACCATTCTCTCTTCCCCACCTCCTCTGACTCTCTCTCTCTCTGCAGTTTTTGTTTGTTTGTTTGCTTGTAAGTTCCTTTTGTTTTACCATCCCCATCTCATTAGTGCTTTTATGGCAGTTTGCTTTCATTGTAGAATTAGATTTCATGTTGCTATGTTCAATTGTCTGTATGAATGATATGTGCTGAAATATGTATGCATGACAAGGACAGATTGTAAGACTAGGCTTTGGCCTAAAATCTTCATCCTTGGGTATTAAAGATCAATCAATCAATCAATCAATCAATCTCTCTCTCTCTCTCTCTCTCTCTCTCTCTCTCTCTCTCTCTCTCTCTCTCTTCTCTCTCTCTCTCTTCTTCTTCATCTCTCTCTCTCTCTCTTCAGATATTTCCCTAGTCATAACTTTGTCATGTCTAGAAACTACTGTGGGCAAAAACTGCACCCACGATTGCAGCTATAACAGTGCACGCAATAGTGCCGCAGTTACGGCTCGAAACACTGGCGAGATTTCGATCAGTCAACGAAGAAATGTGGGTCCAGTTGCGCGCACAGTTGCACGCATAGTTGCGGCCGTGCTTAGGCCTTTTAGCGTTCTATAGGTGTGTGTGGTGTGTGTGTGTGTGTGTGTGTGTGTGTGTGTGTGTGTGTGTGTGTGTGATGTGTTGTGTGTGTGTGTGTGTGTGTGTGTGTGTGTGTGTGTGTGTGCGTGCGTGTGCCTGCGTGCGTACGTGGTGTGTGCGTGTGTTAGAGGTGAGGGAAATGAGCAGGGGAGTCTGGAGTGAAGGGTCAGGTGAACACTGCTGGAGATGTGAGGGCGAGGGTGAGAAGTCGGGGAGGGGGGGAGGAGGAGGGATGTGGACAGCTAACCTTCATTTGATGTACAGGTTGGAATAAAACCTGAAAAGTGTGCAGTGAACATTAGCAGCGATCTAGCACGGCAGTTTCCAGTGTACAAATTTTTCTGTCGCCAGCTCTTCGAGTGCCACGTAGAACTGTTTCAGTGGTAGTGATAGATGCCAGGTTCATGAACCACCACCCACCCCCCCCACACCACTTTGAGAGAATGCTGATGATTACAACATTTCAAAAAGATACACCGAAGTAGCTCTATACAGTTTGGGCTCAGAATAAAAAAAAAAGTAGAAGATACACCGGAAGGTGCGGATGGGACCCAGAGAAGCGCTGCGAACTGCCGAACAAACAGCTGGGAGCAATCCAGCCCATCCTTGAAGGAGCTCTGAATTAAAGATTTGGCTTAATTTGCAGCTTGAACGGAACCGAGTTGAACGCTGTAGCGGAACAGGAAATAAACTGAACGGAAAGTCGTCATGACTTGTCTTCCGCAAAAATGAAAACCGAAAGTTTCAGTTTTAGTTGCCAGCAAACCAAACGATGTATATCGTGAACTAGCACGTGAGTGTTTTTTAAATCATGTTGTATTTGTTAACATGGCACCACTGGAACTGATTGTAAATCCTTGAGTTCAAATGGAATTCTTCCGGCACATTGGTTTTAAGTGGTGTTACTGCTCAGAACAATCGGGAACTCATTCTTTGTTAGTGCCGTCCGTGACTGGAACCACCTGGAAGAAGGACAGTGACAGCACCATCAGTCGAGTCTTCAAGTCGAAAATCAATCTCTAGGACAAATGTAGAAGCTAGCTGCGCACTCCCCCCGTCCACTGCGCTGATGCATATTCACATGGCGACAGCAGTGTAATGTACAGATACAGATACAGATACAGAACTGCAGACGGAAAATGAAACAAAAGCAGGAATGGTATTGCGGGAGCCGCCAAACGAAGTTCTGAACAAATTGCAAACAGACACTTCACGTTTTGACTTATTACTTCAAACATCATTACCAATGGAAACAAAGGACGAATAGCAGTCAGTTATATCTTCCATTCTTGCAATATGGTCGAAGAGAAGCCATTGACTGCATGTTTTGTTTTTGCGTTTCTGGATCTGGATCTGGAACGATACATCGCAGGAGCCAATCAACGGCTATAGATGCGACGGAACAGGGAGGGGCGCAAAAATAGTTTTAAAAAGCCACCACTTTGTCCTCACAATCTTCTATGGATTAAGGTCTCTATGAGTAGCCACTACAAGTTATCTACAGGTTAAAACACAAAAGCTGGCTAAAAACTCTACTGCTGTCAGGATGCTAGTAGGCAGGCGATGTTGATCTGCCAAGTGCTGATGTAAATTTGTGTTTGGCGGCTCAGGTATCAGGTCAGGTATGGGCCCAAAGCCTCGCGGCTTATTATGGGCTCCCTCACTAGCTTCCAGTCGTTGGCAAATGTGGACTATTTTGTGCACCAATGTGTGCTTGAAAAAATTTTGTCTTTAAAAAGAGTTGGATCTTCTGTTTCTAGTAATGCTAATGTAATTAGTGGAATCCCCCAAGGCAGCATATGGGACCTATATTATTTACTATATTTATAAATGACTTACCAGACGGGTTAAAAAGCACATGCAAGATTTTTGCTGATGATACTAAGTTGTACAGTTCACCATCCAAACACCTTACAATGCAAAATGACATTGAGCTACTCATAAATTGGTCAAACTCATGGAATTTGTACTTCAATGCATCCAAATGCCAAGTATTACATATCGGCAAAAAGAACCCTAAATTAAATTACAGTATGAAAGTTGGGGATCAAGAAGTTCAAATAACGTGCTGTGAAGAGGAAAAAGACTTGGGAGTAACATTTGATGAAGACTTACTCTTTGACAGACACATTGCACAGACCATCAAGAAAGCCGTGCAGATGATTGGTATTATTAAGAGAACTTTTACATACTTGGACAGAGATACCTTTCTTAGACTATACAAGGCAATGGTGAGATCAATTCTTGAATATGGCAATGTGATATGGTCTCCAAGACTAAAAGGCAGTCAATAGAAATAGAAAAGGTGCAGAGAAGAGCAACTAAGTTAATACCGGACATTGCTGATTATCCATATGAAGACAGATTAAGGTACCTAAGGTTACCATCCCTCAAAGCTAGAAGGTTAGAGGAGATCTGATCCAAACTTATAAAATTTTCAATAATCTAGATGATATTGATCAAGCATGTGTTTTTGAACCTGCACTAACAAACATAACCGTAACAGTTGTGACAAAGTACAAATACAGCAAGTTAATACTAATATAAGGAAACATTTCTTCAGCCAGAGGATAGCACCAATTTGGAATAAACTAACTCCGAACATCAAACGTGCACCAAATATTAACTCTTTTAAAAATCTTATCGATAAGCATGAAATAATAACAGACATCATGTTCGACTTTGATGGTCGAAAATAAAAACTGGGCTCGCTGTCGACCTGACCAATGACAGAGCATATAAAGAAGGGGCATATAAAGCCTGTGAGGCTATGATGAAACAATCATCGCCCCTAAATCTGAACCTGAACCTGAACCTGAAATCATCCAATTGGTACTCAGGACTATGTTATCGCTAAGCCTATTCCAGTCTTGGAAGACTCTTCTAGAGAAATGATACTTTCTGCAATCTTTTATTCATTTAATTTTTTTAACTTTAAGGTGTGCCCACGTGTTCTGTTTCCTTTATTAAAGGTCACTAATTCATTTATATCAGTATTGTCCTTTCCCCTTTAAAAAGTCTGTACATCTGAATCAGGTCCCCTCTTCTTCGTCGGTAGCTTAGTGAAAACAAATTCAAATGTTTTCAGTCTGTCTTCATATGTTAAGTCCTTTACCTATGTCAGTATGTGTGACACTAGCTTTGTCGCTCTTTTCTGTACTGCCTCTAGGGTTGTTATATGTTTCTTTAACCATGGTGCCCAGATTATTTGTGCATATTCCAGTATTGGTCTGACCATTGTTGCATATAATGTTCTAAAATATCCTCATCCATATATGAAAAAGATCTTCTTATTAGTCTAACCATCATGTTTGCTTTTTGGGCAATGTTTTGTATATATATGGGTATCAAACTTTAGGTCCGAATTCAATGTCACACCAATGTCCTTTTCAGCATCAGTCTTTGTCACCCAATGTCCTTTTCAGCATCAGTCTCTGTCACATCAACCAAGTCACCTTTATTATCTCTCATATTATATATCACTTTTAGGTTTTTACTTCCCATATGTAATACCTTACAATTTTGTGCATTAAAACTCATTTGCCACTTTTTTTTACCGTTCCACGGTTTTTCCAAGATCCTCTTGAAGTTGAATGCCTGGTTTACCAAATATCTTTGTGTCATCGGCGATTCCATATTTATTTTATCTTCTAGCGCATGCTCTAAAAGCCTGACTTGTCAACTTTTAGGCCCCAACAAACTAGTCGGTAGGTGTAAAAACAAAACAAAACAAAACAAAAACAAAAACAAAAAAAATAAAGAAAAACAAAGAAAGAAAACAAGAGTTATTTGATCGAAAAATGAACATCATCAGAAACAGAGGTAACACACACACACACAGACACACACCCGACACACACACAGACACCACCACACAGAACACACCACACACACACAGACACAAAACACACACACCACACACAACAAACACACACACACACACACACCACACACACACACACACACACACACACAAAACACTCACTTAGATATTTATCCCCCAGCTTTAAAAGTTTTTGGAATGTTGAAGCCATTCTTTGTAGGAATACTCTAATTTTTGTTGAAAAGTAGACCAGTGTTAAAAGATTGACCGTAAAAATTCTAGTTGAAATGCTCTGTGAGTGTAAAATGGGATCATGTGACTCCTAGAATCTAAGAATATGACAGGTGATGCAAGGTGATAGCAGGTCGAGTTACAATGGATGTTGACAACCCCCGACGCACCATCACAGTGCTTTGAACTGTCCGTGTGAGATTAAGGTATGACGGAACATAGTTATTCACATCACTGCAGACTTTCATAAAAGTGAAAATGAACACTTCACTTTATTAACACGGACTACTGAGTTTGCTTTGACAGTTCAGGCTGCCAAAGTGAAGGCACAGTGGGAAACTTCTCTGTTATTCCTGTGCTTCACACAAAGTGGCCTTCAGGAGGAGCAATATGACCTCTTTACAACTAGTCATGCTGCCTTCTTTCAATCTTTGGGCGTCATGACTAATTCATCAGCGATGACTCAGTATTAGGCCTTGCTTAAAGCAGACAGTCGACATTGATTTGAAGTAACATGAGCAGAAGACCGGTGAGGAGTGGTATCAGTGCAAACTACACACCTAGCACTAGGAGTTTCAACTTAAATCCTTTGTGAGTAAGTAGGATGACAGGCATCATAGTCATTCATGAGAAAGTGATTAACGAATCTCTGAATGTAGAAAGAGGTTAGTCTGTGCAGGTAGGTGACCAACATCAGTGCAGAATACAACATGTGGACATGGCATTTCCGTGTGGAGAGGGGGTTTGGGTTTTGGGCCAGGCAGGCAGACTGACCAGTCTGTACACAACAGGTAGACATATGATGGATATAGACAGGGGTTGATTCAGGCAGGTAGACTGACCAGCCTGTCTACAACAGGTGGACATATGATGGATATAGACAGGGATTGGTTCAGGCAGGTAGACTGACCAGCCTGTCTTCAACAGGTGGACATATGATGGATTGGTTCACGCAGGTAGACTGACCAGCCTGTCTACAACAGGTGGACAGAGGATGGATTGGTTCAGGCAGGTAGATTGACCAGCCTGTCTACAACAGGTGGACATATGATGGAACCTATGTCTCTGTTGACAGGGATTGGTTCAGGCAGGTAGACTGACCAGTTTCTTCCCTTTACTGATGTCTGTGAGCCACTCCTGTACTTTGGGTTCTTAAAATAGAGACTTTTGAATTTTATGCAGTTTTTCTTTTCCATTAAAACTTCCCCCGCATGATTTAACAATTTTCTTTTTTTTCTTTTTCTGTCTTTTAATGGGCTTCCTGTGTTTTCTGCACACCAAACCTTGTGACAGGTTCAAAAAAGATGCTGTATATGTCACTTTCTTTAATGATGTTTTCATTGTTGTCTTTAATGATGTTTTCAAGATTATTACAGTTGTTATCATTGTCTTTGTTGTCATCATCATCTTTCTTCTTGTTTCCAGCTCCTTTTTTTGAAGACAATATGTCAGTTTTGAGGCTGGGAGGAAAGGAACGAAGAAAAGAAAAACGGCCCCAAACTCAGCCAGCATCGTCCACGTCATCAGGACAGAATCCTCGATCAGCATCATCCCAGTCATCAGACAGAACCTCGACCAGCATCGTTACCACATCAGACAGAATCCTCGACCAGCATCATCCCAGTCATCAGGACAGAAACCTCGACCAGCATCATCCCAGTTATCAGGACAGAAACCTCAACCAGCATCACCCAGTCATCAGGACAGAAACCTCGACCAGCATCATCCCAGTCATCAGGACAGAAACTTCGACCAGCTCATCCCCGTCATCAGGACAGAATCCTCGACCAGCATCGTTACCATCATCAGGACAGAATCCTCGACCAGCATCTTCTACGTCATCAGGACAGAATCCTCGACCAGCATCTTCTACGTCATCTCAACCAGCATCGTCTCAGAGCAAGGGAAAAGGGAGCCAGAAGTAAGAAGCACAGGCTGTATTAAAGCTGGCACGAAGCTGTTACAAAGGGAAAGCACTCTGGGGTTACTTTTGGTGCCGAGGCCCATCGACTGTGAAAGGCAAGCATCCCACAGCTGCGTCTAGACCTGGAAACATGTCACATCAAGACAACCAGAAACACATGGGTAGGTGTTTCTCTCCTGGTCACAGTCATTTTCTGCACAGCAGTGTGGGGTGTGTTATCACTGTGTACGCACGTTCGTGTGTGTGTACATATGTGTGTCTGTGTGCATGTGTGTGTGTGTATGTGCATGTGCATGCGTGCGTGTATGTTTGTGCATGTGTGTTTTGCACGCATGCGTGTGAAACAGTGCATTCAACATATGTTTGTGCATGCATGTGTGTATGTGTGTATGTGTGGTGTGTGTGTGTGTGTGTGTGAGAAATTTTTATGTGTGTGTCAGTGTTTGTGCCATTTTAAAACATAGATATTTCCAAACAGAACAGTTGATCTATATTTTGTACATTAACATTAGAGCAAAAAGGTAATGCTATGAAACAGTGTTGTAGTTTGTAATAAAGACCCCATCACTTCTCTGAAAAAACAATATCCTGTTTACTCATACAATGTTGATGGTCATATCACTTCATCATACTCCACATTTCCACTTTCCATTCTCTGTCTCTCTCTCCACCTTGTTCTCTTTCTCTCTTTCCAACACGAAAGCATCCACAACTGCAGCCAACTGCTACAGACTGACAATAGCAGAAGTGGTCTAAGGCCAGTTGTGTGGATTGTTGGCTGAAGCATCCAGCAGGCGTGAAGAGGACATGGACTGGCAGGTGGTGGAGTCAGGGGGTGCTTTTGACATGACAATCCTTCATCAAAACAGACAACAAAATCTCCCACCTCTTCTCCACAATGTGAGTTGCATTTTCTCCTGTTTCATTAACCAATATTTTGTCTTTGGAGCATTTGAGTTTACTAACATGCCAACAAAAATACAAATTCTTAGATTTCTAGAACAAGCGAAAAAAAGAAACCCTTTTGAATTTAGGTTCTAACTTCCAGGCTACAAAACACACAAGTATGTAAACCCACTACCCCCATCCTCCTCCCAATGCCCCCCCCCCCCAAAAAAAAAAAAAAAACAACAACAAAAAAAACAACAACAAAAAAAAACAAACAAAAAAATTAATGAAAAAAAAACCCAATGCCTGAGCTGCAAGCAGTTGGTTGGCCACAAGAAAATGACATGAAAACTAATAAATCAGGAGAGCTGTGCACACACAGTGTAATGAATGGAGAAGCACAAGTTGTGTACACATCGCATCCATTATTTGTGTATGTCAGGGGAACTAGTGATGATTTGGCTACTTTTTAACATAGAGTGGCAAGGAAATAAGAGTAAAAATGAACATGATTTGATGGTTTCTACAAAAAACACTGTCCTTTTTGCAAATGGCAGACATTGAAAGTTTTGTCAAGCAGTGACAGCAGCTGTAGTAGAACAAATTGAACAGAAATAGCAGAATATTTGAAAGTCATAGTGTCATTTAGAGATAAAGACATTTATTTTTATTAAAAAGAGAAAAAGACAAGACATCTTTTAGATCAAAATCAATCACACTAACTTCATCCAGCTGAATATTTCTGTCAGTTGCTGACTTTCAGATTTGTAAGTGAAGTGGCATTGATTTCAAAGGGAGATTGAAGACCACCACCACCAACAAATACCCTGGGATTGACATCAACTGAATGGACTCTACAAAGCCATAGAAGACCGCCATCACCATTGTCACACTGAGCACAAATGCACGCACGCACTGAGCTCAGCATTCACTCCGTGTAACACACAGTCGCTCCAAACAACCAGAAGGTGCACTACAGTGTCTCTTCTTCTCCCCTTCCTCTCCGGGAATAATTTACTAAACGGTAATCAACTTTTCCAGCATATACAACAGGTTTGTTTTCCAAGAATTATCTTCCGTTCCTCCTCTCCAGTGGAAGATACAAGCATTCCAAACGAACAATGCATCATGGGCTGTATGTGATACTGTTTCCATCAGTGGTTTGGGAACCACAGTCTGTTTGTTGTCTTGTCCAGGTACATGCCTGTAGAGGATGTCAGAATCCAGTATGTATGTTGACTTGTCGGTGGGTATGTCAGAGATGGTCTGCTTTGCAATAGAAAGTATAGTCGCAGTGTCTGGTCGCTTCTCTGCATAGTCTTCAAACGCCCTGGCGAACTTTTAGTTCATCCAGTTTTGAAACCTTGAGTGGTTTTGTTGGTTTTTCCTGCCTACAACTGTAAAACCTCGACCATGTCCACAAACTGGACCAAAGGGCCCTGTGCGGTTGTTGTTCACCACACCCTCGGAAAGGAGTAGGTCTTTCCGGTGGTGAGTATTGGTACTAACGGAAATCGCCAGAACCGGACATGGCCCTGACCGTGGAAAGGTCGTCTGTTGCCAAAAGACGTGTAACCGTGAGGACCTTGAAATGAAGCGCGATTCCTCTTCTATAGTTCCTTGTCCAAAATGTATTTGAAATGCCGCGTGAGACTCGAAAAGGGACGAATCCCCCTTGCAGGCAACACCTTTATCTGGATGAGCAATACGGTACTGCTCCGCTATCTGACACATTTCGTCAACGTTATCGAACTGCCTTTCTTTAAGAAAAGTGGCCAAATCTTTGCTGACGCTCTGAAAAAGTTGCTCTCAAAGTAGCAAGTCTCGCAGTGATTCGAATGTCTTATTCGTCTTTGTTAACTCTATCCATCTGTCTAAACAGTGACTCATTCTTGTTAAAAAAGACGGAAATGATTCTCCCTTGTCAGGACGAACCGATCGGAAACGCTCACGAAAACGGTCAGCTGAACACTGAAACTTCTTTAAGAGTTCTTTTAATTGGTCCCAAGTCAACCCTTCTTTTGCTGCGAGTGTGTGGTCTAGTGCGAAAGCACTTCCCTTAAACAGCGGCGCGATAAACTTGACTTACTTGACTTAGTCCTCTGAATTCCCTGGGGAACATAGGGCCGCAACCACACTCTTCCAGCGGACACGGTTTTGGGAGATCTTCTTCAGCTGGCCACGTCATTCCGGCGGCCTTCACTTCCGTGTCGGTACTCCTTCGCCATGTCTGTCTTGGTCTTCCCACTCTTCTTTTGCCCTGAGGGTTCCATTCAAGGGCTTGTCTTGTGATGTTGGATGGAGACTTTCGAGGGTGTGGCCAATCCATCCCCACTTTCCGTTTTCTGATTTCTATTTCTATTGGAACTTGCTGGGTCTTGTTCCACAGTTCTGCGTTGGCAATAACATCTGGCCATCTGATGTTCACAATGTTTCGCAGACATCTGTTGATAAATGTTTGGAGTTTTTGGGTGTTTGTCTTTGTTGTTCGCCACGTTTCAGAACCATACAGAAGGACAGATTTCACATTTGAATTGAAGATTCTGATCTGTTATGGAGTGAGAGGGCAGAGGAATTCAGATAGGCCGTAGCATAGTAAAGGTGTGCCTGGCTTTATTGATGCACTCTTGATATCCTCATCTGTACCTCCATCTTTGCTGACCACACTGCTGAGGTAGACAAACTTGTCAACTTCAATGATGTCTTCCTGTTGTAGTCGTAGTGGGTCTCGTTGCTGGTTGTTGACTCTCATGGCTTCTGTTTTCTTTATGTTGATTTGGAGGCCTGTCTTTCCTGCTTCTTCTGCTACCCGGCACAGCTTCTCTTGTGCGTCTTGCTGTTTATGGGACAGAAGGCTGATGTCGTCGGCGAAGTCCAGGTCTTCCAGTTGCTTGGTGAAAGTCCACTGGATTCCTGTCCTCTTGCCATCTGTAGACTGCCGCACTATCCAGTCAACGACCATCAGGAAAATTGTTGGCGATAGTAGACACCCCTGACGGACGCGGTTTGTACAGTGAAGGGCTTTGTTAGCTTCCCATCGTGGACGACCTGGCATGTGGCATCCTCGTAGAGTTGCTGGATGATGGCAACAAACTTGGGTTGGAAGCCATGGTGGTGCAGGGGTTTCCAGATGGTATCTCTGTCGATGCTGTCAAATGCCCTGGAATCCACAAATACTGCGTACAAGGGGGTCTGCCACTCCAGAGACTGCTCGATGATAATTCTCATGGTGGCAATTTGGTCTGTGCATGATCTGTCTTGGCGAAATCCAGCTTGTTCTGGCGGAGGGTCTTGTCTAGGGCGGTCTTGACGTCTCTCTAGCATGATTTTGGTCAGCACCTTCCCCGGGATGGACAGCAACATAATCCCTCTCCAGTTTTTACAGGATGACAAGTCCCCTTCTTCGGTAGCTTCACCAGGTGGCCTCTTTCCAGTCTTCTGGCACTCGTCCTGCTCCCAGATCTTGCTTAGGAGTGGATGCAGCATCTCTGTTGACGTCTGGATGTCTGCTTTCAGTGCTTCAGGTGGAATTCCGTCTGGACCCGTTGCTTTACCTGACTTCAGTGACTTGATGGCTTTGGTAACTTCCGTCTTGGTTGGTGGGCCCTGTGTTGATGTCCAGAAGCTGGGTGGTGGTGGAATGTCTGGGGGACAGGTGGTGCAGGTCTGTTCAGTGTCTCTTTAAAGTGCTCTGCCCACCTTGCTCTCTGCTCAGCTTCTCCTGCGATGGTGTTTCCCTCCTTGTCTTTGACCGGACGATTGGGGTTGCTGGTCTTTTCCAGAAAGTGTTCGGGTAATCTCATACAGTCTTTTCATGTTCTCTGTCCTGCCGCTGTTTTCTGCCTCTTCTGTGAGCTCATGGATGAATTGTTTCTTGTCTTGTCTAGCACTTTTCTTAACGTGGCGGTTGACGTACCAGTAGTGTGCCTGTAACTCGTGCTTGTGGTCTTGGTCTTGGGTCTGGTTGATCTGGTCTTTTAGGTGCTTCCGCTCTGTGATGAGGGTCCATGTTCCAGCTGTCAGCCATTCTTTGTGTTTTCTTCGCTTCTTTCCAAGCACTTGTGTACATGTCGTCTGCCAGACCTCCCTCAGGTCACACCAGTGGTCTTCGATTGTTTCTCTCAGCAAGTTGGTCAAGTACGCTGAATCTGTTTCTCAGTTCCAGTTTGAACCCCTCTGTTGTTGCTCTCTCCTTCAGACTGTGTACATTGTACTTATGTGAAGTCGCCTGCTTGGTCTTTGTAGGCTTTCAATTTGGTCTTAGCACAGCTATCACAAGGTTGTGGTCTGATGCTGACGCGATAAACAATGTCCACTTTTCCTTCAGCCAACCACAAGAAGTAGCGTGGTCTCTGAACCGAAAAAGAAAACTGTCAATGTTGTCGTTTTTTTCTTCGCACGACAGCAACTTCGGGATGTATGTTGACTTCGGATGAAAGTTCTCGCGGAACCGACTGTTGGAAGTGACGGAGGTTCTCTCAATGCCTGTAATATTTTAATTTCCACATCAGTCTCTAATTCAAGTTGTCTTAATTAAATTGCTGTTCCTTATCCTCTCTCTCTCTCTCTGTAGATTTTTTCCTCAACTCTAATCTTTTTTTAATTTTCTTCGATCTCTTTCTGTAGTTTTTTTTCCCTTCAAACTCTAATTTTTAAAAAGATTTTCTTGTCGTTCTTTATCTTTTTCTTCTAGTTGTTTCTGTTTTTCCTCTCTCTCTCTCTCTCTCTGTCTGCCTGTCCATACATTGTTGGACATAATTTGCTAATTTATCACTTTCAAAGCCTAAACGCTCGGCCTGTCATACATATTCATCAAAATTTTCCATCATGAATAGTTACCACAAACAAACAAGAAACAATGACTAAATATGACTCAAATAAAGCGATATGTGATGTTATATACATTTTTTTTAAAAAAGAAAAAAACTTTGTTACAGTATGTACAAATAAAGAATCTAAATGCCAGTATAAACAGGAAAGTAATAAAGGCTTACAAAAGAAAACCACTAATAAGAATTGACAATGTGATCTTTGCAAAAGAAATTTTCACCAATATTCTTTCCTACAGGGAAAAAGACAGCTAAAAAAACAACAAAAAGAATCCAATACTAATAACTCTTTTTTCCCAGTGAAAAAGAACAGACAAAATATAAAGTTTTTTCCGGAAATAAATTCTTTATAAAGTTTATGTTCTTACCAGCCGCCGTGGCGAAGTGGTTAGCGTCGCGGACTCCCGGCTGGGAGGTCGTGGGTTCGAATCCCATCAGAGTCATGTGGTTTTTTCTGCCCCGACCGGCTCCTACCCAGATTTGAGTTTGCTGCGGACTCAGTTGGGAAGACTGGGACCACACAGTCGAGTTTCATCCACTTAATGGATGCATTTCTGAGAGTGTTGCTCAAATTTCCTGACCAACACTGCAGGTGCCTGTATCTCTCGGGCCTGGTTGACGCCGGAATATATTATGAAAGGAAGCGTAGAGTACAGCCCTGTCATGTAGTCTCAGACCGAAATGGAAATCCATAGCATCATCTTAATCATCCTCATCCTCATCGATCACCATTAAAAAAAGTCAAATTCTGCGGCCCTTCATGTCCTGCTCTCATGGTGACCTCAGTTTCGATGTCCACTCCACGTCTGTGGTCTTGGTTTGGTTCGGTCGGGGTCGCCGGTATCGGCGAGTCCATGGAGGCTGTCGTTGGACGGACGTGGTGGCGCCCTCCGGAGGGAGAGCTCACTCACGTCGGCTCCGCGACTAAGCAATTATTGTCGTCAGTAGGAGGCTTAGTATGTGGTGTCCTGCGTATGTTATATCAGAACAGGCGCCACTGAACACCACCGAAGTGACTCGGCAGCAGTGCAGTGTCTCCTTCGGTGGGTTGCCTCTTGACGACTTGACATTGACTGCTCCCTGTGGATTGCCGGTGCTGGGGCTGCGGCGGGCCCGACCTGGCTGTGGCTGTGGACGGGGTGTCGGGATGAGCGGCGTGGGTGCACTGCCTCTGAGGTGGCGCAGAGGTTGGGACAGCAAAAAAAAAAAAAAAAAAAAAGGTTATGTTCTTAAGTGTTCTTATTGTAGGTGTAACTTTCCTACTTAGTTTCTTGGTAAAACAAAATAGATGAGTTCACAAAACAAATGAATCGCCCTAAATAATAAGTGAATATAAAGTTACAAAACAAATGAATCAATAAACAATTAAAAAGAGGGGGAGAAAACGTACACTAACGGAAATCCCACCTAAAAGATGACAATGATGAAAAGAAGCTAGATAGACGCCTATTGAAGAGAAGGTTTGGAGATTTTTTGTAAAAGGGGTGAAAAGGAAATGAAAGAATAGACAGGTCCGGTATAGCTAGGGGAAATCAGAAAAAGCGAAAAAGGCCCTCAGACAGCACCCTAATGGCAACTGTCTCCCGTAAAGCTGGGAGACGGGGAAGTATTCAATATGCTAACAATACAATGCAATAAACAAAAAAAAAACAACCCAAAAGATAATGAAGAAAAAGATGTTTATTTGGGCTGAGCGGTAATCAACTCCACCACCTACACTAGTTGAGTGACGGAGCTGAAGTTGATCCCACACTCAGAGGGGTAAGGGGAAAGATCCAATTGAAACGATAGGAAAGGGAAAGAAATAGATATTAATGAGAGAGGAAGGGACTATCGACTCCCCAACGCCATGCCTCCCTGCTAAATCAGAGCAGGAAGAGGTTGGGGCTATCAGTCCTGGGGAAGGGGACAAAACAAATTCTAATACTCTAGGGGAAGGACAGTGACTCCTCAACGCCCTGCCCCCTTGCTGCCAGGTATGAGCAAGAGGAGGTTGAGGCTATCGGCCATGAGGGGGGGGGGGGGGGGGGGGGGGAATGGTCAAAGAAGTCGGGGACCCCCCGGAAAAAAAACTAGGGTAGGCCAAAAAATCTCAAAACGCCGAAAAACTACAGAAAGGGGGAAAAAGGGAAGGAACAGGTGACAAAAATCTGAAAAAAT
>CM031595.1:652540-679179 GCA_018398815.1 Conus ventricosus
TGAGGGACGTGAATTAGGTCGGGTGAGGGGACAGTGAATTAGGTTGGTGTGAGGGACAGTGATTGGTGGTTGAGGGGACAGTGAATTAGTTGGGGTTCAGTGTGAGGGGACAGTGAATTAGGGTCAGTGTGAGGGGACAGTGAATTAGGGTCAGTGTGAGGGGACAGTGAATTAGGGTCGGTGTGAGGGGACAGTGAATTAGGGTTGGTGTGAGGGGACAGTGAATTGGGGTCAATGTGAGGGGACAGTGAATTAGGGTCGGTGTGAGGGGACAGTGAATTGGGGTCGGTGTGAGGGGACAGTGAATTAGGGTTGGTGTGAGGGGACAGTGAATTAGGGTCGGTGTGAGGGGACAGTGAATTAGGGTCGGTGTGAGGGGACAGTGAATTAGGGTCGGTGTGAGGGGACAGTGAATTAGGGTCGGTGTGAGGGGACAGTGAATTGGGGTCGGTGTGAGGGGACAGTGAATTAGGGTCGGTGTGAGGGGACAGTGAATTAGGGTCGGTGTGAGGGGACAGTGAATTAGGGTCGGTGTGGAGGGGACAGTGAATTGGGGTCAGTGTGAGGGGACAGTGAATTAGAGTCGGTTGTGAGGGGACAGTGAATTAGGGTCGGTGTGAGGGGACAGTGGATTAGGGTCGGTGTGAGGGGACAGTGAATTAGGGTCAGTGTGAGGGGACAGTGAATTAGGGTCGGTGTGAGGGGACAGTGATATTAGGGTCGGTGTGATGGGGACAGTGAATTAGGGTCGGTGTGAGGGGACAGTGAATTGGGGTCAGTGTGAGGGGACAGTGAATTAGAGTCGGTGTGAGGGGACAGTGAATTAGGGTCGGTGTGAGGGGGACAGTGGATTAGGGTCAGTGTGAGGGGACAGTGAATTGGGGTCGGTGTGAGGGGACAGTGGATTAGGGTCGGTGTGGGTGAACTCAGGGCCCAGCGGTCCCCAGCGACATGATGGGGCTGAGCACTGGGTAGCTGTCACAAAGGAGACCAGCCATCACGGATGGATTTGGTGATCTCATATTTCACCTCAGCTCCTTTCTGTGTGGGGAAGGGAATGGATACTGCATTGTCTTATGATGGTGGGCCTTTGTTTGACCTCTGTGTTCTGTGGCAGGGCACAGGGCGTACTGCATTGTCTTATGATGGTGGGCCTTTGTTTGACCTCTGTGTTCTGTGGTAGGGCACAGGGTGTACTGCATTGTCTTATGTGGTGGGCCTTTGTTCATCCTCTCTGTTCTGTGGCAGGGCACAGGCACGGCGCCGCAGGTACTCTCAGAGCAACTGCATTAAGTTCGCTCAGCGCTTTGCCTTTTGACCCCAGCTAGGCAGTAACCAGTCAGCCACCCATTCCAGACGCGCTCAGCGAAGACGCTGTACTGCTGTGTGTGTGAGTGGGGACGCTTCGAGACCTGTGCAACATCATTAAGTTTTTATTTACTGTGCAGTTGTTTTTAGACTATAATTTTTTGGTCAGCAATAGCTCAGTGAGTACTTGAGAATGTGACAAAAACTGGCATTTCGACCAGCTCTGTGGTACCATAATTAAGCATGTTTTTTAAAAACTTTCTGACAGAACTTTGCGACCGGCGACCGGCCTGCGCGTGCGTGCGTCGTTGGTGATGTGCTTTTAACCCGAAGTAGGTCAAACATTGGCAAGCATTTTTGTGAACGAAAATTTGGGGCATTTGTAAAAGGGGTCGTATTTACACCGTTGTATACACACATATTTCTTCATTGTTGCTACATTTTATATGTACTATGGTTGCATGTAGAGCAACGTAGGCCTAATTAAAGGGAACGTAGAGGATAACATAATTACTACAAGCAAAATAACATTTACTGATAACAGTAATGGTAGTAGGCCTAACAGTAATAAGTAACAATTATCATAATTATAATAATACTTCATTTCCAATCACTATACTATTTCTATCGGAAAATTTTCAAATTAAGTGTGCTGTTGGTAGTACCATTAGGGTGTTTTTTATTTGTGTGTGTGTGTGTGTGGGGTGTGTGTGTGTGTGAGAGAGAGAGAGAGAGAGAGAGAGAGGAGAGAGAGAAGAGGAGAGAGAGAGAGAGGGGGTGGGGTGGCCGAAAAGGATTAGGGAAAACAAAACGGTCATTCTCTCACTGTACATTTAGAACGTTTAAAGGTCTTGTGTAGACTGTGTGGGGAAAAGGTCTAAGAGATTAAAGAAAGATAAAAACAAATCAGTGGTAACATGTTTGAGTGTTGCTTCTGAAATAAATGTAATCTTAAATTTGAAGACGGTATGAAATTCATATACGTAAGATTTGTTGAAATGAAAAAGAAATACATAATTTACTATCCCAAATTGACATACAAAATAATTGTGTACATAATCATCCTATAGAACGTAAGAGCATTACAATGTTACTTTCAAGTTGACATATGTTCACTGATACAAGTTGAATTGCATGTTTGTAAGGGGTTTGTATATAATAGCTAGAAATATTGACCTTTATTTCCAAGATTATGCATATATTGTTTAAATATAGGTTTTAAAATTATTACATGAAGTGAGAGTAACTACTGAACATCAACTATAGTTTTGTTTTAGTTTTTTTTTTCAAAACGGGCAAAAGTGTATTTTCATGTTAAAGTGTGGGGGTGGGGGACAGGGTGGGGGTGGGGGCGGTTTGAGAGAGGAGAGGGGACAACAGCAAAAGCCCTGTCAGTGTCACACTATTCTGTAACACAAGCCGCTGATCTGAGAGTGCAGGACACACCACGAGGACATGTGCCAACAAGACAGTTTTGTGTTGTGTTAAAAGTGATAGTGAACAGTATGTGATGAGAAAGCGGATATTTACACAGAACCATGGCTTTACCTACAAGGGTCGTGAGTACACATGTGTGTGTGTTGTGTGTGTGTGCGTGGTGGTGCGTGCGTGCGTGGTGCGTGCGTGCGTGCGTGCTGTGTGTGTGCGTTTGTGTGTGTGTGTGGGGTGTGTGTGTGTGAGTCAGTGGTCAGTGTGGGGTGTGTGTGTGTGTGTGTGTGTGTGTGTGTGTGTGTGGGGTGATCTGTTTGTTCTGTTAAATCATGCATGCACGTCGTTTCAATTCAGTTCCTTCTCCTCTCTCTCTTTTTCCTCCCCCCCCCCCTCTCTCTCTCTGGTCCTCTCTCTCTCCCTCCCTCCCTTCCCCGACCCACCTCAGTCTCGTATGCTGTGGCCGTGTATATGTTGTGTGTGTGTGTGTGTGTGTGGTGTGTGTGTGTGTGTGTGTGTGTGTGTGTGTGGGTGTGTGGGGTGATATCTGTTTTGTTTGTGAAGTCTGCATGCACGTCAGTTTCAGTTCAGTTTCTCTCTCCTCTCTCTCTTTTCTCTCTCTCTCTCTCTCTCTCCGCCTCAGACTCGTATGCCGTGTGCCCTGTATATGGGAATTTTTAGTGTGTGTGTGTGTGTGTGTGTGTGTTGTGTGTGTGTGTGTGTGAGAGAGAGAGAGAGAGAGTGTGTGTGTGTGTGTGTGTGTGTGGGGAGAGGGGAGAGAGAGAGAGAGAGAGAGAAGATTGTTCAGTTATGAGTGCAAGCCATTGTCATGTGAAACATTTTCTCTTGATCATGCTTTTATTGATTTTGTATACATGTACAAAGCTATCTGTGCATGTCAAGTTCTTCATATATGTATTATTAATCAGTCCTCCCTCCCACTCCACTCTCCTCCCTCTCTCTCTCTCTGCATGCTTTTATTGATTTTGTGGGGTACAAAGGTATCCGTGATGTCTGTTTTTTTTATTTATGTTTTTCTCAATCAGTCATTCTCCCCACCCCCAATCTCCCCCTCCCTCTCTCTCTATGTCAGACTCCTCTCTCTCTCTCTAAATCTCCCCTCTCTCAGTTTTTGCATGCGCGCCGGTGTACACTGTGCATGTTTCTTTTCTCCCTATTGATTTTATAAGTGGTAAATTTGCGTGCAGTGTCTTGTGTAGTCATGTTTACTCAACCATTTCCCCTCTCACTTTTCTTTCTCGTTCTCTCTCTCTCTCTCTCTCTCTTCTCACAGACACACACGCACCACACCACACCACACACACCACACACACACACACACACACACACACACACACACATACACACACACACACACACACCACACTCGACTTTGGGTTGCAGCAGTTTTTCGTCAAGCGTGGTCTTGTTTTTGTTTTTTTTTTTTTCCATTAGTCAGGCTGTTAAAAGTTCATACCTAAACCCACATCTGTAATGTTAATAATCATAATGAGGGTATTGACGGTAAGTTTCTGCTTTTATGTACATATTGTGAGTGCGCGCGCATGTGTGCATGCGTGTGCGCATGTGTGGTGTGTGTGTGTGTGTGTGTGTGTGTGTGTGTGTGTGTGTGTGTTTGCGCGCGCGCGCGCCCGCGCGCACGCGTACGTGCGTGCGTTCGTGTATGTGTAAGAATTCGTGTATGTGTAAGAATAACCTTCGCAGAAAAGCGCTCACAGGGTGTTGTGGACAAAGACAATTCCGCTGTTCTCGGTGTACACTCGCCTCCCTGTGTGCAGCCGTTGTGTAAACATTGGTCAGCTATTGGCGCGATACAGACACCAAAGCAGTGTGTTAGTTCGCTATTCTCCACGCTTTCAGTACAAGCAGAAGCGCTTGGGCCCTTATCTCCAGACACTCTAGGGTTTCAGATACCAGACCGCTAGGCCTAACAGTCACAGACCCGGCTGGTTGGCTGCGCGCGAACAATTTGTTACTTCTGTTTTCCGTTCTAACGCTTTTGAAGAATTTGACTCAAGCGACTTAATGCAGCAGTCAGAACTGCCGTGCAGGGCGTACTGCATTGTCTTATGATGGTGGGCCTTTGTTTGACCTCTGTGTTCTGTGGCAGGGCACAGGGCGTACTGCATTGTCTTATGATGGTGGGCCTTTGTTTGACCTCTGTGTTCTGTGGCAGGGCACAGGGCATACTTCTGCTTCTTTGCTGGATGGTTGTGGGCTGTTTTGAGACCAGTTTGGTCCATTTTCAGGGACACTGCTGATATAAGTTGGTGCCTTTGTCGCGTTTTCCCTGTTGCAGTCTGGTACTGCATGAATGAACAATGTGTATTCACAAGTATTGATTAGTGAATAGTCTGATGTTTCTGAACTTCTTTATGGGTTGGAAATCTCTATTTCAGCAGCATGAATAGGTGATTTTTGTGTGTGCTTTTTTCAGTGCGCTGTTGTTTTAAGTGCTGCAGTCAGTGTGAACATTGTGCACATAACGTCGTCCCACCTGTGGAGACTGATCAGTGTGGTGTACAGGGGTTGTGTTTGACTGGTTTCAAACTTAAATTCAAATCAGTTCTATAACAGGGGTTGTGTTTGACTAGTTTCAAACATACATTCAAATCAGTTCTGTGGTGTGATAGGGGCTGTGTTTGACTGGTTTCAAACTTAAATTCAGATCAGTTCTATTAGTGTGGTATAACAGGGGCTGTGTTTGACGGGTTTCAAACTTACATTCAGATCAGTTCTATTAGTGTGGTATAACAGGGGCTGTGTTTGACTGGTTTCAAACAGTTCTATTAGTGTGGTATAACAGGGGCTGTGTTTGACTGGTTTCAAACAGTTCTATTAGTGTGGTATAACAGGGGCTGTGTTTGACTGGTTTCAAACTTAAATTTAGATCATTTCTATTAGTGTGGTTATAACAGGGGCTGTGTTTGACTGGTTTCAAACAGTTCTATTAGTGTGGTATAACAGGGGCTGTGTTTGACTGGTTTCAAACTTACATTCAGATCAGTTCTGTTCTGTTCTGAATAATTATGAAAGAGAGAAGTGGAGCTGCAGCCTAATTTGCAAACAGAATGTATGATGGACGTTCATGATCTTTCTTACAGGGTTCTTTTGTTCCCCTGTTCCGCTGCATTGTTCCCATGAGCCCATTTGTTTGTGGTCCCTCTTCCCCAGCCTTCACTGATAGGAATCATGGAAAATCTGCATCTGTGTGTGGTGTTCTGTATCTGTAGACCACTGACATAAGTCAAATGAAGTCTGTGTCCAGCATGCTGATCCACACACCAGCGTGTGGTGTTCTGTATCTGTAGACCACTGACATAAGTCAAATGAAGTCTGTGTCCAGCATGCTGATCCACACACCAGCGTGTGGTGTTCTGTATCTGTAGACCACTGACATAAGTCAAATGAAGTCTGTGTCCAGCATGCTGATCCACACACCAGCGTGTGGTGAGGGTGGGGGTGTTCAGAGGATGGTGACTGAGGGTGGGGTCAGGGCAGCACCCATAGTGATAGTGCTGAAGTGGATGAATCTGTAAGGATGGCTCCTGTGGAAAATGCCTCGTTGGTTGTATTGTCTTTATACCAGTGACAATAGATCTTGTCCTTTACTGATGTTGGGCGATGACATAAATTACTGTATGGTCTGTATTACAGTGACAATAGATCTTGTCCTGTACTGATGTTGGGCGATGACATAAATTACTGTATGGTCGGAAGTACAGTGATAAGAGATCCCGTCCTGTACTGATGTTGGCAGTGAAATTCATCAATGTGTGGTCTTCATTCCAATGACAGTAGGTCTTGACTGTGGATTGACCTTGGCTTTGATGCACCGTATCATTCCAATGACAAAGGTCTTGACTGTGGATTGACCTTGGCTTTGATGCACCGTATCATTCCAATGACAGTAGGTCTTGACTGTGGATTGACATTGGCTTTGATGCACCGTATCATCTTTCCAATGATATTAGGTCTTGTTCTGTGTATTGACGTTGGCAAAGGTATTGTGCACTGTATTGTCATTATTCCAGTGACAATAGATGTTGTTTGTGTATTGATGTTGGCAGATGTATTGTGCACTGTATTGTCATTCCTGTGACAATAGGTCTTGTTCTGTGTATTGACGTTGGCAAAGGTATTGTGCATTGTATTGTCATCATTCCAGTGACAATAGATGCTGTTTGTGTATTGACGTTGGCAAAGGTATTGTGCACTGTATTGTCATTCCAGTGATAGTTGGTTGTCATGTACTGATATTGGCGATGTACAGGACTGATGTTGGCTTTGATAGTTTGTATTGTCCTCATTCCTGAGACAGTAGGTCTTTTCCTGTACTTCTACCAGCTTTGAGATTCTTCCCTCTCTGCACGGAAAGAACATTGATAGCAGCAAACTGTGATGTGTATATATTGCCTACAATGGGATGTCAGTCAGTGCTCATCAAATACTATACCATAATAACGAGTGAATATTGTATTTCGTTTCATGTGTACTGCTGGACTAGCAGACTATGTTCATTTTTGTTTATTTAATTGTTGAAGCATTAGGCGAAGTCTTAAATTCAAAACACAAACAGGAAGATCACGTAAGATCTCCGAGTTTGTATTGATTGTTACCCCATGATGATTTGAAAGACGTAAATGAAAGTGTGTTCTTGATGAAGGCTTGGAAAGTTGCTAAAATGTAAAGATGTTTTGAAAATAGATATAAGAAGAAAAAGAGAGGAAAAGGGAATTCTTATTAACAGCATTTGTTCTGGGTTTTTTTTTTAATGAGCATGAGAATGAAAGGGAGAATCTTTTTCTTGAAAGTATATCTATGAAATGATGATGATACATGGAGACAGTGTTTCTTGAAAGTATATCTATGAAATAATGATGATACATGGAGACAGTGTATGAGATAGGAGAAGAAAGACTTTCCTGGACTGCTTTCCGGTGCAGTGTTGACAACTGCTTCAGTGCAGACAGTTACGATTGTATCCAGCATGCGAAGTATAATCTTCAAAATCTTTGTACAGATAAACAGTGGGCTTTAGGTTCATGCTTGTTGCTCTCTCTTTCTGGTTGGCTATGCTTGTTGCTCTCTCTTTCTGGTTGGCTATGCTTGTTGCTCTCTCTTTCTGGTTGGCTATGCTTGTTGCTCTCTCTTTCTGGTTGGCTATGCTTGTTGCTCTCTCTTTCTGGTTGGCTATGCTTGTTGCTTTCTCTTTCTGGTTGGCTATGCTTGTTTGTTTATTACTTATATGCCTGCACGTGTCCTCATTTTCTGTGGAAGATTTTTCTCTTGTTTTCGTTGTGTGCTCTTTGTCTTTTTGAATTGGTTTTGTGTGAAAATCAGTGAAAGAAAATGGGTATTTTTGTATTTCAATAAAGATTTCATGAACTGTGTACCAACAGATTCAGAACCAGCTTGTGTGTGCCTGTATCTTAGTCTTACCAAGTGTGCATAGCATATTTGTGATCCAATTACTTTTTTAGTGTAAAATGATATTTTTGTAACTAAGGTGTGCATAGTTCGCTTCAACGTTTTACTCCCTTGAAAAAGTACTTAATGCTTTGAAATAGGCGCAAATGATGACATAAATCTCTGTCATTGTAATTATATGGATGTTGTTACATATTGCTACACAATTTCCTTGAAATTACAACTGCTAGAATATTGATAGAGATTGAGGAAATGCATTTCCTTTTGAGTTGGTATGTTCTCTGTTCATTATTTTCTTCTATTACTTTTTTGTCATTGTTGAAGGTTTTGTTTGTTTGTTTTCAAATAAGGCAGATACATTAAAACAGATAAATGAAAATGAAATCTGTGTTTCTTTGCTTGACATGCATGTTCAGAGACAATATTTGCCAAATAACATACTGCAGGGATTAGAAGTGTTGGAGAAGTGCATGAAATCAGTATGTCACTGACCAGCCAGTGACTCTTCAGACATGACACATTTTGGTTATGTCATTTTTATGTCCACCAAGAAATGTTCAGGGAAATATTTATAAAAAGAAAACTACACCATGTATATAAGTGAACAAACTCTGAGGCATGTAAAGTTTTGCATTGTCATTGGACTCTCAACATCTGCCTCTGATTGTGGTGTGGACAACACTGTGGATGTGTTTCACAGAAGAAATGGACCAGGTCTCGACCAAAGTGGTCCTTGCATTGATTTCCAGGTGGTAGCAGGCCCCTATGTTTACATTTTTCTCAGAGGCTGTCATTTTGGCCCGTGCCTTGTGAGTGTAAAAAACCCCCTGTGTTTAAACTGTTCACACAATTTGCAAATCTTCTCCTAAGTGGAAACAGGCCTGTATGTTTACACTTACACAGAGGCTGTAATATTTTCCTGTGCCTATGATTACATTTTCCACAGAAGCTGTAATCTTTTTTTTTTTTTTCTGTCCCAACCTCTGCGCCACCTCAGAGGCAGTGCACCCACGCCGCTCATTCCGACACCCCGTCCACAGCCACAGCCTGCTCGGCCCCGCCGCAGCCCGGCACCGGCAATCCACAGGAAGCAGTTAATGTCAAAGTCGTCAAGAGGCAACCCACCGGAGGAGACACTGCACTGCTGCCGAGTCACTTCGGTGGTGTTCAGTGGCGCCTGTTCTGATCTAACATACACAGGACACCACCTGCTAAGCCCCCTACTGACGACAATAATTGCTTAGTCACGGAGCGGCGTAAATTTCTTGTGTAATGTGAGTCTTGTGCCTCCTGTACAATAAAACAGTTTCTGATAACTGCTCATTTGCAAGATTACAACAACTGCTGCAGAAACAATTTTGATTTTCTGATGTTCCAACAGACAGCATGCACGTGGAGAGAAACAGAGAGAGACAAGACATTACATGCACATGGAGAGGACGAGGCATTACATGCACATGGCGGAGACAAGACATTACATGCACATGGGAGAGACATAGAGAGACAAGACTTAATGCACGGAGAGAGACAAGGCATTACATGCACATGGCGAGAGACAGACATTACATGCACATGGAGAGAGACAACATTACATGCACATAGAGACAAGACATTCCATGCACATGGAGAGAGACAAGACATTACATGCACATGGAGAGAGAAAAGGGACACTACATGCCATAGAGACAAGGTTTTACATGCGCATGGAGAGAGACAAAGTTTACATGCCATGGAGTGAGACAAGACATTATATGCACATGGAGAGGGACAAGACATTACATGAGAGAGACAAGGCATTACATGCACTGGAGAGAGTCAAGACATTACATGCCGTAGAGAGAGACAAGGATTACATGCACATAGAGACAAGGCATTAATGGACATGGAGAGGACAAGACATTTACTGCACATGGAGAGAGACAAGACATTACCTGCACATGGAGAGAGACATTACATTACATGCACATGCAGAGAGACAAGACATTACATGCACATGGTGAGAGAAAGGCATTACATGCACATGATGAGAGACAAGACATTACATGCACATGGAGAGAGACAGACAAAACATTACATGTACATGGAGAAATACAAGGCATTACATGCACATGGAGAGAGACAAGACATTACATGTACAAGGAGAGAGACAAGACATTACATGTACAAGGAGAGAGACAAGGCATTACATGCACATGGAGAGAGACGAGGCATTACATGCACATGGAGAGAGACAAGGCATTACATGCACATGGAGAGAGACAAGGCATTACATGCACATGGAGAGAGACAAGGCATTACATGCACATGGAGAGAGACAAGACATTACATGGAGATAGACAATGCATTACATGCACATGGAGAGAGACAAGACATTACATGCACATAGAGACAATGCATTACATGCACATGGAGAGAGACAAGACATTACGTGCACATAGGGACAAGGCATTACATGCACATGGAGAGGTGACAAGACATTACATGCACATGGAGAGAGACAAGACATTACATGCACATGGAGAGAGACAAGGCGTTACATGCACATGGAGAGAGAAAGACATTACATGCACATAGAGACAAGGCATTACATGCACATGGAGAGAGACAAGACATTACATGCACATAGAGGCAAGGCATTACATGCACATGGAGAGAGACAAGACATTACATGGACATGGAGACAAGGCATTACATGCACATGCACGTGGAGAGTGACAAGACATTACATGGAGAGAGACAAGACATTACATGTACATGGAGAGAGACAAGGCATTACATGCACATGGAAAGAGATGAGGCATTACATGCTCATGGAGAGAGACAAGGCATTACATGCACATAGTGAGAGAGACAAGGCATACATACACATGGAGAGAGACAAAAGATTACATGCACATGGAGAGAGACAAGACATTACATACACATGGAGAGAGACAAGGTATTACATACACATTGGAGAGAGACAAGGTATTACATACACATGGAGAGAGACAAGACATTACATGCACATGGAGAGAGACAAGACATTACATGCACATAGAGAGAAACAAGACATTACATACACATTGAGAGAGACAAGGTATTACATACAGATGGAGAGAGACAAGATATTACATACACATGGAGAGAGACAAGACATTACATGTATTACATACACATGGCGAGAGACAAGACATTACATGCACATGGAGAGAAACAAGGCATTACATACACATGGAGAGAGAGACAAGACATTACATGCTATGGAGAGAGACAAGACATTACATGCACATGGAGAGAGACAAGACATTACATGCAGATACAGACAAGGCATTACATGCACATGGAGAGAAACAAGACATTACATGCACATGAAGAGAGACAAGGCACTACATGCACATACAGACAAGGCATTACATGGACATGGAGAGAGACAAGACATTACATGGACATGGAGAGAGACAAGACATTACATGCACATGGAGAGAGATAAGACATTACACGCACATGGAGAGAGAGAGACAAGACCTTACATGGAGAGAGATAAGACATTACATGGAGAGAGAGGACAAGACATTACATGCACATAGAGACAAGGCATTACATGCACATGGAGAGAGAAAAGACATTACATGCACATGGAGAGAGATAAGACATTACCGCACATGGAGAGAAAGACAAGACCTTACAAGAAGAGAGACAAGACATTACATGGAGAGAGAGACAAGACATTACATGCACATAGATGCAAGGCATTACATGCACATGGAGAGAGACAAGACATTACATGCACATGGAGAGAGAGAAGACATTACATGCACATGGAGAGAGACAAGACATTACATCGAGAGAGACAAGGCATTACATGCACATGGAGAGAGACAAGACATTGCATGCACATGGAGAAAGACAAGGTATTACAAGCACATGGAGAGAGACAAGACATTTTATGCACTTTGAGACAGGCCAGACATTACATGCACATGGAGACAGACAAGACATTACACGCACATGGAGAGAGACAAGATATTACATGGAGAGAGACAAGACATTGCAAGCACATGGAGAGAGACAAGACATTACATTCACATAGAGACAAGGACATTCCATGCACATGGAGAGAGACAAGGTATTACATGCACATGGAGAGAGACAAGACATTATATGCACATGGAGAGAGACAAGACATTACATGGAGAGAGACAAGGCATTGCATGCACATGGAGAGAGACAAGACATTACATGCACATGGAGAGAGACAGGGATTACATACACATGGAGAGAGACAAGACATTACATGCACATGGAGAGAGACATGAGAGACAAGACATTTCATGCACATGGAGAAAGACAAGACATTACATGCACATGGGAGAGAGAGAAACATATGCACATGGAGAGAGACAAGACATTACATGCACATGGAGAGAGACACAGAGAGACAAGGAATTTTACATGCACATGGAGAGAGACAAGACATTACATGCACATGGAGAGAGACAAGACATTACATGCACATGGAGAGAGACAAACACATACAGAGCACATACCTGACCTAGAGGTGAGAAAAGGTGAAAATCAAAGACGTGTGGGTGAAAAGATGTTAAATTGAAATACAAACAGAAATGCACACTCCATGCACAAGCGGATATACACCAACACACGCAAAACACACACGCAAACCCAATGAAACTGCAGTACGATGTACATTTGAAGAATGCTTGTTAGAAGGAGTGAGGGTCTTGAATTGTTTTAAATGGCTATGTATTGCCCTTTAAAAAGCGTTACTATTCTGCCGGAAGGAAGACGTTGGAACAGATGATCGCTGGGTGTGTGGTGTGCACAGAATGGATCTTTCCATTTCCACAACAGCTACAGATACAGACACGAGGGCTGTACTGGAAACGCCACAACAGCTACAGATACAGACCTGAGGGCTGTACTGGAAACGCCACAACAGCTACAGATACAGACATGAGGGCTGTACTGGAAACGCCACAACAGCTACAGATACAGACATGAGGGCTGTACTGGAAACGCCACAACAGCTACAGATACAGACCTGAGGGCTGTACTGGAAACGCCACAACTACAGTACAGACACGAGGGCTGTATGGAACGCCACAACAACTACAGATACAGACACGAGGGCTGTACTGGAAACGCCACAACAACTACAGATACAGACACGAGGGCTGTACTGGAAACGCCACAACAACTACAGATACAGACACGAGGGCTGTACTGGAAACGCCACAACTACAGATACGACACGAGGGCTGTACTGAAAACGCCACAACAACTACAGATACAGACCTGGGGCTGTACTGGAAACGCAACAATAGCTACAGATACAGATACGAGGGCTGTACTGGAAACGCCACACACAGCTACAGATACAGACACGAGGGCTGTACTGGAAACGCCACAACAGCTACAGATACAGACCGAGGGCTGTACTGGAAACGCCACAACAGCTACAGATACAGACACGAGGGCTGTACTGGGAAACGCCACAACAGCTACAGATACAGACCTGAGGGCTGTTCTGGAAACGCCACAACAACTACAGATACAGACCTGAGGGCTGTACTGGAAACGCCACAACAGCTACAGATACAGACACGAGGGCTGTATTGGAAACGCCACAACAGCTACAGATACAGACATGAGGGCTGTATTGGAAACGCCACAACAGCTACAGATACAGACCTGAGGGCTGTATGGAAACGCCACAACAGCTACAGATACAGACCTGAGGGCTGTATTGGAAACGCCACAACAGCTACAGATACAGACCTGAGGGCTCTGTATGGAAACGCCACACAACTACAGATATTAGAGCTGTACTGGAAACGCTACAACCACAGGAATTAAAACAATGACAAATGAAGAGGTTGAAGATAATTCCTCACTGATTTTCATCCTTCACGTGTGGGGCTCCCTGTGGAATTGCCTACCCCCATGCCTCGGTGACATCAGTGCCGGCATCACCACCTCGAGTCTTCGGCTTAAAGCACAATCGATCACCCTCTTTAGTTAGTCAGGTTGGTGGGGGCATGAGTACAGGGCTGGTGTGTAGGAACGCCCAATGATGCAGATGCATCTGCAGCTCTGAGCACAACTTCTGGAGCTACTGCACGTTCATATCTGCATTAACTGGCGAGAATGTGTGATGCGAAACTGGTCGGAATTCAACCCACAACTGCGCAAACAACTGTGGCCGCGTTTGTGCCGACACTTTCTCTCTCTCCAAGCACTGAAAATTTGGACTAGAGAAGTTGCAGTTAACAGAGACTCTCTCTCTCTCTCTCTCTCTCCTCTCTCTCTCTCTCTCTCTCTCCTCTCTCTCTCTCTCTCTCGAGGGCTTGCCGTATACATTCATCAATCAATTGCCAACATTACCCGACGCAGAACTGATCTTGAAACTAATACTGTCGAATGTATCTGGATTGAAATAAAAAACTCCAATCACCGCCATTAATAATCGGACATTTATATAGACACCCATCTTCCACATACGAATGGTATGACAACTTTGTACAAATGATGGATTGGATCTGTCACAACATTCAAATATACTACTGTTAGGGGACTTCAATATTGATAGTTTAAAACAACACCAGCTTGGACATGTACACTATCACTTCATGCACTCCATCAGTTAGTACAAACCCCAACGAGAATAACTAAAACAACTGCGACACTTATTGATCATGTATACACTAACAACAAATCCGCAATACTAGATGTTTCAGTGGTACATTCTGGTATTAGTGATCACTGTCCAGTCTTCTGCACGTGGTCCTTAAAGCTCCCAAAACCACCACCCAAAGGTCACACGCCATCCAATACCGCTCTTTCAAAAAGTTTAATGAAGCAGCATACCTCTATGACTTAAACGTTTCCCCTTTTCACTTAACTTATAATTACTCAGACGTCGATGATGCACTGTCCTTCTGGTACCAAACATTCCTCACCATCATAAATAAACACGCGCCGTTACATCAAAAAAGAGTTAGGCATCCGCAGATGAACCCGTGGGTTAACTCCAGAATTGCTGCAAGAAATGGTACTACGTGACCAACTCAAGGCAGCAAATTTGTTTGACGAATACAAAGAGCAGAGAAACTTTGTTTCAAACGAAGTTGAAAAAGCCAAACGAGACTACTTCAGTCAAATGATAACGGATGCAAAATCCACAGCGCCAATGTGGAGGGCAATAAACACTATTGTACGCAACAAGCGTACAAATTCACAAACTTCAAGCACCAACATCACCCCGGACAAATATAATACCCACTTTCTGTCATTATCAGATTACCCTTACTCAAGCTTCACAGACTATAAGAGCACCAAATGAATATACATGCCCGACTTCCCTAATATCATTTTGCAAACAAAAACTTGGATCCAGTAACTCAATTAAAATTCCCCTTCTTGCTGTACATGAAGTAGGTATGCACATAGCGCAATTAAAGAATAAAAATCCATGGGTCCTGATAACATACCCACATTTCTTCTCAAACTCGCTCTACCTTACATTGTTGAGTCTCTTACATACATATATAATCTATCCATTGAAACTAATGTTTTCCCTCAGGCGTTCAAAACGCCAAGTAATCCCCTTCCAAAATCAAATGATTTGTCGGATCCAAATAATTTCAGACCTATATCCTTACTATCGATTCTATCCAAACCCCTTGAAAGACACATACACACACACGTATCTCAGTTCATGGAGGAAAAACAAACTTTTCACCCACTCCAATCTGGATTCCGATCTAATCACTCCTGCCACACAGCATTATCACGAATGTGTGACTCATGGCTTTCAAATATGAACCAATCACAAATGACAGGGGTTGTCTTTCTTGACTTCAAAAAGGCGTTTGATCTTGTTGATCATTCCATTCTTCTAAAGAAACTATCTGTCTACTTGAACCATACCCCGACAATCTCATTATTCCAATCATACTTGAACGATAGGACTCAGTATGTGGCGCTTAATGGGAAAACCTCCACTTCAGACTTTGTCAGACATGGAGTCCCACAGGGCTCTGTACTAGGCCCCTACTATTCTGCATCTTCATCAATGATTTACCATTGTCCGTATCAGATGAAAAGGTCACGACAGATTTATTTGCTGATGACTCGTCGCTCCAAACGAATGGTAGTGATCTACAGACAATAGAAACTTCTCTCCAGGAAAGTCTAAACGACGTGTCAGACTGGTGTCATTCAAACTCAATGGTCATACACCCAGCCAAAACCAAATCTATGATTATAGCTACCCGCCAAAAACACCAGTTGACTCCTCTTTGCCTAAAACTTAAGTTGAATGGCCACTTCTATCGAGCAGGTAGATGAGCATCGTGTTTTAGGGTTAACGATAGATAAAGAATTGAAATGGCAATCTCATCTAAATAACGTATGCAAGGTAGTCTCAAAACCCTTTTCCTGTTATCTCAATTAAAGCGCTACGTCAACAGTAATGTGCTTAAAACTTTTCTTCAATGCACACATAATGTCACGTATAAATTACGCCTCAACAGTGTGGGACGGCAGTAGTGACGTCCACAAAAAAAAAGGCTGAATTCTCTCCATAGACGTGCAGCAAAGCTACTCCATCCAGCTGTATCTCTAACAACAGACGAAAAACTAAAAGCGCTGAACATACTTCCTCTGAATAGGCAATTGGAATTCAACAAGGCATCATTTATGTTTACAATCTTGACAGATACTATGCCATGTTATATCAATGCCCTTTTTACAAGATCGAACAGCTTTTCTGGCTCGACGAAATTCCTTCTTCCCTACCCACGCATTGATCTATACAAAACAAGTCTAGCTTACTCTGGACCATATGTCTGGGAACTCACTTCCACCGAATCTACAAAACATGAATACTTTAAAACCTTTCAAGGAACATTTGCATAAACATTTTATGTCTCAGTAGTTAAATTATCGATTACAATGATTAGCGTCCATTCGCTAAGTCTTCTGTGAACCATACTTTTGATAAATCGTCTCAACATAAAACCTACTCCGTTAAAATCGCTCATCCCACTCCCACTCTGTCTACCATCCCTTTTCTCCTCCCCCTACCTACCATTCTCTCTTCCCCACCCTCCTCTGACTCTCTCTCTCTCTCTGCAGTTTTTGTTTGTTTGTTTGCTTGTAAGTTTCCTTTTGTTTTACCATCCCCCATCTCATTAGTGCTTTTATGAGCAGTTTGCTTATCATTGTAGAATTAGATTATCATGTTGCTATGTTCAATTGTCTGTATGAATGATATGTGCTGAAATAATGTATGCATGACAAGGACAGATTGTAAGACTAGGCTTTGGCCTAAAATCTTCATCCTTGGGTATTAAAGATCAATCAATCAATCAATCAATCAATTCTCTCTCTCTCTCTCTCTCTCTCTCTCTCTCTCTCTCTCTCTCTCTCTCTCTCTCTCTCTCTCTCTCTCTCTCTCTCTCTCTCTCTCTCTCTAGATATTTCCTAGTCTAACTTTGTCATGTCTAGAAACTAACTGTGGGCAAAAACTGCACCCACGATTGCAGCTATAACAGTGCACGCAATAGTGGCCGCAGTTACGGCTCGAAAAAACTGGCGAAGATTTCGATCAGTCAACGAAGAAATGTGCGTGCAGTTGCGCGCACAGTTGCACGCATAGTTGCGGCCGTGCTTAGGCCTTTTAGCGTTCTATAGGTGTGTGTGTGTGTGTGTGTGTGTGTGTGTGTGTGTGTGTGTGTGTGTGTGTGTGTGTGTGTGTGTGTGTGTGTGTGTGTGTGTTGTGTGTGTGTGTTGTGTGTGTGTGCGTGCGTGTGCCTGCGTGCGTACGTGCGTGTGTGCGTGTGTATAGAGGTGAGGGGAAATGAGCAGGGAGAGCTGGAGTGAAGGGTCAGGTGAAACACTGCGGGAGATGTGAGGGGAGGGTGAAGTCGGGGAGGGGGTGAGGAGGAGGGGATGTGGACAGCTAACCCTTCATTTTGATGTACAGGTTGGAATAAAACCTGAACGTGTGCAGTGAACATTAGCAGCGATCTAGCACGGCAGTTTCCAGTGTACAAATTTTTCTGTCGCCAGCTCTTCCGAGTGCCACGTAGAACTTGTTTCTCAGTGGTAGTGATAGATGCCCAGGTTCCATGAACCCACCCACCCACCACCCCCACACACACTTTGAGAGAATGCTGATGATTACAAACATTTCAAAAAGATACACCCGAAGTAGCTCTATACAGTTTGGGCTCAGAATAAAAAAAAAAAGTAGAAGATACACCGGAAGGTGCGGATGGGACCCAGAGAAGCGCTGCCGAACTGCCGAACAAAACCAGCTGGGAGCAATCCAGCCCCATCCTTGGAAGGAGCTCTGAATTAAAGATTTGGCTTAATTTGCAGCTTTGAACAGGAAACCGAGTTGAACGCTGTAGCGGAACAGGAAATAAACTGAACGGAAAGTCGTCAATGGACTTGTCTTCCGCAAAAATGAAAACCGAAAGTTTCAGTTTTAGTTTGCCAGCAAAACCAAACGATGTATATCGTGAACTAGCACCGTGAGTGTTTTTAAATCATGTTGTATTTGTTAACATTGGCACCACGGGAAAAACTGATTGTAAATCCTGAGGTTCAAATGGAATTCATCCGGCACATTGGTTTTAAAGTGGTGTTACTGCTCAGAACAACTCGGGAACTCATTCTTTGTTAGTGCCGTCCGTGACTGGAACCACCTGGAAGAAGAGACAGTGACAGCACCATCATTTCGAGTCCTTCAAGTCGAAAATCAACTCTCTAGGACAAATGTAGAAGCTAGGCTGCGCACCCCCCGTCCACTGCGCTGATGCCATATTCACATGGCGACAGCAGTGTAATGTACAGTTTACAGATACAGATACAGATACTGCAGACGGAAAATGAAACAAAAGCAGGAATGGTATTGCTGAGCCGCCAAACGAAGTTCTGAACAAATTGCAAAACAGACACTTCACGTTTTGACTTATTACTTCAAACATCAATACCAATGGAAACAAAGGACGAACTAGCAGTCAGTTATATCTTCCATTCTTGCAATATGGTCGAAGAGAAGCCATTGACTGCATGTTTTGTTTTTGCGTTTCTGGATCTGGATCTGGAACGATACATCGCAGGAGCCAATCAACGGCTATAGATGCGACGGAACAGGGAGAGCGCAAAATAGTTTTAAAAAGCCACCACTTTGCCCTCACAATCTTCTATGGATTAAGGTCTCTATGAGTAGCCACTACAAGTTATCTACAGGTTAAAACACAAAAGCTGGCTAAAAACTCTTATGCTGTCAGGATGCTAGTAGGCAGGCGATGTTGATCTGCCAAGTGCTTGTAAATTTGTGTTTGGCGGCTCAGGTATCAGGTCAGGTATGGGCCCAAAGCCTCGCGGCTTATTATGGCTCCCTCACTAGCTTCCAGTCGTTGGCAAATGTGGACTATTTTGTGCACCAATGTGTGCTTGAAAAAATTTTGTCTTTGAAAGAGTTGGATCTTCTGTTTCTAGTAATGCTAATGTAATTAGTGGAATCCCCAAGGCAGCATACTGGGACCTATATTATTTACTATATTTATAAATGACTTACCAGACGGGTTAAAAAGCACATGCAAGATTTTTGCTGATGATACTAAGTTGTACAGTTCACCATCCAAACACCTTACAATGCAAAATGACATTGAGCTACTCATAAATTGGTCAAACTCATGGAATTTGTACTTCAATGCATCCAAATTTCCAAGTATTACATATCGGCAAAAGAAACCCTAAATTAAATTACAGTATGAAAGTTGGGGATCAAGAAGTTCAAATAACGTGCTGTGAAGAGGAAAAAGACTTGGGAGTAACATTTGATGAAGACTTACTCTTTGACAGACACATTGCACAGACCATCAAGAAAGCCGTGCAGATGATTGGTATTATTAAGAGAACTTTTACATACTTGGACAGAGATACCTTTCTTAGACTATACAAGGCAATGGTGAGATCAATTCTTGAATTTGGCAATGTGATATGGTCTCCAAGACTAAAAAGGCAGTCAATAGAATAGAAAGGTGCAGAGAAGAGCAACTAAGTTAATACCGGACATTGCTGATTATCCATATGAAGACAGATTAAGGTACCTAAGGTTACCATCCCTCAAAGCTAGAAGGATAAGAGGAGATCTGATCCAAACTTATAAAATTTTCAATAATCTAGATGATATTGATCAAGCATGTGTTTTTGAACCTGCACTAACAAACATAACCGTAACAGTTGTGACAAAGTACAAAAAACAGCAAGTTAATACTAATATAAGGAAACATTTCTTCAGCCAGAGGATAGCACCAATTTGGAATAAAACTAACTCCGAACATCAAACGTGCACCAAATATTAATCTTTTAAAAATCTTATCGATAAGCATGAAATAATAACAGACATCATGTTCGACTTTGATGGTCGAAAATAAAAACTGGGCTCGCTGTCGCCCAGACCAATGACAGAGCATATAAAGAAGGGGCATATAAAGCCGTGAGGCTATGATGAAACAATCATCCCCCCTAAATCTGAACCTGAACCTAAACCCTGAAATCACCCAATCTGGTATCAGGACTATGTTATCGCTAAGCCCATTCAGTCTTGGAAGACTCTTCTAGAGAAATGATACTTCTGCAATCTTTTTATTCCATTTAATTTTTTTAACTTTAAGGTGTGCCACGTGTTCTGTTTCCTTTATAAAGGTCACTAATTCATTTATTCAGTATTGTCCTTTCCCTATAAAGTCCCGTACATCTGAAACAGGTCCCCTTCTTCGTCGGTGCTTAGTGAAAAAAAAATTCAAAAGTTTCAGTCTGTTCTTCATATGTTAAGTCCTTTACCTATGTCAGTATGTGTGGGCACTAGCTTTGTCGCTCCCTTTTTTGTACTGCCTCTAGGGTTGGTTATATGTTTCTTTAACCATGGTGCCCGATTATTTGTGCATATTCCAGTATTGGTTGACCCTTGTTTCATATAATGTTTAAACATATCCCCATCCATATTGAAAAGATCTTCTTATTAGTCTAACCATCATGTTTGCTTTTTGGGCAATGTTTTGTATATATATGGGTATCAAACTTTAGGTCCGAATTCAATGTCACACCAATGTCCTTTTCAGCATCAGTCTTTGTCACCCAATGTCCTTTTCAGCATCAGTCTCTGCACTCAACCAAGTCACCTTTATTATCTCTCATATTATATATCACTTTTAGGTTTTTACTTCCCATATGTAATACCTTACAATTTTGTGCATTAAAACTCATTTGCCACTTTTTTTACCGTTCCACGGTTTTTCCAAGATCCTCTTGAAGTTGAATGCCTGGTTTACCAAATATCTTTGTGTCATCGGCGATTCCATATTTATTTTATCTTCTAGCGCATGCTCTAAAAGCCTGACTTGTCAACTTTTAGGCCCCAACAAACTAGTCGGTAGGTGTAAAAACAAAACAAAACAAAACAAAAACAAAAACAAAAAAAAATAAAGAAAAACAAAGAAAGAAAACAAGAGTTATTTGATCGAAAAATGAACATCATCAGAAACAGAGGAACACACACACACACAGACACACACACAGACACACACACAGACACACACACACAGACACACACACACACACACAGACACACACACACACACACACACAGACACACACACACACACACAACACACACACACACACACACACACACACACACACACACACACACTCACTTAGATATTTATCCCCAGCTTTAAAAGTTTTTGGAATGGTTGAAGCCATTCTTTGTAGGAATACTCTAATTTTTGTTGAAAAGTAGACCAGTGTTAAAAGATTGACCGTAAAAATTCTAGTTGAAATGCTCTGTGAGTGTAAAATGGGATCATGTGACTCCTAGAATCTAAGAATATGACAGGTGATGCAAGGTGTGATAGCAGGTCGAGTTACAATGGATGTTGCAACCCCCGACGCACCATCACAGTGCTTTGAACTGTCCGTGTGAGATTAAGGTATGACGGAACATAGTTATTCACATCACTGCAGACTTTCATAAAAGTGAAAAATGAACACTTCACTTTATTAACACGGACTACTGAGTTTGCTTTGACAGTTCAGGCTGCCAAAGTGAAGGCACAGTGGGAAACTTCTCTGTTATTCCTGTGCTTCACACAAAGTGGCCTTCAGGAGAGCAATATGACCTCTTTACACTATGTCATGCTGCCTTCTTTCAATCTTTGGGCGTCATGACTAATTCATCAGCGATGATCAGTATTAGGCCTTGCTTAAAGCAGACAGTCGACATTGATTTGAAGTAACATGAGCAGAAGACGGTGAGGAGTGTATCAGTGCAAACTACACACCTAGCACTAGGAGTTTCAACTTAAATCCTTTGTGAGTAAGTAGGATGACAGGCATCATAGTCATTCATGAGAAAGTGATTAACGAATCTCTGAATGTAGAAAGAGGTTAGTCTGTGCAGGTAGGTGACCAACATCAGTGCAGAATACAACATGTGGACATGGCATTTCCGTGTGGAGAGGGGTTGGTTTGGTCCAGGCAGGCAGACTGACCAGTCTGTACACAACAGGTAGACATATGATGGATATAGACAGGGATTGATTCAGGCAGGTAGACTGACCAGCCTGTCTACAACAGGTGGACATATGATGGATATAGACAGGGATTGGTTCAGGCAGGTAGACTGACCAGCCTGTCTTCAACAGGTGGACATATGATGGATTGGTTCAGCAGGTAGACTGACCAGCCTGTCTACAACAGGTGGACAGATGATGGATTGGTTCAGGCAGGTAGATTGACCAGCCTGTCTACAACAGGTGACATATGATGGAACCTATGTCTCTGTTGACAGGGATTGGTTCAGGCAGGTAGACTGACCAGTTTCTTCCCTTTACTGATGTCTGTGAGCCACTCCTGTACTTGGTTCTTAAAGTAGAGACTTTTGAATTTTATGCAGTTTTTCTTTTCCATTAAAACTTCCACCGCATGATTTAACAATTTTCTTTTTTTTCTTTTTCTGTCTTTTAATGGGGCTTCCTGTGTTTTCTGCACACCAACCTTGTGACAGGTTCAAAACAGATGCTGTATATGTCACTTTCTTTAATGATGTTTTCATTGTTGTCTTTAATGATGTTTTCAAGATTATTACAGTTGTTATCATTGTCTTTGTTGTCATCATCATCTTTCTTCTTGTTTCCAGCTCCTTTTGTGAAGACAAATTGTCAGGTTTTGAGGCTGGGAGGAAAGGAACGAAGAAAAGAAATCGGCCCCAAACTCAGCCAGCATCGTCCACGTCATCAGGACAGAATCCTCGATCAGCATCATCCAGTCATCAGGACAGAATCCTCGACCAGCATCGTTACCATCATCAGGACAGAATCCTCGACCAGCATCATCCCAGTCATCAGGACAGAAACCTCGACCAGCATCATCCCAGTTATCAGGACAGAAACCTCAACCAGCATCATCCAGTCATCAGGACAGAAACCTCGACCAGCATCATCCCAGTCATCAGGACAGAAACTTCGACCAGCATCATCCCAGTCATCAGGACAGAATCCTCGACCAGCATCGTTACCATCATCAGGACAGAATCCTCGACCAGCATCTTCTACGTCATCAGGACAGAATCCTCGACCAGCATCTTCTACGTCATCTCAACCAGCATCGTCTCAGAGCAAGGAAAGGGAGCCAGAAGTAAGAAGCACAGGCTGTATTAAAGCTGGCACTGAAGCTGTTACAAGGGAAAGCACTCTGGGGTTACTTTTGGTGCCCGAGGCCCATCGACTGTGAAAGGCAAGCATCCCACAGCTGCGTCCTAGACCTGGAAACATGTCACATCAAGACAACCAGAAACACATGGGTAGGTGTTTCTCCTGGTCACAGTCACTTCTGCACAGCAGTGTGGGTGTGTTATCACTGTGTACGCACGTTCGTGTGTGTGTACATATGTGTGTCTGTGTGCATGTGTGTGTGTGTATGTGCATGTGCATGCGTGCGTGTATGTTTGTGCATGTGTGTGTGCACGCATGCGTGTGCACATGTGCATTCATCTATATGTTTGTGCATGCATGTGTGTATGTGTGTATGTGTGTGTGTGTGTTGTGTGTGTGTGAGAAATATATTGTGTGTGTCAGTGTTTGTGACATTTTCAAACATAGATATTTCCAAACAGAACAGTGATCTATATTTTGTACATTAACATTAGAGCAAAAAGGTAATGCTATGAAACAGTGTTGTAGTTGTAAAAAAGACCCCATCACTTCTCTGAAAAAACAGATATCCTGTTTACTCATACAATGGTTGATGGTCATATCACTTCATCATACTCCACATTTCCACTTTCCATTCTCTGTCTCTCTCTCCACCTTGTTCTCTTTCTCTCTTTCCAACACGAAAGCATCCACACCTGCAGCCAACTGCTACAGACTGACAATAGCAGAAGTGGTCTAAGGCCAGTTGTGTGGATTGTTGGCTGAAGCATCCAGCAGGCGTGAAGAGGACATGGACTGGCAGGTGGTGGAGTCAGGGGGTGCTTTTGACATTGACATCCTTCATCAAAACAGACAACAAATCTCCACCTCTTCATCCACAATGTGAGTTGCATTTTCTCCTGTTTCATTAACCAATATTTTGTCTTTGGAGCATTTGAGTTTACTAACATGCCAACAAAAATACAAATTCTTAGATTTCTAGAACAAGCGAAAAAAAGAAACCCTTTTGAATTTAGGTTCTAACTTCCAGGCTACAAAACACACAAGTATGTAAACCACTACCCCATCCTCCTCCCAATGCCCCCCCCCCCCCAAAAAAAAAAAAAACAACAACAAAAAAAACAACAACAAAAAAACAAACAAAAAAATTAATGAAAAAAAACCCAATGCCTGAGCTGCAAGCAGTTGGTTGGCCACAAGAAAATGACATGAAAACTAATAAATCAGGAGAGCTGTGCACACACAGTGTAATGAATGGAGAAGCACAAGTTGTGTACACATCGCATCCATTATTTGTGTATGTCAGGGGAAACTAGTGATGATTTGGCTACTTTTTAACATAGAGTGGCAAGGAATAAGAGTAAAAATGAACATGATTTGATGGTTTCTACAAAAAACACTGTCCTTTTTGCAAATGGCAGACATTGAAAGTTTTGTCAAGCAGTGACAGCAGCTGTAGTAGAACAAATTGAACAGAAATAGCAGAATATTTGAAAGTCATAGTGTCATTTAGAGATAAAGACATTTATTTTATTAAAAAGAGAAAAAGACAAGACATCTTTTAGATCAAAATCAATCACACTAACTTCATCCAGCTGAATATTTCTGTCAGTTGCTGACTTTCAGATTTGTAAGTGAAGTGGCATTGATTTCAAAGGGAGATTGAAGACCACCACCACCAACAAATACCCTGGGATTGACATCAACTGAATGGACTCTACAAAGCCATAGAAGACCGCCATCACCATTGTCACACTGAGCACAAATGCACGCACGCACTGAGCTCAGCATTCACTCGTGTACACACAGTCGCTCCAAACAACCAGAAGGTGCACTACAGTGTCTCTTCTTCTCCCCTTCCTCTCCGGGGAATAATTTACTAAACGGTAATCACTTTTCCAGCATATACAACAGGTTTGTTTTCCAAGAATTATCTTCCGTTCCTCCTCTCCAGTGGAGATACAAGCATTCCAAACGAACAATGCATCATGGGCTGTATGTGATACTGTTTCCATCAGTGGTTTGGGAACCACAGTCTGTTTGTTGTCTTGTCCAGGTACATGCCTGTAGAGGATGTCAGAATCCAGTATGTATGTTGACTTGTCGGTGGGTATGTCAGAGATGGTCTGCTTTTGCAATAGAAAGTATAGTCGTCAGTGTCTGGTCGCTTCTCTGCATAGTCTTCAAAACGTCTGGCGTAACTTTTAGTTCATCCAGTTTTGAAACCTTGAGTGGTTTTGTTGGTTTTTCCTGCTCTACAACTGTGAACCTCGACCATGTCCACAAACTGGACCAAAGGGTCTGTGCGGTTGTTGTTCACCACACCCTCGGAAAGGAGTAGGTCTTTCGGTGGTGAGTATTGGTACTAACGGAAATCGCCAGAACCGACATGGCCCTGACCGTGGAAAGGTCGTCTGTTGCCAAAAGACGTGTAACCGTGAGGACCTTGAAATGAAGCGCGATTTCCTCTTAAGTTTCCTTGTCCAGAATGTATTGAAATGCGCGTGAGACTCGAAAAGGGACGAATCCCCTTGCAGGCAACACCTTTATTGGATGCATAGGTATGATCGCTATTGACAATTCGCAACGTTATCGAACTGCCTTTCTTAAGAAAAGTGAAGACTCGAAAATGCGGACGATCCCCTTGAGGCAATCTCCTTTGCGGATGAGCTCAGAAAACGGTCAGCTGAACACTGAAACTTCTTAAGAGTTCTTTTA
>CM031595.1:680179-700227 GCA_018398815.1 Conus ventricosus
GGAAACATTCTTCAGCCAGAGGATAGCACCAATTTGGAATAAACTAACTCCGAACATCAAACGTGCACCAAATATTAACTCTTTTAAAAATCTTATCGATAAGCATGAAATAATAACAGACATCATGTTCGACTTTGATGGTCGAAAATAAAAACTGGGCTCGCTGTCGACCTGACCAATGACAGAGCATATAAAGAAGGGGCATATAAAGCCGTGAGGCTATGATGAAACAATCATCGCCCCTAAATCTGAACCTGAACCTGAACCTGAAATCATCCAATCTGGTACTCAGGACTATGTTATCGCTAAGCCTATTCCAGTCTTGGAAGACTCTTCTAGAGAAATGATACTTTCTGCAATCTTTTATTCCATTTAATTTTTTTAACTTTAAGGTGTGCCCACGTGTTCTGTTTCCTTTATTAAAGGTCACTAATTCATTTATATCAGTATTGTCCTTTCCCTTAATAAGTCTGTACATCTGAATCAGGTCCCCTCTTCTTCGTCGGTAGCTTAGTGAAAACAAATTCAAATGTTTCAGTCTGTCTTCATATGTTAAGTCCTTTACCTATGTCAGTATGTGTGACACTAGCTTTGTCGCTCTTTTCTGTACTGCCTCTAGGGTTGTTATATGTTTCTTTAACCATGGTGCCCAGATTATTTGTGCATATTCCAGTATTGGTCTGACCATTGTTGCATATAATGTTCTAAACATATCCTCATCCATATATGAAAAAGATCTTCTTATTAGTCTAACCATCATGTTTGCTTTTTGGGCAATGTTTTGTATATATATGGGTATCAAACTTTAGGTCCGAATTCAATGTCACACCAATGTCCTTTTCAGCATCAGTCTTTGTCACCCAATGTCCTTTTCAGCATCAGTCTCTGTCACATCAACCAAGTCACCTTTATTATCTCTCATATTATATATCACTTTTAGGTTTTTACTTCCCATATGTAATACCTTACAATTTTGTGCATTAAAACTCATTTGCCACTTTTTTTTACCGTTCCACGGTTTTTCCAAGATCCTCTTGAAGTTGAATGCCTGGTTTACCAAATATCTTTGTGTCATCGGCGATTCCATATTTATTTTATCTTCTAGCGCATGCTCTAAAAGCCTGACTTGTCAACTTTTAGGCCCCAACAAACTAGTCGGTAGGTGTAAAAACAAAACAAAACAAAACAAAAACAAAAACAAAAAAAAATAAAGAAAACAAAGAAAGAAAACAAGAGTTATTTGATCGAAAAATGAACATCATCAGAAACAGAGGAACACACACACACACAGACACACACACAGACACACACACAGACACACACCACACAGACACACACACACACACACAGACACACACACACACACACACACAGACACACACACACACACACACACACACACACACACACACACACACACACACACACACACCACTCACTTAGATATTTATCCCCCAGCTTTAAAAGTTTTTGGAATGTTGAAGCCATTCTTTGTAGGAATACTCTAATTTTGTTGAAAAGTAGACCAGTGTTAAAAGATTGACCGTAAAAATTCTAGTTGAAATGCTCTGTGAGTGTAAAATGGGATCATGTGACTCCTAGAATCTAAGAATATGACAGGTGATGCAAGGTGATAGCAGGTCGAGTTACAATGGATGTTGCAACCCCCCGACGCACCATCACAGTGCTTTGAACTGTCCGTGTGAGATTAAGGTATGACGGAACATAGTTATTCACATCACTGCAGACTTTCATAAAAGTGAAAAATGAACACTTCACTTTATTAACACGGACTACTGAGTTTGCTTTGACAGTTCAGGCTGCCAAAGTGAAGGCACAGTGGGAAACTTCTCTGTTATTCCTGTGCTTCACACAAAGTGGCCTTCAGGAGGAGCAATATGACCTCTTTACACTATGTCATGCTGCCTTCTTTCAATCTTTGGGCGTCATGACTAATTCATCAGCGATGACTCAGTATTAGGCCTTGCTTAAAGCAGACAGTCGACATTGATTTGAAGTAACATGAGCAGAAGACCGGTGAGGAGTGGTATCAGTGCAAACTACACACCTAGCACTAGGAGTTTCAACTTAAATCCTTTGTGAGTAAGTAGGATGACAGGCATCATAGTCATTCATGAGAAAGTGATTAACGAATCTCTGAATGTAGAAAGAGGTTAGTCTGTGCAGGTAGGTGACCAACATCAGTGCAGAATACAACATGTGGACATGGCATTTCCGTGTGGAGAGGGGTTGGTTTGGTCCAGGCAGGCAGACTGACCAGTCTGTACACAACAGGTAGACATATGATGGATATAGACAGGGATTGATTCAGGCAGGTAGACTGACCAGCCTGTCTACAACAGGTGGACATATGATGGATATAGACAGGGATTGGTTCAGGCAGGTAGACTGACCAGCCTGTCTTCAACAGGTGGACATATGATGGATTGGTTCAGCAGGTAGACTGACCAGCCTGTCTACAACAGGTGGACAGATGATGGATTGGTTCAGGCAGGTAGATTGACCAGCCTGTCTACAACAGGTGGACATATGATGGAACCTATGTCTCTGTTGACAGGGATTGGTTCAGGCAGGTAGACTGACCAGTTTCTTCCCTTTACTGATGTCTGTGAGCCACTCCTGTACTTGGTTCTTAAAGTAGAGACTTTTGAATTTTATGCAGTTTTTCTTTTCCATTAAAACTTCCACCGCATGATTTAACAATTTTCTTTTTTTTCTTTTTCTGTCTTTTAATGGGCTTCCTGTGTTTTCTGCACACCAAACCTTGTGACAGGTTCAAAACAGATGCTGTATATGTCACTTTCTTTAATGATGTTTTCATTGTTGTCTTTAATGATGTTTTCAAGATTATTACAGTTGTTATCATTGTCTTTGTTGTCATCATCATCTTTCTTCTTGTTTCCAGCTCCTTTTGTGAAGACAATAATGTCAGGTTTTGAGGCTGGGAGGAAAGGAACGAAGAAAAGAAATCGGCCCCAAACTCAGCCAGCATCGTCCACGTCATCAGGACAGAATCCTCGATCAGCATCATCCCAGTCATCAGGACAGAATCCTCGACCAGCATCGTTACCATCATCAGGACAGAATCCTCGACCAGCATCATCCCAGTCATCAGGACAGAAACCTCGACCAGCATCATCCCAGTTATCAGGACAGAAACCTCAACCAGCATCATCCCAGTCATCAGGACAGAAACCTCGACCAGCATCATCCCAGTCATCAGGACAGAAACTTCGACCAGCATCATCCCAGTCATCAGGACAGAATCCTCGACCAGCATCGTTACCATCATCAGGACAGAATCCTCGACCAGCATCTTCTACGTCATCAGGACAGAATCCTCGACCAGCATCTTCTACGTCATCTCAACCAGCATCGTCTCAGAGCAAGGAAAGGGAGCCAGAAGTAAGAAGCACAGGCTGTATTAAAGCTGGCACTGAAGCTGTTACAAAGGGAAAGCACTCTGGGGTTACTTTTGGTGCCCGAGGCCCATCGACTGTGAAAGGCAAGCATCCCACAGCTGCGTCTAGACCTGGAAACATGTCACATCAAGACAACCAGAAACACATGGGTAGGTGTTTCTCCTGGTCACAGTCACTTCTGCACAGCAGTGTGGGTGTGTGTATCACTGTGTACGCACGTTCGTGTGTGTGTACATATGTGTGTCTGTGTGCATGTGTGTGTGTGTATGTGCATGTGCATGCGTGCGTGTATGTTTGTGCATGTGTGTGTGCACGCATGCGTGTGCACATGTGCATTCATCTATATGTTTGTGCATGCATGTGTGTATGTGTGTATGTGTGTGTGTGTGTGTGTGTGTGTGTGAGAAATATATTGTGTGTGTCAGTGTTTGTGACATTTTCAAACATAGATATTTCCAAACAGAACAGTTGATCTATATTTTGTACATTAACATTAGAGCAAAAAGGTAATGCTATGAAACAGTGTTGTAGTTTGTAAAAAAGACCCCATCACTTCTCTGAAAAACAGATATCCTGTTTACTCATACAATGGTTGATGGTCATATCACTTCATCATACTCCACATTTCCACTTTCCATTCTCTGTCTCTCTCTCCACCTTGTTCTCTTTCTCTCTTTCCAACACGAAAGCATCCACACCTGCAGCCAACTGCTACAGACTGACAATAGCAGAAGTGGTCTAAGGCCAGTTGTGTGGATTGTTGGCTGAAGCATCCAGCAGGCGTGAAGAGGACATGGACTGGCAGGTGGTGGAGTCAGGGGGTGCTTTTGACATGACATCCTTCATCAAAACAGACAACAAATCTCCCACCTCTTCATCCACAATGTGAGTTGCATTTTCTCCTGTTTCATTAACCAATATTTTGTCTTTGGAGCATTTGAGTTTACTAACATGCCAACAAAAATACAAATTCTTAGATTTCTAGAACAAGCGAAAAAAAGAAACCCTTTTGAATTTAGGTTCTAACTTCCAGGCTACAAAACACACAAGTATGTAAACCACTACCCCCATCCTCCTCCCAATGCCCCCCCCCCCCCCAAAAAAAAAAAAAACAACAACAAAAAAAACAACAACAAAAAAACAAACAAAAAAATTAATGAAAAAAAACCCAATGCCTGAGCTGCAAGCAGTTGGTTGGCCACAAGAAAATGACATGAAAACTAATAAATCAGGAGAGCTGTGCACACACAGTGTAATGAATGGAGAAGCACAAGTTGTGTACACATCGCATCCATTATTTGTGTATGTCAGGGGAACTAGTGATGATTTGGCTACTTTTTAACATAGAGTGGCAAGGAATAAGAGTAAAAATGAACATGATTTGATGGTTTCTACAAAAAACACTGTCCTTTTTGCAAATGGCAGACATTGAAAGTTTTGTCAAGCAGTGACAGCAGCTGTAGTAGAACAAATTGAACAGAAATAGCAGAATATTTGAAAGTCATAGTGTCATTTAGAGATAAAGACATTTATTTTTATTAAAAAGAGAAAAAGACAAGACATCTTTTAGATCAAAATCAATCACACTAACTTCATCCAGCTGAATATTTCTGTCAGTTGCTGACTTTCAGATTTGTAAGTGAAGTGGCATTGATTTCAAAGGGAGATTGAAGACCACCACCACCAACAAATACCCTGGGATTGACATCAACTGAATGGACTCTACAAAGCCATAGAAGACCGCCATCACCATTGTCACACTGAGCACAAATGCACGCACGCACTGAGCTCAGCATTCACTCCGTGTACACACAGTCGCTCCAAACAACCAGAAGGTGCACTACAGTGTCTCTTCTTCTCCCCTTCCTCTCCGGGGAATAATTTACTAAACGGTAATCAACTTTTCCAGCATATACAACAGGTTTGTTTTCCAAGAATTATCTTCCGTTCCTCCTCTCCAGTGGAGATACAAGCATTCCAAACGAACAATGCATCATGGGCTGTATGTGATACTGTTTCCATCAGTGGTTTGGGAACCACAGTCTGTTTGTTGTCTTGTCCAGGTACATGCCTGTAGAGGATGTCAGAATCCAGTATGTATGTTGACTTGTCGGTGGGTATGTCAGAGATGGTCTGCTTTGCAATAGAAAGTATAGTCGTCAGTGTCTGGTCGCTTCTCTGCATAGTCTTCAAAACGTCTGGCGTAACTTTTAGTTCATCCAGTTTTGAAACCTTGAGTGGTTTTGTTGGTTTTTCCTGCTCTACAACTGTGAACCTCGACCATGTCCACAAACTGGACCAAAGGGTCTGTGCGGTTGTTGTTCACCACACCCTCGGAAAGGAGTAGGTCTTTCCGGTGGTGAGTATTGGTACTAACGGAAATCGCCAGAACCGACATGGCCCTGACCGTGGAAAGGTCGTCTGTTGCCAAAAGACGTGTAACCGTGAGGACCTTGAAATGAAGCGCGATTTCCTCTTCTATAGTTTCCTTGTCCAGAATGTATTTGAAATGCCGCGTGAGACTCGAAAAGGGACGAATCCCCCTTGCAGGCAACACCTTTATCTGGATGAGCAATACGGTACTGATCCGCTATCTGACACATTTCGTCAACGTTATCGAACTGCCTTTCTTTAAGAAAAGTGGCCAAATCTTTGCTGACGCTCTGAAAAAGTTGCTCTCAAAGTAGCAAGTCTCGCAGTGATTCGAATGTCTTATTCGTCTTTGTTAACTCTATCCATCTGTCTAAACAGTGACTCATTCTTGTTAAAAAAGACGGAAATGATTCTCCCTTGTCAGGACGAACCGATCGGAAACGCTCACGAAAACGGTCAGCTGAACACTGAAACTTCTTTAAGAGTTCTTTTAATTGGTCCCAAGTCAACCCTTCTTTTGCTGCGAGTGTGTGGTCTAGTGCGAAAGCACTTCCCTTAAACAGCGGCGCGATAAACTTGACTTACTTGACTTAGTCCTCTGAATTCCCTGGGGAACATAGGGCCGCAACCACACTCTTCCAGCGGACACGGTTTTGGGAGATCTTCTTCAGCTTGGCCCACGTCATTCCGGCGGCCTTCACTTCCGTGTCGGTACTCCTTCGCCATGTCTGTCTTGGTCTTCCCACTCTTCTTTTGCCCTGAGGGTTCCATTCAAGGGCTTGTCTTGTGATGTTGGATGGAGACTTTCTGAGGGTGTGGCCAATCCATCCCCACTTCCGTTTTCTGATTTCTATTTCTATTGGAACTTGCTGGGTCTTGTTCCACAGTTCTGCGTTGGCAATAACATCTGGCCATCTGATGTTCACAATGTTTCGCAGACATCTGTTGATAAATGTTTGGAGTTTGTGGGTGTTTGTCTTTGTTGTTCGCCACGTTTCAGAACCATACAGAAGGACAGATTTCACATTTGAATTGAAGATTCTGATCTTGTTATGGAGTGAGAGGGCAGAGGAATTCCAGATAGGCCGTAGCATAGTAAAGGTGTGCCTGGCTTTATTGATGCAACTCTTGATATCCTCATCTGTACCTCCATCTTTGCTGACCACACTGCTGAGGTAGACAAACTTGTCAACTTCAATGATGTCTTCCTGTTGTAGTCGTAGTGGGTCTCGTTGCTGGTTGTTGACTCTCATGGCTTCTGTTTTCTTTATGTTGATTTGGAGGCCTGTCTTTCCTGCTTCTTCTGCTACCCGGCACAGCTTCTTTGTGCGTCTTGCTGTTTATGGGACAGAAGGCTGATGTCGTCGGCGAAGTCCAGGTCTTCCAGTTGCTTGGTGAAAGTCCACTGGATTCCTGTCCTCTTGCCATCTGTAGACTGCCGCACTATCCAGTCAACGACCATCAGGAAAATTGTTGGCGATAGTAGACACCCCTGACGGACGCCGGTTTGTACAGTGAAGGGCTTTGTTAGCTTCCCATCGTGGACGACCTGGCATGTGGCATCCTCGTAGAGTTGCTGGATGATGGCAACAAACTTGGGTTGGAAGCCATGGTGGTGCATGGGTTTCCAGATGGTATCTCTGTCGATGCTGTCAAATGCCCTCTGGAAATCCACAAATACTGCGTACAAGGGGGTCTGCCACTCCAGAGACTGCTCGATGATAATTCTCATGGTGGCAATTTGGTCTGTGCATGATCTGTCTTGGCGAAATCCAGCTTGTTCTTGGCGGAGGGTCTTGTCTAGGGCGGTCTTGAGTCTCTCTAGCATGATTTTGGTCAGCACCTTCCCCGGGATGGACAGCAACATAATCCCTCTCCAGTTTTTACAGGATGACAAGTCCCCTTTCTTCGGTAGCTTCACCAGGTGGCCTCTTTTCCAGTCTTCTGGCACTCGTTCCTGCTCCCAGATCTTGCTTAGGAGTGGATGCAGCATCTCTGTTGACGTCTGGATGTCTGCTTTCAGTGCTTCAGGTGGAATTCCGTCTGGACCCGTTGCTTTACCTGACTTCAGTGACTTGATGGCTTTGGTAACTTCCGTCTTGGTTGGTGGGCCTGTGTTGATGTCCAGAAGCTGGGTTGGTGGTGGAATGTCTGGGGGGACAGGTGGTGCAGGTCTGTTCAGTGTCTCTTTAAAGTGCTCTGCCCACCTTGCTCTCTGCTCAGCTTCTCCTGCGATGGTGTTTCCCTCCTTGTCTTTGACCGGACGATTGGGGTTGCTGGTCTTTCCAGAAAGTGTTCGGGTAATCTCATACAGTCTTTTCATGTTTTCTCTGTCCTGCCGCTGTTTCTGCCTCTTCTGTGAGCTCATGGATGAATTGTTTCTTGTCTTGTCTAGCACTTTTCTTAACGTGGCGGTTGACGTCCCAGTAGTGTGCCTGTAACTCGTGCTTGTGGTCTTGGTCTTGGGTCTGGTTGATCTGGTCTTTTAGGTGCTTCCGCTCTGTGATGAGGGTCCATGTTCCAGCTGTCAGCCATTCTTTGTGTTTTCTTCGCTTCTTTCCAAGCACTTGTGTACATGTCGTCTGCCAGACCTCCCTCAGGTCACACCAGTGGTCTTCGATTGTTTCTTCAGCAAGTTGGTCAAGTACGCTGAATCTGTTTCTCAGTTCCAGTTTGAACCCCTCTGTTGTTGCTCTCTCCTTCAGACTGTGTACATTGTACTTATGTGATAGTCGGCCTGCTTGGTCTTTGTAGGCTTTCAATTTGGTCTTTAGCACAGCTATCACAAGGTTGTGGTCTGATGCTGACGCGATAAACAATGTCCACTTTTCCTTCAGCCAACCACAAGAAGTAGCGTGGTTCTCGAACCGAAAAAGAAAACTGTCAATGTTGTCGTTTTTTTCTTCGCACGACAGCAACTTCGGGATGTATGTTGACTTCGGATGAAATGTTTCTCGCGGAACCGACTGTTGGAAGTGACGGAGGTTCTCTCAATGCCTGTAATATTTTAATTTCCACATCAGTCTCTAATTCAAGTTGTCTTAATTTAAATTGCTGTTCCTTATCCTCTCTCTCTCTCTCTGTAGATTTTTTTCCTCAAACTCTAATCTTTTTTTAATTTTCTTCGATCTCTTTCTGTAGTTTTTTTTCCCTTCAAACTCTAATTTTTAAAAAGATTTTCTTGTCGTTCTTTATCTTTTTCTTCTAGTTGTTTCTGTTTTTCCTCTCTCTCTCTCTCTCTCTGTCTGCCCTGTCCATACATTGTTGGACATAATTTGCTAATTTATCACTTTCAAAGCCTAAACGCTCGGCCTGTCATACATATTCATCAAAATTTTCCATCATGAATAGTTACCACAAACAAACAAGAAACAATGACTAAATATGACTCAAATAAAGCGATATGTGATGTTATATACATTTTTTTTAAAAAAGAAAAAAACTTTGTTACAGTATGTACAAATAAAGAATCTAAATGCCAGTATAAACAGGAAAGTAATAAAGGCTTACAAAAGAAAACCACTAATAAGAATTGACAATGTGATCTTTGCAAAAGAAATTTTCACCAATATTCTTTCCTACAGGAAAAAGACAGCTAAAAAAACAACAAAAAGAAATCCAATACTAATAACTCTTTTTTCCCAGTGAAAAGAGAACAGACAAAATATAAAGTTTTTTCCCGGAAATAAATTCTTTATAAAGTTTATGTTCTTACCAGCCGCCGTGGCGAAGTGGTTAGCGTCGCGGACTCCCGGCTGGGAGGTCGTGGGTTCGAATCCCATCAGAGTCATGTGGGTTTTTTCTGCCCCGACCGGCTCCTACCCAGATTTGAGTTTGCTGCGGACTCAGTTGGGAAGACTGGGACCACACAGTCGAGTTTCATCCACTTAATGGATGCATTTCTGAGAGTGTTGCTCAAATTTCCTGACCAACACTGCAGGTGCCTGTATCTCTCGGGCCTGGTTGACGCCGGAATATATTATGAAAGGAAGCGTAGAGTACAGCCCTGTCATGTAGTCTCAGACCGAAATGGAAATCCATAGCATCATCTTAATCATCTCATCCTCATCGATCACCTTTAAAAAAAAAGTCAAATTCTGCGGCCCTTCATGTCCTGCTCTCATGGTGACCTCAGTTTCGATGTCACTCCACGTCTGTGGTCTTGGTTTGGTTCGGTCGGGGTCGCCGGTATCGGCGAGTCCATGGAGGCTGTCGTTGGACGGACGTGGTGGCGCCCTCCGGAGGGAGAGCTCACTCACGTCGGCTCCGCGATCTAAGCAATTATTGTCGTCAGTAGGAGCTTAGTATGTGGTGTCCTGCGTATGTTATATCAGAACAGGCGCCACTGAACACCACCGAAGTGACTCGGCAGCAGTGCAGTGTCTCCTTCGGTGGGTTGCCTCTTGACGACTTGACATTGACTGCTCCTGGGATTGCCGGTGCTGGGGCTGCGGCGGGCCCGACCTGGCTGTGGCTGTGGACGGGGTGTCGGGATGAGCGGCGTGGGTGCACTGCCTCTGAGGTGGCGCAGAGGTTGGGACAGCAAAAAAAAAAAAAAAAAAAAAAGGTTATGTTCTTAAGTGTTCTTATTGTAGGTGTAACTTTCCTACTTAGTTTCTTGGTAAAACAAAATAGATGAGTTCACAAAACAAATGAATCGCCCTAAATAATAAGTGAATATAAAGTTACAAAACAAATGAATCAATAAACAATTAAAAAGAGGGGGAGAAAACGTACACTAACGGAAATCCCACCTAAAAGATGACAATGATGAAAAGAAGCTAGATAGACGCCTATTGAAGAGAGGTTTGGAGATTTTTTGTAAAAGGGGTGAAAAGGAAATGAAAGAATAGACAGGTCCGGTATAGCTAGGGGAAATCAGAAAAAGCGAAAGAGGCCCTCAGACAGCACCCTAATGGCAACTGTCTCCCGTAAAGCTGGAGACGGGGAAGTATTCAATATGCTAACAATACAATGCAATAAACAAAAAAAAACAACCAAAAGATAATGAAGAAAAAGATGTTTATTTGGGCTGAGCGGTAATCAACTCCACCACCTACACTAGTTGAGTGACGGAGCTGAAGTTGATCCCACACTCAGAGGGGTAAGGGAAAGATCCAATTGAAACGATAGGAAAGGGAAAGACAATAGATATTAATGAGAGAGGAAGGGACTATCGACTCCCCAACGCCATGCCTCCCTGCTAAAATCAGAGCAGGAAGAGGTTGGGGCTATCAGTCCTGGGGAAGGGACAAAACAAATTCTAATACTCTAGGGGAAGGACAGTGACTCCTCAACGCCCTGCCCCTTGCTGCCAGGTATGAGCAAGAGGAGGTTGAGGCTATCGGCCATGAGGGGGGGGGGGGGGGGGGGGGGGGGGGGGGGGGAATGGTCAAAAAGAAATCCTACCCCCCAAAAAAAACCTTAACAGAGTAGAGCAACCAAAAGAAATCTCAAACACCCGAAAACACACATACAGAAACAAATGAAAAATAAAAACTGCAAACAGTAATCACAAAAATAAATAATACAAAACTTTTCTGTGCACAAAAGCATTTTTTCTTTGGAGGGGGTATAAAAAAAAACCCTAGTCCTAAGTCGGGGTCACCACTGTCACACTGTGCACAAATGCATGCACGCACTCAGCTCAGCGTTCACTCCGTGTACACGCAGTCGCTCCAAACAACCAGAAGGAGCACTGCAATATCTCTTCTTCTCCCCTCCTCTTCGGGGAATAATTTACTAAACGATAACCAACTTTTCTAGCATATACAACAGGTTTGTTTTCCAAGAACTATCTTCCGTTCCTCCTCTCCAGTGGAGGTACAAACATTCCACAGATCCACTAGCTGGGACCAAATTTTTTTCTCATTATACATAGTAATTTACAAGTACATCTTTTACCGGTTTCTCCTCCTCAATGGAGAAACAATTCATACACTTTCCAAAGAAGAATCAAAGATGGCTTAAAATACAGGAACAATATCTGAGTTCCGACCCAGGGGCACAATCAAAAATCATAGTGGGTCAACATGACAAACGCTTTCAAAGTTCTCTCACGACTGCCGCAGTCGTTGTCCTCTTCTACTAGGTTCTCCAACTCTGGAGTCAATTAGGTGCTGCCACAGCACTGGAGCCCAAATACTTGTTGTGTGACTGCCACAGTCGCCTATCCCATTACTGGTGCTGCCACAGCACCGGTAAGGGCTGAAACACGAATGAAGTCCGTGTAAGTAATCTATTTCAAAATCTGAATAATGACAAATTCTTTTCCCTTTTTTTCCTTTTCATAACTCACTCTCTCTCTCTCTCTCTCTCTCTCTCTCCTCTCTCTCTCTCTCTCTCTCTCTCTCTCTCTCTCTCTCTCTCTCTCTCTTTTTCTCTCCCCATCTGTCAACACCTCACCTGGTAATGATAGATTACAGGTGAATCTCGTTCTGCAGTTCCAAACAACCTGTCTGGTCAGTGTCCCCAAGCCATCTCCTTCCTATACTTTATTTTTCCTTCCTGCGCTCTTCCTGAGTACATATTCAGTGAATACTCATCTAACTCTATGTATTACCAGCCCTTGGTTACTTGACCAGTGGACAACGTCCGTCCATTTTCCTGAGTGATTCAACCAGCGACACCGATCGCACTGGTCAGGCCACATAAATTGTCCTTTCTTTTACCTATCCTTTTCCCTGCCTAGGGAAATGCTTTATATCAAATAAGGGCGTACACGACAGAATGTCACATGTCGCCATGTTAGGCTACGTCACATGAAAACCATATACACTGGGATCGACATCAACTGAATGGACTCTACAAAGCCATAGAAGACCACCACACCACCATATACACTGGGATCGACATCAACTGAATGGACTCTACAAAGCCATAGAAGACCACCACCACCACCACCATATACACTGGGATCGACATCAACTGAATGGACTCTACAAAGCCATAGAAGACCACCACCACCACCACCATATACACTGGGATCGACATCAACTGAATGGACTCTACAAAGCCATAGAAGACCACCACCACCATATACACTTGGATTGACATCAACTGAATGGAGTTTACAAAGCCATAGAAGACCACCACCACCACCACCATATACACTGGGATCGACATCAACTGAATGGACTTTACTTTACAAAGCCATAGAAGACCACCACAAATACACTTGGATTGACATCAACTGAATGGACTCTACAAAGCCATAGAAGACCACCACCACCACCACCAAATACACTTGGATTGACATCAACTGAATGGACTCTACAAAGCCATAGAAGACCACCACCACCACCATATACATTGGGATCGACATCAACTGAATGGACTCTACAAAGCCATAGAAGACCACCACCACCACCACCACCACCATATACACTGGGATCGACATCAACTGAATGGACTCTACAAAGCCATAGAAGACCACCACCACCACCATATACATTGGGATCGACATCAACTGAATGGACTCTACAAAGCCATAGAAGACCACCACCACCACCACCACCACCATATACATTGGGATCGACATCAACTGAATGGACTCTACAAAGCCATAGAAGACCACCACCACCACCACCACCATATACACTGGGATCGACATCAACTGAAAGGACTTTACTTCACAAAGCCATAGAAGACCACCACCACCACCATATACACTGGGATCGACATCAACTGAATGGACTCTACAAAGCCATAGAAGACCCACCACCACCACCACCACCACCATATACACTGGGATCGACATCAACTGAATGGACTCTACAAAGCCATAGAAGACCACCACCACCACCACCATATACACTGGGATCGACATCAACTGAATGGACTCTACAAAGCCATAGAAGACCACCACCACCACCACCACCACCATCATATACACTGGGATCGACATCAACTGAATGGACTTTACAAAGCCATAGAAGACCCACAACCACCATATACCCTGGGATCGACATCAACTGAATGGACTTTACAAAGCCGTAGAAGATCACCAACACCACCATATACCCTGGGATCGACATCAACTGAATGGACTTTACAAAGCTGTGGACTGTTGGTTGCAGGGGCAGTGAACTGTGAGAGGTTGTGTCCAGGGCATGGCATGATGGACATTGAAGCTCATCTCTGTCCTTCCGCTGTCTTTGACTCTGTCTCAGGATGAACACACAGCACTCCACCAGTGACCCTTGCTTTCAGACAAATGATTATCATATTATTTTCATATTTATACATTTTTCATGTTGACACCTGCATGGCCGAATGACAACATAAACTGGTTAAGTTTTGTCAGCCTGTCCAAGGTCAGATGCAGCGTTGGCCAGGCGACGCTGTATGCTGGGTGGTTAAGTTTTTCAGCCTGTCCAAGGTCAGATGCAGCGTTGGCCAGGCGACACTGTGTGCTGGGTGTTGTCCAGTCTGTGTCTGAAGAGGCTTGTGCCTCACTTTCACAAAGCAGCAATAGCGCCATCACAAGCTGAAGTAAGACGACACCGACAGTGCTCAGTGCTTTACGGCAACAGACATTGACGAGCTAGTTGATGATGAATAAGATAGTGATGAAAGTGATAAAAGCGGTCAGTGAGAACAGCCAGGCATTGACCACACAGCATAGGCCAGTGCAGAGGGGAGGGGAGGGGCGTATTTTTCTAAATGGAATTTTTTTTGTTGTTTTTTTTTGTGGTCATTTAACTCCAACTGTTTATTAAATGATTGGAATGATCCTAGCTTCACACATATGATTTACCTTTGGCAGCCTCTGACTCGTGAATTATCAACTTGAGGTTTTGAGTTTTTACTGTGGAATATGATTCGATTTGAATGGTGTTTGTTCAGTATCGTTATAATTGGGCAAGTTTTGCCAAGGTTTGTTTAATGCTTTATTTTTTAGTATCCAAAACTTCGTGTTCATAACTTTATGTAACAGACCCTGTTGTTAGGTTTGACTACCTGTGAATGTAGCAACAGTCTGTGTTGTTAGGTATGACTACCTGTGAATGTAGCAACAGTCTGTGTTGTTAGGTATGACTACCTGTGAATGTAGCAACAGTCTGTGTTGTTAGGTATGACTACCTGTGAATGTAGCAACAGCCTGTTGTTAGGTATGACTACCTGTGAATGTATCAACAGCCAGTGTTGTTAGGTATGACTTGACCTGTGAATGTATCAACAGTCTGTTGTTAGGTATGACTTGACCTGTGAATGTATCAACAGCCTGTTGTTAGGTATGACTACCTGTGAATGTATCAACAGCCTGTTGTTAGGTATGACTACCTGTGAATGTATCAACAGTCTGTGTTGTTAGGTATGACTACCTGTGAATGTAGCAACAGTCTGTGTTGTTAGGTATGACTACCTGTGAATGTAGCAACAGTCTGTGTTGTTAGGTATGACTACCTGTGAATGTAGCAACAGCCTGTTGTTAGGTATGACTACCTGTGAATGTATCAACAGCCAGTGTTGTTAGGTATGACTTGACCTGTGAATGTATCAACAGTCTGTTGTTAGGTATGACTTGACCTGTGAATGTATCAACAGCCTGTTGTTAGGTATGACTACCTGTGAATGTATCAACAGCCTGTTGTTAGGTATGACTACCTGTGAATGTATCAACAGTCTGTTGTTAGGTATGACTTGACCTGTGAATGTATCAACAGCCTGTGTTGTGAGGTATGACTACCAGTGAATGTATCAACAGTCTGTTGTTAGGTATGACTACCTGTGAATGTATCAACAACCTGTTGTCAGGTATGACTACCTGTGAATGTATCAACAGCCTGTGTTGTTAAGTATGACTTGACCTGTGAATGTATCAACAGTCTGTGTTGTCAGGTATGACTTGACCTGTGAATGTATCAACAGCCTGTGTTGTCAGGTATGACTTGACCTGTGAATGTATCAACAGTGTGTGTTGTTAGGTATGACTTGACCTGTGAATGTATCAACAGCCTGTTGTTAGGTATGACTTGACCTGTGAATGTATCAACAGTCTGTTGTTAGGTATGACTTGACCTGTGAATGTATCAACAGTCTGTTGTTAGGTATGACTTGACCTGTGAATGTATCAACAGCCTGTTGTTAGGTATGACTACCTGTGAATGTATCAACAGTCTGTGTTGTTAGGTATGACTTGACCTGTGAATGTATCAACAGTCTGTTGTTAGGTATGACTACCTGTGAATGTATCAACAGTCTGTTGTTAGGTATGACTACCTGTGAATGTATCAACAGCCTGTTGTTAGGTATGACTTGACCTGTGAATGTATCAACAGTCTGTTGTTAGGTATGACTTGACCTGTGAATGTATCAACAGCCTGTGTTCTTAGGTATGACTACCTGTGAATGTATCAATAGTCTAGTCTGTGTTATTAGGTATGACTTGACCTGTGAATGTATCAACAGTCTGTTGTTAGGTATGACTACCTGTGAATGTATCAACAGTCTGTTGTCAGGTATGACTTGACCTGTGAATGTATCAACAGTCTGTGTTGGTATGTATGACTACCTGTGAATGTATCAACAGTCTGTTGTCAGGTATGACTTGACCTGTGAATGTATCAACAGTCTGTGTTGGTATGTATGACTACCTGTGAATGTATCAACAGTCTGTTGTCAGGTATGACTTGACCTGTGAATATATCAACAGTCTGTTGTTAGGTGTGACTTGACCTGTGGATGTATCAACAGCCTGTTGTTAGGTATGACTACCTGTGAATGTATCAACAGTCTGATGTTAGGTATGACTACCTGTGAATGTATCAACAGCCTGTTGTTAGGTATGACTACCTGTGAATGTATCAACAGCCTGTTGTTAGGTATGACTACCTGTGAATGTATCAACAGCCTGTTGTTATGTATGACTACCTGTGAATGTATCAACAGTCTGTATTGTTAAGTATGACTTGACCTGTGAATGTATCAACAGCCTGTTGTCAGGTATGACTACCTGTGAATGTATCAACAGTCTGTGTTGTCAGGTATGACTTGACCTGTGACTGTATCAACAGTCTGTGTTGTCAGGTATGACTTGACCTGTGACTGTATCAACAGTCTGTGTTGTCAGGTATGACTCGACGTGTGAATGTATCAACAGTGTGTGTTGTTAGGTATGACCCTACCTGTGAATGTATCAACAGCCAGTGTTGTTAGGTATGACTTGACCTGTGAATGTATCAACAGCCTGTTGTCAGTATGACTTGACCTGTGAATGTATCAACAACCTGTTGTTAGGTATGACTTGACCTGTGAATGTATCAACAGTCTGTTGTTAGGTATGACTTGACCTGTGAATGTATCAACAGTCTGTTGTTAGGCATGACTTGACCTGTGAATGTATCAACAGTCTGTTGTTAGGTATGACTTGACCTGTGAATGTATCAACAGCCTGTTGTTAGGTATGACTTGACCTGTGAATGTATCAACAGTCTGTTGTTAGGTATGACTTGACCTGTGAATGTATCAACAGTCTGTTGTTAGGTATGACTACCTGTGAATGTATCAACAGTCTGTTGTCAGGTATGACTTGACCTGTGAATGTATCAACAGTCTGTGTTGTTAGGTATGACTTTACCTGTGAATGTATCATAGTCTGTGTTGTTAGGTATGACTTTACCTGTGAATGTATCAACAGTCTGTTGTTAGGTATGACTTGACCTGTGAATGTATCAACAGTCTGTTGTTAGGTATGACTTGACCTGTGAATATATCAATAGTCTGTGTTGTTAGGTATGACTTGACCTGTGAATGTATCAACAGCCTGTGTTGTTAGGTATGACTTTACCTGTGAATGTATCAATAGTCTGTGTTGTTAGGTATGACTACCTGTGAATGTATCAATAGTCTGTGTTGTTAGGTATGACTACCTGTGAATGTACCAACAGTGTGTGTTGTTAGGTATGACTTTACTTGTGAATCTATCAACAGCCAGGTCATTGTGGGGTGTTGACATTGATGTGTCATTCTTGTTGAGTGCTGACATTGATGGGTCGTTATTGTTGAGTGTTGACTGTGACAGGTCATTGTTGTTGAGTGTTGACAGTGACAGGTCATTGTTGTTGAGTGTTGACTGTGACAGGTCATTGTTGTTGAATGTTGACAGTGACAGACATTGTTGAGTGCTAACAGTGACAGGACATTGTTGAGTGTTGACAGTGACAGATCATTGTTGTTGAGTGTTGACTGTGACAGGTCATTGTTGTTGAATGTTGACAGTGACAGGACATTGTTGAGTGTTGACAGTGACAGGACATTGTTGAGTGTTGACTGTGACAGGTCATTGTTGTTGAATGTTGACAGTGACAGATCATTGTTGTTGAGTGTTGACTGTGACAGGTCATTGTTGTTGAATGTTGACAGTGACAGGACATTGTTGAGTGTTGACAGTGACATGACATTGTTGAGTGTTGACTGTGACAGGTCATTGTTGTTGAATGTTGACAGTGACAGGACATTGTTGAGTGTTGACAGTGACAGGACATTGTTGTTGAATGTTGACTGTGACAGGTCATTGTTGAGTGTTGACAGTGACAGGACATTGTTGAGTGTTGACTGTGACAGGACATTGTTGAGTGTTGACTGTGACAGGTCATTGTTCAGTGTTGACTGTGGCAGGACATTCTTGAGTGTTGACTGTGACAGGTCATTGTTGAGTGTTGACAGTGACAGGTCATTGTTGTTGAATGTTGACAGTGACAGGACATTGTTGAGTTGTTGACTGTGACATGTCATTGTTGAGTGTTGACAGTGACAGGACATTGTTGAATGTTGACAGTGACAGGACATTCTTGAGTGTTGACAGTGACAGGACATTGTTGAGTGTTGACAGTGACAGATCATTGTTGTTGAGTGTTGACTGTGACAGGACATTGTTGAGTGTTGACAGTGACAGGACATTGTTGAGTGTTGACAGTGACAGGACATTCTTGAGTGTTGACAGTGACAGGACATTCTTGAGTGTTGACAGTGACAGATCATTGTTGTTGAATGTTGACAGTGACAGGACATTGTTGAGTGTTGACAGTGACAGGACATTGTTGAGTGTTGACAGTGACAGGTCATTGTTGAGTGTTGACAGTGACAGGACATTGTTGAGTGTTGACAGTGACAGGACATTGTTGAGTGTTGACAGTGACAGGTCATTGTTGAGTGTTGACTGACAGGACATTGTTGAGTGTTGACAGTGACAGGTCATTGTTGAGTGTTGACTGTGACAGGTCATTGTTGTTGAATGTTGACAGTGACAGGTCATTGTTGAGTGTTGACTGTGACAGGTCATTGTTGTTGAATGTTGACAGTGACAGGTCATTGTTGTTGAATGTTGACAGTGACAGGTCATTGTTGAGTGTTGACTGTGACAGGTCATTGTTGTTGAATGTTGACAGTGACAGGTCATTGTTGAGTGTTGACTGACAGGTTATTGTGGAGTGTTGACTGTGACAGGTCATTGTTGAGTGTTGACTGTGACAGGTCATTGTTGTTGAATGTTGACAGTGACAGGTCATTGTTGAGTGTTGCCTGTGACAGGTCATTGTTGTTGAATGTTGACAATGACAGGACATTGTTGAGTGTTGACAGTGACAGGTCATTGTTGAGTGTTGACAGTGACAGGACATTCTTGAGTGTTGACAGTGACAGGACATTGTGGAGTGTTGACTGTGACAGGTTATTGTTGAGTGTTGACAGTGACAGGACATTGTTGAGTGTTGACAGTGACAGGACATTGTTGAGTGTTGACAGTGACAGGACATTGTTGACAGTGACAGGACATTGTTGAGTGTTGACAGTGACAGGTCATTGTTGAGTGTTGACAGTGACAGGACATTGTTGAGTGTTGACTGACAAGACATTGTTGAGTGTTGACAGGGACAGGACATTGTTGAGTGTTGACTGTGACAGGGCATTTTTGAGTGTTGACTGTGACAGGTCATTGTTGTTGAGTGTTGACAGTGACAGGACATTGTTGAGTGTTGACTGTGACAGGACATTGTTGTTGAATGTTGACAGTGACAGGACATTGTTGAGTGTTGACAGTCACAAGACATTGTTGAATGTTGACAGTGACAGGACATTGTTGAGTGTTGACTGTGACAGGTCATGTTGAGTGTTGACTGACAAGACATTGTTTAGTGTTGACATTGACAGGTCATTGTTGAGTGTTGACAGTGACAGGTCATTGTTGAGTGTTGACTGACAAGACATTGTTGAGTGTTGACATTAACAGGA